>OY783230.1:78205704-79411704 GCA_963678685.1 Patella ulyssiponensis
ATGTTATTTCCAATATGGCGGAATTCGTCATACAGCCGAAACTAGATGTAGGTTCCGGAATCTGTCGCGATTTGCCTAGTAATTGGCTCTAAGTTTGGTTTCAGCAATCCTAGAAGCTTCAATAGTACAAGTAAGTTGTGTTTCTAGTCATTCTCTATATAGATCATTTTCCCTGGCGAGTCTTGTTGGTCTTGAATTGTAGAAGAGGGATTGGATTTACATTACGGTTGTGTTTTGTTGATTAAGAGGCAGAAGGATACGAGAATTCACAGATAGTTTCCGATGATTTCTACGACTGATAGTTACTTCCAATTTGTGTATATGAAAACTCTCACAGTCAGTACATTGTCAGATAATATTAATAGCGTTATCTCCCTTACCTTACACATTTTATTCATCCTAATTCGTCGCCACGGTTCACGTTTTATTTTATAATAATGCATGCTTACCGGGTGTCCGAGTTATGTGGTTGATTATATTGACTATGTGGGGATGAGCGTATCAAAACTCGAGCGGTACTTTAAATTATGTGTTCTTAGTTTTTATATTTACTGTTGCTTGTGTTTTGTTTCAGGTTCCGGAAATTAACTTGAGCAGGTCATTACCTAGCAACCAGGGTGGTGATAGGAAAATCAACAAGTAAACAGCTTTATTGTAAAAATACATTATTTTGTATTGCAATTAAATATTTTATACAATTAGTAAAACTGAAATGAGCTTTTTAGATATCTTATATAAAGAAGAATTTATGGTCTGATTGCTGTTGTTTGAGATAACATAGAAGTTGGCTATCAAAATATCGCATGCTGTTGTTAATTTTTGCTGTTCTGTTTTCTTGCAATTAATCAATTTGCTTATACTTTAATACTACTATAATTTGCATAACATATTTCAATACTATTGCAATTGTCTGCACTTAAGGTGTATAACTGCGCATGCCTTTTGGATTTTTAGACTCTTATAGCAACAAGTAAAATCCTTACCTGAATAAAACTTTAACACGATTGTCTTTGTTTTCTGTTTTGTCATGTTTTGGTATTGGGTTCCGATTCTGGTTCTTATTAAATTACATAAAACGTGATTTACATCAGCCACGAAATACACATTTAATTCAAATGAAAGTAGGCGCGTGTCCAGGCTTGCGGAGAGGCCTAGTAAGGGGCCTATACCTTTAAAAGGACAATTGCGCTACAGAAAATGCCTGAGATGAAGGAGGGGGGCGAATGGTTAGAACGTGCGTGCTGTATCATAAAGCCTGTCATTGAGTGACCAACTGGCGTCGTTTCGAATCCCCGGTTGAACGTGACACGAACTTGGATCGCCTGTCCAACCCCGTGGGTTTTCTCTGGGTCCTCCAGTTTCATCTCACTGCTAAAGACCCCTACGCGCAAGCGATTATTGAAATAAAATTAAAACCATATCTTAATCCCGTAATGACCTAGTTTGTATCGAGTGGATGTTAAACCCCAATTCCCCCTCCCTCTCTCTCTGAGATGCAGGGAAAACGACTTCAATCTTTCATATTTTCTTGGGGGAAAACCCCGTAGCCCTCGAAGCCCCACGGTCAGTCACACGTAACAGCCCCCCTCCCCCCTAATCAATTTCTTCACGCGCCTATATCTTTCCAGGTGATAATACTATATTATACCACACTATTTTTAAACACGTGATCAATGATATAAAATATACCACACTCTCTTAAACACGTGATCAATGATATAAAATATACCACACTATCTTAAACACGTGATCAATGATATACCACACTATTTTAAACACGTGATCAATGATATAAAATATACCACACTACTTAAACACGTGACCAATGATATAAAATATACCACACCACCTTAAAGGGCTAATCCCGATAATTTTATGGAGAATAAAACTTAATTTTGTGTTAAAATAGCTTAAAATACTTTACCTTAGGGCAGAGAAACTAACGGGCCTATATCTTTCCAGGTGATGATACTATATTATACCACACTATCTTAAACACGTGATCAATGATATAAAATATACCACACTCTCTTAAACTCGTGATCAATGATATAAAATATACCACACTATCTTAAACACGTGATCAATGATATACCACACTATCTTAATAACGTGATCAATGATATAAAATATACCACACTACTTAAACACGTGGCCAATGATATAAAATATACCACACTACTTTAAAGGGGTAATCCCGATAATTTTTTGGAGAATAAAACTTAATTTTGTGTTAAAATACTTTACCTTAGGGCAGAGAAACTAACTCAGTATTTGTGATATGTTTTCAAACAACTTAAATCTGTCAATCTTCATCTGGAAAGGACACCGGTGTCCCAAAGCTGTATTCTGCAGTGTCTACGTAAAACCAGGCTTTTTTTAAATAAATAATGTGTAGGTGAAATTTACCTTTCGATATCAGTACATGGGTCATTTACTATATAGACCTCTCAATAAACATGAGTCGATTATCAGGTCATCAACGAAACAATAGATCCGAATTCTTAAAAAGAGTTACGTGTCGGGATAAGCAGTTTTGACGTTCACGCCCAAACGACTCAATATTTTGAGCTGAAATTTTACAAGGTAAATACACCATTCTTCGATATTTTGGCACTTAAATTTCATGCGTACTCTGACTTTTATTTTTGAGACCCTGTTTAAAAAGGGGTTAGTCCCTTTAAACACGTGATCAATGATATAAAATATAATAGATTGATTATTCATTTTATTGTTAAATTTCTAAATCTCGCGGGTTTTTAAATCCACACTAAACAGTAAAAAAAACGTCAGTACGATTTTAAAATCAGACAGGCACATTAATCAAATTATTCTAGAAAACGACATACTTAAATGGACCAAAGCAATTTTTTGTGAACAGTATGTAGACACATTCGTGATTAATTCATCACAATTCCAAGACATTACGAGAAGGTTTAGAGTCTGTACACAGTCTATACATCAGTATCTGGTGTGCCCACCGCGAACCGCGAGTGTCAATAAGAGCACGAGGTGGACCAGACCATTGAGGAACGCCATTAGCGCCTGAAACCACACTCTCAGAAAGAGGGCATAATATGAGGGAATTTTAGACGGACACCGGCGTTACGGCCTATTCTTATTTCGAATTACAATAACCAAGTCTTCTTTTAAGTTCGCGCCAATGGGTCCCTTAATTATTCGTGTCCCATGGGGAAGTCTGTACGTTGTTCCCTTCCAGGCCCCCTGTCCTACTGCACAGCCGGAAATCATGATGAACTTTCTCGACCAACACCGGGATCGAACACGGGACCGCCCGGTTAGCTAAAAATAATTCTCACCATTCTTCTGCCGTCTATCTCTTCGATCCCTTCTGCTAACTTTCTTGGACGTGGGCAAATGTCAAATCCAAAAAGTCACTTCGCATGCAAAAAAAATGGTGGCCTGATTGCAGGGGCGGATCCAGGATTTTCAGAAAGGGGGGGCGTGCTGCACCAATTTGGGTGTCCGAAGCCCAGTCCGTGATTTTTGAGTGGACAAAAATGCCCACAAGGACTAATTTAATATACTAGTACATGTACAGTAAATTACGATTTCCAACCTAAACTGTTTTTGTTCTCCTTTCCCGCGAGAATATATGGAGCTAAAAATTGTTCGCCACCGCAAAAAATAGAGGGCGGGTGCGCCCCCCTCTGTATCCGCGCCTGTGATTGGATAGTATTTGGTCGATGATGGATTTATGCTCCAATTGGCTAGATAGTGTCAGCCAATCAGCTACCGACAGGTGTTGTGTCTGCACTGCAATGTCAAACCGATTCCAGAGCTTTACTATTTCAATACTGCCAGATTAGCTTTCTGTAGGGGGGGGGGGATGGCCTAGTGATCTGTAGTGCCGCGCTTCAACCTCTAGCTGGCCGGTCACCTCTGGCTTGCGGCTGTGGTTTCGATCCCCGGTGTGAGCATATGTGGCATGGAGATAGGGGCTCCTTCTCAACCTCGTGGATTTCCTCCGGGCACTCCGGTTTCCTCCCACAGCAAAGACCCCTGCGCGTGCGCTAAGATAATGAAAATGAAAAATAAGACTTAAACGCCAAGAACAACAAAAAGCTTTCTGTACAAGCCACACGCTATGTCAGTGATATTAAATTGATAACACTCAATGTGTCATTGCTGATACGATAAGAATATTTAACTAATGCCGCTTCCATGTGTCAAAGGTGGCATGAATAACGTATCTATAATATCCCCTTTTGTGTAACACCACGGTGCCCCTCTCCTAAAGACCATAGAAAAGAAAACCGAGAGTATGTATATATCAATTCACTTTATTAAATAATAGGCTTTTAAAACCTTAATATTAATAAAACGGGATCAATTTCATACCCTACTTTATTTAAACACGAGCTGATTACTGTACTAGAAAATGAAATAAAATGGGGTTTTGCGTCCTATTGTCTGTACCGACTGGGCTAATGGAGAAGAACATGCGGCATGATGAACTTTGGCGCGGTGGTTTTTTTTCCAATCGGAACGACTGTTGAGCTGCCACTGGCAAGGGCAACTACGCCGCAATTTTCTTGGGAGCGACCTGGAGAAGTCCAGACTAGCGCGCCTGTGTCTTGCGCACTAAATGTGGTCTTAAACCGAACAGCTATGACTTAGCATTACTTCCGACCCGGTGAAGTTGAAAATCGCCAAGTGATAGCCATGATTTGTAATTAATTAAGCTGTAAAACGACCAATTTAATGATTAAATAAAGTCTCGTTGTGAGATGATTGTAGACGAATTGTCGTCTACTAGTCAAAACAAATGGCGGCTGATACACACTGTTATCACTGTAATATTATAGTGAAACAGTAGAAAGAGTTTTTATATTAATCCCTTCAAGTGCCCGTGATTTGTGAATATCTATAAATAAATTATTTATAGATGTCATTGGAAAATCCAACTAGTTTATAAATACTATTATATAAAAGGTATTTCCCTATTCTATTTAGCCAATCGCAACATTACACCTGTGTTGCGTACAGTTAGTAATATAGCCCTCTTATAAAACCTGTTTTAGAAGTCAAAGGTTAGTATATACACTTTCTTGATCGTAGAATACATTTGATTATAGATTTAAACTGGTGGATATTACACTTTGCTTGAATAAGGATTTTTACTTGATGTTAATTAAACCCTTGGGTGCGGATACAGTTAGCTATAGGATTTAGAATCGTGGTCGTCGAATTGAACGTATTGGATGTGCTGTAAGAAACGAAAAATCATAGCTGGTGTCTGTCACAGAAAGTTAATATTTCAGTGAGCGCTTGACGGTCTAGTGTCTGTCTATGGATGTGTCATTGAGAGCTTAGCGGTCTAGTGTCTGTCTAATGTCAGTCGGAGCAGAACAGTAGGACTTGAAACCCCATTTAATATTTTTTGACTAGAGTGGTGTATGTGTATACCGATTATGACTGTTTTGTATACAGTTATGTCAACACAACATCATACTTTATCATGTGATTGTGACCTACTGTGGTGTAACATTTCACGATCTTATTTATTCTATGCATCATATATATAATTACTTCAGGCAGGTGAGGCCCTGTATATGGGATATACTTTAAAATCTCAAAATAGATTGCATGCAATAATGTATTTTAATATAATATTCACCTAATGTGAGTGATGTAGCGATGTCTATCATTGTGCATATGTCGCAAAAGAGTGTGCTCGTTTTAGAAAGGAAATTTTCTTGTTTCAGATTTACTTCTAAAATGGGACGAAATCGCCCACAATTTCCCAGACATTTAGATGAATTACCTAACTACCTGAACTACATAACAGACTGGCCAGATGAACATCAAGCAACCTTATCGACTATCGTAGACCAGTTAGTGAAACTACTTCAAAAATTACCTGATTACAGTATTAAAGAAATTATTAAGGTATGTTCCAACTTTACTCTAAATAGTGAAAGCGGCCAAAATACAATATTTTACCTTTTTTTTCCATGGAGTACTAATTGAAATTCCTACTTTAATTAATATTTATAGAATATTAACCCAATAAGTTTTCTCTACCATATCAATCCAAGGCGGAGAAGGTTTATATCCGAATATACAACGTCATAGGTTTTTTGTAAAACTGACTAAAATCATCCTTAAATTAAATGGACTCCATTTGAAGTCAACAGTGATTGGACAATGTCTCGATATTTACCACCAAATAACGAAAGTTTCTTCAGCTTTTTGACCAGCAACTAGTAGATCCTCGTCGGAATCGGCATTCACATCCGTTTCGCCTTCAATCTGTCGGCTAAAATATTACTATCCATTTCATTTTTGCTTTCAATTCAAATGAACCTATAGAGACTCCAAAATGGCGGGACGATATTTTGAAATAAACCTGTATAACGTGACTGAATTCGGTAATTTTCGTTATTTGGAGGAAATTATCATAACATTTTCCAATTAGTATTGACTTCAATTGGAAGAGTCCATTTAGTTTAAAAACGACCTAAACTATGGCGTTGAATATGTCGTATATAAACCTTCTGATCCCCCTCGGATTCATATGATTGGGAACATTTGAACTTCGCTTGTGTGTTCTTTATCATATCAACCTCGGATAGGTCAATATCCTATACTGAGTCTGTTATAAAATCAATTCTGACATAGCCTACAGCCTGAAACACACTGTAGTTTTAGATCACAAGGCCTGCCAATGACATAAAGTCGCCATATTTTTTAATCCGCTCCTGTATATGACAAGGAGAATCTTCGCCTGTCCATCCGCGTTGGTTCTCTCCGGGTCCTCCGGCTTCCCCGCACAGCTGAAGACCCCTACGCGTGAGAGAAGTATTGAAATAAAACTGGGCCAGTTCGTCTCGAGTGGCTGATAAATCCCTTTCATCTTTTTGTTTTAAATTTCAGGGTGGATCTCTGGGAAAAGGAACGGCCATGAAGAAGGGATCTGACATTGATCTTATTGTGTTCTTCAACGGATACAATACTATTGAAGAATTAATCATGGACAAACATCAAATCATAGAAGACATCTGCAACTATTTTAATGACCCGTACATACACCAATTTGAATACATGTTTCTTGTTCGGAAAGACAAATACCTTATTCAATATGAAATAAGGCTTCGTAATTCAGACAGATCTTTCCATGTAGATATTTTAGCTGCTATGCCCGTTGTAGATGGTAATTAAGTTGTGTATCTAGTTTTATATAATATTTTATTTAGTTAGTGACAAAGATATACCTGGTTTACATAATGAATGACCACTGCCCGGCAGATCGTGCGGTGGGGTACCCCTGACAGACACGCCCAAACTGTCACGCCCTCAACTTGGCTAGATAAGCTGAAAAGGAATTTATTTCTGGGCCACCCTGTTGAAAATACATGGTAATACATGTGCCATTCTAGAGAGGTCTTTCAAATATACATCATCTGGTAATTATAAACCGATTTAAATGAAACTTACAGATTGTGATAACATTAATAATATTTCCGTCTACTTCCGGTCAGCGGTTTCCGGGACATTAGGTTACCAACCATTTCATGTGGCACGGACGCCGACCGCATGTTATATGAAATATGTGGTAACTTGATATCTCCGAAACTACTGACCGGAAGCAGTCGAAATTCTAACTAGTCTGAGATATTATTATAATGTTATCGCGATCTGTAAATGTTCTTGAAATCGGTTGATTATTGAGGTATGCAGCCGTGCCAAATAAATTTTTTGTAAGCCCGATTTATCGGAAAAGGCTAATTGGAAGTAGTCGAAATATTGGGCACGTTAGATATGAATAATTTTATAATGACCTGTAACGTAGATGGAAATCGTTTGGTAATTGCGATCTGCAGCCGTGGTAAATGAAATTTGTGGTAACCTGATATTATCGGACATGTGTTGACGTTGATAATTATGTTTTAGATAACTATTCTACCAATGACCCGTCATCTGTATATGAAGTGTGGTAATCTGATATTATCAGACTTGTATCAAAGGGATAATTTGGGAATATTAATTTTCAGATCACTATTCACCCAAAGACCTGGTTCTTGTATATGAAGAAATGGAATCTAATTCAGCTGATATTAGAAATCATTATTCGACTTGCTTTGCGAAAGTCCAGAGGGACATGGTACAGAACAAACCAGACAATGTACTCGACCTGATATGTTTGCTCAAAAGTTGGAAAAAGGTAAGAAGTTACACAAAATGCTTGGGTCGCCATGGGTCGTATCTGTTCTTGCTTCCGAGTTTATAGACGACATTTTGGAATGTAAAATTCGATTTCACTGAATTGTATATTGTTGATGTGATAAGTAAAGGGGTAGCAATCTGCCTATTACTCCCGATGTGGTAGTTTCATGTGGTATTAAGTCCGTCCGTCCCACATCAAAATGCTACAGTTTTTGGCACATTCTCAGGGGCGGATCCAGGAATTTTTGCAGGAGGGGGTTTGCCAGGTTTCTGTTACGGAAATCTGCCATCATCGTCTCTAAATTAAATAGGCATACATACAAATTGAGCTTTTTAAACAGAGAAATCATTTTTATACTGATGTAGGATCACTTTGTGATGTAATTTCATTGATGCAAGGCATTATTTTTTTTATGTAGCTGAGCAGGGGGGGGTTTGGACCCCCCAAACCCCCCCTCTGGATCCGCGCCTGATTCTTATCATATATGGTGTGCAGCATCGTGGTCATGAGCAGACGAACCCTGTTGATTTTAAACGGTCCGCGGTTTTCGTCCCTTTTCGGAAACATTTAATTTGTGAACGCGATTGAGGTTTAGTGTTTAATGAATTCTTTTTTTAATATGGCGGAGGCATTATGTCCACGAGAGAGCTAACTGCCCGCGTTCTGCTTCTTTCCGTTCCAGAGTAACCCCGTTTGCCGAAAGCCTTTAGTCGGACATACTCCTCGCATTGTTCCGTTTGATTAGAGGTAATCCCACTACTCACTGCTGTAATGAGTGGATATTGTTGTTTAAAATTTTGATTGATCAGTAGTCCGACTAACAACCAATGACTAGCTGCTTTACAAAAGCTTTACATTGGACCAAATATGTTTATGTAGCGGGGTATAATTTGCTACTTTTCAGTTTGTCCGTTTGGTTGTTTGATATTGTTATTTAAGTAATGGGATTTTGAGTTTTATTTTACATAGTTAAAAAAGTATAAAAAGATGTTATGGGTTGTGGTGTATATAAGTTGCTATTGTAGTTATACTTTTGAAGTTTTGGTCTTAGTTTTGTAGGAACTAGGATTTGATTTTTACGTTTAGTGGAATTTGTTCTTTGTGTCCTTAGTTTAAAATATTGAGGAGTTACTTTTGTTCTGGAAGGTTTTGTTGAACATTTCACTTCGAGGTTGTTTATCAGGTGATATGATTTCTTGTATTATGATTGGTTATTTGGGTGGCGCATTTTATTAAAAGATATGAATCAGTATCTTTTCCCACTCTTCATTTTCTGGTTGGATGACTGGTTCATTGTTCCTGATTTATACAGCTCATTTCCACAAACTGGTAAGACACTTACATTACATTTAACTTTAACATACATGAATGTTTGGGTATGTGACTTGGTTGTGTGAAATCAAGTGTGTAGAATGAATGATTCTATATTATGATTTTATGAAATAATTTATATACTTCATCCAAAATGGAAGTCAATCATTGAGTTTACTGCGACATGATCTGAATTGTACAGACTTGAATTAGTTTAGTATAGAATGTATTTTTGTTATTTCAGGGCTTGTTGTTTTGCACCTGATTATGTCGTTCATGTGATGTCATACTGGTGATTCATCAATAAGCAATAACCGCGTTCGCGGGATGTTATTTGTAATTTTATAGCTTTGTGATGTGTGATATTTATATAAACTTTTAAAACCATATTGAGTTATTCTTTCTCCTCACCCTATCCCGAACACCTGAAGCAGCGAGTCTAAATTTACTTAGGCGCCGCATATAGCTGCGACATTTACATAACATTACGTCATCGCTCACGATTTTATTATGCCCAAATAACCCATGCATAGCAGAATACTGCAGTAAAACTAATTGCGTGACAAACGAGACCAATGAAGTGTAAACAATACTGTTTGGAAACGAACTTACTTTCACCATTTTTAATACCTTAAATCACTAACCAACCTTTTAGGGAAGGCCCAGATTAAACGAAGGACTGTCATGTTGATTGAATGGGAGGATAGAAACCCTTCCTCAAAAGATCAAGAATCAGAAGTCAATCCAGCAATGGGCAGAGAGGGATTTCTCTATTCAGGAATATGTTAGTCGGGTGGCTAAAGGTGTTGGGCCGTAATCCCCACCTGAGCTGTGAATTTATGAGACTAAGTTCTGGACCTTTTTTGCGTAGATTCCGAATCTGGGTGATGATCAGGTATTTGAGAGGCAGAGGATCATGATAAAGTATTTTTAAATCCATACAAAGACTGGGTGTGATTTTAATAAATTAATAACAACATTAATACTTTAAACTAAAAAAATACCTTCCTCATAAATTGAGAATATTATTTTACAATAGTTATATATTGCCATACTTTGATTATTGCTCGACAGTTTGGGGTAATGCTACTAAGTCGAAACTTAATGTCCTGCATAAATTGCAGAAACGCGCGGCAAGAAAAATTTTAGATGAAAAACATGATGCGAGATCAGAACCATTATTTTTAAAACTAAATTGGCTAAATATATATCAAAGGATTAAATTTAATATTGGAATGCTAACGTTTAAAATCATGAAAGAAAAATCACCCGAGTATCTTTTTAAGTTATTTGATGAACGCTCTAATTGTTCAAATACCGTTTTAACCTTAAGATCTGAAACTCAACAGAAACTCAACACCCCAAAATGCAAAATACACGCAATGACGCGTACTTTTCATTTTTCGGCCTCTAATATTTGGAATTTCTTACCTCTTCAAATAAAACAAGATACATCAACATTTACCTTTAAAAAATACTTAAATAAATTTGTAAAAGAATTTACCATGTATATTGTATATAACGTAGCTGCATGTTTTATTTCATACTTATTATCTTACATTTTTTTTGTGGGGGGGGGGGGTGCATGGGGCGGGGAGCATTAGATTGTGTATAATGCAGCTGCATGTTTTATTATATAATTATTATTACATTATTTTTGTTGCTTTTGTTTTGGTGAAGGGGAAGGGGAGCAGTAGATTGTGTATAACATAGCTGCATATTTTATTTCATAATGATTATTACTTTATTTTTGTTGTTTTTGCTTAGGGGGAGGTGGGGGTCTCTATTTGTTTTGTATTTGCATGTTACTATATATCTATGTATATATATCTATGTATATATATATATATATATATATATATATATATATATATATATATATATATATATATATATATATATATATATATTTATATATAGAAATATGAAGTTTCTAGAAAGAAAAAACTAATAATTTCATCTTAGCTAGCGCTTTCACCCACTACGGGGATCGTCAGGCTTTGGATATTGAGATAGTATACAATTACATGACGTCATGGCGTTATAAATACATTATGTACATGATAATAATAATATAAACTATGAATATTTTACAATATCAAGATATCATATAAAATTATGAAGCATTTAATTTAGGGTGATACTTGTTAGCAAATTATTATCCGACCAGTTGAGTTTATATAAGGGGGATACCCTAAATTTTCCCATTTCCACATGTATCTAAGTGTTCACTTGTTAGCAAATTATTATCCGACCAGTTGAGTTTATATAAGGGGGATACCCTAAATTTTCCCATTCCACATGTATCTAAGTGTTCACTTAAAGGAATCATTCTATTTTTGGGATTAGCAATGTGGGATCTGTGTAGGTTAATCCTTATGTTTAGTTGTGATTCAGTTTTGCCGATATATTCTCCATTACAACCAGGACATATTATCAAATATATAACATTATTACGTTTACAGTTCATAGATTGTTTTACTTTAAAATGTACATTTCCATTAAGTTTTACTGCTTTACCTTCAATAATGTTGTCACATGTTTTACATCTATTGGAAAAATAATAACATTACCATAAAAGAAGCGGATAAAGGCGGAGCCATAGTCCTAATGAATACGGCATTTTACAAAGCCAAAATATTAAACATGCTTGAGGATAAAGAATACTATGAACCGTTTGTCCCTAAAAATGAATCTAATATAAAGAAATTGATATCTAAATTCATCGAAAGTCAAAGTACATGTCTCGGTGAAAAAGAACAAGACTATTTGACCAACTATGAATCAAAAACAGCATATTTTTATGGTTTACCTAAAGTACATAAGAGCCCTCAAATACAGAAAGAAATAAACAACAACAGATCGGGTTTAATTTGTATAGAAAATCCTACAGATTTAAAATTTAGACCAATTGTAGGAGGACCTCACAGTGTTACACAGTGTAATTGTATACTATCTCAATATTAAAAGCCTGGCGATCCCCGTAGTGCCAGTGGGTGAAAGCGCTAGCTAAGATGAAATTATTAGTTTTTTCTTTCTAGAAACTTCATATTTCTATATACTTTTACCTGAGAGTAGAATCTTTTATTTATTCTATTTTATGTATATATATATTGTAGAGTAGGAGGAATCCCCTGAAAATTAGTACACTTGTGCTGAGGGGACTATCCTCATTAAATAAAGTTATTATTATTATTATTATTAATACTTTAAGCTGAACTTAAATTGTTTTTTAGAGATTCCATGTCCCTATCAAGTCTTACTGCTGTGAGGTGATTTGTATGTTTGTACATTGTAAATGTTTTGACGAGGAAGAATTCTTTGATGTAGGTGAAGCTTTCTTGGAGGCCATGAGATTTTTGAGTCGCTATAAGACTCTTTATATCGTTTTGCCATTTTACTATAAAATTAAACAATGGTAAGTAAAAGAAGATTCTGGTAATTATTATATAACCACAGTTTGAGTATGCTAACTAGACACTTCGTATCAAAATCAGTATTTTTATACATTTTGTCACTACCTGAACTCCCGTTCCTCCCTACTCGCATGTCTATGCTTTCTGGTGGCCAATTAAACGGCAAATATATCTATTTCAGGAGGCGACATTTTCCAAATAAACCTTACATTCTCGACCCCGTCAATCCATTTTCCGATACCACCGATAGAACACTGGATCAATGTGGCAAAGATAATATTGAGAAATGCGCAAAAAAGACGTTGCAAATACTCACAACAGACAATGGGCTTCAAAGCAGGTATGTAAGTTATTTGAAAGAGGATTACATTAAAGAGTGTGCAATTATCATAGACGTCAATCCATTTTCCGATACCACCGATAGATCGATGGATCAATGCGACAAAGTTAAAATTGAGAAAAGCGCAAAAAAGACGTTGCAAATACTCACGCCAGACAACGGGGGTCAAAGCAGGTCTGTGAATTATTTGAAAGGGGATTACATTAAAGAGTGTGCAAACACGACACCCGAAAAATTCAAACCTGAATATTCAGCAATTAACATAGACGTAAATCCACCACCGCGAGAAGTCAAAGGAAAATTACAAATGATTCCTAGGTCAAAGTTTTCTAGTGAACCTCAGACAATAGTAAAAATGCCCGACAACAACGACGACAGGTCGATGGCAAACAGTAAAAGAAGAGACACACCCGTTTATTGCATTTTACGTTGTTTACTAATCTTTGCACTACTACTACTATTTCTACTATTTCTAACATTGGAAATATTTATAATTCTGCGACTAGTGTCCTTTCTCATGGGTTCAAAGTTCACCACAACTAGCAATAGTGACCTATAGACATGGAAGACGGTCGCGGCAGTGCCTCGGACAATGATGCTGAAAGTAGCAGAAAATTGTGTTCTAAAGTGATGACAATATGACCTAGAAAGTACTTTGATGTCTTGAATGCACAGTGATGACTTGAAAGAATTGTCGAAGAAAATGCGGAAAGTGATAATATGAATGATTTACCCATTGTGATTCTGAAATACATATCAATGACGATAAGAGAAACCGATTAACGACAGCAACCCAATATCCCAAGTTGCGCGATACACCCATCACTGTTATCGTGTTAAATCAAAACAAGAGCATGATAAAATGGAAACAACAGTAACATAGACCAATGTCTTGTTGATAGATAGCGATGTTTCAGCATTTTGATGTTTACAGCTTCCAAGAGCCAAGAATACATTATGAAATTAAATTAAGTCTAGCATTCACGAAAAGCTAAGAACCACGTGTCCCGTTTGCTGGTGATGGGGCACGGTACTGTGTCAAATTCGAGGTTCAAATCCGTATATAATTCACAGTTGTTGCAAAACGTGGTACCAGTGTTCTCTGTTAGAATCTATGGGTGCATTCTAACTCTCAAGAATACAAATAATGGTTCACATAGCAATAACTTGCGAAAAACTTGCTCCTCCTAATTCAAATGTAATTGATGACAATTTAACAATATAATTCCCGAAATGATATAGTTTGTGTCGCGAGTGGACGTTAAACTCCCCTTTTCTCTCAGTGAGACTAGGGACTAAAAAGGTGAGATTAGACAGCACGTAATTTCTCTCTCTGTTGACAGTCACTGTGATTGCCTGCACTATGGTGAAAGTGAACGAGACACGAATATTTGGCTGTTTTTCAGATAACTATTGTTATATTTTTGTATACTATGTAATCTAAAATGTTCTGGTGATGGTATTGTCATATCGGTGTCCAATTCAATCTATCTATTCAAATGAATTCAGTAGAAAGGGTTAATAAACCGCCATCTTCGAGGAGAATAAATGAATGAAATGGGGTTATGTGGCACATCAGTTCCATTTCATTATGTAGTAAAATATGAGACAGGTTATATGATATAACATAATAAAAACAAATACAAACAGATAATAATATCACAGGAGTGGTAAATAGAACTGTGCCTATAAATATGAAATACATGTTTTCTGTTAGTTACTAATATACCATGTAACCAAAGACAATTGTAACTGTAAAGAATTCAAACCAGTGTAAATATAATATGTATAAATTGTTGATTCTGCCCATCACTATAAAATGACATTATTTCTTTAGTGCTTCCAGATGAGCTAAAATTGTGAGAAATGTTAAAATTCTAATTTTATTAAACTGGTGTTAAAATCAGATTGTATCGATGTGCCTTTATCTTTTCATCGTTTACCGTGACACAAAAATAGGGAAGCTTTACGGTTGTGTTACCATTTTTGGATAATGTATACGTGTATAGTTAAAATGAAATGAAATGGGGTTTAGCGTCCCCCTTTCTGCCCCGACTAGGCTATTAAAGACGGGCATACACCATACAGTGTGCTTTGAGGAGTATCCTGTCAAAGGTTGGTGTACTTGCCTCCCCCATGAATCACCAACCCGGGCAAAGGACACTGGAAAATACCGAAGAACTCCCTCGATCAACGTCCGGATCGAAACCGAGACCTCAGGGTTAGCAAGTCAGCACCCCACACGCTGGGCCACGGCGACTAAAAAGTAAACCGAGATAACCCGACGAATAAGGAGATGGAAAAGATTTAGGCACTGGTTGGGACCCCAGCGTGGAAAGTTTCAGGGAAAGAATGTTTACTGATGAAAGAGTGATTGTCAATAGGGTTTGGTAAGTTTCATTTTCGTAAATTCATTTAGCGAAATAAATAACACAAAGACAAATCTAATCTGAAAGTCTTGGTCCAGGGAAAGTTGGTTTAATGCTAAAAAAAAGTACAGTTGATATTAAGCTGCTTATGAGAGATATCAAAATGTGTAAAACCGAAATCAGATAAAATTGGGTACCAGTCACAATAAGTCGATAACCAGCAGCGTTGACGAGTTCCCTTTCCCACTAGGGTTGAGAGACAACTGACTCGGTCGATGATGCATGTATGTACATTAGATAAAAGTTTTAGTCGGTTGAACAGCTGAATGTTTTCATTGTTGATCTTTGCTTAGATTTGCTTGACTACAATTTAGTTATTCATTATTCTTTTATATATCAAAGTTACAAAATCGAGTTGTCTCCCTTTCGCTGCTCAAAAAGGGGGATATCTTATACCCCCGTCAGATCAGGGCTGCGTCCTTTTTGCGCTTCTACAGCGACCGAAATGGTCTCAGAGCGAGTCAAGATCGCCATAAGCGTGGTAAAAGCTTGGTGGAAACGCTAGATATCGTGCTGTAGTCTCCATGGTCGCCAATGATCGCCGAGTCACGACGTTTGTTTTGAACATGCTCATATGATCTGGAAAGCTGCGAGAATGTGATGGGGTCGCAAAGGTCCTTACTGCGCTGCTACGGCGACAAAAAAATGGTTTCAGAGCGTGCCAAGATCACCATAAGCGTGGTGGAAACGCGAGATATCGTGCTGTGGTCTCCATGGTCGCCAGTGATCGCTGAGTCACGGGGTTTGCTTTGGGTATGTTCAAAACAAACGCCAAGGTTCTGCCATATAACCTGGAAAGCTGAGGGGTCGCGAAGATCGCGAGATAAGCGTGGTAACATCTCTATGAACGTAGTACACGCGCAGTACAAGCGTGGCAAAGACGGTGCAAAAATTGTAACATTTGCAACGGTGCCTTCATGGCGTCTTCACCACAACGCTCACGTGTCGGCCGCGACCCCACCAAGCGTTCTGGGTCCTTATGGCGTTGGTGGGGCGATGTTACGACGATTCCACCACTTTTGCGCGATTGCATCACGACCTCATGGAGCTACCAATAAGCATTATGGCGATGTTAGGAGGTTCCCACTACGTGTATGGAGTTCTTAATACGACCATGGCGCGGTTACTAAGCTTGCAGAACTCGACTATGGCGACCATGCTTTTCAGGCACGACTTGCTTTGAAAACGGGCGACTCAAAGGTCATCATGAATTTTCGAAAAAAAATCTAACCAGCTTATATAGTCGCCGTGATCACGTGGTGGAAACGCACGTGTAGTCCAGATAAGACGTGTGGTTGAGCGACGCGGGTTCGCGATGACCGACGTTGCCAAGCTTATAGATCTCAATAGAAACGCCATAAGCGCGGAGAGATCGTGACGAGCCCGCCGGGAGAATGCTGTATAAACGCACTGGTCGCAGTAAGAACGCGACTTTTTTAAGTTTGTAATTTTGGGACATTTTTCCGCGTTGTGTTCACGCTTGCCGACGACCTTGTGGATTTCCAGGTCTCAGAGCGCAGTAGGGTCACCACTCCGGTCTGACGGGGGCATTACATTGCGTCATAATGTGGAAGTATCTAGCTTCAATTATATTATATGTATACCAAGATGATGCCCAGAAAGTAATAAATCCAACTGCAAAAGGTTCTTTTACGTGCATGGCAACGTCTACACGGGACTTCAATTTTCCATACCCTCCGAATGATTAGTTTTCTGCATCGCCGACAAACGGAGGCCACGCGGTAATATCCCGAGGGAGTATTTCGAGCAATACCTGGAAAGACCCCGAGACCTCGCTTAATAT
This sequence comes from Patella ulyssiponensis, assembly GCA_963678685.1. Lineage (NCBI taxonomy): Eukaryota > Metazoa > Mollusca > Gastropoda > Patellidae > Patella > Patella ulyssiponensis. The sequence goes on from OY783230.1 coordinate 78,223,196, forward strand.
CGAAAAATACAAATTACATTGTAACATACCGACTACACAAGTTTACATAGAGAAAAGGGTATTCCATCATCCGAATGATTATTTTCTCAATTACAATTTATTAGATAAATACGAAAGTGAAATAAATTTTTTTTAAAAAATGAAGATTAATTTCCTAGTCTTTACCTCGACTGGGGTAATGAAGACGGGCGTACTGACAAGGACATACTCCCAATACATGTCGGGTAAAATATTCGGCAAAACCATTTGAAAACTAATTGACGCGTTATTAAGTCCAAAGGGTCTACGCTGACATTCGGACATACCGTCCATGTTAATGAATTGCCATATCTGTCATAACCCACTAGCACAATCCATGAAACCACGGTTTATTCTAATATCCACGCCTATATTAGTAATACAGACTAGAGCGGGGGGGACTTGTAATCCCACTGCACACCTGAAGTGGAATATTTAATGTTCCCGTACGGTGTGTCCCAGACCGAGCTGTTTTGCCGGCCCTATACACTCATCTATCTGGTACTATATGCACTACGCAATATACTACGCAAGCCGAAACTACGAAACGTGTGTGCACGACCAACGTTGTCTAATAGTTGTCTATTATAACGATTATCGATAGATTTACCCAAATATAAACAACCCGCTATAACAGTTGTGTGAAATATGGAGTAATCAAAATAGATTGTAGGTCAGGAAGGATAATTCAAAGATATATTGCCAAAAGCTTAAAATATGTAACACCCACAGTTGAAATTATTTTTATTGTGACAAAAACCAGGTTATTCTAAATATGCATGATTCTCATAATTGATCAATTCGGTTCAATTGTAAATATCTAATACTTCGTGCACGTTAGCACAGTGTTATTAAGTCAGCAGGCTTATATATTTAAATGGATATTAATACCCCAATTTATATCTATTTCAATTTATCCTATATATGTCCTCAATCACCTGTCGCCATTTTTACACTTCTAATTATCTTGATGCCATAGGAAATGATATAAAAACTTTGTTTAACGGTTAACTACAATCATAACACTATAAACCTCAGAATGCTTCGTTCGGCATTTTTGTCCAAACGAGGTAAAATAAATGCCTCGTTGTCTACACTTCCAAAACGTGTTTTCTTTTTAAATTACCCTGTTTTTGGAACGAGGTATTTTGTTCAGAACGAGGCGCGGTAAAATGCCTCCTTTACTAAAGGTGTTTTTTTTTAAGATAGTTATTAGCGGTATTTGCTATCAGCGAATTTGTAAAAATTAAAATTTATGTTATCTAATACGAAAATAAAACCAGCCCAAACTATGATATTATAATCATAGAAATAGACAAGACAAGAATACACGCCATACCATAAATTATTTTTGCATTATTAATACCCATCTCTATGAGGTGTGCTTTATTTCCCATTTAATTGACAATTGGTATAAAGCCGACAAATTTATCGCTGTGTGTTTATATAACTTTGCTCCAATAATATTTTGTGCAATGTTATGGGGTTTCAACAGAAACAGTCAATACTATGGTCACGTTATTTTTTTTTACAATAAATATCAAAAATAAACTGGCGTATCTAATTAATAAGAATGGATTATTTGTTGTCTTTAGCTCAGATAAACACTATTTTGTTGTCTGCGATATCAGTTAGGTGGAGGTGTAAAACATACAGCTCCCATGATTAATTTACAACCCCAATTTAGCTTTCACAACACCTCACTTGTTACTTAACACCTATTCTTGATTGGGCAATAAATTAATCAAGGCAAAGTAGCTGTGTGTCTTAATAGTTTTACACCTCCACCTATGGCGTGCATTCTTGTCTTGTCTATTTCTCTGATTATAATATCATAGTTTGGACTGGTTTATTTTCGTATTAAATAACATAAATTTTAATTTTTACAAATTCGCTGATAGCAAATACCGCTAATAACTATCTTGGAAAAAAAACACGTTTAGTAAACGAGGCATTTTACCCAGCCTCGTTCTGAACAAAATACCTCGTTCCAAAAACAGATCAATTTTAAAAAAACTCGTTTTTGAACTGCAGACAACGAGGCATTTATTTTACCTCGTTTGGACAAAAATGCCGAACGAGGCATTCTGAGGTTTATAGTGTAATAATAATAATAATGTTTTATTACACAACTGCATGGTATACACGAGTATGGTAAAGAATACAATACAAAGTACAATATAATAATTAACATCAAAGAACAAAGTTTACGTAGGTTTCTAAAAGTATATTGAAATATATTAATAATTCTTTTAAGTTCATGTATTAGGCCTTACAAAGCAAATGGTATTTAAAGTCCATTTTTAAACATTTCATATATGAACGTTGCAACATCTTGTATACATTTATCGTCGTTCATTAAATGCATTATTGACATTGAATCATTCAAACTAGTTAATTTAGGGACATCAATAGAATGATTCAAAACATATGGAAGCTTGTGCATATAATTTTGAATAATAACGGACTAAGGTTATTTCCTTGCATGAAGCCTACTTCATCTCTCCAAACTCTATCGAAGGCTTTATGAAAATCAATGAAACAAACATAAAGACATCTATTCTTCTTGAAACACTTTAAGATTAAGATATTGTCAGAGGTTTTATAATGCTTTCTAAAGCCACACTGGAAATTAGAGGGAACATTAACAATATCTAAAAACTGAGTTAACCTCTCAGTTAATATACAGTAGAATATGTATTAAGCAACCACTCAAGGGAAATGCCATGACTGGCCTCTTATGAGAGTGGCCTCTTAATAGGACAAAGAAAAGATAACTCTTAAAATAGAACAAAGAAAAGATAAGTCTTTAAAAATGGCAAATGTGTCAGGTAGTTTATTAAAAACAAACAGCTAGTATTTTTATTTGGTCTCAATAGTTTAAGGCTGTGTCTATATTAATATATTTTTCACTTTCTGTTTCTTTTAATTCATCACTTTCGTTATCAATACCATCATTTCTTTCTCCCATCTCTTCAGCTAATAAATCTTTAGCTGATTTTGACCAGTCAATTTCAGACACAGTGTCACAATTTGCCAAGTCACTGTCTATTGCTGGTAACGAAACAAAATCTGTGTCAAAAACTTGTTTTGACATCCTAAATAGCGAAAGGGGAAAGTTGAATTCGTCGTCTTCGTCACTTTCATTATCCATGTCAAGTTCAAAGCCACAACGTTTAAAACACTTTGTTATGGTTGTATCCAAAACACTTTTCCAAGAAGCACTAATCCAGTAAATCACTGTCAGGATATCCAAGCTTTTCAAAATCGGTGTTAGTGGAGGTCGCGTCTTTCTCCATTTGCACGATCACGTGTTCTAGCTGTCTTTTCCGATAGTGTTTTTTAAATGTTTCGATTATTCCTTGATCCATAGGCTGCGACTTTGATGTGGTGTTGGCTGGAAAAAAACTGGAGCTTAACATTTGACAGTTCTAAATCGGTGTTAGTGGAGGTCGCGTCTTTCTCCATTTGCACGATCACGTGTTCTAGCTGTCTTTTCCGATAGTGTTTTTTAAATGTTTCGATTATTCCTTGATCCATAGGCTGCGACTTTGATGTGGTGTTGGCTGGAAAAAAACTGGAGCTTAACATTTGACAGTTCTAAATGTGGATGTGATGGCGCATTATCCAAAAACCAAAGAATGTTTCTATTCTGTCGTCGCATCTGCTTATTTACTGTCTGTAGCCATTCTTCGAAAATAGCCGCAGTCATACAGGCCTTCTTATTACTTCGATACATTACGGGAAACTTATCAACGTCCTTCACCTTGCTAAAACATCGAGGTTTTTTCGACCGTCCTAACACTAGGGGTTTCAGCTTTAACCCTGTAAAACTGGCACACAATGCAATGGAAAGTCTTTCCCGTGAATAAGCGCTATTTTGCCGTTGAATAAGCGCTATTTTGCTCAATTCATTGGTACAATAGTGACCGCTGGTCGCGTTAGAGGAGTGGCCGTTGAATAAAGAGATGAAACAATAGAATTTCCGCGGGGGGAATTTATCATGACCGCGTACAAGGAGAATAGGAGTGGTCGCTCATACGGATTCTACTGTATTCAAAATGAGAAAAAACGTTTTCATGTATTTGTGACCAACAGAGTTACAGTTATTAGAGAACTTTCAATGGTAAATCAATGGTTTTATGTTTCATTTGAAAATAATCCTGCCGAGCAAGCATCAAGGGGACTTCTAGCAACTGATATGATTAACGATAACATGTGGTTAAAGGTGCGGGAATTCTTATGGAAACTACAGTCATATTGGCCAGAACAGTCATATTGGCCTGAAATAGATCCGAACGACCCAGAAGTAAAAACCCAAACTACCGTCCTGGTAACCAATTGTCAAGAAAAACTATTCGACCCAACGACACAACTGTTTGAACATTATTCAGATTGGCATCGACTTAAAAGAGCTACGGTTCTCATTGTTCGTTTTGGAAATAATTTAAAGAAATGGTCAAATTTTCAAAAAGATTTAAACGAACGACTTAAAGATTTGCCCAGGGATGTGAAGCGAAAGCAAAGCAATGATGAAATAAATAAAACTTGATTCCAGAGCTTAACGCACTTATAACTGTTGAAGAGTTGAACAATAAAAGTTTGTGCAATAAAAGTCCTTTCCAAACGCATTTACCGCTTTATCAAGCAATAACACTAAGCGTTTAACCAAAGATAACTCAATTTATCGCCTTGATCCAGTCTATAGTAAACGGTGATAATTTGTTCTGAAATCTCTTGAGTTCCAATTGATTGTGTCTTTATGGTATTTTTCACTCCAATAATCATTTGACGTTTGTTCACTTTTACGGACTGTCTGACCTCTTCTCAGCGGCGTGAAGCTAGCTTGTTGTTCGTTGTTCGGATAGAAAGAGAAGTTGTTAGAATCTCCCAAGAGTTTGAAGTTTTATAATCCAGTTAGGCTCATAAAAACCCACCTGCGGCGTATTCCCTACAAAAATTCCTTTATTATATTACTAATTCTATATCTGGTGAATACCGAACAACAAACCAGCTCGTTGTTCATTATTCGCGAATACCGAACAACAAACCAGCTCGTTGTTCGTTATTCGCGAATACCGAACAACAAGCTAACTTCACGTCGCCCGCCTTCTCAACCTTGTCGGGTTACTCCGGTTTCCTTTAAGTAGGCCTACTTCTATATATGCACTCTCAATGCGTGAGCCTCGTTTATGTGCCATCTAAACAACTAAGCCTAACTTGAGGTGCCCCCCCCCCCCACAATGTGCTGCTATCAGAACTGGAATATTCTAGTGGGAGTCTAGTCCCGAGAAACCCACCATTGCTATAATAAAGAAAGAAATAGTGGTTTAACCTCCGCTCAACACAAATTAGCTTATTTTATTTCGCGACTAACACATTGTTTAATTATATCTCAATAATTCGCTTCCGGGTAGGGATCTTTAGCAATTGGAAGAAACCGTAGGATCCGGAGAAAACCCACGAGGTTGGAAAGGCGACCCTACTCCTTACAATGTCATGTACAACCGGAGACCATCTAAATGGTGAATTACGTTATTATAGAAATATAATTAAAGATAAAAACACGTGTGTACTATGAGTGAAATCTAAAGGATTTATTAATAATGACTAGCACCGATTTCTACAAAAAAAGGTTAAATTTTACACCCTAAAATATTCCAGGTATAGAATAATAAACATGTAAAAAAACAAACATAACATGGACTAGTAACATTACATCAGTTAATCAAACATTTGATTCAGCTTACTGAAACCAAGGACAGATGTCTAGTCCTTCGGATGGTACGAAAAAACGCGAGGTCATGTCTATACATTGACTTACTGAAACAAAGGACAGCATTCTAGTCTTTCGGATGGGACGAAAAAAAGATGTCCCATCTATACATTGGTGTGCAAGTACAAGATCCCTTGGAATTTGTTATAAGAGTGGGCCATACTTTCGATGCGACACAAACCAGGTCAGTTCGGGACTTACACATGGTTCAATTGTATTTCAACAATTTGCTTGCACCTAGGGATCTTTAGCAGTGGATTCTCAGAAAACTCACAACATTGGACAGGCGATCCTGATCCTTGTCCTGAACAAGCAGGTAATCGAAACTGTGACATTTGACTCATTCACGGACCTGATGATGCAACGCGTGCGTGTTAACCAGTCGACCATCCAGCCACACTTAAATGGGTGACAGATTGGATAATAGATGACCAAGCCTGGAAATAAGGCACCGACAATGTCAGACACAGATTCAGGTTTTGTCAGACACAAAATCTCTGGTGCCTGTAATTTTGTCCGGCACTGATTTGTCTTTTTTAATGATATTATTAGTACATGTCCGGCACTAAGTTGAAAATGCTTTCAGATCGTATTATATATCATTGAGTCAACCCACAGCTCTGATTCCGTCCAGTCATCATCGAAATTCATCTAAGGGTTGTTTACGTGTTCGCCAACGCACACAAGACCTCATTTTTTTCATCCCATCCAAACGACCCCTGTTCCTGACTAGAACTCTATTTCACTCCCCACCGACGCACACAGTGTTTCGTCCCATCCCAGCGTCCAGACACTGTTCCTGGTGAGAATTCTATACCATTCTGCACCAACCTACCCAAGACAAACTGTGGAGTTCCAACTGACCAGTGTAAAACAATTGTATGACAAATTGACAATGGTATCAATCACAAGAAGTCGAAGATAAAAAATAACTTGCATAAATATACATATAATAATATTAATAATCTGAAATATCTAATAAATAAATAAATAAATAAATGGTTAACACTTGTAAACTATAATAAGACTAGATAAAACACGAAAACATTTAATATCATTTGGCAAAAGGTGCAAAAATAGTGTAGGACAGATTTCTGGGTAAAATTTCCGCACAATCCCTAATTCTAATTCCCTCTGAAAAAAATTCCTATCCCTTTGAAAAGTTTTAAATCCCTCTGAAAAATTTTAAATCCCTATGAAAAAATCTAAATCCCTCTGAAAAATTCTAAATCCCTCATGTCTGGGTAAAATTTTCACTCAATCCCTAATTCTAATTCCCTCTGAAAAATTTTAAATCCCTCTGAAAATCTCATATCCCTTTGAAAAGTTTTAAATCCTTCTGAAAAATTTTAAATCCCTCTGAAAAATTCTAAATCCCCCTGAAAAGTTCTAAATCCCTCATAAAACTGTAAATGCTGGGCTATTCTTTTGTCACAAGTGCAGTCATGAACATTCATCAACATAAAGTATGGGTCAAGACATTCAATAAAATGGGGCTTTATGGCATGAACCACACTAATGAGTGACTACAGCTATACCAAGATCTCATGATTGTATTCACAAGGTTCAAAAGCATATACACATAATAATAATAATATAATAAATAATTTAAATATAGTTTGGCTTGTTACAGAAAATAAGAAGAACAAATAAACACTTTAAATGCATATTTGTTTACTATCAGTTATTAACACGCCCCGAGTTGACAAAGCATTCTCAGACCTAAGTTAAGAATTTATTCCACTGTTTATGAGAAATATCTTTGATCCAGAAACACAAACCTTTACACAAAGTTTCTTATTGATGTATTTGATACATTAAAACAACAACAGTTTTATAAAGGGCTGTGTTTTAGCTAAAATAAGACAAACAATTTTGAGTAAATTCTTAACTTAAGTCTGAGAATGTTTTGTGAACTTGGGTCCTGTTCTTGGTTGAACAAAGCTATAACAGTTTCAAGATAGGACAGGCTTTTTGATATAAGTGAGCTAGAATCTAATAATATTAGATATTATAAATAGACTATGAAGCAAGAACAATCACTAATTGAACAAGGATAATGATATAAATGAGCTCCAATCTAATAATAAAAAAAAGCCTGTTTGAGATTAGAAAAAGTCGACATGTATGGTATTGTATATAAACTATGAAGTGAGACCAATCACTTATTGAACAGGTCAATGAACTCCAATCTGATAAAGCACTTTTGACATGAGACAAATTCAACATGTTTTTATAAATTGATAATAACATCGTCATAATATTGTATGTGCAATAACATTTTAAAACAACAAAACATAACATATCATTACAACATAAGTACCAGAATAAATAAAATCTCAACTCAATTCTGGTGGGTCAAGTGTTTAAATTTAAGGATATTTTACGGTGACCAGATCTAAGGAAACTGTTCAAGGGATCATAAATTGTGAAGTAATCATAATGCAGCTAAAAATTACAAATCAGCTTATAAGAGAGGAAGATGTTGGGACACATTCAGGATAAGAAATAGTTAATTTTTCCTTGTATAATTTAGGTGGAGTGTCGTAGAACAAATCAAGTATTTTATCAACATATTACCCGTGCTTATTGCATATCTAAACTTAATTGATTTTTATATATTGAGGATATAGATACATAAATACATATAGAACATAACATTAATACATTATTGTTATTATTGATGAAAAACAGCTATGGCCACTTTTTGCGTGGAGTCAAAACATAGAATACCATCAAGGTCATTTATGGGCATAAACTTGCTGAATTCTACAAACTCTTATGTTACTTCAATCCTATGTTATACTTTTTTTATACTTTCATGGCCTACACTACATGATGATCTTACCAGTTATAGTCTGTGGTCGCGTCAGGAGTCCTACGAGAGGCTTTGGACCCTAATACGACAGACTTTTGACTTTTGATTAACCAATCAGCGTTGATGATTCAATTGGGATACCCACAGTTCTGTGCACAGCACGCCAAGAACTCAAAGCAACAGACCGTTTCATTAGCTAATCCTTCACATCAACCAGAACGTGGGTTATATAACAACTCTTCCAGATCCTAGTATAGTAAAGACAAGTAAAACGTAATTTTGAAATATAAAAAACGAAACGAGATAAAGATCTGTGTTTTAATCAGATAATTATTACTAGGAAATTAAAATAACACTGGTTTACAATAATTCAAGTTATTCCACATTACAAGTATGGAAACATCATCATTTTAGAAATTCTCAACTAATATGATTAATATCTGATTAATGTAGATAAATTATTGTGTCTTGTATAACCAGATTCATTGAACACTGCTTGAAGTAATAAAACACAATATTTCACATACCAGGACAGACAAGTGCCACAAAAATCTGGTATTGTCTTTATGTAAAAACAGATGAAACTAGCTAAGTTTATAACTCTTAGAATAGGATATTTACGAATTAGAAATGAGATTTAATAATGTCCTTGTGTTCTTCACCAACCAGGCCAATGACGATGGGTCTACATCATGCTGGTTGCTGTTAGAGATATCTTGTATCAACAGAACCCAGAACCTTTTGGTTAGTGAGCCGTCACCATGACAACCCCTAAATCCATGGAAACGGATGGCGAGTAACACACTGAGTCACCATGACAACTCTAACAACATCAAATAGGATGATTTTATAAAAATAATCTACTGGCATCTTTAAGACGTTTCAAACATGCTTTATACTGGTTATGATATGAATAGTATGATATGACCTTTAACCTGGAAGTATATATACCTCCCTTCTAAAACTAATGATGTTTGAACTACTGACTGTACATGAACAGCATTATTAGCCAAATATGACTAAAAAGTCAAATTTCCATATTTGCCAATTCAGAAAAATTCCATGTATTCCAATGGAATGATCTTCAAATCTTAGTTGTTTTAAAATTAGAACCACACAAATACAAAAACCCACAACCGAACAACCAGACTATAGGTTTCTAACAGACTAACCAACCGGCCTATATGTTTAAAACCAACCGGTCTATAGGTTTAAAACCAACTGATCAACCAGCCTATTAGGTTACAACCAATTGACCAACCAGTGTAAAGGGTCCAAATGAGGGCTTTTATTAAGGTATTTTACTTGCCCCAGAATAGCCAGATATATTTTTAGTAATAAATATGACAATTTCTAACATAATTGTTTCAATTATTTAAATATACCTTTAATTTTTTTATAAACATAAGATCTATAAGCTTAACTGTATTTAATTTGTTTCAAGCATTAAAAAGGGTTTAGACTTTGAGATTTGTATCGCAAGACTGTCTCGACAGACCGGCCAGAGAGTCCATCTGTTGAATAAGTAATCAAACTTCATGTTCTAGTCTCATGCTACAGCCAATCAAATTACAGGCATTTATATAAACCATAATCATAACATCATAATCATAGCATCATGGTTATAACATCATAATAACATCATAAGCATAAGGTCATAACCATAACATTCCAATCATAACATCATAATCATAGCATCATTGTTATAACATCATTGCTATAACATAATTACAACATCATAATTATAACATTATAATATAATATGTTTTGTAACTTGTGTTTTACCTTAGATATATATCTGAATAGAAAAGAGCACAGCTGGAAAACTCAGCGCTATACGAATGAAACATTATTATAATTTGCCTCTCTTGTGAATCACTGACGTTATTTATCGCAGAATGTCAACAAACAGATGAACCTGTGAGACAAATCCCACAGTCTAAACGTGGCTTTAGTACAAATATTTCATTTCAACTTGAATAAAATTCTAAACTAGACTACTATTATTTACAGATTATTTGTCAGATTGAGAATAAATATATTTATAAACAACAAACAAATGAAAGTTTAAAAATCTTTCAAACAATACTCAGAGATCTTAGAATATTAATAAGAAAAGTAAAATACATATATGTTAAAAAGATCACATGTACTTGTATCTAATATAAGTATTTTACAGGGAATATACAAATATAATACATATCACTCCGCATATTATCTATTATATAATATATCTCACTGTGATATTTGATACTGTTGTCATAGACATCGAGAACCATGTGATACTGTTTTCATAAACATCTGAACCATTTTAAAATATCCCACTGTGATAAATTTTACTATTTTCATAGACAACTGAGCCATTTTAAAATATCTCACGGTTATAAATTCTACTGTTGTCACAGACATTTGGATAAACCAAGTTGAATTACTGTTCTTTAGGAACACCTGAAGCCGTGTTCCTTTTTACTTCCTCAGGAGGAAAAAAAGTACTTAGTTATTCTGTTCAACATGCCGCAGCTCTAACCTTCTTCGACTGTAGACAGACTGAGTGCAGGCCGTCGCTATATCAGCGATTTACACGTCAGTATCAATATTTCATAACAGAACATTAAAACATGTCTGTGTATGACCTCAATATGATAGATGTCTGTTTATACATTTAATTCGGGCAAGTTGCATGAAAACTGCAAAATTCACAAAATCACAATTTTTATGAATAAATAGAAAGTTACCATGATGTTTATTAGCTTTTTCCCCCATTTATGTCCCAAATTTCCATGAAACTACAAAAAATACTTTTATCAAAGTAAAGTTTTTAAATTAACCATAAATATCAACTGGGGCAAGTTTCACAAAAATTTCTTACTTTGGGAAGAGATGGAAAATGACTGCATGCATATAACACCTTCTCTTTTTCACTTCCGATACGAACTTTCATGAAATTTCAAAAATACTTTTAACAAATAATGGATATTATAGATTTCTTTTCTTTAAATTTATAAATAAATTGTTTGTATGAGAGCATAGACGTAACTAAATCCATCTTTAAATATGTATCTTTCTAAACAAAGTCTAATTTTTCAAAATATTGAAAAAAAAATCGCAGATATCTTTGATACCAAAACAACATGCTTAACAGCTTCTGATCACCTTAAAACAAAAGAGATCTGTGAAACATTTGATATTCAGCAAACATTTAGCATAGCACCGATTTAATCAAACTAGGACCTCTATAGCTTGACTATCATCTATCTCCATGGGAATAAACTCCTGGCTTTCTTCTATCGACGGCATTGATGATGCTCCAAGAGCACGATTTTTTCTATAAGGACTTGGTCTGGGCGTGGCCGGGGACGCGGAAACTGACGATATGTCTGGACTAATCATTATATCTGTCGTCTTCTTGTTGATCAATAAAAACACAGAAATAGCCAGCGCGATAAAAACTATAGATCCCACTATTGTTCCTATTAATATATCACTCTTTAAACCATGGCCGGGATTATACACTTTCTTCTCATTTAACCATATACTGAAAATATAGAACACCCATTTAACCATATATTAAAAATACAAAACACTCATTTAACTATATACTGAAAATATAGAACACCCATTAAACCATACACTGAAAATACATACTGAAAATATAAAACACTCATTTAACCATATACTGAACATATAGAACACCCATTTAACAATACACTGAAAATATAGAGCACCCATTTAACCGTATACTGAAAATATAGCACACTGATTTAACCATATACTGAAAATATAATACACTGATTTAACCATATATTGATAATAGAGAACACTCATTTAACCATATACTGAAAATATGGAACACCCATTCAACCATATACTGAAAATATAGAATGCACATTATTTTAACTATATACTGTAAATATAGAACACGCATTTAACCATATACTGAAAATATAGAACACCCATTAAACAATATACTGAAAATATAAAACACCCATTTAACCATATACAGAAAATATAAAACACCCATTAAACCATACACTGAAAATATAGAACACTCATTAAACAATACATTGGAAATATAGAACACCCATTAAACAATACATTGGAAATATAGAACACTCATTTAACAATATATTGAAAATCTAAAACACCCATTTAACCATATACTGAAAATACAAAACACCCATTTAACCATATACCGAAAATATATAACACCCATTTAACCATACATTGAAAAATATAAAACACCCATTTAACCATATACTGAAAGATCTTGATTAGATTAAAAATTATATGTAGAACACATAACAAATCAGTAAAAAGGGGGTCTTACCTAATTTCAGATCTATTTGAGATTCCATTTGCATAAAAAGTGGAATTTTTTCCATCAGCTTCAACATGAACCCAGAATCTACCGTTTAAAACAACCATTTCGAGTTGGTATTCTATATCTTCAGAACTCACATCTACAAAATGGAATAAAATTTAACATCCCACGGGTTCTGCTTCAAATGGACTAATGAAGACGGGCATACTGTGTGCTATGACGGACATTTTGCCCAAACAGCTTCACTACAGCCATCTTTTATTTCGATTTCCAACTGTCGGGGGATATTTTACATGCTTGCCAATGTGTACACGAGACCTCAGTTTTCTGTCCCACCTTCACGACTATACATTGACCCTTGCTAGGCACTGTCCTACACCACTGACAAGCGGGAACCCTTGAGAAAATATGATGAACTTATTCTATCAACACAGTGATCGAACATGGGGTCTTCAGGTGAAGAGGTGGACAGATTATCCCAATCAATTGGTGCCAAATTTTATTCGACTAAATGGGTGGACACACTAGGAGAATACTACACCTGATTCACTAGTCGATTGCATTGCCTATCACATCACATGATTAAACATGGCCGCATCTATGTCTTCAAACAATCACATGACTTCCCGATATGAGTGGTGATTGGCTAATGAATTATTCATTCATGCAAATGCTTCAGCGAAGCCAAACACTCGGCAAATATAATTCGGCCTTATGAAAGGCAAGTGATTATAAACTTACTGTTTAATGCATTGGGTGGATGAAGCCAGAATGTAACAGTGTTATTTTCGGGATCAGCTGAAAAATTCTGGATTCTCTCCCTTGAGACTGGAATCACAGATATGACTTTACGAATGAAGGAAGCTTCAAACTGGGAACGGAATGTTGGGTCCATGAGTTGTGTCAAGTTGTCTTGTGAAAAGAAGATTTTTATTGGTATGGCTTCGAAGTCTGAAAATACAAAAAGCATTACTAAAAATTGAATCCTTCTATATCCTATAACCTTCTTATTCTAGGGGGGTTGGGATGGCCTAGTGGTCTAGAGTGCCGCGCTTCGACCTCTAGCTGGCCGGTCACCTCTGGCTTGCGGCTGTGGTTTCGAGCCCTGGTGTGAGCGTATGTGGCATGGAGATAGGGGCGCCTTCTCAACCTCATGGGTTTCCTCCGGGCACTCCGGTTTCCTCCCACTGCTAAAGACCACTACGCGCAAGCGAATTATTGAAATAAAATTAAAAACCATGTGTTAGTCCCGAAATGACCTAGTTGTGTCGAGAGGACGTTAAACCCCATTTCTCTCTCTCTCTCTCTCTTCTTATTCTACTTATTTAATTGAAGATATTGTTTTCAGAAAAAAAGTTTTGAATAAGAATAAGAGAAAAAGAGGGACAGAAATGGGGATTAACATCTAATCTCCACACACTAGGTCATTTCTGGTCTATATGTTTCAACTTAATTCAAAATTCTTTAGAAGCTGTTGGAGGTAACTGGAGGACACTGAGGTTTGTCACAAAACCACTAGAATCAATGCCACACCTAGCTAGTGATCTATCTACCCCCCTCCCCCACTGTAATAAATAAGAATATTGTGCAAAAGATTAAACTATGGCATCTTGTTCTTGGTGTGTAATAAAGAATTCAATATCATAGCAGATTGTGTATTGTAAATTATATATTTACCTGTGTATTGTATATTACCAGTGGCGGATCCAGGACTTTTTTGAGGGGGGTGACAACCCCATGTTTTGTCTCACCGACCGTGGTTTACAGAGCTAATTTCTGCCTCTAGTAACATAGATGCTGATTGTGTGTCTGATAAGATGCGCACCGTGTGCTGTATAATATATATACGACCATGCGTGCGTGTCCCAGTGGAAGCTTGTAGGGCCCGGGATTCCTATACACCGGTGGGGAGGATGGTGACTAGTAACCCTAGTCACCCCCCCTGGATCCGCCCCTGGTTACATATTTACCTGTGTATTGTATTATATATTTACCAGTGTGTAGTAGATTGTATATTATAAATTTACCAGTGTGTAGTAGATTGTATATTATATATTTACCTGTGTATTGTAGATTGTATATTTACCTGTGTGTAGCAGATTGTATATTATACATTTACCTGTGTGATGTATATTATATATTTACCTGGATCACGGATTCTGTGTGTAGTAGATTGTGTATGAGCTGCTGTTGATGTTACTAGTTGATCTTCTGAACAGAGGATATGAGGATTAGACGGACATATTATACTACCACTGTAACCAGTTATCTATAGCAAATATGCAATACCAAAATATATAATATCTTATAATATAGTATAATATACAATACCAAAATATATAATATCTTACAATATCTTATAATATACAGCATCTCATACTATACAATATCATATAATATGCAATATGCAATATACAATATCATATAATATGCAATATACAATATCATATAATATACAATATACAATATCATATAATATGCAAAATATAATTAGGAGATCAAGAGGGGGCTTATTGTCCATTTAACCATGCTTGAATCATTAGAACACGAGACGCGATAGCGTCGAGTTGTTCTAATGGATAATTCAAGCAGGAACGTTTTAATCGATATTGTAGCTCAAATATATAGGGATTTTCTTAGGAACTATTTAGGAAACATTTTTACACCTATTTTAAAAAGCCGTTATTTGCCCACGTGCTTGCGTTCATTTTTCAAAATATTCTCAACACAGATTTAGGCCGTCCTGGCTTTCCTTCAAATTTAAAATTCTGAATTCTCAAGTGGTTAGTAAATGAATTCTTAAAGAAAATGTTATTCGGATATCGATATAAATTTTTTGTTAACTTTTGAAGATTTTTTAAAAGAACGGGAATTAGTCTTACTGTGGCATTTAAAGTTCCAATTTCATATTTTCTAAGAAAGTCAAATCATAATTATTTCTATGTCTTTTGCTCAAAAGGTTGTCAACTGACTATTATACGATCATGGGCAAAATTTTTGGGGCATTAAAAAGGCTGAAACAGGCGAATTGAGGAAATAGTTACTCAATTACCTCCCTTGTTTTCCCATTCCTCTAAATGGACGGCCATCATCAAACGTTTGAATTTGAAGTTGAAAATGATATTTTTGCCAATTTCTCAACTGGCAATAGTGAATTATAGGATTATTCTTTAACAAGGTAGGACTGTTTATAGGTTCAATCTATTTTAGGGCTTTATTTTAATACATTTTAAAAATATAACTTAAAAAAATGCTATTGGAATTTTAAAGAGACGGGTGTTAGCGTGATAGAAAAAATTCCGGCCTGCTATCCGAGACTAAAAGAGGGGTAACTCTTGGCAACAAAGGTGGCTTCGCTTCGTGAGTTTCATGTAAGTTTTCAGTCTTTATTATTTTATTTGCAGACTGTTATCACAACCCTGCAGCTAGTTCTTGTTCAAACAATTGCATTTCGTACTTACATACTCAAAAATACCGTATAAAACTATGCCAGTGATGGCTAGCCTATAAAGATTTCAACTAGTTGCTATGTATACTATTCTGACGTTGTCAACAAATGTCAATTTTGGCATGTTTAGATATTCAGCTGCTATTTTCGACTCCCTACATTGTATTTTCAAGCGGTTTCTTGTGACTAATGACTTATTATTAGGTAGATCATGTTAGCCAGACTTTGATCAAACCGGGATTTAAAAAAAAAAAATCCACCTGATTAAGAAAACATTGATTTGTGAGTGAAGCTATATCCTACCAAAAAAGAAAATAAATTTGTCCATACTGTGACTGCCTAGTTACGAATATATATAGATACCTGAAAACGGCTTTTATTAATTTATGACTGATTTTCTACTGTTTTTTGTATTTCAGAAATGTGTTTTCATAAAAGATCATGTTTGAAAATGGTGTGATAGTCATATGTGCAGAATTTCTTGAAGATATTTGCCAATAAAGGTTTGAGTTGAGGAAGATCATCTAGCACAAAAATTAAAAAATAGGTTGCCAGGCAACGAAACATACGCCCACACAGCAGCCAAATCGTCCGGGCAGTCAACAAGAGTTGTTGCATTTTAAGTAATCATCAGAAAATCATAATTCAAACTCACCCATAACTACGGTGTAACTGTGATATAATCAAACGTTTTTTTAAATCAGATAATAATTGTGACCTCCAGAGGGACCACAAGCTAAAAAGGGTGATTTTTCGTACAATGCGGGGCCATGATTCAGGAAGTTACGATCCGATATGGGCAAATATGCAATGGAACCAAAATCATTAGGTTATAAACATGTATTTCAAGTTTCATCAAAATCAGTTCAAAATTGTGACCTCTATAGGGTCCGCAACCTTGATATAACATATTTTTACACAATTCGCGTACAGACGGCGGCCATTTTATCCGTCAACTCTGGTCCGATTTTCACGAAATTCAAATTCTCTCTTCATTACCATGAAACCGTGATATAATCAAACGGTTTTTTAAATTGGATAATAATTTTGACCTTCAGAGGGACCACAAGCTAACAAAAGCGATTTTTCGGACAATCAGGGGACATAATTTATGAAGTTATGATTCGATGGGTGCAAATATCGAAAGGAACCAAGATCTTTGGGTTATAAACATACATGTCAAGTTTCATCAAAATCGGTTCAAAATTGTGACCTCTATAAGGTCCACAACCTTGATATAACATATTTTCACACCATTCGTGTACAAACGGCGACCATTTTGTCCGTCAATTTTGGTCCGATTTTCACGAAATTCGAACTCAGCCTTCATAACCATGGAACGGTGATATAATCAAACGTTTTTTTAAATCGGATAACAATTTTGACCTCCAGAGGGACCACAAGCTAAAAAGCGCGATTTTTCGGACAATCAGGGGCCATAATTCAATAAGTTACGATCCGATGGGCTCAAATATCAAAATGAACCAAGATCTTTGGGTTATAAACATACATGTCAAGTTTCATCAAAATCGGTTCAAAATTGTGACCTCTATAAGGTCCACAACCTTGATATAACATATTTTCACACTATTCGCGTACAAACGGCGGCCATTTTGTCCGTCAATTTTGGTCCGATTTTCACGAAATTCGAACTCAACCTTCATAACTGTAGGACGGTGATATAATCAAACGGTTTTTTAAATCGGATAACAATTTTGACCTCCAGAGGGACGACAAGCTAAAAAGGGCGATTTTTCAGACAATCAGGGGCCATAATTCAAGAAGTTATGAACCGATTGGCGCAAATATCGAAAGGAACCAAGATCTTTGGGTTATAAACATGCATTTCAAGTTTCATCCAAATCGGTTCAAAATTGTGACCTCTACACTGTTCACAAGCTAAAAAACGTGATTTTTCGTACAATCAGGGGCCATAACCCATGAAGTTACGGTCCGATACATGCCAATATCGAAAGGAACCGAGATCTTAGGGTGATAAACCTATATTTTAAGTTTCATTGAAATCGGATAAAAATTGTGACCTGTAGACTGTTCACAAACGATTGTGGACGGACGGACGGACGGACGAACAGGGGCGACGACAATATACGTCCACATGAAAATGTGGGCGTATAAAAAAAGTACACTGTAATATTTATACGCAGTAATTCGCCTTGATAATTCAGAGGGGGTTTATTCGACCACACTTTTCGACCAATCAGAATCGAGGAAATTTCTAATTTGTGCTACAATATCATAATAAATATAGAATCATATACAATATCTTAAAATATAGAATTATTTACAATACATTATAAATGCAGTATGATATACAATATATATAACTTATATCATATAATACTATAAGATTTTGTTTATTTATATCATACTGTATAATTTATTTATTGTTTACATGGAGATATAAATATAATTTTATGTACTGTAAATATCAGGAGTTACTCACCTGTATACTGCTACCAGGTAAACAATCTATCCAATCAGATTTCCTCAATTTAATTTGAACATGACCAGCACGTTTACATCTATGTTCGTAACATCGACCCATTGATACAATTTCACTTGTATTTATATACTACAAAAAGAAAATATAAACACATGTAACATTCTTATCATGTGGCATAGAATAAACACACCATGGTGAACTAAATTGGAATTCTCCACTGATTCCACTATCTAATAAGTTTTGAGACGATCCACACGATTTCTACGACTAAGCTTAATATAAGATAAAACCTGATACGATGACCACGATTACTCCACGATTTCATTCGTAGCATGTATCGTAATAGTGGGAACCTAGCATAAACTCCTCAAATTATAATCAGGGAAATCAAGTAAATTGTTTACCTCACAAAATAACTTTTCACAATATTGTAAATACTGATCAAAATTCAACCAGCATTAGACTGATACTCCATTATAGAATAAACTTTCCTGATATTGTAGCGTACATGGGATTGTCCAAATCACGCCCAGAGACTTTAAGCTGGGGTTAGGATTAGGGTTAGGGTTTAATGTTAAATTGTTTACCTTAGGAAAAAGACTAGAAACAAAACATCTACTTGATTCGGAAAATGTTTCTCCATAATCATTTGAATATCTGACACCAAACTTTTTAAAACATTGGTCCTGAAAAAAATAACGAAGATTTACAGAATTATCCACTTTAAAAATAATAGAAATGTAAAAGAGAGCGTGTGAGAGAGAGAGAGAGAGAGAGAGAGCGAGAGAGAGAGAGAGGGAGAGAGGATTTAACATCCACTCAACATAGGTGATCCTACTCCTTTATCTGTATCTACCTTGTTTTACTTGATGTATATAATCAACTTACCTTCAACTTACCTGCGATGAAGGGTGTATATAATGTGGTTACCTGTGGCAAGGGTGTGTATAATGTTGTTACCTGTGCGAAGGTGTGTACATAATCAACTTACCTGTGATGAAGGTGTATATATTCTACATGGTTTAATATGAGTATCAGTTCTACAAACACCTTTATCTAATGCCATATAATCACATCCATTACCACTGAAAATATAATAAATAATATATATAGACCTGAACAATATATATATATATATATATAAACATAGACCTGACTATAGATTACTTATAAACCCAACACTCATTATTCAAACATAATCTGTTAGAGGTATTTAGTAACTGGACAGAGCAATAAACTATAACACATACTTATGGAAGATCATTTACCGATTTATTTAGGCGACGTTTCCAAGAGTATTCTCTCAACGTTGAGAGAATACTCTTGGAAACGTCGCTCAAATAAATCGGTAAATTTTCTTCCATACGTATGTGTTACAGTTTATTATCTAATCAGACCCATTTAAACTATGTGACAGCAGAAACCCAATAGTTTAAATTCAAATGTTTGAAGATAGCTATTCCAAGGGGGGAATAGAGAAACATGGGAGGTAATTGTGTTATCATTTCCGGTGTGAATGATACCTATGATCGTATAATAGTGAGTTGACAACCTATTGAACAAAAGAAATAGAAATAATTATGTTTTGACTTTCTTAGAAAATATGAAATTCTTGCTTTAACATCTTACTGTTCTGTTCCGAACTGAGATAATGAGGACGGGTATACACCATAGAGGGTGCTATGAAGGAAATTTTTGCTCCGACAGTGATGCTACGGCCTCCTGTCAGGGGTTCTTTTGCATGTACACCACTGCGTACGTTCGTTCGTTACTGGGAGTTTAACGTCCACTTCCACCTGAGGCGATATCGTAGACTATCCACTGCGTACACAGGACCTCGGTTTTTATACTGTGCACCAGTGACAATAGCTACTCAATGGTATTCAATGCGTACACAGGGCCTCAGTTTTTCATCCTAGCCATCCTGTACCAAGTGACAACAGCTACTTGTAATAATCCATATCAAATTTGTCCATGATGCGACAAAGAATAAATGTGATTCTTGCTAACTTTCAATGATCAATAATATATCTATTTACCTTCCTTGGCAGAAAAATTCTCTTTGACTACCACAGTATTCTTTTAAACCAAATTTACAACCTTGACCTGAAGTAATAAAACCAGTCAAACCGATTGAATATTTTTAATAACGTAGATATTGATACATTATATAAGATTTAGATAAACCGTTGGTAGTGCTTGCTTGGTCATACAACAAATATTGAAAATTTCATTCAAATTAGTTTATTCTGGGCAAAGTTATGACTGTTTGAAGATGTAGATCATTTATTAGTGGAGCAACAGTTCTTGACAACTGAGATTTAGTCTTGATTATCCATTTAACATTTAAATCTCAGCCAGTTATTTTGGGACTGACATATGGCAAATTTTTATTTCGACAATTCCCGTCCGTATACAGGTATTATTAGTAGTGGGAGGAAACCGCGTGACCCAGATAAAACCTAGTGTTGGGTTAAAACCATGCCACTTGTCTCGCATCTTCAATAGAAGGCTTGATCTCGCTTTAAACTCTTAACAAGGCTTTCACTTAATACACTGGATATGTCGGCACTAATTTCGATTGCCCACCAACCCGCCCTCCTTTTAATAGAAGAAATTGATACCAATAGAGGAACTAAAGAATAAAAACATTCTGTTTTACCTTTTCCCCAGAGAAAACGATCAGCTTGACTATAATCTACTTTATACCATCCTGAATCTTCAAATACACCTAGAGTTATCTCATCTATATAGGTTAGGTGTGGCTAGAATTATAATATATAGCTAGAGTTATAATATCAATATAGGTTAAGTGTGGCTAGAGTTATAATATATAGCTTGAGTTAAAATATCTATATAGGTTAGGTGTGGCTAGAGTTATAATACATTTAAATACAGCTAGAGATATAATATCTATATAGGTTAGGTGTGGCTATCATTATAATATATAAATACAGCTAGAGTTATAATATCTATATAGGTTAGTTGTTGCTAGAATTACGATATATTAATACAGCAAGAGTTATAATATCTATATAGGTTAGGGCTGCAACGATTCATCGATGAATCGATGAACCGCGATTTTGTAAAAATCCACGATGCACGATACAATCAATGTCCGTATCGCGATTCATTATCCAAAAAAATCCACAAAAATAGACCAGCGTTCTGTCGTTTAAATATCCTAACGTGGAATGCGTAAATAATTCCATGAGCAAAATTACTTTTTTTACTTTAAGCGAGTACGTGTTATCACACTCTCGACACATGGACTTTAGTTATTTCGTCAAGAATAAATAATATCAGTCTGGATAAGCAAGTCGAGCTTGAAATTAGGTAACTTGCAAATTACACACTTGAATAATATACGGAAAAACATAGAGCATATTATTATAAATACGTCAGTAATATGCGATTTGTGCTAAGATTAATGCACGAGATTGGCGATTGGTGCATACATTGTTCAGCACAATTATCATTTCTATATTTCTGATGTATAATAATATTTTGACATTCAAAATTCTGTACTGTTATTTTCTTCGCCATTGCTTCATTTGCGACTGACCTGACAACGAGATAGCTTTTCATTGGCTGAACTTGTTGTGGCAATACGAGCCAGTCATATTGATTCTGCAAATGAATTTTTATAGTAATGCATTCGTCAACAAATTCAATGTGCCAAAGTCAAAGCCCAGCTAAGGCCCAGGGCCCCGCGGTTCATGGCAAAAAGAAAAAATATCAGATGACAGGTTCACAGTAATCGATCTAGCGGCGCGAGTGTCGAGTCTGAGCTATCCCCCAACCTTCTCTGTGTAGTTCCACTCGGTTATCGGTCTAGGCTGCTAGACTTGTATGTCATTCGGAATTGAATAGATTTCGTATGTGATCAGATATTATGTAATTATTTTTGTATTGCAAACCGTTTAACTTTGTGTTACCGAAGCATGCCATTCAAAGGGATATGAAATCATCTTTTCGTCACGCTAGGGGCTCCGTGATTCTAGTCAGGTCAAGGCCCCGTTCCGGTTAAGCTGGGCTTTGGCCGAAGTTGATAATTATCATAGTAGTAATTATTGATATATAATGCAAGTATGTGATGAAGGGTTTATTACACACATTTAGATCTATACAAACCATTGAAAAACGTCATAATATTATGTTTAACGTAAAAAAATAAAGACTTTTAAAATTTAACAGCAGTTTTTAAATTTATTTCCTGCATCGCGATATTAATCGTATCGTGGGGTATGAATCGAGATGCGCATCGTATCGTGGCCTGGCGTATCGTTGCAGCCCTAATATAGGTTAGGTGTGACTAGAATTATAATATATAAATACAGCTAGAGATATAATATCTATATAGGTTAGGTGTGGCTAGCATTATAATATATAAATACAGCTAGAATTATGTTAGGTTTGACTAAACAAGGACTTGGCTATAATTATATTAGAATTTAACTCAAGTAGAATTGAACAAGAAAACAAGAGCTTAATGCATTATGTTTTGAGTCTAATAATAACTGGGAATAATTCAATAATTTGCAGTTGGAGAAAACCAGAGGACCCAGAGAAAAACCCATGTGGTTAGACAGACGACCCTACTCCTTGCCACGTACAACAGGGGAATCGAAACCACGCCAATTGACTTAATAACAGACCTTATGATACAACGAGCATGCGCAAACCCAATCGGCCTTTCCACCCCCCCCTTCTTCTGTGACGGGCACGTCCGTTTACCCCAGACATGAAATCTAAAAGAGATTACCTGTACACTTTGTGACATCATCAACGAACCGTGCATTATTCTAGAATCCCAGTGAGATGTGATGATGTTATTCTGCAAAAACACAAAATAATATAAACATGAACTCCAGTGAGATGTTTTTACTGGTGTCTTGTTCCGTAAATAATAATATAAACTAGAATCCCACTGAAATGTTATTTCTCGTATCTTATTCCGTAAATAGTAATATTATCATAAACTTCATAAGCATATTTTCAATAAGAAGAATATCTAACAATGTAGGAAGCCGAGTTTATTTGCTGAACTGGAGGGTCTGGTGTTCGACACTGGTTTTGTTCAAGTAAGTTCATTGTATTTTTCCTGTATTGTTTGTTCCCCCTTGTCAGTGGTCTTGGATGGAGGGGCTGACAAGGAGAATTGTATAGTCATTTGGAAGAGACTAAAAGCCTGTAATCTGGTTTTGGCATGCAATAAAAAATAGGCTAATGAAGTTGGATATATATCATACAGTGTGCTATGAGCGAAATTGTGCCGAGACAGCGACATTACGGCCTACTCTTATATCGAATTCCATACAGTGCCGAGACAGCGACATTACGGCCTACTCTTATATCGAATTCCAACAGTAAAGGTTTCTTTTATGTGCAAACCAATGTGTACACATGGCACCTCAGTTTTTTTGTCCCATCTGAATGGCTAGACAGATATCCTTGTCAGGTTCTCCAACCGGCACTGATCAGTCAAACCTGGGGCCTATTTCCCAAGCTATGTATTAGAGGTTAGTCCCTTATCCTATCTCTCAAACATTTAATGCAGTAAAAGACCCAAGCTATGCACCATGTCCTTGTCCCATATCCTACCTCTCTGCCATTTAACATGGTAAAAGACCCACGCTATGCATCATGGGTTAATCCAGTATCTCAGGCCATTTAACAAGGTAAAAGGCCTAAGCTATGCCTATGGGTTTGTCCCGTATCGAATGTTACAGCTGTTTAACAAGGTAAAAAGACCTACTAACTTTTGAATCCATAGGACCACCATAGATAGCCTCTGACCTACAAGCAAAATGTTGTTGTGTTTTTTGTTTAACAGAGGGTGTAGTCAGTCTAGTAACGCCATCAACAGGTCGTAAAACTGGTTGAGACCAAGTCGGACAGTTTGATCCGTCTTCTGTAAATATATCAAAACAAACATTTTAATTGATACTAAAAAATGTAAACCAGCGGCTTCCAGGCAGGATACGCTAAACATAAAGCGATTTTTCGAACAATCAAGCAGCTGCCAGGCAGGATACCCCCACATTTTGTAAGAGATGGATAGAGAACAAGTTAAACATAAAGTGATTTTTCGAACAATCAAGGGTCATAATTCAGGAAGCTACTATCCGATTTGCATGAATATCAACAGGACCAAGATCTTTAGGTTATAAAGATATATTTCAAGTATCGTCAAAATTGGATCAAAATTGTGACCTCTAGAGTGTCCTCAACCTTGATATACCACATGTCTACACCATTTGCATACGAGGGGCGGCCATTTTGTCCGACAGTTTTAAAAAAAGTAAAAAAAAACAATAAGCACATGCACCAAGCATGACAACATCACAGTCATCTTCGGAATTGGACGTCATCACATATGTCCAATGAACTAGCATGTCAAGTTTAGTGTCCATTGTAATTGAATTAGCGAGCGCGGGTCTTTGGCTTTTTTTGAAAATCTTCATCTAAAAGCAGAGAGAGAAATGGGGTTCAACACAAACTAGGTCATTTCGGAACTAACATATGGTTTAATTCTATTTCAATAAATTGCTTATGCATTGGGGTCTTTAGCAGTGGGAGGAAACTGGAAGATCCGGAAAAAAACCCATGAGGTCGGACAGACGACCCTACTCCTTGTCACGTACAACCAGGGATTCGAAACCATGCCAGTTGACTCAATGACAGGCCATCCTAACTAAAAACAACAATATGAGTAGCACTTGGTCTTGCATTCTCGGTATCCTCAGTGGTATCGGTTCATTCTACTCCACTAACATCTGGATCCATGCATGAAATTTTCAAGAATTCAAATTATCTGCCCTTGATTGTAGCTTGATTCTACTGACCAATCAAGGGAACAGTTTACATACCAGTCTTAGCGTCATTGTTTACGTTCACCAAAATAACTTTAGATGCAATAAAATGCAAGCTACTTCCCTTTGCCCACTTGATTGGTCGATAATAATACCATAAGTATCAAGGGCAGATAATTTGACTGTGTCACCCCGTGGATAGACCCAGACGTTAGTGGAGTAGAATGAACCGATACCACTGAGGATACCGAAAACAAACTCTTGGCGCGAAAATCTTTCTAACCACCAGATGGTTTGCTCGTAAATTAGTCATATTTGACAAGCCGTTAAAGGATTAAATAAATTTTTACAATTACTGTATGAAATGATGATGTTTATTATTTAATGGCATGTCAGCACCAAACTATGATTGTCTAAAGAAACCTGTACTGACTTTATTTCACCCCAGTTTGTCATCGTGAAAAGTGTTCCATCACTACAAGCAATCACATGCTTAATATTGGCAAAAAGATAAACTACCTGATTTCGAGCAGTCTTTAAATTCTGTAAACATCGTTTTTGAAAATCCTAAAGCATGGAACATTTCATGTAAAGCGGTCTGTGAATAAAAGAAAACATTGTTAGATTCTACATCACTATAGTCTAAAAAAGACGAATTCAATGATAGAGTATAGACCTTGTCATCTAAATCATGGTGGTAAGACCCTCTAATAAAGGAAGGAGAGAGAGAGAGAGAGAGAGAGAGAGAGAGAGAGTGTTTGATTTAAGTCCTACTATTCTGCTGAGAGAGAGAAAAAGGGAGAATAATTATTTCAATAATTCGCTTGCATGTAGTGGTCTTTAGCAGTGGGAGGCAACTGGAGGACCCAGAGAAAACCCACAAGGTTGAACAGGCGACCCTACTCCTTGTCATGTACAACCGGGGATCCGAAACCATGCCAGTGGACTCAGTAAAAGGCTTTATGATACAACATGCACACGTTAACAATTCGGCGCCCCCCCCCCCCCCCACCTTTAGAACTTTAGAATAAATAATCCAAATACGATATCAAGAAAATAAAACAATTTCTTATAATCAAATTGTTTACTTCCATAAAACTATAAAATTAGCTACCAGTCAATATCATCTAAAATCTTACCCGATGAAAACATGAATTAATTGTCAATTGAAATCAACATGTTGCGATCTTATTATACACGTTGCGACTCATTTAGGTCAGTTTCTAGGTCCGTCCCAATATTAGGGATTTAGCTCCTTTAAATGGAGGGGTAGTTGTGATAAAATATTTAATAACTTACTATGTACAAATGATCTTGTGTGTATTCTTTTGATTGTTTTAATGTAGCTGGACAAAAATTAACAACTCCTGCTATTGGTCGGCCATTTTGGTCCACTTGACAATTAGCAGCATATCCATATACCACTCGGTCCTGGAATAAATTGTACATCATTATTTAGAGTCCATTAGGATAAAACCATGGAAACCCTGATATTGTAAAAAGGTAAACCATTGAAAATCTGATATTGTCAAAAGGATGCAAATGAAAATGTTTGTATATACTTACACCACGTTGACATGTGGTCGTGGTCTGTGATGTGATATATAGTATAAAATCAGTATCTGGTACACCAACACCCTGTTCATAAACTTCATATGTAGCTGATATATTAGATCTATCATATAGATTAAAACCCTCTAGATGTACCATAGGTATCTATAATACACAAAATATACAGATTAAAACACTCTAAATGTACCATAGGTAGCTATAATACACAAAATATATGGTTTAAACACTCTATATGTACCATATGTATCTATAATATACCAAATATATGGTTTAAAACACTCTAGATATAACATACACATTTCACATAAAATATACAGAGTATGCAACAAGAATATTATACAAGTATATCATTCATAACAAAACACAACACAAGGTACATGTATAAATGGATATAATTACTTCTCTATTATTTAATAGAAAGTAAGAGAGAGAAATGCAGTTTAACATCCACATGGTTCAGTTTTATTTCAATACGGTAATTCACTTGCGCTGGGGATCTTTAGCAGTGGGAGTATATCAATATGTTATTTAATAACTGTCCATACATGTATATATACCTTCAACTTTATATTACTGAAGAGATATAAATATATTACTATTACAATAAAATAAAACTTACTCTAAAATGTTCCAAACAATATTCTCCTCTATATCCTTTCTTCATTTTATAACATCTGTATATAAACGATAAAATATATTTCTATTTACATGTCTTGAATAATAAAATATATTTCTATTTACCACACATGTCCTAATTGTTGTTTGAAGGGTTACGAGTGGGTTTGATGGCCAAATGGTTGCATCATAAAGTCTAGCATGGTTTCAATACCCCAGTTTTACACAAGGAATAGGGTCGCATGTCTAACCTCGTGGGTTTTCTCCTGGTCCTCCGGTTTCCTCCAACTTTCAATAATGTACTTGCTTGTAGGGGACTTTATTAGCAGTGGGAGGAAATTAGAAAACTGAGGATAAAGGAAATCCCTTGATAACCACAATCTTACACAAGTGGAATCTGTAAAAGCAATGTCTGTCTGAAGATGGTTCAATTCCAGGATATTAGTGATTGAATTTTAGGCCTAGCCTTGATCATCATTACTAAAGTCAGTACGATAGAAAAACAAAGTCTTGATTATCAATTTTTGCATTTAATGATCAATGAGCATTGAGCAGCAGATCTGATTCAAATCCAGTGAAAATCATGTTATGGTCATTTGTTTTTAATTAATGTCTAATTAATAGTTTAGATAACAATTCAGGCCTAAAGAAAGCCTTGCAATAGGCAGATTTAGCTCTTGAAAAATGTATGTTTAAATAGCCAACATGTGCACATATTATTGAAATTGATACAAATATATTAGCAGTAAAATATCATAACTTCTAGTTAGCAGGCCCGGAAATAACGGTCTTAGATGTACCTGACAAAATGTCAGCCACTAATAAAATAGTACCTGACATTTTCAACTTAGTGTCGGACATGTATTAATAATTTCGATAAGAAAGACAAGCCAGCACCGGACAGAATGACAGTCACCAGAGGTTTAGTGCCTGACAAAGCCTGAATCTGTGTCTGTCATTGTCTGTGACGGGTGCCTTATTTCCAGGCTTGGTTCTCACTATAATAATTTAGCATACACTTTATCAGTTGAAACATCCGGCCTGGGATATTTACCTGTTTTTATTTGGTCCTTCTTTCCACATCAATAAACAGGCTGATCTCTTCAACACCAAATTACCATTTACCGGTAAAACTAAAGAATAAAAATATTATTGTATAATTAAAAATCAGATTAATAAATTGGGGAGAGGGATTATATAGGCTTTGCCTGTTTCCCAATCCTAACATTCAATAAAATATTGTTTAGAAAAAAAAAAAAAAAAATAATCTCAAGAGAAGGTTTTTACACGTTTCTACACCAACTGGGCTAATGTAGACAGACATATGCCAATGCCATGAAGGAAATTTGGCCCGAGCAGCAGCATTTGTCTGCTTGTTATTGAATTCTTACTGCCAAGGGTTCTGTAACGTGCACAACAACTACTCATGACCTCAGGTTTCATTCTATGTGAAAAACTGATGACCGAAATGGAAACAGAGAGAGAAACGAGATTTAACGTTTGGGACTAACATATGGTTCAATTCGATTTCAATACCGGTAATTCACTTGTGCATAGGCATCTTTGGCAGTGGGAGTAAACAGGAGGACCCAGAGAAAAACCACGAGGTTGGGCAGGTGACCCTACTCCTTGTCACATTGGCATAATAATGATATCGTCATTTATAAAGCGCGTTAATACTGAAGAAATCAGTTTCTAAGGCGCTGTTGGTTTTTATATTCACTGATTATTTACAGATCAGGGTTTTGAAATAAGAATATTTTAAATTGAGATTTAAAATGGACCACAGACGGTAGTTGTTTCATTGACTGTGGTAGTCTATTCCATAGAAAAGAACCAGCATGAGAAAAGGCTCGTTTTCCAAGTTGTAAGTTAATGGCTGGAGATTTTAGAAGATTTTTTTTTTTAGAACAGGACCCTTATTCACGAAATCTTAACTAAAGATAAAATCCAAATTTTTAGTACATACTTCAGTTTTGATTGGCTAAGCACTAAAATCAATCTAATATTATCCAATCAAATTACTAAAATTTGGATTTTATCTTAATCAAAATTTCGTGAATAAGGCCCCAGAGATTTCTGTTGGTAGTATAGGGTTCTACAAGACTTTTTATATAAGATGGAGCTTGGCCGTTTAACGCTTTGAAGACCAAAAGTAGCAACTTGAACTTGATTCCTTGCTGAATTGGGAGCCAATGTAAAGATTGCAATACAGGGTAGATGTGTTGATGTTTTCTAGTTTTAGTGAGGAGTCGAGCTGCTGAATTTTGAACATGTTGTAGTTTGTTAATCTGATAGTCTGGTAAGCCGTATAGTAAACCATTATGGTAATCTAGTTTGGTTGAGATGAATGCGTGAATCGAAACCATATTATTAGAGGACAGCACCCATAGATACAATTAAGTAAATCTGAAGTTCATTTGGAACAGCTCAGTATTTTGAATTGAAAATTTCAGACCAAGGAAATAAAATGGACTAATTAGTCACATTTTGGCCTATGTAAATTTTTACATTCCCAAAGCCACTATTATTCCTGATGCCCTGTGAAATCTTCGACTAGTGACTACCCCTTTAATATTTTTAATGGATGTCATTTACATATTCGATTCAATTGAAATGATAAATTGTTTGATGCATTTTGAGATTTCTAGATCAATATTTATTCCCATTATCTGTTTGTTTACTTTGAGACTACCATTATCTGATTCCATTGAATTAATATTGTTAGTAAATATTTTATGAAGAGACAAAAAGCTGATAAAATTCTATTAGTTTTAATTGACATCATATAATGAATAGGAAAAAATTGATTCAAGTACCCTGGGAATAAAGCTCCTGTCACAGACATTAACATGCTCAAATTTAGGCAATAACGGTGATTATCCATACACGTGTTTGAGATAAGTGTATCATTAACCCTGTTTACATTACAAATTTGAAGCGTGCCAGGTACCGTTCCTAGTACGGCACCGTTAATTTTTTTGTACTGTAAACGGGTCAAACACAAGCATGCCGTACTGAGTAATGTGCCAATCTGGCCCACTGAAGTGAGGTGGTCTCGGTACCCTGCCAAGAACGGCTCGCTTTAAACTTTAGTAGTGTAAACGCTAACCGGTCTGAGTACGGATTACTGTGCATGCGCCAAATGAACCTTGACCTTTTTTCCTGAGAACTTTGACAGATCTGTCATCATTTCTGTCAAAATGGCTACACGTACCAAAATCAACCGCCATAATTTTTTCATACGGTAACTTGCTTAGGGACTGAAATTAACTGACACGCTATCGCATAAATACCTCATCACTTTTGGTGTGCCTGTGATTTTATCCACCACAGATTTGTCTCTTGTCAATGTTTATAACACTTGTCTGACATAAAGTTCAAAATACCAGACAAAAAAAATATCATTGGCTTCATTCCTGCTAATACATTCAGCCTTGGAACGATACAAACTGGGTCATTTCAGAACAAAAATATGGTTTAATCTTATCTCAATTACAATTTACATGCTTGCACATAGAGGAATTTTGAGAAAACCCTTGGGGTTAGACAGGCTATCCTACTCCTTGCCATTAAACCATTTGGCCGTCCCCCCCACTCCCACAACCTTGAACTCTTGAAGAACTATTCCAATTCGAACAGTTGTAGTTTGTCTACAGTCAGTAGTACCATACCTGAAAAGAGTTTCTTAATTTTTCCGTTGGCTTTATTAATGGCTTCTTTCACCGATGTTTTGTTTTCATTCGATAATTCAAAACTTAATTCAAATATCGGATGAATCCGTAAAGGTTTATACAAGTTTTGCGGCACACGTTTACTTCTGGCTGATTTCACGTTACCATAATTAACGTCTTTTATAATTAATGCTGGCTTCGGTAGCTCGTCATGAACACATTGCGGAGAAATATTTGGAATGAACTGCACCAGAAAAATTAAATAAAGATACAGATACGCCATAGTCATTAATATCTTTGCCATCACACGTCACTGAGTGAATTGGTTTCAGGATATTGTTGTAGTAATTGTCCATGAAATAAGGATTTTCTTTCATTAAAATCATATTGTTTTCTCATTGATGCTTTAAGAATAAAAAAGCGAAGAGATTCTGAAATATTGCACGGCGATGTTAACAGGTGCATTTATGTCAGAACGAACTGATATTGGTAATAAGATCCTAACAGCTTATGTTATTGTAATTGTAAACATTGAAGTTAATGTCTGCCGACATAATCCGAATTTTAGAAGCAGATTTTTGAGTGTTGAATATTTCCATGTGGACACCAAATCCTCCATATAACAGCTATATCTGTGATATTTTCCTCTTGAATATCTTAGAGAACTCTCCCAAACGAGTATGTCTTGGATACTCCTTTCAGAATGTTAATCGCAAGTTCAGAAATTCTGCCAAAATGTGGAACTGATTCCTGTGTCAAGTTCCTGCAAGTCTTGTACCAGGTGGCGCTGTTATATTTTTCTCAAAATACTCCTCACTACTCATGTGTTTATCTCATGGTTTAAATAATTAAATCCGTGATGCATTTGCTGAATTATAATTGATTAGGTATAATTCTGGAAATAAATATTATAGAACACGTCACATCGAGTTTAAAAAAATAATAATAAAGTCTAAATAGAGTTATTTCCCTTTAACCATTTTGTTACATAAATTTGCTCTCCAGTGTAGAAGATAGAATTGGTTTGTAAACGAAAGTAGAGCAGAGATAAACAGAAAAGTTTCTTAAAGTCAAGAAATTGCAAAGTAGTAGGCCTATTTATTATCCTGAACGGTTTTGCTTCTATTATGATAAAAAGATAAGAGATGTCTTTGTCATTCATCTGCACGGCTGGTCGTGGGACGGAGAAATTTGTGGAAGAAGAATTGAGAACAAAATTTGAATGTGTTGATGTAATAAATATTAATTTACTTACTTACATACTTACAGTATTGACACCTTTTTCTTACTATTAGTTGTATTTATCTTGGCATTTTGTCATAGAGACTGTTTCCCAAAGTAATTTGCAGTTTGAGGGCCTGACAAGGACAGCTGTCTAGTCGTTCGGATGGGAAGGAAGACTGAGGTCCTGTGTACACATTGGCATGCACGTAAAAGATCCCTTAACAGTTGGAATGCAATATTAGAGTAGGCTGTAGCGTAGCTGTCCAGACAAAAATTTTCCCCATAGCAGACTGTATGGTGTATGCCCATCTCCATTAGCCTAGTTTGGAGCAGACAGTAGGACGTTAAACCGTATTTCATTTCAGACTAGCTCAGCTGTGTTGGTTGTGATCAAAGCCATATAAGCTGAATTATAATAAATCTCATGATTCACTGTTTTCCAGCAAATCAAAAGGACTTTTTTTTATTCTTTATCAACATCGGATTGTAAGAAATATATTATTTATGTTATCTTTCTATATTACAGTTAAAAGCATCCGATGGTAAAATATATTTTGATGTTAGAAATGAACAGGACGTACAACTAGATGATCTGTTAAATTTAAAAAGTATTGAAAGGATTTTCATCAAAATAAATAATTTTAAAACCAGTAGATTACCGTACGGAAAAGGTAAGTAAGCCCTGATGTATTAGTACCAATGGTGAGTGAGACCTTTTGTAGTATATATACTAATGAGTACCAATGGGATTCATCAGTTAAATGATCGTATTCAGCTTACAATTCCATTTAGAGCCACGGTGGCTCGGTGAATGAGGTGCTAGCCTAATCACCAGAAGGCCTGGGTTCATTTCTGATGTTGCTCAAGAAAAATCCCCTACAGGAACCTGGCAAGGAAAAGTGTCATGTCATTTGGCTGGAACAAAAAATCAAAATCCCTTGAGAGCTTATGAATCCTTGCAAACAACAATATTGTGAAAGATAAATCTCTCAATAAAATATCAGTTCAAAAATGGTTAAGTTCCGTTAAAAATTTACGACATTCTACCAGCGATATAAACAAGCAAGATGAGTCTCTTATCAGTACAACTGAATTCAAACCAGAGGATTATCAGCCATTGATGTTTTCTTAACTAAAAGTTCGGATACATATTTGGAAATGAAATAAAATGGGGTTTAACGTCCTACTGTTCTGGTCCGACTAGGCTAATGAAGACAAACATACGCCATACATTGCACCACTGACTAGGAGAAACCATGTCGCAAAATCTGGATGAACTTTCTGCCAATGTAGGTATTGAACACTGACCTCCAGACTAGAGAGCCAGCATCCTACCCACTTAGCCACCTTGAACGGAGCCTTGAAAAATGAAATCAATCTAAAACCAGATTTCATGAATTTCATTTTTAGGTAAAGGCCAGTTTTTGAATGCGTTAAAGAGAAGATTAGTGAAGAAAGACCAACTGCTGAAGTCTTTACAGACATTTACAAAGCTTCACGGAGGATTGAAAACACGAATGGATTCCCTTGAACCGGCCCTTAAAAAAAGTAAATTACATATTACCTCATCTCCGTCTATGTCGGATGAAGACAGACAACACGAGGATGGAAATATAAGATTTCGAATTAGTTGTAAACTTTCTGGTCAGATATCTAGATTAATAACGTCTCAGGTTCGTCAACATTTTTAATCAAATATTCTTATCTTTGATGCACCAACTAAGCTAAAGCCATGCAGGGAGGGGAGCGTGATTGGCCAAATAAATAGCACATGTGCACATTGTATCATAAAATCTGTCATAGAGTCAACTGGCTTGGTTTCAATTCAACAGTTGTACGTGACAAGGAGTTGGTCGTCTGTCCAATCTCGTGGGCTTTCTCCGGGTCCTCTGTTTCCTCCAAATGATAAAGACCCCTATGCGCAAGTGAGTTACCGGTATTAAAATAAAATTGAACTATATGTTAGTCCCAAAATGACCTAGTTTGTGTCATGTGAATGTTAAACCCCATTTCTCTCTCTCTCTTCATACAGGGAAATTAAGCCCTGGTAGTGGTCTTCAACCAAATTTTAAAATGTCAAGGGATCTTTGACGTGCACACCATCTAATATACAAGTTGACCCTCTGACAAGAGGAAATCAGATTGGAGACTCCTGAGGCACTTTCTAGACAAATTTCTTTCTATAGTTTGGTTATATCTTATTTTTATATGTAGGAAGTGAATGTTGAGTTGGGAAAACATGTTACAAAGATAACGGGTTGGAGAGCAGATTTAACATCACCACTGTTAGAGGTAAGATGACGGGTTGGACAGTTGATTTAACATCACCACTGTTACTGTTAGAGGTAATAATATGTGTTATGTATTCTAAAATCTTATTATTATGTTTTTATTGTGTTTATTAAGTGTTTTTGAGCAGGCCGTTTGAAAATGGGACTTTATAAAACTTTTATATTCTAATTACAGTTATACAATCTGATTAAAACACAGATCCTATTTCGTTTAGTTTTTTAAAGTTCAAAATTTCATTTTACTTGTTTGTACTACACTAGGATCTGAAAGAGTTGTTATATAACCCGCTTTCTGGATGGCATGACGGATTAGCCAGTAAAACCATCTGTTACGGCTCAGAACTGTGGGTAAACCACCAGAAACATTAACGCTGATTGATTAATCAATGCCTGATGTCTTAGGGTCAAAAGCCGCTTGTTTTGGTCAGATCAACATGTAGTAGAGGCCATCAAAAGTATAAAAAACGAAACGAAATATAGATGTGTATTTTAATCAGATTAACAGTTATAGAGATAACATTTCAAATAAATAATGATTGTATATTTTACAGATTACAGTTCATGTAAATGATGAAATGGTTGTAGCAGGTATACCTATTATAAGGTAATATATACCAGCGTATATATATCATCAAATGATTTTAAATATTTAGTTTATTTTGAGCAATTTGAGGTATTTAATTTGAAAAATAAGATGGATGAGGAAGATTTCTGTTGTCAGCCCCGTACTGATCAGTTAATATGAATATTAATCCAAGTCCTGACCTATTGAGGGGGGTTGGATCGATGAATGGTTAGCAGGTCTTTCATTGAGTCAAGTGACAGGGTTTCGATTCCCCGGTTGTATGTGACATCTGCCCTGGGTCCTCCCACTACTAAAGACCGGGGGTTGGGATGGCCTAGTGGTCTAGAGTGCCGCGCTTCGAGCTCTAGCTGGCCGGTCACCTCTGGCTTGCGGCTGTGGTTTCGATCCCTGGTGTGAGCGTATGTGGCATGGAGATAGTGTAGCACCATGGGCCTTTTTGTCTGACGCGGAGAGCGGTGGTAACCGGTCCGGTCGCCACATCCTACGTATGACCCATGCATCTTGTTTGCTACATATTACCGTTAGCCTTGTGATCGTCTAGGATTTATCTCAGATCGTCTTTTCTTCTCTTTCACGTTGTGTGTTTCTTCTTACTGGTTTCTTAAGACGTTTGTCTTCTTCAGTTATAACAATGCAACAGTTCGTTTTTACCTTTTATGTAGCATAGGTATACATGCAAGCATATTACAATTACAGTCAATGCTAACTAAACTCTTCTCAACCTAGACACCTCGCGGTGTCTAGGACTCTTAGATGGTAACCCTCTGGAATCTAATCGAAGTCTGTCTTAAAGTTACAATATAGGCTGTTTTATAGCCTAATAGATATCATGCAGGCCGAAGCGTGTTCATGACCATGAACCTGTGCAATTAAGAATATGATTGGATAAATTAAGCCAGATGACGCAATAGGTAAACTTCTATGCACATGTAATTTGTTGAAAGATAGAACTAGTTTGTTATGGCTATACAACTGTTTTTTATGTACCCATGTCAATCATTGACAAAGTTGATTTTAGTACACAGCTACATATATGTGAACCAAAGATATTAATTAATGAAATAATGTGCCATCTTATTTCTCGAGCAAAAATTCTTCTAAAAGTATTACAATAGGGGCGCCTTCTCAACCTCGTGGGTTTCCTCCTGGCACTCCGGTTTCCTCCCACTGCTAAAGACCCCTACGAGCAAGCGAATTATGGAAATAAAAATGAAACCATATGTTAGTCCCAAAATGACCTAGTTTGTGTTGAGTGGACTTTAAACCCCATTTCTCTCTCTCTCTACTAAAAACCCATAAGTGCAAGCGAATTATTGGAATAAAATTGTACCATCTGTTAGTCCCAAAATGACGTAGTTTGTGTTGTGTGGACGGACAGATGTTAAACCTCCCTCTCTCCCTTCTCTCTCTCTCTCTCTCTGACTGGGCGAAAGAAGATTGGAACTTGGTTACTATGGTTATGAATATTGTAAATAACAATTTTCTGGGGTTTTTGTTTCAGTACACCGATATCGAAGAGAAGTTACATTTTACATCATGGTTTACGATCTACTGTAGCATGGGTAATATCTCATCTGGCTGACATACAGGTAGGTATATTTATAATATGGATGTATTATTTACACTAGCTTGGGTTTACTGTCCCTCTTCCAACAAGGGTGGATGGCCGAATTTTTAGCGTGTGCGCGCTGTATCATAAGGTCTGTCATTGAGTCAACTGGCGTGGTTTCAAATCCCTGGTTGTAGGTGACTAGGGTTGCCTGTCCAGCCTCTTGGGGTTTCTCCGGGTTCACTAGTCCCCTCCTCCCACACACACTGCTAAAGACCCCTACGCACATGCTGACCATTGAAATAAAATTGAACCGTATGTTAGTCCCAAAATGACCTAGTTTGTGTCGAGTGGACGTTACCCTCTCCCACCCTCTCTCTTTCCCTCCATTACATCAACTGTCTGCCTACTTTTGCTTTAAAGTAGTTTAATTTAAACCTATATTTGGAATCTCTTTAACCAATTCTATCTAATATATATACAATATCTTGACACTGGTATCCTGTAAACATGAAGACAGAATATTGAATGATTAGAATTCAAATTGATATATTGTTAATTTAATATACTGTATTTATTTATATATCTTTGGTTAATGATGTAGTTAGTTGATCTTATGTATTGTTAACATATACTTATATACTGGTTTTAGGTTAATGATGTAGTGGTTGATCCAATGTGTGGTAAATCTACCATATTAATAGAAGCTGTTATATCACGACCTGTAAGTATCAGATACTATAATTATATACCCTCTATATATAGACAGGTGTATATATAGGATGTAATGCTATGTTTTATATAAATAGAAAGGGTGTATATATAGGATGAAATGGTATTATATATTTATAGGACAGTGTATATAGGATGTAATGTTATGATATATGATTATAGAAAGGGGTATATATAGGATGTAATGCCAGGTTATATTTATGTAAAGGGTGTATATTAGGATGTAATGCCATGTTATATTTATAGGGTGGTATATATATGATGTAATGCTATGTTATATTTATAGGGTGGTGTATATAGGATGTAATGCTGTGTTATATAGGATGTAATGTTATATATTTATAGGGAGGTGTATATATAGGATGTGATAAAGATAAACAACAATTACGATATTCTATATTAAACCAACAACACGCTGGAGTAGATATCAACTTTTTACATACAGATACTTTACGTAAGTTTTAATTAGCATACTTGAAATTGGGTTTGGTGAAACATACAGATACCTCATCTACGTTTTAATTGGTGTAACATATATATATATTTTGTGAATGGGAAAGTAACCCTAACCTTTAGGGTGTTTTCTGGTATTTAGCATTTTTTCTGGTGTTTTCCGGTAGTTTTTTGGATGTTTTCTGGTGTTTTCAGTATGTAGTATTTCAAAAGGTCATGTCAAATGAGAAAAGCAGTTTTCCTTTATGTTGCCATACCGTATCAGTTGATCAATTGCTTTATTTTCTAGATCTACCCTTAATAGATGAGAGTGTTGATAAAATCATATGTGATGCTCCGTTTGGTCAAAAACATAAAACAGTTGAAGAAATTAAAATATTTTATATAAAATTATTACAACAAATTTATAGGTGAGTAAAAATGTTTAACACATGCTAGTGTTGTAGTTTATACCCAGCTCGTACGGTTTCCTCTCATTGCGAAAGACCCCAGCATCCAAGCGAATTAAAATAGCATTATGCAAGATCAAAATCTGCTTATTACAGGTCTTTCTTTAGGCCTGAAATGTTATCTAAATAATCAATTGGACATTAATTAACATCTCCAGTCCATAGTAAACTCTTGATGTCAAGGGTAGCCTTCGATGTTGGCGGATTAAATTCTTATATGCGGCTTAATGGCCGTTGATAATTAAATCAATCAAGTGGATAATCGAGACTATGCTGTTAATATTTAATGATTTGAGTAATGATGACCGAGGCCAAGTGAATATTTCAAATGCTTTTTTCTTGGCTAATAATAATGGATCAATTTGACTGAAATTTTCATCTAATTATCTTTACACTATCTAGTTTTTAACTATTATAGTGAGAACTGCCATCTCTTTATCTTATCTCCCATAATGTAACTTTAATGAAATAAAATTGAATCATATGGCAGTCCCAAAATGCGAATTCCTGTCAATTGGAAATTAAAACAAGACAATGGAGTAACGGCGCTGTCAGGGCAATTCGCCTCATAACACACATTCCATTTTGTTGGCAGAAGTCTATTCTATCCATAACACTTGACTATTAAGATATAAGAGTGTTTATTTAATTTTTCAGGGTTTTAAAAGTTGGCGGTAAAATGGTTCTATTGACAAGTTCACGTCTACGATTTCACATTTTACAAAATTTAAAACAATCCCACAAAGATGTTGTACAGAATATTCCACCTACGGCTACTCGTTGTGATAATATACAAGAAGATATTCCAGAAACATTTAGTGGGATTCAAGATATAATATCGAACAATCAATCAGTGACTACTCATAACAATAAAATACAAAAAGATATTCCGGAAAGTTTTTCAAAGACAACACATCATCGTCCAATTACAAAAAGCTTGCATGATGACAATTCACTGAAAACCTCCCCAGAGAAGTTATCTATAATTTCTAGTGAAAACCGTAGTTTGAATGAGAATTATGAGATTCACGTTCCTATTAGAAAAGGCTTGCATGACGATTCACTGAAAACATTTCTAGAAACGTCATCTACAATTTCTAGAGAAAATGATAGTTTGGTTGATAATAGTGACATGCGGATAGTTATTCCCTCTAAATGTGATTCTGTTTATATGAATACATCTTTACGACCAGATATACAACATGTGACTATTACATCAAAAGTGTGCGATGGTAATTCTGGTCAAAATGAAAGTAGAAATGATACCCATTGCTTAGCAACAAAAATACAACATAAAGAAGTCCATGCGACTATTAAAACAAAGTGTGCAATAAATGAAAGTAGAGATGATAGTCAGTGCATAGATCCAAAAATAGAACACATGGATAACCATGTGACATCAAAGTGTGCAATAGATGAAGAGTATGACAATAGTCAAAATGAAAGTAGAAATGATCGGCAGTTATTACACTATGTCGAGGATCATTATATAAAGTTAGGTGAAACACACTCTTATATTATTGTTGCAGTTAAACTTTGATAATTTTAGTATTTTAGGTCTAATAAAAAGAAAATTCTATCTCTTGTAGCTCATTATTGTTATATTTTTTTGTCCTACGGTTGACTGAGAAATTTCTCAAGACTTGCCTGTGTGGATTCCCTGAGTCAGTGGTGTAGGATTAGCAAGGATTGGGGGACTGAAGAGCATGGTGCTGTGTACATGTCAAAGAACCCATTTGAAATGAAAAGGAGGTCACAGACCTACTGCCTGGGCAAAATGTCCCAGATAACATACTGGATATTTTATGTTTGCAGGCCATCTTCATTAGGGTATTTGGTGCAGGCCAGTAAGAAGTTAAACCCCAATATGTTGTATTTAAATCAAACGAATATTATATTTGTAATAATCAATTTTAATCAGGTAAATCAATAACAATCAATAGATCAATAACAGTATATAAAAATTAACATTAAATTTGGTACAACATCTACTTCTACTAATATATTATAGCAGGTTTCCTTATAAGGCAGGGAACTCGCCAAACAAAGTTATATTGCAGAATAAGTTTCGATTAAGAACAGTAATTAATTCCTCATTGAATTCAGTCCAAGATATTTCTTGGTCTATAACATTATTTTTAACATTGCTATTGTCTTAACTTAAAACTAAATGTTCGGAAGGGACTTAGATCCTGTGTACACGTTGGCATGGTGAACATAAAAAAAACCCTTGACAGTTGGAATTTCAAATCAGAATAGATCGTAGCGCCGCTGTCTGAACAACATTTCCCTCATAGCACACTGCCCATCTTCATTATCCCAGCCCAAGCATTTCATTTCATTTGGGAAAACTGAAGCATGATATATAGAAAAGATTTACTCAAATCTGATGTAGCCTATATACCCTAACATAAGCTTTAAAGGGCCAATCCTGATAATTTTTTGGAGAATAAAACAGCATAATTTTGTATTAAAAGCCCTTAAAATCCTCTACCTTTGGGTCGAGCAACTAATTCAATATATGTGATACATTTTCAAACAACTAAAACCCATCAGTCTTCATCTGGAAATGGAGAAGGGTGTCCCGCGCAGTATTATATGGTGTCTGGATAAAACCAGACGTTTATTATATAAAAATAATGTGTAGGTGAAATATACCTTTTGTTATCAAGTACTAGACAGCATGTGGGACATGCACTGTGCTGGGCGCTTTAATTTCACACGTACTCAGACTTTTATTTTTGAGACTGTTCAAATCGAGATAACCCATTTAAAGAAAAAACCCAAAGCAGTCTATAAGAAAGAATTAGCTTTTGCAAAAGAATAAATTTCTGTCATTCGACACAATTTCTCTTAAACACAGGTTAATGAATTGTGGATTTCATTCTTAATTCAAAGGATATGAAAAACAATAACATAAAATATTAATTGTTT
This sequence comes from Patella ulyssiponensis, assembly GCA_963678685.1. NCBI lineage: Eukaryota > Metazoa > Mollusca > Gastropoda > Patellidae > Patella > Patella ulyssiponensis. Next base: position 78,264,935 of record OY783230.1, read on the forward strand.
TTCATATTATGCTAATTTTTGTGTATGTATCTCAATTACTACATGCCATTCAAAGAAGTAATTATTCAAAATATATTAACAACTAAAATATACACAATTCCTCATCTTGGCAATTAATAACAAATCCATTCGAAAAAATATTCATTCTTTTCATTTTTGGACATTTTGAGTTTCAGGCAAGATGTTTTAGCAGTAAAAAAATAAATCCCTGATTTCATATGAAAAACATACAAAGATTAAATATGAAATGAACTGACATACTTTAGTATTTTCCGCAAGGTGTCTGTCGCTCAAGATCAAACGTTAATTCAACAGAATAATGAAAGTCGTGTATTGAACAATTTTATAAATAATTTTATACCCATACCTGGGAAATAATAGAGTCACCTAATATGGTAATGACCTATTATCAAATCCTTTTCTTATAAAAAAAATATTGTTTTAAAGTTATTTTTTAATTTTGGCAGTGCGAGTATTCGGTTTTAGCAGAAAATTAGGAGGTTAAATTCTTTTTCATTCCATTCATTCACAACAATTTGCCCTATTTGGAGCTGAGAAACACGTAAATATTGTTCTTATATTATTTATTCAACATTTGCATAAAAAATGTTCCGGGTTCTTCAATACGTAAATCTCCAATTGCTAAAAATCAATTAAATCTTATTTTTATCATAATTTCAATCAAGAATATTTTTTAGATGGTTTTAAAATGTTTATGGATAAGCTCATTCTAAGAATCATTCATGAATTACATATTATATTAAAAACTGATTTTATCTCATTTAAATCTATTACTCTATTCTAAATCACTTGCTCCACAAATGATTACATGATATACAAAAATTATCACGTCAACCAATCTCGAAATTTTTCATGATTATATTCATCAATTCTATCTTATATTCGTATCATGATTTAGCTTTATTTAACCTTGTATTGTAAATATTCACTGGATTTAGGTTTATTTTACCATGTATTTTAAATATTCTTTATAGATAATGACATGATATACAATAATTACCCAGTCATTCATTCTTTACATGACATGTATACAAAATTATTTGATGTATATCTGGATATAAGGTGAGGGACTGATCGAAATCCCTTCTCAATAAAACCCTCAAATGTCGAACTATTAATTTCGTCCAATCATCATAAAGTAAACTGTTGTTGAGCTTTATCGGCCACCATTTTAGCGATTGATAGCGAAGATGTTGCCGCGGGAGATGGAGCGCTACGGATGTGTAAAATACAAGTTCCTATTTCCCCCTCTCCGCTATCAAATACAAAATCTTCCACCATATTACCGTCCCTGTCTAACGCCATGGCACGAACTCCAGTTGGACCCCTGAAATAAAGACATTAATATTGAAATAAAGGCATTAGGTCTTATTTATGGAACCCCACAAATACATATAGGTCACGGGTATCTCCAAATACAATAGGCCTTATTGATTGGACTCTACGGCCACAGCATACAGAAGTTCAGTGATGCCCTGGCCTAACACCCCGATTGTACCGGTATGCCCTTAAGGCTTAAGTAAAGGCCTTAATGCTCAAGTATGTAAGAACGGAAGATATTTTAATTTCACTGTTTGATAAGATGAAACCCCAAATCCCCCGAACTCCCTCTGAAATGGATACCCTGGGTCGTCGTCCGCTTCACCTCCTCTCTCTCCACAACACTGCTCTATAAATACCTGAGATCTTATTTATTGGCCTTGGGTAATAATGTTGAAACCCAACACTCACCTAATGACATCAGACCTATTTAAACTGGGGACGTACTTCTGTAAATTTTTTACTTGAGCACCATAAAATATACCTCTATACATTTCACCCATACCATAAAATAGATTACGAAACGCTAATTTTCTTAAACCCCTGAAAGAAAACATTCAACTTTATTGTTAAAATGACATTTAGAAGTAGAGATATAATATTCATAATAACACAACTTTATGGATTTACTACTTGATAGTTTATTACATACAACGTTTCAATACTCTTACAGGTATCTTTATCAAGCAATGATAAAATATATTGTTAAACATACATTTATAGTACATCTATGTGTCTATGACTAGTCTGTATCTATGGTTGTATGCTGTCTATGACTTGCCATGGTTTTATTTTGCAACATTCAAATATTTTTCTTATATATTTAGTCAGGTGTGCCACTATTTTTTCATGTGTTCTAAGGTGTGCGGGTGGCAAAAAAAGGTAGAGAACCACTGCGTTATGTAATAACATACAACTTGTCAATCTTTTTCACAGAGGATTACGAAAGTCTTCTAATATCTCTGTAAAAGATGACTGTTTTATCATGTGACGTCACATCACACTTCAATCATTGTCAAAACCTGAGTTACTCACATAAAATATTATAAAACCTGAGTAACTCACCTAAAAGCCAAAGCATCATATAAATCTTTTATACTAAAATCAGTGTAGGAATACCCTTCTCTTTTAAACGCTAAAACAGCATTAGGACCTAACCACACACTTCCATCCATACGCGGTGTAAAATGAACACCTAAAAATGGGAATCTTGGATCTGGGACCTGCAGAGAGAAAACTTTGATTAAACATACATTATGCAAGGGCTAAATCTGCCTATTGTAAGTTTGTCTTTAGGCCTGAAATATTATGTAAATTATTAATTAGACATTAATAAACTCACCCAGACCATAATCTACTCTCAATGGCATCACTACCAATTGTAATCACCTACCACTTGTAATCCTTTACCCATTGTAATCCTTTACCCATTGTAATCCATTATCCATTGTAATCATTTACCAATTGTAATCAGATTGTATCCATTCCCCCACCTTAATTACTTATTTACCCCATACCTAGATAAATGATTTACATTACCAATCTTTTATATAAAACATTTCAGCTTTCAGTGGGTCAAAATCTGGTCCTAACTTAAAACAATGTCTGTGTACTTACTGGATAGATATTGCCCCGAACAAGATCACTCTTCTCTGGTTTCAACATTAAATATTCTCCACGGAAGGGAACTACTTTAGGCTCCGGGTTACAACCTGATTTCTCTGCTATTCGGTCGGATTGTAATCCTGCACATGTTACTACATATTTACAGTTGACTCGCTGACTCTAAAGAAACAAAAATTTAACACATAATACAGCAAGTATAGAATTGTTGTAGTGGTTTTCTCACGAAAAATAAAAGGTTTTCTTGTCATATAAACACATTGCTTACAGTCATTTTGAGGTAAAAAAAGAGAGAGAAATGGGGCGTAACGTCCACTTGACACAAACTAGATCATATCTGGACCGACCACATGGTTCAATCCATTTCAATAATTTGCTTGTGCGTAGGGGTCTTTAGCAGTGGAAGGAAACCGGAGGACTCAGAGAAAATCCTACTCCTTGTCACATACAACCGGTGAATCGAAACCACGCCATTTGACTCAATGACAGACAGACCTTGTGATACACATGCTAACCACTTGACACCCTGCCCCCGTTTTCAAAGAACTGGTAAATTTGTCATTAAAGCCTGTGTCAAGGGCTGGATCGCCTGTTCATCAATCTCGTGAGTTGCCTCCAGGTTCTTCAGTTTCCTCCAACTGCTAAAGACCCTCAGTTCAAACGAATTATTGAAATAAAATTGAATCATATTTTAGTCCCAAAATGACCTTGAGGGTGTTAAACTCGCTTCTCCCTCTCTCTATGGGGAAGATTTTGCCCAGACGGCCGTGCTACAACCTACTCTTATATCGAATTCCAACTCCCAAGGGATCGTTTAAGTGCACACCAATCTGTTCACGGGTCCTCAAATTTTCGTACCATCCAACAACTAGCTAGACAGCTGTCCTTGTCAGGCCCTCCATGTCTACATAGGACCCAAGTTTTTCACAACATCCAAACGACTATACATTGTGCCAGGCCCTATGTCCTGCATCACTGACAACGTTCTACCCACTGAACCACTGTGGCTTCTAACAGGATCAACATCTGAACCTTTGATTACCTGCTGTCCTCCTATGATACTGATTGGATAATCCAGACTAGTATTGTCACCACTTTCTTTTACAGTGTCGAACTTTGATGCCTCAAAATTAGTGTAGATTTGACCTCCGTGGTTTTTAAACGATTCGCCATAATGTTTTGTAACAACACCCCAATCGACAATTCCAGTATGAGGGGAGTGTATAGCTTTTAATCCCTGAAATAAAAAATAGTGTTATTAAACATACATTATGCAAGAGCTAAATCTGCCTATAACGTGTCTTTCTTTAGGCCTGAAATGATATCTAAATTATTAATTTGACAATAATTAACTTATCCAGACCATAATCAACTCTCAATGTCAACTCTAAGCCTGCGATATTTATTGGATTAGAATCCAATTTGCTGCTCAACAATTATTCACGATTTAAACACGTAATGGATAAAGAAACTGTTTTTTAGTATACCGACTTAAGTATTGATGATCGAGGCTAGGCCTAAAATTCAATCACTAAAATCTCGGTTCAGAGTGGATTAATTCGACAAAAATTTGCAGCAAATTCTTTTTACACTATGTTTTAACTATTATAGTGAAAACTGCCAACTCTTATCTCCCATAATGTACGTATCTTTAAAAAGACATTATACAAAACCTAATTCTTCCTTTTGCATCAGACGACTTAAGATATCGAGTTGGCCCCAATTGAAATTAAAACCATGCTTTGGAATTTCACTTTATCTAAGAAAAAGTAATATAATCATTTTTCAAAAGACTTACCACACAATTTGGTTCAATATTTTTTATTTCATCAGGTCCAACCATTTTTAAATCTTTAACACCATTTTCTAAACCTCTTTCATATAATTTATCTAATCTGGGAATTTCATCAGGAGTTACAGCTACTATTAGCTACAATAACAAATAAATGTTTACCAGGTGAGAGCAGAAAGCCATGGAATCTATACACATTTACACAGTGAGGTAAACCGAATTCTCAATGACCACAGAGAGAAATGGAATTTAACGTCCACTCGCCCCAAACTGGGTCATTTCGTGAATAAAATATGGTTCAATTTTATTTCAATTATTCACTTGCGCATAGGGGTCTTAAGCAGTGAAAGGAAACACGAGACAACACAAGGCACAGGATGCCAGTGTTGGGAATCAAACCTGCAGCCCCATTCATGGAATCCATGTGCCAAATGGGAATTCCGCACAACCAAATCGGTAGGCTAGATTTAAACTCAAGAAACCACAAAAAAGAACGGTCTAGTCATCCCTCGATATATGAACAAAACAAACCCTGGAGTCGCCATGCTTTCATTCTATCATATTATGAAAACATGTAATTTTGTAGGAACATTACTGACATAAATTTGAATACCATAAGGTGCACCTACTTTTAATACATATACGAATTTCAATATCTTGTTGACACTTGATTCTTCTGACTAAATAACAATAAGAGTTCTGCCCCTTTATTTTCGTTAACAATATTTGACCAGAAAAATAATTTTGAAATCGGAACACTGGCCAGGATCTTGTGTTAAATGAACCAGCGTCTTACCCTCTATGCCTTATAGCTCCTACTTGGATGTATAAAAATAGTTCCAACTTACCTTTCCGCATTTATTATATGGTACATTATGTTTATCACAGTATTCATACGCTAAATTTAACCCCTCCACACATAATTTAGCTTTTAAAGATCCAGGCGTATAATACATGCCCGCGTGTATTACTCCACTGTTTCTTCCACTCTGGTGGACAGCTGCAACGAAAAACAAAATGGTTTCTCTTAGACAGAATGCAATGGAATCGTAATGATGTCTTGCCAACAATTTTGTTTAGATTAGCATACTTTTTTTTGTGATTCCATGGTCATGTTTTATGCTGCAAGGAAAAAAAGAAAACTGTTTTTCTGAGACAAAATGGAATTGAGTTTAACGTCATATTACCATAATATTGAGACTAATAAATTGTTATTTTTTATTCTATGGTCACCCTGGGGATTGAATGGCTGATTGGTTAGCGTGTGCGCACTGTTTCATAAAGTCTGTCATTGAGTCACCGTTTGTATGTGGCACAGAGTAGGTTTGAAATTTCCAACCCCTTGGATTTTCCCCCGGATCCTTCAATTTTCTCCCTATTGATATAAAATTGAACCATATGTGGTCGTTAAACCCCATTTCTCTCTCTGACCAGCAATACTAAATGGGAGATAACTCTCCCTGTCTTACTGACAAGTTGTACATACCCAGTGTATTCTCTTTCTCCACCACAGCAAAGGTTAAATTAGGATGTCTGGTTATTAATTCTCTGGCTGTTGCCATACCAACAATACCCCCACCAACAATAACTACATCATAATTACCACCAGTCGCACTGAAATGTTAAAATAATATCACAAGTCCAGTTGACTCTTACTGAGAATCGGTCGTGGGTTTGCTCCCGGTGTTGGCCGAGTAAGTTCATCAGGGTTTTTCTACGTGGTTTCCCCTTGTTAATGGTGCTGGATGGAGGGTCTGATAGGCGAAGAACCAAGGTCCTATGTACACACACTGGCGTGCATGTAAAAGACCCCTTGGCAGTTGGAATTTGATATAAGAGTAGGCCACAGTGCCGCTGTCAGGACAAAATTTCCCACATTGCACATGGTATGATGTAAGCTTGTCTTCATTAACTCAGTCAGGGCAGAACAGTAGGATGTTTTACGACCCATTTCATTTCAGTTCATATCAAACATTTATTTTGTTCAATTTGTCTGTATATTCTATTAATTTGTATGACTAACTTTACAGAACCAACTGGGTTATATGTAAAGATAGGTAACAGCTATATATGAATACCCCATGAATTAACCTCTAGAGGGTATAATGGTGGGGAACGAAATCAGACCACGAGGGATATCGAGGATGCCAAAGGGCTTTACTTTGCCAGGTCCTTATCTGATGAAATGCACCAGATTCATCATTCTCTGTTTATGCGATATTAGAAATCTGTAATCATTAAATAAGTGATTATCTTTTGTCACTATCTGACTAAAAGTGTAAATCTGTGATCAACATGGAGAGAAATGTTGCTCACTGAGCATAACGCTTGCTCCCAGTTGATCCTGAGTTCGATCCAGATGTTGGACAAGAAAGTTCCCTAAGATTTAAACCCAATTTCCTTCCTTGTTTTAAAAGCTCCCAGTTGAGTCATGATATATAGTTGAATTACGACTTTCTATTAGTCATGACTTTTTATTGTGGAGTCATGAATTTCTATATTATGGAGTCATGAATTTCTATATTATGGAGTCATGACTCTCTGATATTGATACATGAGGAACTGATATTGTGATGTATGACGTCATAGGGTCAAAAGTCGCTCTATGACCTCTGACACGAACTCCCACTACAACTGGTCAGCTCTTTATGTAGTTGTAGGCCATCGAAAGTATAAACAAATGAAATATAGATTTGTATTTTAATCAAATTGCCACAACTTTCTATTGATGAGACGAGATATCCCCTAAAATATATTATCTAACGAGTCTGGGGATCTAGATACACACAGACATTAAATCATTCATCGTCATACTTTATACAGACCATTAAAACTAACTTTACATAATACACGTTAATATCTGATTACATCGCATAACTTCTACACGACAAAATAAATAAAATTACCCACAATTATTGTACTTTACTTAACGTTATCTCCCTAAAACATCCTCGATCGTATTTCTTATAAAAACTGACTTGTCTTCGAGAATCTTATTCCATCTCTCGCAGGCTGTCTTATCCTAATATCTCGTTTTATTTATATTGAAAATAAATAATAAAATAGAAATGAATACATCTCTATCAGGTTCCATTAACGTCTTGCGATTTATTTTGTCGTTTCTTACATTAACTTTTCAATATTTATTTAATAAATACTCTAACGGGATGGATAAAACTATTAAAATTTTTAATATGGGAGCTTAAGTTTCCTGTATGAAGTCAAACTTTCAAACAAAAGCAGCTTTGATGAAATTGAGATATAAATAGAAAAAAATACTTTCCTCATGGTATTCATGTATGGGCGTAAAATTTTTGTATTTAGCTGTTCTGCTTTATCAATCTAAATGTTAAAGATACATTATGGGAGATTAGATAACGAGTTGGCAGTTCTCACTAAAACTAAAATAGTTCAAAACTAGATAATGTAAAGGCAATTTGCTGAAACTATCAATCAAATTGATCCACTATGAATCCAGAATTATTTAAATAAAAACTTAACCATATGTTAGTCCCCAAATGACCTAGTTTGTGTCAAGTGGACTTTAAACCCCATTTCTCTCCCTCTCACACATTTCAAACCTTTTTGACAAAAAACTCTGTTGAACCAGACCACGCAGACAATATATATTATTCATTCCATCAGATAACAATATGGTTCAAGCTCTCTTAAAACTTCAGATTAAATAAAACATAAAAAGTTTGAAATCATCTAAATAAAAAGATCAAGCCATAATAAGCAATAAGATAGAAAATGGCAGATTTACATCTCATAAAAAAGTTTTCGACATATGTCAACATTTGTGTCGTCAAAAAGTGGCTTTTTAAAACAGGTAGATAAATATTGGTTTATAAAAACTAAATATTTACTTTTTAGACAAAGGAAAAAAAAACCCAAAGACTCAGCTGATGACAAGCTTTCTATTTATTTATGAATGTACTTATATCTAGAGAAGTTTACAAACCGACAAAAACAGAAGCCATTTTATATCAATTGATAAGGTTAAAGTATTATACGTGACGTTAAAACTGTGTTTTTAATAACATCTTAATTAAACTGACAGGTGGAATTTGACACTTTTCGACCAGAGAGAACCACAAGCTCCGCCCCCTGCTAGAACGTGCCACTGTTTGTCAACAATCCGAGACAATCGCTCAGCCAATCAAATCGCGGGAAATCCTACACCGGCTACAATGTAGAAATAATGTGAACTTGCTTACCACTCGAGTTTTTGTCGAGTTGACACGAGGTTAGTGTAATAGCGTGTGCATTACCTGTTTGTAAACGTGTTCTTGGAGTATATTTGCGTGGAACATGCCGATAATTTGTTGTTAGCAGGCCTAACTGATCGCAAAGATGGAATCGAAGGACGGAGCAGTCGAAACACACTTGCCGATGAAGCCATTGCTCTCCAATTTTAACACCGCGAGATTCTCACTATCAGCGAGATTACCTAGTCGATCGCTCAGTGAACCGGCTTCTTTGAACGGTGCTAAAACTCCTGAAAAACGGAATTCTTCTGGATCTGCTATGGAGGAGGAATTAAAATGCCCGGTCTGTCGGAGATGGTACTGCAAACCGCTATTGCTTCCATGTACCCATTCTATTTGTACGGCATGTGCGGTGGCGGGACAGGAACCCTCACAGAGTTTGGTTCCTCATCCCGTATCCGACGAGGGTCAAGCAAATGGTCCGGTTATCCAGGATGCGGATAATTATCCAGAGATTGATAAATTAAGTATGGTCAGTGAGGCTGACAGTGGAGTCGTGTGTAATAGTCGACCAAATAGTTATCTAGGTACACCGAGTGTGTCAAATATATTTACCTCCTCGGCCCTTCAGAGCTGCCCCTACGGATTGCGGTGCCCAGTGTGTAATAAGATTGTATTATTGGATGATTTCGGGGCCCTCTCCCTACCAACAAATAAAGTCTTAGAGGCAATAGTGGAGAAATATACTCAAAATAAACAACCTAAAAAAGTGGAAATTAAGTGCGAATTGTGCGTTAACGGGGCCGATATTGCGACCGCAATGTGCGAACAATGCGAGGTTTTTTATTGTGATACATGTCGCGATAACTGTCACCCTTCTCGGGGTTCCCTGGCTAAACACAATCTAGTGGACCCGACACAAGGCAAAAATATTCTGCAATCGAAAAAGAAACGAAAGGAAGCGAAGTGCAAAGAACATTCTGAAGAATTATTGAGTATGTTTTGTGTGGGATGTAAAATACCCGTTTGTTATGTGTGCTCTCAGGACGGTCGCCATATAAATCATGATGTACAATCGCTAAGTGCAATGTGTAAGGCACAGAAGGTAAGCCGATTATTTTATAGATGAGGGGAGAGACGGAGTGGATGAATGCATGGGTGAATGAATAGGACAAATGTAAAAGAACTGGAAGGATTGTAGAGAAAATGAAGACATGGGTGGATGAATAAAGGATAAAGGGAAGGGATGAATGAATGAGGGCATGAAAGAATGGACAACTGTATTGATGAATGAAGAAATGAATGGAGGAATGAATGAATGAATGAATGAATGAATGAATGAAGAAAAAGAATAGGCAAGCTTTATTTATATAGGCTGGACTAAAAAGGAACAATGGAGAGATTGTGGAATTAATAAAGATAACCAGTCTTTGAGAAGAAATGAAACACCCTTGAATGAATGAATGAATGAATGGGTGAATGAATGAATGAATGAATTGAGTGAAAATTGTTTTGTTCTTTTAATCTCCTTAATCACCTGTCTAAAATAGATCAGAGATGATTGACAGCTCTCTTAACCAGATAACTGATTAATTGATAAATAATTCAGTGTTATTAAATAAATAATTAACAGGCAAACACTCGATCAATTTTACTCCCAACCATGCGTTTATGTACTATTATTATGCTATTTATAATAACATGCTCAATTTTACTCCCAACCATGCTTTTATGTACTATTTATAATAATGGGCTACCCACATTGACATGTACAGGGCAACAATACAATAAAAGGCCTACCTTTACATCCACAGGGCAATAATACAATAATAGGCATACCCTCCTTCACATGCACAGGGCAACAATACAATAATATAGGCCTAACCTTACATGAACAGGGCAACTATACAATAATAGGCCTAGTAGTAGGCAGGGAACTAATTGGAAAACACAACTATGCACACTGAGGGTACAGAACCAATTAAAAATGCTTTCTAATACACCAAACCCAGAATCCTGACAAGACCTTTGGAACAATATCGAAATTCTATTCTATAACGAGAAAGAATTGATTATCCTGTTGGAGGAAGAAAAGATTATTAGGGCTGTGTGCAAGTGTAGAGTAGAGCACAGTATCTGGAGAATTACATGCACCATATTTTATATGTAACTGACTTGCTATAGCTGATGTATTGGATATTCAGCTGTGCCTTATCCCAGAGTTGAAAGCTGTCGGCTTAAATAGCTTCTAAAACCTTTAGCTGTTATGCGGGATCTGTGGCATGCTGCTAAGACTCTAATCTCTTTAACACAAAATATTACACTGTAGACAGAAATGGATGAAACATTATACATGATACTTTCTCACATACACTGTACAGTTTTTTGTTTTTTTCTCTCTCTGTTGGTAATAAAGAAAATTGTCCTAATGAATTCAGCATTTGCTAAATTGCAAGCAAACTGAGTTTTCGAACCCCTTTTCCTTGCTTTTTAATACATTAACACATTATTATAAAAGTTAACTCAATTTCTTAGAAATCCCCTTTTTTAAGATACAGGTTTATGCTTCATTTAGTATATTCAGGAGGACTGCACGACACACAACAAATAAATAGTAACCCAGAAGAAATAGATGACAAAAGCAGTGTAATCAAAGTAATGGAATTAGGTGACGTTCCACTGTAGAGCTATATTATTAGAAAAAGATGACAAAATTGAAAAAGAGTGACACAGTAAAATGCATGCAAAACAGTAATCAGAAGTAATAGATTGGAGAAGGGGGGGGGGGGCGTTTACTGTTCTGTAGAGTTGTATGACTATTTAATAACATCTTTCAAATGTTTTCAATGGTTTCAGACTTCTTTACCCAAAATACAGGTGCATTTGATTTCGTTTTGGTGTATTAATACACAATTTATAAATATGAACCACCACAGTATGAAAGATATGACAGGTTATTTTGAGAAAAGGCAAATATATGAATTGTGGTATATTGGATATACCACAGCTAATTTTGTAATAATGAACAGACTGTGGTTTAAACAGGCAATATTCAGTATTTTGAGAATGACCAAGACATGAACTGTGGTAGAAGAGATATACCACAGTTTTACAATAATGCACAGAATTTTAGTTTAAAGGGAATATCCAATCCATGTGTATTTAGATAATGAAGCCTGATTTATAAAGCATGGTGGAGAAGATACATGTATACCACAGTTAGTTCAACAATAATGCACAGAAATGTGGTCTAAACGGGCAATATTCCAGATTTTAATTGTGAGGCATGAGATATAAAGCATGGTATATGAGATATACCACAGTCAGTGTAACAATAATGCACATAATTTTAGTCGAAAAGGGCAATATTCCATATTTTAATTGTGAGGCATGATATATAAAGCATGGTATATGAGAGATACCACAGATATTTTTGCATATTGCAACAGACTGGCTGTTTTCTAGAGAGATAATATTTAAACAAGTTGTCAATATTATTCATAGATGCAAGTGTGCAATATGAAATATAAACCATGATTGATCAGGTTTTAATAGTATCATAAATGATTGATACAGGGTGGTGTATATGCAAGCTGTAGGGCTATCATATATATCATAATAAACCCAGTGAGGCAGCTGAACTATGGTATATATGCAATAACTACCAGATATTGAAAATATGGCCTATTGATAATTCATAAAGGGCTGTTCATAGATTTGAGAGAGTTAATGAGGTTTAATGGACTGGACACAAACTAGGCCATTTTGGAACCAACATATATGTATTTCAATAATTTGTTTGGGTGTAAGGGTCTTTGGATTTGAAAAGATTGAAAACACAAAGTGTAAAGAATTTTGATGTTCTAATGAATAATTATAATCCAGGAAATTTTGTAATAATTAAGACATAGGACTAACAATGCAGTAAAACATCATAGCAGTTAGATACATATATATTCCAAGATACATGTGGAACAAGATATGTATGTTAGATATAAAATACAGTGAGACATAATAGCAGTAATATTCTTTGAAATCTTGTTGAAACGTCGTTGCAGTGAAATAAACCATAGTAATTGTTATTCCATAAAAGTATGTTTTTTGATCATAGCAGTTAGTTACATATTCCAAGATACATGTTAGATGTGAAAAACAGTGGGACAAGAACCTAGAAATATTGAAACATTTGACAATATACACTGTGCTGAACTACATGTACCCTCGTAACTACCCAAGAAAACACAAATAAAATGGGGTTTAAGGGCCTTGCAAATACCCTCTACCAGTATCTATACATATGTTTATATACCCATGATGTATAGAACAATGTATTAATACATGTACAGTGTATATTGCTATTGATTCAGGCCATCTCAAAATTGAGTTTCTGTTATTCAGGAACAAAGGTAAAATTGTTCCTTTTTATTTCTTTGGGATGGTCAAAAGATTTGAGTTCTATATTTTAAGTTTTTAAATTTCAAACCAAAATTTCATCGCATGATTTTGGTGACTATTTATTCATCAATGCCCTGAGGGATAGAAAATGAAAGGGTGTGGTCATGGAGATATACATAATAGATATACAGAAAGTTTTCTATTGTTTATATCTATTTACACTTCAATTTATATATTGATAGAATAATCATCCGATGATAATAAGTTAATAAATAATAGACAATAACAATCATCCTGTGTTTTGTCCTCACCGTAAAGATGAATAGTTACGTTAATTGACCAAAGTAAAGTTATTAATTGATTTCAATTCCGATCATTTTCTTCACAGTATGATGTATATGTAGATAATTGTCTTTTTAATTGATTTTGATAAATAGTAAAAGCATGTTATTCCCTGGTTTCCAGGTGAAATCAAACAATCCATGACGAAAACTGTTGATTTTTGAAGTCGAATGGTGTACCAAAGATAAAAAAAATACCATTGATAAGTACTGTTATATATGAAAATTGTCAAATGTTATTTAATGGTTTCCAATGGAAATTAAACAAGGCAGTGATGCTAAACATTCAGAAAACTGTTGATTTCATGTCAAAAGGATACCAATAATAGAAAAAATGCCGAACAAGTACCCTTATGAAAATTGTATGTTACAAGGGTTATTGAGTTAAAATCGCTGAATAGATATTTTTTTTAATACAAAGATAAAAAAGAATAAGATAAAAGTAACAGATGATTATAAAAAGGGTTACTGAGTTGAATTTTGCATATGTATAGCGAACCAAGAGCTGAATCAATATTTTTTAAAACATTAATGCCGACAGCAATAAAGATCTAAAATTAGCCGTGACTAGAGACTCGATGCCAACATGCCAGTATTCCGAGGTAATTTGTAAAACTGTAGAAAGAAATCTATTCTCATGAATAAAGTGTGTTTTATTAGCCATAATTAGCTGGTGTTGCCTCGTATAATCTTGGCTGGTTCAACTTAGATTTACGGCTTCACTCAAGACAGTTTCTGTTTTACACTTATTTCTCTGCTTTCAAAGTTAATTTTCTTGCAACCAACCAACCTAAGAAATATTGCATTTCGAAACACCCCCTTTCTCTTCAAGATACAGGAACACTTTTAGATAGGTGTGAATTCTGTTTCAGTGCTGATGAAAGATTTTATATACAGATGTACAACCATCAGACGTGTTGATAAATTGGAAAGTTTTTAAAGTGCATGTACATTTATAATGCCTGGGGGGTGAGGGGGGAACATTTTCACAGATGACAAGGACTAGAGTCGCCTGTCCAGCCTAGTGGGTTTTCTCCGGGTCCTCCGGTTTCCTCCCACTGCTAAAGACCCCTACGCACAAGCGCATTGAAACAAAATTAAACCATGTGTTAGTCCCGAAATAACCTGGTTTGTGTTGAGTGGACATTAAACCCCATTTCTCTCTCTCTCTCTCCATTATCACAGAAAATACATGTATATTGATTTCGGATTTTAAAATTGAATAGGCTAACATTGAAAAGAATATTCTTTTGGGAAAGATCTCAAAATCTATCTGAACTTTGTGACCAAAACATTTGTATCTGATGATTTGATTGTAGTGTATATTCTCTGTTGTTTTACAGAAACTTTACGAAACTTTACGAAAAGCTACTTAATTAGATCTTCAACACAGTTGCTTGATATCTACATCTAATTGTTTTTAGACTATTTAGCCAGGCGCCAGTAGTAATCTACCGTGACGACTGAATGGCTACCTGAACACACCTTGTACCTTTAAAATGTGACTAAACGATTTAAACCATTCACCTTTAAACACCCGTACCTGTGGTCAATACAGGTGAATGTTTGGCCACTACATTTACCTAAAACATTGTATCAACACCTTCCTTAACGAGATAATTTAACTCTTCAAAGGACATCTTTACCTAACAGACAGATTATCACCTGTCCCTCAGGGGCGGCATGTCTAGACTAGGAGGCTCGGGATGAAGATGAAATGGGCGGTTACCTGGGCATCGATACATAATTAACAATGAGTCAAATGGTATTCTAAAATGGAATTTCAAAAAGAGAGTTTTTTTACTTGTTAATGTAAACTGAGAAATCCCACGACATATAGTTCTATATTTGGAAAATGAAATATGTCTATGATATTGGCATACTGGTACATACATACATACATGTAAATCTATTATATTGGTATAATTCTGCAGTAGTGCAGAAAGTTAAAATAAACATGCATTTTCAGTTGTATTACATGTACAACACATCGTATTGTGTATATTGATATAACATATAGAAGTAGTATTACTACACATTGTATATTATATACATGCAATACACATTGTATTCCATGAAGTAGTATAAACCATTGTATGTTAGTATACATGCATAGTATACATGCAATACACAATACTGTATACACCAATACTACACATTGTTGACCAACACACAGTGTTAATTATTATACAGTAGCATTACCAAATATACATTGTTTACAGTTCTAACAGGGATATTGATGAATATAGCCTACAGGAACCCTAGTAGACACAGGATAGAATACACAAATACACGAACACATTTAGCTATAAACTTTTAATATTCTTTAGTCAAAAAGATTGATGAACTAGTATACACAACACATAAATAAATACATGAATAAACAACAAGAAAAATATGTAAACAATTTGTTTATTTTTATCAATAATTGATAAAGAATCAGAAACTAGAATTAGTATACATACATGTATATATACACCACGTAAGTAAACAGGCTGAACAATGTGTAAATAATTTGTTTACTTGTATCAATAGAGAAAACAAGAAGTGTATTAACTGGTAGTATATATAGTATATAGGTATTTATATATATACTTGTATACTATATATATATATATATATATATAATATATATGACAGGTATATTGTAGACATATTTATATTGATGGGCCTACAATACAAACATAGGTAAATATGATTGATTAGCTATACATGAACATCAAGTGTTTGCTTTGATTCTCCAACTTGTGTCTAGTCGTCTGGATGGGATGGAAAAATAGGTAAATATGATTGATTAGCAACATGAACAGCAAGTGTTTGCTTTGATTCTTTAACTTGTGTCTAGTGAGTAGTCATTCGGTTGGGATAAAAAAAAAACATGAGTATGCATATACAAATGTACAAACATGCATGTACATATGATTAGCAATTGAACATCAAGTGTTGGCTTTGATTCTTTAAGTAACTGTCTGTAGTCATTTGGATGGGATAAAAAAAAACATGGGTATATACAAACATACATACTTAAATATATGATTGATTAACAATATGTCACAGTTATAATCTGTCTTTTTCTTCAACCAACAGTGTCTAGTCATTCGGATGGGATAATAAAAACATTTGTACATGTACATACAATCAGACAGATATATCATAAAATTGATAGATGAGGAACATGTCAAGTTATAATATAATATCATACTATATATCTTTATTTCTTCTTCAAGCAAGGTCAGTGTAATTCTGGAATTAGGATTATACAATTGTCCTCTGTCACATTGCACTTGTAGAAATATTACAGTTATATGTACTGTACATTAGTGTCTGTCCTTCTTTCTTTAACCATCAGTGTCTAGTTGCACAGATGGGTGGAAAAAGAGATCATGTGTACACCTTGTAGTGAATTAAATCATCATGTATCTTCCCCTCAATAAATAATGGCTCAAGCGAAAGGAATATATACCCCTTAAATGAAGCATATTAAAATCATATGTTCTCTGTTCTTAGCTTATAATTTAAATAAAGTCAACTTGTTTATTTAAATGGAAGTATGTCTGACATTTTCCTGCATGTTAAGAGCTGTTTTCTGTGGTTTAAATCCTAGCAACATGTAAGTGTTTGTATTGGTTGCACTTCACGCTGTAAGGTCATATAGTAAATATTTGACAGATTTAATTGTGTGATCCTAACACACTCAATCCCCCTTACTAAACACTAACACACTAAATTACAAGTGCTGGTTCTAAATGCTAAATTTTTACACTCTTGACCACCCTTCATTTAATACAACTGCTGATAAATCATCAAACGAAATTCCTGGATAAACTGGACTCCCTTATCACTGGACGATCTATATAACGGCTATTTATTGTAGCTGTTAAACAGCAGGGGGTGTGACAGGGCCACATGCCTCTCTCTATATCTGAATAGGTACATGTTGTTAAAGGAATTAACCGCCACGCTTCTAGATTAATGATTTTATACTGAGACAAGATAATTCTCCTTTCCTTTGTAAGAAACCAGCAGATATAAAATGAAGGTGTCTGATACAAGATCTCACATGTTTTAATTCATTGTTCATTATTCTAAATATATTGATCTTTTAAAAAAAAACACCTTTTGATGCTGAAGTGGGAACAATATTTTGTTTGTCGTTTGTCTCGACATGCATTTGTTTGCACAATATAATGTTTAATTCTACGGGTATTGATCTTAAGAGAAAACATGGTGAAATTTGGGAAAAGTGTTAACAATATTTTGTGTTTTGCAAGTTGCTTATCCCGATCATGCCTTTGTTAGCACAAACTTGTTCATTATAAGATGTTTAGTACAAGCTGCTAACACCCCCCACAGCGAATTATTGAAATAAAAGTGCATATGTTACATGTAGTTCTGAAATGAACTGGTTTGTGTTTAGAGGACAATAAACTCTCTCTCTCTCTCTGTCTCTCTCTCTCTCTCCGGTTTTAATACATGTTGAAGAGCAGTGAAAGAATATATTTTGTATTTAATTATTACATGCTCAAATACAAAATGGAGGAAGAGACGTTAACAGTATTTATATTTAATTTCGCTGATCCGTTTTTGTGTATTTTTTTGTGCATTATATCTATTGTTTCTGGTTGTAATCATCACTAAAATATACTCCTACTCATTCTTTTATATTTAATTAAGAAAAAAAAACAATTACTAATGTGAATGGTAGATATACAACAGCTAATCTCCCTCGAAATAAAAATCCAATTATCAGCAGTAGGTAATCTCCCGCTTAGCATTCAATCAAATTAAAAAGATATGCCATTTCATAAACGTTTTAACGAAATCATAGTATTGGAGATATAAATAAACAGATTTTCATTTATTTTATTAAAAATCCATTTTATTGAAATAATACAACAAATGTTTATGATATTCAGACAATGTTTCTAAAATAAAATGAAATGGATTTTAACGTCCTACTTTTGTTCACCAAAGTTGGTTAATGAAGAAAGGATAATATTTGTACCTCAAAGATAAATGAACGATAAAATTTTACTGTTAGTGTATTCAAATGTCTTAAATCTATTTCTCTATTTTATTAGGTAAAAACTTGTGTCGTATTATTTCAATGTAATATTTGTACCTTCGATAAATCTATGTCTTAAATCTATTCCTTGTGTAGTATTTCAATATATTTGTACTTAAAATAAATGAACGATATATTTTATATGTGAAGAGTGTTAGTATATTTGAAAGTCTTAAATCTATTCCTTGTGTAGTATTTCAATATACCTAAAATAAATGAACGATATATTTTATACATGAAGAGGGTTAGTATATTGGAAAATCTTAAACTTATTTCTTATAATATTCGTACCTGAATAAATGAACCATAGATTTTATACATTAAACATGAAGAGTGTTAGTGTATATTGGAATGTCTTGAAACCTGATAAAATGTAGTGGTCACTGGAATATCACACTGGTCAGTCTGGACTCTAGTACAAGAAGAGATAATATAAACACAACATCTTGATTTGATATAAAACTGTAAAACATAGATACAATCATTGTACTCTCTAACTGTATACACTGGTTTAATATCAGCTCTAGGCTCATCAACCACTAAACATGCTTAGATATACAAAGAAATAAATGTCTATCAACCATTTCTCCTCTCCCAGAACCTCCTCCCCAGATTTACTTTATAATAGAATATCTAATATATTTTTTAAACTATATGTGGCTTGTAATCCATTTTAGTTCACATTCTGATTTCTGACTGGTGTGAGCGTATGTGGCCTGGACATAAGGGCGCCTTCTTAACCTCGTGGGTTTCCTCCAGGCACTCCGGTTTCCTCCCACTGCTAAAGACCCCTACGCGCAACCGAATTATTGAAATAAAATTGTAACCATATGTCAGTCCCAAAATGACCTGGTTTGTGTCGAGTGGACGTTAAACCCCATTTCTCTCTCTCTCCCTCTGATTTCTGACCATCATCATTTTTTTTCTCATCTCATAGCACACTGTATGGCTATTATTGCAAGTCTTCATTAGCCCATTCAGAGCAGAACAATGGGATGTTAAACCCCATTACATTTCCCACAGTAAAATCTGGTCACATGGTGTGATACACCAGGAAATTGCCAAAGGAAGAAAATGTACAAAGTATAAATAAAATATAAATGATGTGTGTGTTAAATCAGTAGGTCTGTATTAAGTCAAGTGATAGGTTCAATCTAATTAAAATACAGATCCTATTTCGTTTCGTTTTTATAGTTCAAATTATCGTTTTACTTGTCTTTATATACTACACTTGGATCAGAAAGACTTGTTATTTAACTCGTGTTCTGCTTGAGGGGTCAGCCAATCAAATTGTCTGTCGAATCGAGGGTTTGACCTTTTTTACGTGGAATTGTGGGTAGGCATTATCAGCGATAGAAATCAAAACAAAGCAACAACGATTCTGATTGGTTAATCGAATGACTGAGGTTATAGGGTCAAATGTCGGGTGCTTGGCATCTGAACTGGCTGAATGTTACCTTCCACTATAACTTGTTAGATCTACGTGTAGTGTAGGCCATCGAAATTATAAAAACCGAAACGAAATATAGATCTGAATTTTAATTACAGTAGATTGGTGATAGGTTAGTCCTGAAATGATATGTCGAGTGGAAGTTAAACTTTCTCTCTATTTCTTAAGACTTACATATGAAACATGTGGCCAGTGTACATTATTGTTATAAAGTGTTCAAATCAATGAACATCAAAGGGTTAATGAAGTGTAATAAGAGATTAACCCTTTAGGTCCTATCAAGTGTGAAATATGTATAGATGTTAAAATGTTGAATCAATTAAATCAGTGAAAGTGTTGAGTTGTAATTAAAAGAAGTGAAGTGTGGTAGTAAATCCATATCTTGTATGTCTATAAAAGTAGGGTTAATTAAAAGGGCGTTGAACATGAAGTACGATACTTTATTTAAGGGTTTCCTAATCTTTTAAGGTTTAATAGTTTCGAAATAAAGGTAATTAAATTAAAGTGAGGTGTGACAAATTAGCTATAAAGTAATAAAACTAATTATTAAGACCTTTGACATGAAATAAGATATTTTTTTAAGGGCTTTGTAATCCTTTAGCTAAGGTTAAAAGGGTTCAAATTAAGGGTTTAGATTTACACAAATCATCAAGCTGGGAATGTGTACTTAATTGTCAGTGGTCACACGGGATTATGATCATACTATTCAAATTTTTTGGACTATTCATTAAAAAGAAAAATCAGCATCAATGGTAGATTTTCTCTTTATTTGAATTTAGTCAAATTGAAAGGAGGTAGAGACACATCCAAATATTTGTCCAACGCTTCAACTTCTTTTCCGATTTCCAGTGATGAAAAATATCTTGGATATAATCGAGCAAATATATAATACTGTACTTGGATAGGATTAAACAAATATATATACATGTACAAAACTTGACTGAGATGGGATTTAACAAATATATAATACCGGTACTCTACTGGGATAGGGGGGAGGAAGGTGGAAGGCCAAATGGTTAGCACGTGCACACTGTATCATAAGGCCTGTCATTGAGTCAGCTGGCATGGTTTCGATTCCTTGGTTGTACGTGTGAAAAGGAGTAGAGTCGCCTATCCAACCTCTTTGGTTTTCTATGGGATCTCTGGTTTTCTCCCACTGCTAAACACCAATACACGCAAGCGAATTATTGAAATAGAATTGAACCACATGTTAGTCCCGAAATGACCTAGTTTGTGTGGAGTGATCCTTAAACCCCAACTCTCGCTCCCTCTCTCTCTCCCTCTCTCTGTCTCTCTCTGTCTCTCTCTCTCTCCCCCCCCTCTCTCTCGACTTGGATGGGATTTAACAATTGTGAATTGATAATTTTACAATATGTATAATATATAATAGATACAGTATACTCAGTATCAATACATGTATGTATGATAAATCCAGTATATACTGTATTATATTTACTACTGATTAATAAATCTAGTAGATACTGTATTATATTTACTGCTGATTAAACTCCATCATATGATTCCCTCATGTCATCATTAAAACATTCTCTTATCTCGCTCACACTTCTCTCTTTTCACTTTCTACCTGAAATTTTTTTTTACCCAGATGACCTGTTATTACACCTTTATATATAAAAAGAAATTAACGAGATTTGATGTACGCCTTTCAGGTGTTGTTCCACGCATAGCTGCACTTAACGAACATAAAAAACAGCTTCGTTTCTTGTCCGTACTTTAGAGTTCCAAGACCTTGCTTGTAATTTTTCGATGGTTTTCTATTTATTTTATAACCATATCTTTTCACACAGGTGACCCATTTGGTTATTACACCTTTTTACGCTAAAAAAATTACCTAACAAACTTTAAGACGTCTCAGGTACTCAACATCCATCGATGCACCAGATCACACAAAAAAAAACAGAACAAAAACGACCTCGTATCGAGTCTTTATTTGCTTGATTTCTGAGGGTTGATTTAAATTTTAAGCCTGTTTTTGTTGCGCATGTAGACGTTAATGGATTATAAAGTGCGTGCATGTGTGTGTTTATGTACATTACCTGACTAGCGTGTTTGCGATGCGTTTCACACTAATGCACATGTTAATGGTCTCTTACAACATATTGCATGTGCATTTCAAAACCCACATTAACGAGTTTATAATAGATTAGCTAATTTTTGTATAATACTAATTTCGTACGGTAATAACACCCATTAGTACATGCAATCACTTGCTTTTCAATTTTCATTTACTTCAAAAAGTCACACAATTTCTTCATTTAAAACTAAAGGACCGACCGATGTTTCGTGATATGTTAAAATTAGTTCTGTGGAGGTCTTCATTTTGTTTTTCATTAAAGATGAAAAGTTCTGAAATTTTCCCCTAATTCTTCATATAATTTAATTCATATTTTCTCACTTCAAAGTTGCCCCACTTAGAAACCAGCATGACTCAGAATTTACACAAAAAATTCTTCCAGGGCAGATTTTTGGTCAAGGAAAACAAAACATGGAGACTTAAAAGGGATTTTTGCGGCCCTTTGATTGAAAGCTGTTACGATATGTGGGGTTTAGTTTGTTTAACTCTTGACTTTAAGTAGAGGGAGCTGGTTGAGTTGGTGAATGAACCTCAGCCCCAGGGTCAGCCCCAGGTTCGGTTAAAAGTAAAGGGTAGAACAGTAGAAGGCTATATCAAACAGAATAAACTGTTTAAGCTCCTTATATGCTCGAAGTATGTTCATTATCTATCTCATTATGCTGTGAACAAACGCTATTTTGAAAGCCAACTAATTTAACATTGTTTTTAAGAAGTAGGTTCTTTATAAGTTTTGATAAGTTTGTAGAAGACAATAGTATGATATAATATAATATTAAGACTGGACAGGATTGGTTTTTACAAATTAAGAAGAATATTTCTATTTTAAACCATGATGAAGACAAGACGAGGTACAGTTGGATGATCGTATGTACATATGTTTCACGCCAGGAATCAAATCAGGAGATATTTCATACTGGCGCCGAGAGTCTGACTGACTTCATGGTTTTCACATTGACTCTACCCAATGATACCCCCTTCTACAAACTCTACTGTATTGACTAATGCTCTAACTTTATATCAGTATATCGTGACCTCTAGCATCCCTCCATGACCTTCACAGTATCCCCTTACCTAAACTTAAACCTAACAGTAAAATAAACCACAGACCTTCTCTCGTTTTACAAATAAAAAAATAACTTTTTTCTCTGGGTGTTATGTGTTTAAGCCGTGCCATTGTTTTTGGAGAGTATTTATAGATGATGTCATAGAAGTTGAATCAACAGTGGTATACGGTTGTATTTTAAGATGGTCTTCAATGGTTTCGTTTCCAGACAACATTTATAAACAGTGAAATTGGTTTTAAGTTGAAGTTTAACTTTTCCTCAGCAACTGTGATAATGCAGACACGGTAGTAAAAACACAAAAACAAAATGAAATAGGGTTTAAAGGATCTAGATCGCTAATATTTGGGACCTAGAAATTGGCACATATAATGATGTAATATAAATGTATATGAACTGATTTACATTCAATGGTTTCCATTTATACTCTTACTTCAAATCAGTTATGATGGGTGAAATAAGCCAGTAGTCTCAATCGAATGCCAATTTCTAGCGTCTGTTTATTCCAGTCTACATCGGTAGTATTCGCATCTGGGATATGTTTACCTGCATTCACTACGTCGCTCATTACAAATGGTGCCCGATATTTCTATTTTGTTTTCTTTATTAAATGTTAAATTATCAGTCTGAATCGATTTTAATGTGGATTAGACGTAAAAAATAAGATGTTGTCACAAAAATTTGAATGACAACGAGAGGAGATTTAAGTGTCATATTTAGGACATGCACGATGATTTAATGGAATTAGTTTTGTCCTGATCCGATCTCTTGTCATGAGATTAAATTATTCATGAAAGTTGGAATGAATGCAGGAAGATTCTGATGGAGTTTTACACCTTGAAGCAAGCTCGTTAGACCAAATTAACTTTCTACAAAGATTTATTGAATTATCACCTCCTTAAACATTAATTAACGTTCGTCCGGCGGACATGTTGTTTTAACTTTGTTAATTCCTGTAGGATGTTTTCGATAGTGGAGGAAATTTAAGTACATTTGTCGGACATGTGTGTAGATCTGTGTCTGTTTGTGTGTGTGTGCATCGTGTATGTTGATCATCAAGTGTGCACGCACGTCTGTGATCAACAGACCAGCAATGATTTACAAATGTTTAGCGTCAATATCTTGCACCTTGATCCTCGTTGTTTCATAGATTAATGATCTCAAGATTGAATGCCCGCATATCTGAAAGGATTTGAGTGCAGTATCGGTTTTCAATCAATGTATTTGAACTGAACACAGACGTTCGTAGACGACCTTCAGCTGATCAATGGATGAAATAAGATAAAAAAAATGGCTGCTAATGGCTGGCTTTATTTCTTTTTGAAGGAGAACAAACTAAGATAATCACGAAAATGAGCTATTACATGTTTTTTTGCCGATTGATTTTTCACAACAGTTTTGAAATATACATGAAAGTTTTCTGTTTCAATGGCATAGAATTGTGACCTGTACATAAAAAGTTTTTTAAATAAAGACTGAAAAGTTTTTGTAAATAAAAACTGGAAAGTTTTTGTAAATTGAGACCTCCAAGTCTTAACAAAAAGACACAACAAATAAAACGTATTGATCTTTAGACGTCTATGTTCGTATATATAAATGTTTTTATTGATAAGCGTTTTTATATACCGGTGGTTTATTAGTCTTTGTCTTTTCAACCATGATTGATTTTTACGGTTGATTTGACGGATGAGGAGTTAACAATTATTGTACTTTTTAACCTGTTATAAAGGATATTTTACTTATAGTTCATTTACATTTATACAGAGGTATATACTAGTGTATATACTTGTTTACAGCAGTTTATAAGCTAGTGTACCTACATGTACATTTATACAGGGTTTTATTCTTGTGTATGTACATATTCTCAGGTGTTTATTTTTGTGTATATATACATATTTATACAGGGGTTTATTCTTGTGAATATACATGTATACAGGGGTTTATTCTTGTGAATATACATGTATACAACAGTTTATTCTAGTGTATCTACACACATACACTTGGGTTTATGCTTGTGTAATCATGCACTTAGGGCTTTATTCTAGTGCAGTCATAAAACTACTTGTTTAGATAATTAAAAGTTGGACATCTACCATATTTATTATTATTAAACGGAATTAAAACAAGATTTTTTGTCCCATCCAAACAACTAGACATCAAGCTATAAACAATTTAAATTTAACATACTCAATGTGACTATCACTGGCTTGTGAAGATGTCCATATAGTGGATGATGATTAAAAGTAATTCACCTGGCTTGGGAAGATGTAGTTACTAATTAATATCTAACTCATCCACCATCAATACCGTTTTTAATTCACCTGGCTTGGGAAGATGTACATACTAATTAACATCTAATACTCATTCACCATCAATACCGTTTTTATTTCAGAATTTCATATCATCTAAAATATGATCTCCTCGTCTAAAATTCTTTAATTAAGCTTTTTAATTAACATGAACATATTAATCCTCCCACTAAAATCCACTGGTGGTGGAGCAACAATTGAATCCTTAATAAAACCCTATCTTGTCGTCAGCGTCACTATTTGTTCATTTGAAATGTGATCCGAAGTTCTACAATGATGCAGAAGACTTTAATGATGGGTTGTCATAATACATGCCCAGATCACGACTCATAGAATTATCGGCCGTGTCAATTTATTGAAGCGGTTAAAAGCCATTGGAGGTTATTTACTGCAGAATGCACGGTTATTAAAGTATCGTTAAGTTTAAAGTGTTTGTTCCGTGGATGTTGGTTTAAAGATGGATGAGCGTTTTATTTGTTAAAAGGTTGCTTATCAGTCAACATTACCTGGTCACCATAAAGCGATAGATCCACTCTGAAGTCATGAACGAGGTATATACATCGTAAAAATAAACACGAAGAGAAATAAACAGTTAAATCACAGGAGTGTGAAAAAATACTTGGATGAATCGATTCAAGTCATGATCTATGTAATTCAATAATGTAATGGAAATGTTAAAATTACCTAAAATAAAAAAATAGCCATGTTAGAAAGTAATTGAAATTGATTTCTTTCAAATTGTTTTTTTTTTAATCGCTTGAAAATGAAAATCAGAAGAAGGATGTGAAAGGAAATAACACAGAAAAAGAAAATGTGGCAAAATATTTTCATAAAATATTTTCATCAAAAAATGGCAAAGATTTTCATAAAATAATGGCAAAAACTTCCATAAAAAATGGCAAAAATTTTCATAAAATATGAATGAATGAGAAAAGTAGATATTTTATATTATGCTCTAGAATACAACTGAACAAGTGTTTATCTCTTTGTGTGACCTACATGCACATGTATTGTGAAATAATCGCCTATTTGATAAATCAGGGTATTATCTCTAAGTTTTATCAATTGATATTTATAAAATGTGTATTTCTAGTTTTATTATCTGTAGGAAATGCAGGTTAATTCTCCAGTCTTAATCATATGTTTATTTTTGATTCGGGTACTGAAGCCCTGTTCACACTTAAAGGACAATATTGGTGCCAGTCATTATCACATGTATGATAGAGCTGGTTAAACACATTCCAAATATAATATTACCACGGAGATCATCGCTACCATAGAGGAGTAATACAGTATTCATGAATCGGAAGTGACGCACGCCAAAGGAAAACACGAGTCACCGGTCTATTTAACTGACTGAAGCGACGAGTGATAACAGATACACGGCCGAATTTCTACTCACTAATAATTCCTTCGAAGACCAAAAGTTGTTGTGTGAGACTGTGAGAGTATATCTGACAATTCATAAAAAGAATTGACTGTCACTAGAAAGAAACACGAAAGAAAAACAGAAAAAGTCTGTGCATTACCATGTTTTTATAAGGTATAGAATGAATATAAACAAGGGAATGTACGGACTATATGCTTTTTTATCTAATGACATTCAATTACTTTATTAAATTGTCAGATATCCTCTTCCAGTCCCGTATAACAACTTTTGGTCTTCGAGGGAATTATTAGTGAGCAGATATTCAGCCGTGTATCTGTTATCACTCGTCGCTTTAGTCAGTTATATAAAGCCGTGACTCATGTTTTCCTTTGGCGTTCGTCACTTCCGATTCGGGAAACATGTATAACTCAGCTATCGTAGCATTGATCTCTCTGTTAAAAGTATATTTCGAATGTGTTTAACCAGCTCTATCACATATGTGATAATGACTGGCACCAATATTGTCCTTTAAGTCAGTAAAAAAGGCAGGGTACTGAAGCTCTTCTTATAATAATCACCTGCTTATTTTTGATAATCAAGTCCTGTTCATGCTTGCCAGGGGAATTGGTTGTGGGATGGACTAAAAAACAATCTGCCAGTTCATTCAAATGAGAGGAGAAATCAGTAAAGAAAATGCAGGCCAATTTTCCTTTGATAATAATAATAACATGCTTATTTTTGATATTCAAGCCCAATTCACACTTGTCATGCGAAAATGGCTGTGGGATGGACAAAAAGTCTTCATGATGAATCAGTTGACTTGTGTGGAAAAACATAAATCGCATTAACTTGAGATAGAATTAATTAATTTGAATATTTTTAGTTCCAGACTTTTTAGAATAGAATATACCTCTGATTTTGTATGGTTTTCAATTCAATATAAATCTAATCTTCGTATGGTTTTAAGGGTATACAGCCCCTACAGAAAGTCCCTTCATGCATCAGTTTAACGATAGTAGATATATTCGAACCAATTATTTTCCATTTGTTTATGTATAATTCTATGTAAATATTAATATTCTCGTCAATTCTCTGTGACAGATCGAATAATCATATTTATTGTGTAATCTAATAGAAATGTGGAATTGATTATTTTTATAACAAAAACATGTTGTATAACATAAATATTTATTGATTCTTCACTGTACATGGAAATAGAATTATTGTAAATCTATTACTTTAAAGAGACATTAATACTTTCTCCAATGGTATTAGTTTAAAGAGACATTAACACTTTACCCAATGGTATCAGTAGTTTTAAGTGATATCATCCCTGGTGGAGGTGGACATTAAACTCCAGAAAAGAAGACAAATCCCTGATTTCAGAAAATAAAATGGAGTTTATGTCCTACTGCTCTGCTCACACTGAGCTACTAAAAATGGGCATACGACATACGGTGGACTATGAAGGAAATTTTGCCTCTTACATGTATATCGAATTCCAACTGCCAAGGAATTTTTTTACATGCACGCCAATGTGTACATATAACCTTGGTTTTTTGTCCCATCCAAATGACTATACGTTGTCCCTTGTCAATCCCTCTTTTGCTGTACCACTGACATGGATGAAATTTCTGTTGCTGTCCCTGATTTCAAGAAAAACCTAATCCATGTACTCAACACAGGGAACTTGGGTACCATGACTTATGTGTCATCAAAGCCCTGATTTGCAACTGGACTTAAAATATTTATCAATAGATACTATGTGAAATTCCTCCACCTGAAACTCTTTGTCCAGTGTGTGTAAAAAGAAATATTTTTTAACTAATCGGCAAACTCTACTTTAATATAACATGGCTTGATATTAGTCTTACAATAATAGCCTAGAGTCTACAGAAACAAATCTTATAGACGACGAACACATCACTTGTGTCATTAAACCAAATCTTCCATTCCTAATTTGAATGAGTCAAGCGATTTACATAAGATTCTTGCTCTTTAGTACAAAAAGTTGATTTGGATTTTAAAAAAGTCTACGAAAATAAACCATCTTGGCGACAAAAATGTCATATGTCAGTCAATCTCCAGAAATTCGATGAGATCAGGGAATCACCTGAAACTTATGTCACCGATTCTTTTAATGAATTTTTCCAGACAGTATCAAATTTGATGTAAAAATGTAAATCATTATTTATAGTAAGATTAGATATAATAGTTTAAAAAATAGATAAAGAAAAGAGAATATGCTGAAAATTTCGGTCACACCTGAATAAGTATTTAAATCATCTTAATATCGGGGGTTGGGATGGCCTAGTGGTCTAGAGTGCCGCGCTTCGACCTCTAGCTGGCCGGCCACCTCTGGCTTGCGGCTGTGGTTTTGATCCCTGGTGTGAGCGTATGTGGCATGGAGATAGGGGCACCTTCTCAACCTCGTGGGTTTCCTCGGGGCACTCTGGTTTCCTCCGACTGCCAAAGACCCCATACGCGCAAGCGAATTATTTAAATAAAATGAAACCATATGTTAGTCCCGAAATGACCTAGTTTGTGTCGAGTAGACGTTAAGCCTCATTTCTCTCTCTCTCTCATCTTAATATCAGAGCCATTCGATGTTATCGAGAGATGTTATGGTCTTGATAATTTAATTTCTCATTTATAATTTATATAAGATTTGAGGCCTAAAGAAAGATCTGCAATAGCTATTTTATTTTAATCTGCAACAATCTGATTAAAACACAGATCCAATTTCGTTTCGTTTTTTATAGTTCAAAATTTCATTTTTACTTGTCTTTACTACTCTTGGATCTGGAGGACTTGTTATTTAATCCGTGTTCTGGCTGAAATGAGGGGTCAGCCAATCAAATGGTCTGTCGAATCGACCGTTTGACCTTTTCATGCGTGGAACTGTGGGTAGATATTACCAGCCAACGACGTCTATACTATAAACACCAGCGATCATAACAAAACAAACGTAGATTTTGAAAAGCATGGCGGTCGCTGATTGGTTAATCGAATGACTGACGTTATCGGGTCAAATGTCCCGTGCTTGATACCTGACGTCATAGAACGTGAGCTTCCACTATAACTAGTTAGATCTACATGAGTGTAGGCCATCGAAAGTATAAAAAAACGAAACGAAATATAGATCTATATTTTAATTAGATTGAATCTGCAATAGACATTGTCCAATAATATGTCCAATAATTCTCAGTAGATTCATGTAGCTCAAATTCTAAAATAGATAACCTTTATAGAGACTAAGTGGGTAAGAGTAGGTCATAGTCTCGCTGCCCTGGCAAAATTCCCCTCATAGCACATTGTATGGTATAGCGTCTTCATTAGCCCAGTCAGAGCAGAACAGTAGGACGTTAAACCCCATTTCATTTCATTTTTCATTTTCATTTTCCTACCTTTCTGATTGACATTTCATAGATAGTAAAAGAAAAACGTAAATTTGGTCGAATCTCTTCCATTTTTATTACCTTGTTGTGAAGTTTTTTTGTTTTTTTAAGACCAAGTGTGTTTTTGTAAAGGTTTTTTTTTTATGAGTTTTGTGCCATCAACAAGTACAGACCAACGTACCCAATCCCCTTCAATTTATTACTCATTTCTGTCTTCAACCATCCCGCTCTAGATCGAAGGGTATGTTTTCTTTTATCCAGCCTCGTAGCACAATTACACATTACCTGCTAAAACTGTTCTTCATTGATTGGAGAGTTCTACCATGACAGATGGTTATAGCCGTAGCTGGACATGACATTATAATCCAAAAGCCGTTCTTTTACCAATAACAGTGGTGCCAGCCTGACGGACCATCTTTAATGGCGTTCATCAGTTTCATATCTGGAGGTTAAAGTGTTGAAATATGCAGCTTTGATGTGTTAGGAAGATAAAAGAGATTATTGGTTACAGCTTGACTTGGGGGAAACATTCTTAGTCATAATTCTTGTCATCTTTCACTCCTGTTTACGCACTACACATTTTTATAAATTACCGGTATGTGTGGTGCAGTCCCCCTGCACTTACTATTTTAGTGGAAGAACAGGTTCTGTTCTAGACACAGTTGTTATCAAGGCTTCATAAGTTATCGATCATTTTTAATTCAGGTATCTTATGCCTCCGATCATGCCTGTTTGAGTGGAAACGTTCTGTTCTAGACACAATTCTTATCATTTACATGTACCTGACATTTTCAACTTAGTACCGGACATGTATTAATAATATCATTAATAAAGACAAATCAGTGCGTGACAAAATGACAGGCACCAAATGTTTTGTGCGTGACAAAGCCTGAATCTGTGACAGACATAGTCTGTGATAAGTGCCTTATTTCCAGGCTTCGGGACTAAATCTAATGCATATGTATAAGTTTTTAAGTGTGAATCCATTTCAATTTAAAATGGTTCAAATACGTAAAATAAACTCTTGTAAAACTACAAGATGGTTTCTCCATGAGCAATTAGATTAATTAAAATCTTTTATTTGAATAAACAGAATTATTCGCAGACAAATCAATTCGTTGAATTTTTACTCCAGTAATATTAATAACACGTGCGTACGCTGCCATACGCTATATTCCCTGCATGCATGCTGAGATATGGACGGCACATGCACGCACTTGCATGCTGACATTTAATTATATAAAAATTTAACACCTGGATTTGAAACATTTCTTCTTAATTTACTGGGTTATTGTTTATATATTGAAGGTATATTCCCGCAGGGGGGTGTCTAATTTAAAATAAAATAAACATGGAAAAGGTGTGATGACTATATAATAGTTACCAGACAAACTCATGTAAGAAGTTTGGGTCTATCATACTTATAAATTACTTACACATTATATACTTGTATATTATACTGGTATTATTAGCTACACTATGTACCGGTACTGGTATAGCTTGGTATATACATGTATACACTATGTATCGGTACAAGTATGCCTTCAGTATATGTTTCCAATCCCCAGTTGTACGTGACAAGGTGTAGAGTCGCCTGTCCAACCTCGTGAGTTTTCTCCAGGTCCTCTGGTTTCTTCTCACTGCTAAAGACTCCTACACGGAAGCGAATTATTGGAATAAAATTAAGTCTTATGTTAGTCCCGAAATGACCTAGTTTGTGTCGAGTGGGTGTTGAACCCCATTTCTTTCTCTCTCTCATTTGTGTATAGATTCAAAGGACTTGTATAGATTGCATAAGTCAGTGCGTGAAGGTCGCAATTAAACATGTAAGCCAAGGGAGATAATTGATCATGTCGTCTGTTTAAGCCGGCTGTATATGTGTTTTAAAGGGATTTAGGGATCAGTTGATATGTAAAAAAAACTTTTATCTTTTAATGCACTCAGACCCTGTTTGTCCGTTGATGGAGTCGTTACGCCTATTCTGATTGGATTAAATTGTCACAAGTATCATTTGGCTCTATTAGATCAATATCGTGACTCTAGAACAGGAAGTACATGGCTGACAACGCCACTCTACGCGATTATTTACTACCATTGATTCTCTTCAAATCACTTTCACATGTTTCTATAAAAACTAATTACAGTCAAAACAACATGGTATACAATGGAGTTTAAAAAAAACCCTTCAGACTTTCTTTTAAAGGGATGAATCTCATGTGTTTTATTCTTTTAAAGGGATGAATCTCATGTGTTTTATTCTTTTAAAGGGATGAATCTCATGTGTTTTATTCTTTTAAAGGGCTGAATCTCATGTGTTTTATATTCTTTTAAAGGACTGAATCTCATGTGTTTTATATTCTTTTAAAGGGATGAATCTCATGTGTTTTATTCTTTTAAAGGGCTGAATCTCATGTGTTTTATATTCTTTTAAAGGACTGAATCTCATGTGTTTTATTCTTTTAAAGGGATGAATCTCATGTGTTTTATTCTTTTAAAGGGCTGAATCTCATGTGTTTTATATTCTTTTAAAGGACTGAATCTCATGTGTTTTATTCTTTTAAAGGGATAAATGTCATGTGTTTTATTGTACGATTTTCTTTAAATCTTATGTACGACTTTCTAGTAAAGGGCTGAAGCTCATGTACGACTTTCTTTTAAAAGAATGCATCTCATTTGTTTTAATGTAAGACTCTCAGAAATGATTGTATGTTTTGTTTGTCTTGTTGGTATGTTTTGTTTGTCTGTTGCATTTCAATTTACCCGTCTTCTCTTATCCGAAAAGTTGGACGTTAAAACACCATTTCATTTCTTGTATTGAATTGAAATGTAAAATGTTTTCATACATGTATTTTGAGTTAGTTTAGTTTCGATGTATGCAAATATTTGATACACAAACTGCTGCTTTACATGCAGTGCATGCTGAATATTAATGTTTTTTATCCAAGATACCAAAAGTAGGCCTATTTTTAAACATGGACTCGCAGCCTACGTCAACTATCCCCACTTTGTCATATATTTAACAAGCGGCGTCTAAAACAAAAGACCATCTTGATTTTTTTTTCACACACTTAACATAAAATCCCCCAAAAAGAAAAACACTGGAGAGGGTCTTTCAGTGCAAACATTCCCCTCCGGAAATTTGTGTCCCTTAAAGAATGCATTTAAAATGCAGAGAGGGTCACGAGAGACGACCATGTTTGTTTAACTGATTCGAAACAATCCACTTGTCTCGCTACAACTTTTAAAAACATCAGCCTTCACCCAGGACTGGCAACATTAATATCAGTTCTTTTGTATTCTCATAGAACTGTGTCTGGACGTTCATTATCTGTGGGTAGTCTCTGTCGTCAAACAATATTAAATTTATTAATGTATTCTATGACCCTTTTAACTCTTCTTTTGGACTTCCGTTTGAATTGACTTTGTAGAAATATTGAGTTGATTGAAAGACAGCGTCGGAGTTTATTTATTGAGACTCTATTGTATGAAGAGCTGTACAGACAGTGTATTATATGTTCAGGGTTTTTAGTAGATTTCCCTATAATTATCATAAGAATAGGTGACTAATTAAAGGCCCTTTCACCTATTCTATAGCAGGGGTTAACTATTATATTATGGTGAATTTCACATTGTATCAATATTTACGGTTATTTTAAGTGAAAGGGGATTTTCTTCCCTTCGTGGAATATTTAACGTTAAATAAATACACGATGTTGAAATAATTCGCGTGAATTAGCTGCAGAAATATTTATTTAAATTCCCCAGCTGTATCGATACAGGGTGTGTTCGTATTGTATCCCAAATGCAGCTTTTGTTCGTCTTTGGTTCGACTAATATTAGATTAAGACAATTTGACTGTTTGCTGTCGTGTTTTTTTTTAGGAACAGCTGAAGATCCAGTCTTGAACTCCAATACAAATTACAAATCATACGTTGAGGTAGCAAGAATAGGAATATAATTCAGACAAATTTCTCTGTGTCAAGTGGACGTTACTCTCTCTCCCGTACTGGGCATAAGAAGACAATTTGTCAAAAATTTGTTTCCTTATTTGGCTTGTCTTGTAAGTGGATATTATAGAAGCCTATCTGATTGAATGTTGAATTTAACAGATTCGCAATCTGTATTATCCGTCTAAGTGGTTGGAGAAGGTGTCAACTATTAATCTGTTTAAACCTAAGGCAGAATTCAAGGCTTATCACCATAGTAACAGTTTAAGATTGACAGGTGAAGGGGGAGTGAAGTAGGTGTCAATCTTAATTACCGTGTCTAATCACTCTCGTATCTTGATAATAACAGGATTTAAAATCAACAACAATCTCTCCTTCTCACCTTCTGTATTTATATAATAGATTTGAAATGATAAGATGTCTTCACACATCCATCTCCAGGACAACCTGGAACACAATCCCACCCTCTGGTTGCCAGGTTTCCATCATGACAGTCAAGCACCAGTTTCGGTTACTTCAATGGCTCAGATATCCATAGATATGTAAAGTTATCTTGAACTAAGACATTCCTGGATTTAAGAACCAAGGATTACAGTGGTTTAAGAAACTGGCTTCTATCAACTTCATGTGTGAAGGAACAAGAAAAGCATAGAAACAAATTTTTTTTTAAATATTGAAAGGATGTGTTATGAAGAAAATGCTTTAAAATTGACTTAAGTCATGTAATGACATGTTCGGTTCGGACGAAAAACCGATGTCCCCATGTCCTGATTGGTATACACAAAAAAAATAAACCTTGACTGTTAGAATTTGATAAATACTACTGATCTGGTAAAAATTCTCCATCATAGCACTCTCTCTCTCTCTCTCTCTCTCTCTCTCTCTCTCTCTCTCTCTCTCTCTCTCTCATTCATTATTGTATGATAGTAAAATGCACGATATGTTTAGTATCCGCAAAAAGTAGGAGGTGAAACCAGATAAAATTTCGTTCATTATTCCATGATAAAAAACACATGATAAATTTCAATGAAACCAAATGATTAAACAAAGATGGTCTGTTTAAATTATCATTGTCTCTGATGAGCATCTGTAAATTGAAAGTAGAGATCTAGGCAGCATAGACCCCTGTGATGATTACATGTAGGAAGTAACGGACCCCTGTGATGTACAAGTGGATAGTTCTACTCCAGACCAATAGATACTTGGACTTCCTGTATCCAATACAAACAAATATTTAAACAATTAGGGATTCAGGTTTATTGGTTTACAATCAGGGGGTTAGGACAACTACTGTGAAAGCCTGTCTTCGCTTGCCCTTTTATTTGCTACATTGGCCTTGTTTGTTGATCTCTTCTCTTCTCTTCCTGATATGCTAATTAGGAGACAGGTGATGAACATTTGATTAATTTAAACCCCTAATATGTAATTCCTTCAAGGACCTGCTGGGGGAATTTAAATTAAATTACTGCCTTCAGTTGAAATTTTACGGTTCACTGAACTGTTCCTCACGATGTAGCCTACACCATCATGTCATTCCTTGAAGAATCCACAAGGGATATTTAAATTGAATCAAAGTATCAAGTTTGAATTTTATGGTTCACTGAACTCAATCATGAAATTAAGACAGGAACTCTCAATTGCATCGATCTTCATCTCAAAGGATTTCGTTATTTATTGCAAGTTTTTTTTGTATTTATACTGATATATGATCGCAGGCTTCCTGTTTTTGTTCAAGATTTAATTATACTATCCATGTTTTGTAGCTTTCAATATTTTATTTTGAGTGTAGGAAATCAATACCAATTCAGGTCCTCAATAAATATTAAATTGACAATAGACCAGACAAAGGCCGATAGACTTTCAGACTCGTTAAAAACAGTTTTATCAAATAGCATATCGGCGCAAGAGTTTTTAAACTCAAGCAATCCTCATGTACATGTATATTATGGCAATCTGAAATTTCTATTGCTATCGAATTTCATTGAAGAATAAGTTGTTTTTATTGAAAAACATTGATGTTGGGACGGCATTCAAATCATCTAAAGTAAAATTAATTTTGAGTCAATATTTTTGTAACGATTTAAATAAGGAAAATGACGGGTAGCCTTCTGCATCGGGATGCAGGACGGAGGGCCTGACAAGGACAACTGTCCAGCTGTTAAGATGAGACGAAAAACCAAGGTCATGTGTAGGTATACAGTGGCGTGCATGTAAAAGATGCTTTGGCAGTTGGAATTCGATATAAGAGTAAGCCATAGTGGTGCTGCCCGGTCAAAAAATTCCCTCATAGTACCCTGTCTTCATTAGCAGTTGGAGCAGAACAGTAGGACCTTAAACCCTATTTCATTTCACTGTTAGCTGTCTGGAAGATTGAAGGGATGGTTTAAGGGCTGAAGGGGGAATTCCATTAACAATTATCTTTGGTCATCCCCTGATTCTACTGATATTAGAAATCAAGCTTGGCATTCATTATCTATGGTATGATGTCATCGTAAATCCCACACATATACAAACATTTCACGACTTTCTATCCGGAATTTTAGAATTTCCTTATTTCATGCCGCTCGGCTTGATATCAACAGCTAGAGTGAAATAATTTCATTATGTGCTGGTCGTGGTACCTATTTGTTATTATGTAGAATTGAAAAGTGAATTAGATTTTATCTTAATTACGTGTAGATATTGGTGCTTGAATTATATCAAATGTTGGTCTCGCTGTTTGTAGTTATCTCCAAATTGACGCCAGATTTAAAGATTCTCAAATATTATGAATTTCTAAATACAATATTTTATTAGAGAAATGATTTCCTATGACTCAGTTATCTAAAGAATTCACCTCGGTTACGTAAAGTAGAATTATTTGTAGAAACAGGTAAAAAGCAACATTTTTAATATTTCTATCAATGTTCTTTTACTCTATAGAAAACAGATGCCTGTCAGGTTAACTGCAATTTTGTTTTTATCCATGTAAAAAATTTGTTTGCAACTGTGAAATGATTCCAAGTGTTCCTGAATGATAAAAGCTTATTCTCCCAGTAGTGTATGTAGGGTTTTAGGTAGGGTGGGAGGGGGTACTAGCCACTAGTTTCAAAATGTTTTTGGGGAATTTCTGTATTTATCTTCTCTTAAAATGTATTAGTCTTCAATCAAGATGTTTCTCAGTATCTGCATTCAAAATGTATCATAGAATCTATAGTCAGAATAGAATCTATAGTCACAATGTATCGTAATCATAGAATCTATAGTCAGAATAGAATCTGTTGTATCATTGAATTTATAGTCAGAATAGAATATGTTGTCAAAATGTATGATATATTTTAACATTCTGCCTATGAAAGGGTCCAATGACTGAGTTCGCTCTTTACAATAATAGTTTCAAGATTTTACTACAAAATTTAATCCTGAATGAAAATAGCAGTGACTAAAATGAAATTGGTAGAAATTTGTTTATTTTTCACATGAGCTGAAACAAGAAAGAGAAGCAGGTTGCAAGTGTTTTCTGTTTCTTTAAGTTGATTTCCCTGCTGACTTTAATAAAATAAACCATCTTTAACCTCTGGTTACTAGAACTATCCGCGGGGTCTGAACCAATATACTATGGTTGAATAAGTGATGGATAGTTCAAACAAGTCCAATAATTTCTACGTTATCTTTATAAACATTGTCCAGTCTTGTGTCTACATGGACACAATGATGTTCGGTCACGCGTTAAAAAGCTCTTCTGTTCCTTAGTGATAGGAGACAATGGGAACGTTAATAACTCCTGCAGTCGGGTTCGGTATTACACGATAATCAATTGATACAACAATACATATCATTATACAAGATATAGACGTTATAGAGAAAGGGTTTGAGGGGCTAGACAGACTCCCTGCTAATAGGCAGGCGCCAGTCATTAAACAGCTCCACCCCTAGGGATCAAGTGAGCTAGAAAAATGACAGCCCTTAGGGATGTAGGGTTTCTATTGATAATGGGAGGCCTTTAGGGGACAATGACGGCAATATGAGTTAATAACATGACATGCCCATCAGGGATCAAACCAGATCAACGAGAACCCGTAAAAAAGACGTCAATCTCGTCTTGCCCGTCTGCTTCTAACACCTGTCAAACATGTCGCCAGGGTGACTCTGGAGTGGGACTAGGGTCCAGTGTTTAAGTAATAGGGTTATTGTTGAGGCTGACTCCTGTCAGTTGCTAGTATACAGAGGTAGTCTATTAAAGGGCTGTATAACAAATAGGTTCTTTTTAAGGTCAGACAACAAAAAGGATCGGTAACAAATAGGGGTTTTAAAATCTCAAGTGTTAAGACCGACCCCCACTAGGTTATTAAGATACTTGTAAGTTATTATGCTCCAGTAAAAAGTTAAAAAATGACAGTTTTGTTCTGCACTGTCCAAGTATAAAGGTATCTTTGTCATCCCCTAAAAAGATCCAAAGTGACAGCGTATAATTAAATTTTTGTAATGATCCAATGTAAATATACTTTTGTCTTTCTTTGAACTAAAATTGAAATGTTTTGATATCCTTTGAATTAGAACAACTCAAGAATGTATTTTAATGACATTTTCTCATGTAAGTCTACTATATTGGCATTCACCTAAAGATCCCTTGGTAGTTGGAATTTGATGTAAAAGTAGACCGCAGTGCCACTGTTGGGCCAATATTTCCCTCATAGCACTGTATGACATATGCCTGTCTTCGTTAGCCCAGTTGGTGTCGAGCAGTAGGTCGTTAAACCCCATTTCATTCATACTTTGAATAGTATCTGATTTTACAGCATTCTCTTTTATTTTTCTGTTCAAGGACGAAAATATCTATTAAAAAAAACGCCCACTACTTCTGGTTTTTCTCCAAATTTCAATCATCCATAATTTTGTTCAATTTTTTTGTTCAGAACATTTCCTTGTTGCTTACTTTTTTCGCTATTAACAAACACCCAGTAAACGCTTGTCAGGTGCTTGTGTTTAAACCAGTTCCAAGCACGGCATGGATTAAACACACACAGGCGTAATAAAGATATATTGAAATTCTCTCACAGGCCTGGAGCAAAATTGGTAAAACTTTACAAATCACCAATTTTCAATTATTCCACATGAAATAAGTTTCACCACAGGATACTGTCTGCATTTCTGCTGTTTTTAAAATGGCGAGAATGAAAAAGGATGTAATTGTAAATTAACTTACATGAAAATCTGATTAAAATACAGATCTATATTTCGTTTCGTTATTTTATACTTTCGATGGCCTCCACTACATGGAGATCTGACCAGTTATAGTGGGAGTTCACCTCAGAGTTCATGCGAGCAGCTTTTGACCCTATGAAATCAGATATTGATTAATCAATCAGCTTGGATGTTTCCATAGTTCTGTCCACCACAGG
Organism: Patella ulyssiponensis; assembly: GCA_963678685.1. Taxonomy (NCBI): domain Eukaryota; kingdom Metazoa; phylum Mollusca; class Gastropoda; family Patellidae; genus Patella; species Patella ulyssiponensis. The sequence goes on from OY783230.1 coordinate 78,304,713, forward strand.
CCAAAAACTCATCGAAACAGACCGTTTCATTGGCTAATCCCACACATCAATCAGAACGCAAAATAACAACTCTTCCAGATCCTAGTGTAGTAAAGGCGAGTAAAAAGCAATTTTAACTATAAAAACGAAACTAGATCAGATTGGGTGTATGATATGTAGGGTTAGTGTGTGTGTATAAGGTAATAAACCCCAGTGAAATCATTCATGACAGATTGTGTCATTAGCACTGACACAAGTACTAATTAAAATTCTATTATTTTCTTTTTATCCAAAATATCACAGTCATTTCTAAGTTCATATTTCAAAATGTAAAATACATTTATAAAGATCAAAGGTAATTTGATGATTTTGAAATTGGCTTCATTTACTTCCTAAATCAGTTAATAATTTTTGTGGGTCAGCTTTAAGTTTTTGTATGTTGATGACAATAGGTTCTAGAAGTAGACCAAGCTGTCCGATTGAAAGAATAATTCCGATTTCACACTCGCTATTGTGTTCTGATAATTTGAATAGCAGTTCGTAAAGGGATAGATATAGATTTTTACAGAAAAAACGGGGAAACGTGACACAGTTTGTCGATAAAAATAGACGTATGTATTAAGGGCTGTGGGTTTTCTATAGAATAATTTAAAGGGGTTTGTAACACTCGATAAAAGCGCTGAATAGGGATTGTAATTAAAGGGTAGAAAGGGGTGATTAAACATGTATTGACTGAAGCAACATCTGGTGACAAAAAAGGAGGCGCTAATCATTAAACAGGTCAGAAGGTGATAAGAGTGAGGGTTTATTAGGATAAAGGGAGGGTTTATTGAATACAAATCACCTTATATACTCTCTGAAAGATGGTCAGATTTCCCGTGTAATGTGAATTTGAGGATAAAATTGACAGATATGTTGGTCGTAGATTTGTGTGTTTTGAGTTGACCATCTGGTAAAAGTGACCTGTCGTGTTAGCTTGGTTAATAGTGGGTGTAGACAGCCGGTCAATGGTTAGTTTCTCGTATTCAACAAGGTTGGACTGTCTGGTTATTAAATGTCATTGTTGTTATTTCCAGATGTTTGTGACAGAGAGTTGTTATTATGTAATGTTGTTATTTATAAGCATAAAGATTTGAACCAGTTTACTTGTTCTAGTCTGGACTGACTGACAGACACATTGAAACCTGACACTTTATTTACGTGTCACACAATTAGAATTTCAATGAATTTAACCTCAAAATCACAGTTATATTTATAAAATACATTTACCAAATTGGAATAATGCTAAAAGTTTACAAAGCTTTTAAGTGAAAATCATTTGAAATTATATTTGAAAATTAGGATAATGCTAAAAAACACTTAAAAAGTGTGACAATACTGTTAAAAATGATCAGATTTCATGGTAAAGAGATATCTTGCTAAGAGGAATTAAATAATACAAATCAAAAATTGAACGACTGGAAACCTTTTGAATTAAAAGCCCTGTTTGACCTGCTGTATTAAAGAAGATAATACAAGAGTAAATGACATTATATCAACAAAATAGCGGGTAATTTTACGGGTGACTGACACCCTTTAAGTATCTATAATAGCTTTTCTGCTATGCTTCAGTCGAGTTGAGGATTTTTCTGTTGCAGTTTGTGAAAGTTAGAGAGACAAAACAAACATATCATTGCCATGGAAATCATCACCAAAATAACAATATCTCTTACTGCAAAAATACAGAAATGGAGTCATAACAAATGATAGGAGGAGAAATAATAATAGAATATTGGAGTCAAAACACATCAAAGTCTTTCAGTTAGCTCGTAAAATTTGTGGTTAAATTGATGGAAAGTTGGGTTAAAAGGTAGAGGAGTATACCCATGGCCCAATCCAAGTTTTAAGACTGAAATACATGTTTGTTTCATTCTAATAGATAAACCTTGTTTTTGTCTCATCCGAAGAACTGGACACAATTTCCTAGTTAACTTCACACACACTGCCTTAAGAGCATCACTGTGTGATCATAATCAAGTGTATTATTTTACTATTGAAAGATTGTCAAATTATTGTTTTTTGGAGAGGGGGGTAGAGGTGCCTTATTTTTCTGTGGGTGCAATGTAGCCCCTGCACCCCTGCTAAGTACGGCCATGCCCCCGCCTTGAAATGTAAATTAAAGGATAAAGTTGACAGATGTTTAGCTGTTATTATTATTTAACATTTAGTAAATTTTTGTCTGGGTATGTTTCATGTTTTTGCGAGAACACGTACCCACGTAAGTATGCCCTCAAAGCAATACCAGGGTTTTAAATAACAGTTTTGACGGAGGTCTGTTCATTGTTTTAAAGATTACCTGAGTTTACCTTATACTAACGACAGGTGTAAATATTACCTTTATGTGTAAACATTACCTCAAACTGTAAATACTTTCTACCTATGATACCATAGGTATTTTGGCAACAGTTTTTAAAAGCTTCAAGCAAAAATCGCCGAAATATTTTCAGCTAATTTTATCTGGGTATGTGCAGCAATTATCTGCATTGTTCAAGTTTTTGAAACGGGTGGTCGAAAGATTTGCCGATCTGATTTCTATAACATGGTAAGCTGAAGCAACTTCTGTTGATGTCGGTGTAAAAAACAGCAATTTGCAATCCATACATTGTATATTCATTGAGAAAATAATGGTATATTTTATTACCAGCTCTCTGTGTATTATCAACTAGTAACTTCCTCTATTGTAGACTTACCCCATCTCCAGGGGGAGCCACGGTGGCTAAGTGGGTAAGAAGCTGGCTTGCTAGCCTGTACATGTAGGTCGAGTGTTCGATCCCTGCATTGGCCGCGAAAGTTCATCTGGATTTTCTGGCGTGGTTTCCCCTTGTCAGTTGTGCAGAATAGAGGGCTGACAAGGACAGCTGTCTAGTTGTCCGAAGGGTACAAAAAACATTAGCGTGAGCATAAAAGATCCCTTGGCAGTTGGAACTCATTAAAAGAGTAGACAAAAATTCCCTCATAGCACACTGTATGGCGTATCCCTGTCTTCATTAGCAGTGTTTAGGAGCAGAACAGTAGGACGTTAAACCCCATTTTATTTCATTTCTGTGAATAGTCTAGCGTGTGGGCGATAAACTAAAAGGTCTGTCATTGATTCAAGAGGTGTGATTTTGAGCTAACTCTTATAAACAGAGAAAAACTCTCTATTTCAGATTCAGGTTCATTTTGATCTAAAAAAGATAAAATTCTGGTTTGTAAGTTAGAAGGATTGAAAAGAGAAATCATTTAGTTAAAAATACTGCGAAGATCTGATTTACATGGGTTTTCACCGGGTGTTTTGTTTTTGTCTCGTTTCAAGCATAGGTAAAGATTATATTCAAGGTTTACGATGCTTTTATCGTAGTTGCCTCGTGTCAGTAAAATTACACTTGTTTACTTTCTGCGAGAAAAAACCCTGTAAACTTTTTAAGATAGTACACGGAAGAATATGTGAAATGTCATCTGACTTAGTTTTGTATAAAATATAAAGTTGCCAAGATTAAAAAAAATTGTTTTAGAGAGATTTACTCATTTAGATGAGATGTGAAACGTTCATTTCTGTGTGAATAACCTTTAAATTAAATGAGAAATCTGAATATACAATAATAAACATCATCATCAACATCATCAACAACATCACTATCATCAACATCATCCTCATCATCATCATATTTGTTAAGAAAATATAAAATCATAAATGGAAATTGATTGAGGAACAGGTATAACTTACAGTAGTATATGGCCTCCCTCTCTCATAAATATCATTGTATAGCATGACCATCATAAGCCAGTGAAATCAATCATCATTGACTATTGACATGTTTATTATAAACAATAATCATCATCATTGACTAATGACATCATCATTGACTTGTGACATGTCTATTATAAGCTATAATCATCATCATTGACTAATGACATCATCATTGACTAGTGACATGTCTATTATAAGCTATAATCATCATCATCATCATTGACTAGTGACATCATCATCATAAGCTATAATCATCATCATCATCATCAGTGTCTAGTGACATCTCTATCATAAGATTGCACCATAGTGATTTACCTCATCATATACCACTACCTTTCATCAATCATTGTCCATCACTTGTCTATCACTCATTTGTCCATCATTCATTGTCCATTCATTTGTCCATCCTTCATTTGTCCATACATGTAGGTTCATTTCTGCTTCCTTCCATCAAAATAGTGTCAAACAAAGGATTTAATTTTGGCCTCAGTCGACTCTTATCCTGTTAATGAATGAAAAATTGTCTCAGAGCTTCTTGTGTAATCCCCCAAGACCTCACGCCAAAATTGACACTGTCTCCACCACAGACTCTCCCCTTCCCCCCACCCCCTGCACAAATTGCTGAACCCCTCTCTGAATTCTAGAGTTAAAATTGTATTTTGTCTATGAAATAATGTATTTGTCAGGATAATCTGTAATGTCAGTTAGAGGCCAGATATTTACTTCCTTTATATCTTCAGGCTAATAAATCTTATTAATGCGTCTAGCCTTTTAAAAAAGATATGGCAGTAAAAACAAAAGTGAGGATTTGTTGTAGACTTAGCTGGAAGAATATCTGTTGAAGCACAATCATAGACAAATGATAGAGAGGGAAACACATGAGCTATAGCCTTTCTAAAAAAGATATGGCAGTATTAAAAAAATCAGGAATTGTGGTAGACTTGGCTGTAAAAGCACAATCATTCATAGACAAATGGTGACAAGGGAATAGGAGTCGGAACTTTATCTTTGTTATGAAACTGAATCTGGTGTCAGTCAATGTCTGTAAAAGTTATTCAATAACTATGGTAATATAAAATAGACGATATATTGTCTTCGTTCTAGACAAACCTTAATTGTTTTACGAATCACTCCGACCCCGTTCTCAATTATCCTAATGTTTCTATACTTGTGTTTCCAAACACGTACCATTTACAGTTCTACGTTTTATATATCAACTAATAAGATCTGTTGGAAACAGACGGAAGTCACAGACAACACCTTTCAAAAAAAGTTAATTTAAAATCCCTACAAAATACAGAGATATTTGGAAATCGGTTAAGAAGTGAATTATCCAATGAATTTTGCCGACTTTACATACAAAAAAGTTAATTTTACGTAGACACGTGAAATGGATTTAGATTGATTTATACGCTGAAGGAATTAGTTTCATCTACTTTTCGTTAGTTGAGAGATTTATAATAACTCTTCACCAATTACGACAGTAATCCTGTTACCTTTGACCTTATAAAACAGTTAATTTGGATTTGATTTACTGGGAGATTTTTAAAAATTTGTTATCAATACAGACGTACAGACATTTATTCACTTTGAGTTTAACTTCAGGGGGTTGCATGGTCAAATGGTTAATGCGTGGGCGTTGTACGGTAAGGTCTGTCATGAAAACCTCATGGGTTTTCTCCGGGTCCTCTGCTTTCCTCCCACTGCTCAAGACCCCTACACACAAGCAAATTATTGAAATAAAATTCAACCATATGTTAGTATTGAAATGACCTAGTTTGTGTTGAGTGAAGGTTAAACCCTCTCTTCTCTCTCTCTCTCTCTCTCTTTGAATTCAAATAAGTACTACAGCCTACTCTTATTTCGTATTCCAATTGTCAATGTGTATATGGGACAAGAGTTTTTCCTCCCATATCAACGATTAGCATGGAGATCAAATACAGAGAAAGATTTGTAAGGGGATTAAATTCAAATCGGACTTGATCCACTTACAGCTTGTAATATCTTGTACTTACACAGACAGTTTAATAAGATTCCACAGGGACTAGTCCCCGATATCAGTTAATCTACTCTCGTTATCTCACATCACTAACGACCTTCTTTATAAAACTCTGTCTAATTTCTATCTAGATGGACCTATTGCCCACAGATATGACCTTTACAGCACCACTGGTTGAAATGTGCTTATGTTCGGTTCCGTGGTGCCATGATATTATCTAACCCATGGCACCAAAACTAACAAGATTCTATCATGACTATTATCAGTGCCTGTCTTCCACTTCTTAACGCTAATAGCTTGATATGTCCTCGAGCGTTACATTTATATAACACCCAGTTTATACCTGAACTCTTTCTTGAAAGTCACATTTATACATCAACTTACTGTCGCAATTCTACCTAGAAAGTATATTTAGACAGTATCTGAGATACCGTTATATTTGGCATCGAAAATTTAACAAGAATTTGTCTGATCCAATGTCATCCATCCTCTCATGTATCGAAATGTGACAAAATTATTTTGTAACACCTCTAGGTTTGACAGGTACATGAAGTTTGAGACCTGGCCCTGAGTTCACAAAACATTCTCAGATGACTAAGTTAAGAATTTGTTCAAAATTGTTTGGCTTATTGTAACTAAAATATAGTCCATTATAAAACTGTCCTTGTTTTAAAGAATCAATAAGAAACTATATGCAAATCTTAATGTTTCTTGATCGAAGATATTTCTCATGAACTGTGATTGAATGTTCAGTAAATTCTGAACTGAACACACGACAGACACTAAACAAGAGTGTGTGACCCTCGTTCGTTTGTTACTGGGAGTTTAACGTCCACTTCCACCTAAGGTGATATCGTAGACTAATTGTTTCCTAGGAAACTAGCCTGTGCCAGCCACAAGAAAGAGGGCTGGGTTGGCTGTTTGGGTAAGACATAGTGTCTTTGCTGGGTAGCAGCCGTGGTTGGTTTCATCCGGGTGGGAGGTTCCGGAGAGTGGTGTGACCCTCACCCTTGCATGTCTTTTAAACTGTCTGGGAATCCTATATGTGTTGGTCAAGAAAGTTCCTTAAATTTTCATTCTAATAAATGTCTGTGATGAAGGAATACATGAATTGTGCAATAAGATTTCATGTCTGTGGTTTGTTACCCTGGTGCTAGATGTCTCTAGAAGAGTGAAACAAGATTTCATGACATAACTGTCTGGTATTTAGACATAGTGCTGTGGTGCTAGATGTTACTAGAAGACGGAAACAAGATTTTATGAAACAGCCCCAAGGGTTAGAGTTATAATAATGATAAAAACCGAACTAACAGTTTTCATACCAATTAGTTGACTAACTTGACTATTTTCTTTCCTCTATATGTCTCCCCCGAGCAAAAACAACATGTGATTGTTGAGTCTACGTTGTCCGTGCTTTTCTTACACTATTACTTATCTAACCCTACACTAGCGCCCTCTATAAACAAGTGTCAAATCGTGGTGTATATATAGTTCGTAAAAATAATATACACTGATCTTTATATCTAACTCTACCGAGAGATTAAGTGATTCCGTTGTTTACAGGTACTCATGGAAATCTCGCAGATCTACAAGTTATCATTCGTAACTAACAGGTAGTCATCAACAACTCAGGTTCACTTGGCAATTTTTTTTATAAAAACAGTTTATTTATTTACAATTTGACAGATATTGTAATAAAATTTAATTCCATGTAGCTAAATGAAATGAAATGAGTGTAACGTCCTACTGTTCTGCTCCGAACTGGGCTAATGAAGACGGGCATACGCCATACAGCATGCTATAAGAGAAAATTTGCTGATGCAGCGATGCTACAGCCTTCTCTTATATCGAGTTCTAACTGTAAGGGATCTTTCACGTGCACGCCAATGTGTACCTGGACCTCAGTTTTTCATCTCACCCAAACAACTAGACAGCTGTCCTTACCAGGCCCTTCGTCCTGCATCATTGACAAGGGGAAACGGCGCCGGGTCAGGGAGCTTTACAACAACCCTTACTTACATAATAAAGCATAAACCTAAATATAAATTTCAAACAATAAAATTTTAAAACATCAACAATTACATAAAAGCGGTTATTCTTATTGATTAGAAAAACTAATTTCACTAATAAAATCATGTCTTACAGATTTTCAAACGTATGATAAATAGGTCTACTACTGTTGGAGAGGAAATAACACATTACTCTATTCGTTTGTTAAATGAAAACAGGCATTTTCTCTATGAAAAAAAGGTATTATGACCATGTTAGTAATTGGAACTCATCTGTTGAGAATTATTTTATGGTGATAGATCATTACAGTTACTGTAACAGTATTACTAGGAAACACTTGGGTGTAATATACAAGGCACTATAATAGTATTCCTGTGAAACTCTTGGGTGGAATATAAAAGGCACTATAAGAGTAGAACTATGAAACTCTTGGGTGTAATATATAAGACACTGGTCTATTAGTTTGATAAATGAATCTGTATCTGTATTTCTGTATTTAATCGGTTCCTGGGAACTATGATATATAAGGCACTCGGCTAAATATATGACTTTAGCCAATTATTGAAATAAAATAAACCATATGTTACTCCCGATATGACCTAGTTTGTGTTGAATGGAGCTAAACCCTCTCTCTCTCTCTCTGTCTCTCTCTCTCTCTAAATGTAAAAACCATGTCTTCAATAACACCTACTCAGTGATACATGTGTTACAGCAAGATCTGTTTCATTGAAATCCTTCTATACACAGCTTTATGACAATTTTGACGTTTTGAAAATCTGCAGATGTATTAATATGAAACTCACACGAATATCTTAATTCAGCTTATTCTTCATCAAGGGACAGACTTTTTCAGCTTTTAGCAAATGCATCATCTTGAGTGCCACACGTGCGATGCTTTCTGTAAACGTGCAGCTTCCTGTCACGCAAACGACTGTTAGCTCAAGGGAAATAAAGTATTTTTTTTTTGAGTTGGGATTCTCAGAAGAGGAATATTGTACGAGAATTCTTCAGGCATTTTTCCTTTTTTGTGAAAAAATATTAGATATTATGTGATGTTTATTTTGCGTGAAATTTTGACGGCTTACATGCTCATCAAGATGTAATTAAAGGCAAGCAGTTATGCGATAAATCTCGCTTATTTACTTTAACTCGGGAAACAAGGAGAGGATTTTTTACCTCGTTAGAAGTATATTGTCTCTTCTGACAACATTTTAAAAAATAATATAAAAAATGTACAGGATTATACTTTAACAATGTACATGAACATCGACAGCGGAGAAGACAAGCAGGCTACAAGTCTGGAGATTGGCGCTAGACCAAAACACTCTTATACACGATGTTCACCAGCTAGAACATGACAAATTGCCCAAAAAATTGGAACTTGGAATTGAAAAAATGAGTCGTATTGACAGTTTTATTGAAAGCGTGAGGACTGTTCAGAGATATCATTGATATTGTTAGAGAATTCTTCTGTAGTTTGTGTAGGATGATACCATGCATTAGGCTACGTTGGAATAATTACAGTGTTAAATAGTCTGGTAGGGAAGCTCTTGGGTAAGGGACAGAGAGAGAGAGAATCTGGTCAGATATATGATGGGGTTAGGGGTAGGGATGACCTGCTACACTCTTAATATTGTTGTTTTATTTTGACTTTTATATGAAAAGAGAGAAATGAGGTTTAATGTCCACACAACACAAACTGTCATTTTGGGACTAACACATGGTTCAATTTTATGTCATCAATTTGCTTGCGCGTATAGGTCTTTAGTAGGAGGAGAAAAGAGGAGGCTGGACAGGCGACCCTACTCCTTGTCACGTACAAGCGTCGAATCAAACTAGGTGAGGGACAGATATAAATAAATGGTGGAGGTAGGGGTTAGAGATACGATTATACTTGGGGCTGGCAAGGGACAGTGAATAGTTTTTCGGATGGGATGGAAAACCAAAGTCCTGTGTACGTATTGTGGTACAAGTAAAAGATCCCTTGGTAATTGGAAATTTCATATAAGCATATCCTGTAATGTGTACAACACTGACTGAAACCGAGTACTTGTGTTGACCGTGGTGAATTAGAACATCATGTACTTACTGGATCAAAAGCTATCAGTTTGATAATTTAAGATCTTTCAGTCATTGGATAAATTAGACAAGACAGTCAGTGTAGAGGTTGATGTGTCGGCTATCAACTGAAACATATCAGTTGTTTTATTACCATACCTTGTTTAATATGCATGAGTTGGTTCTAATACCAGATCAGATCAAGGACTTGGACAGGGGAATCCAAGAAGGGAGCAGGTAGGGGATCCAGGACTAGGATGGAGGAGTGGGATAGGGTCGAAGCTGGGCATGGATATAGGAATGGGTCTGGGGATTTCATGTCTTGGGATTTCATGACTGGGATAGATGGGTTCAGGACTGGCATAGGTGGGTTGAGGACTGGGACTAGGGGTTGAGGACTAGGACAGGGGTGGGGGTGGCGTTCAGGACTGGGAGGGTTTGATCTAGAAAGATACAATGGAAAGGATGCTGCTTACTGTGGATTGGGAACTTGATAGTTCTCATTAATGAAACTGGATGTACATGTATACATAGTACAACAAAGACTGGTTATTCTGGTCTATCCAGGAGAAATAGTTCTACCAGTAGTAGACTGGATACCCTAGTCTATATAGTACATGTATTTGTATCTCGTTAGTAAATGTAAGAAGACCATGGTAACATGTAGTAATTGGTGTTGACGGCACATGATTGGGTTCATTTCCATCACAAAATACAATTGACTCTCGAAAACAGTTCGCTTGATTTGCATTCTGTTGTGTGGTTAATATAATTCTAAGAGAATACCAATTGACTTCAGTACTCTAGCTGCCAACTTTAACATTCCAATACTAATCAGGCCTGACAAGTTTTCTTTTTTTTTATATAGAACTCCCCGTTTCAAGTGCATTTCTGCACGAAATCAGCTGATCTGATGTACGTTTTATTCTCCCAGCATGTTTTTGATGAGGTATGAATTTGACCATGCCTGCATGCAGATGTGTCTGGACGTATGAATTTCAGACAAAAACAAAATGTCTGTTGCAGTATAAATAAAATATGTCTGAGCTGCAATCAAATATGATTTCCAGTATCAAGTTATACTTTTGATCAATATTCATCAATAAATTTGGGCAAAAATTTTACAAAGTGCTCGTTGTGATATAAAACCCCATGGCATACCTTCTCCTTCAGAAAACAGAAAATGCAATTCCAGGGGTTTTTTTTAGAACACACATATTGCATTTCACCATTTTGAATATTTTGAGTATACTTTATGCCATCTCCTTTATTTCCTATTCATATTAGAAAATGCAATTGCAGGGGTTTTTTTTAAAACACACATATTGCATTTCACCATTTGAAATATTTAGATTATATTTTATAAAACTTCAATTGATCTTTAAATGGCATTTAGGCATTAAACATAATGTTACACAATACAGTTCTATGGATAACAATCATTATATACAGCGTTTTAACATGATTTTACTGGTCGTTATCAAGTGAAATCCAGTGGCAACAACATCATGACAATGTGTACATTTGCAATATAGTGATTGTTATCCATCGAACTGTTTTGCATTATGTTATTAAATTGAATATAAAAATCTGCCATAATAATAAGTCAAACAGCTTTCTTCTAAACTGAATGTCCATGTTGTCAAATGAGACCAGTGAATTATGTAACTCGTAAATATTTGAAAAAGATATCTGGTATTATGTGATAGCCAATATCATATTAGCGCCACCCGCACGGAGGATGTTAGCATAGCGTCTATAAATTATACAAGCAATTACAGAGTTTAAAGGACTGCAAACAGAACACCTATTTTATGTGGAACAAATGTAATCTTTTGTGTAAAATCTCAAATAGAATAGAAAATTTATGGGGCTGCTATAAGGACTGCAAACAAATCGTCTATCTAATGTGCATCCAATCTTTTGCAACATCTCTGGGGTTATGCTTTAGTTCTTAAGATCTGTCATTGAGTTTAATGTTGTTACCGGTTAGAAGCCATGTTGTTACCGGTCTGATAAGGAAACCAACCAGTATTATATAGTTACCCTCGGGGGTTGTATTAGCACAGGGAATGTGACATTTTTTGAAAAGAGAACTGTATATCTGTTCCTAGTTACCGTTGCCGTATAAAACTATCAATACGTTAATACATTCAACCTGTGTTTTGTTTTTATCGTCTCGAGTATTTCACTCCATGTTCCTATTTCTAACCAATCACAGATGTCGGTCGATCATGTGACCGTCTGGACGTCATCTTCCCGTCTGTCATGTCATCCAGTTGGTTATTTCATCGCAGGTTTATGTGTTTATTTTATCAATATTCACAGAATCGTATCGCAGGTGTGACAGGATATAATCTCACTTTTCCCGTATTTCTTATGAAATAAAATATTTTATTCCTGTAGCTCAATGACATTAATCTGTTCCATATTTCTTTCTCACAGAAATAGAAATGGAAGGAGATTTTTATAGCATGTCAAATTTTTTCCTTAATCTGGTATTTTGTTTGAAATTTAAGGAGAGACATGCAATGAAATTTTTTTTTGCTTTCCACACCTATCAGAATCAGAGAGAAAAGAAATGAAATGAAATGGGGTTTAACGTCCTACTGTTCTGCTTGCACTGAACTAATGAAGATGGACATATGCCATACATGTACATAATGCTAATGTGTTAAATTTTGCCTGGACTGTGGCTCTATGAGCTACTCTTATATGGAATTCCAACTGCCAAGGGAGTAGTTACTTCCTTACTCTGCACCAATGAAGGGGGGAGGATGTCTGAATGGTTAGCATGTGCGTGCTGTATCATAAAGCCTATCATTGAGTCAACTGGCATGATCTCGAATCCCCGGTTGTACGTGACAAGGAGTAGGGTCGCCTGTCCAACTTCGTGGGTTTTCTTTGAGTCCTCAGGTTTCCTCCCACTGCTAAAGACCCCTACGTGCAACCGAATTATTGAAATAAAATTAAACCATATGTTATTCCCGAAATCACCTAGTTTGTGTCGAGTGGTCATTAAACCCCATCTCTCTCTATCTCTCTCTCTCTCTGTACCAATGAAGTAATTCCATTTTCAATCCCCATGGTTCATTCTAAATCTTGAAAGTTCAATGAAAGACATCCTCGCCTTTAGAACAGTAATCAAGTTGACAAAATTACATGTTTTCAAAATAAATGGTGACCTCCCTTCTCAGTAGGGTTCAACGTCTAATATTCACCAGAATTCCTCGTTTATTATTGGTAAACATATCGAATATCTTAACATGCGTTTATTTGTCATGTTCATGTGATTTCAACCAACAGTTGTAATAATCATTAAAATGTGTTTATTTGTCTGATAATTGACGAGACACCAGATTTCTGCAGGTCCTTCAAATTCTGCAATCTGGGTCTGTGTTGAAGATATTATATGATTAAAGAGTCCATGGCAATCTGGGATCTCCGATGAATGAATGAAAGGGGGTGTTATGTCTTACTGGGCTAATGAAGCCAGACATACAGCATGCTACGTGTATGTGGTCGATTCTACTTGGACAGAAATTGAACTCCAAGTGAAAGGGTTCCTTTACATGGACCCTAAGGAGTACAAGGGTTTTTCAAACCATCCAACTGACTTGCCAGCCATCAGTTGAAAAATAATTTCATAATATACAGGATTTGACTACATAGTTAAATTCAGAGGTGCAGGACTTGAGGACCTGACAAGAAAAATGTCTAGTCATTTGGATGGGACAAAAAGCCAAGGTGCTGTTTATATACTTACATGCGTACATGTGGAAGATCTAATTAATGCTGTCTGGGTGAAATTCCCCTCGTAGCACACTTCATGGAACGGATATAAAATCCAGCGTTGATAATGAGACCTTTGATAAAAATGTCAAGTTCCCTTTTATTCAATATTTTGTGAATTTAGTCCAGGTTCCACTCAGGTCCTTTATTTTCTTCGTAAATGTGATAAGGTCCCTTTAACTGGTCGATATGGTATGAATTTAGTCCTGGTTATAATTGGAAATGCAAGCACCAAATCAACAGATTCTTTTATGGAATTAGGATTGAATTCTATTTTCTTAAGCCGTTGGAGAAAACAGAGGTTGTACAAACAACGCCATTAGTGAGAAGATCAGGAATTTTTTCTTCCAGCCAACGATCTGTCATACTTAGGTTTTTTTGTCGGAGAAGAATTAATTCAAGGTGTAATTATCCAGTTACCATTGTGCTGAATACAATACGTCCCTTTTTTTCGGGGCTCAATTCCACCATTTGATATCTTCATTCAAAGAATTGTTTTTTGTTTTCTTGATATTTATTTTGGAATGTAGAAGAAAATGGTGTTGGGATTCACTGACTTTCTTGAGGTTTTATTCGTTGAATTGTTTTTAATAATCTGTAGAAATAGGTTTTAATTTGGTTTGATATTTTGAAACTAATCCCCTGTGAAAATGAACACTGAAATTTCAGTGAGATTTCAGTGAAATCTCACTGAAATTTCAGTGAAAGATTTGGTCAAAATATTATTGAAATTTCAGTGAAATTTCAGTGAGATTTCAATGAAATTTCAGTGAGATTTCAATGAAATTTCAGTGAGATCTCAGTGAAATTTCAATAAAATTTTGACCAAATATCTCACTGAAATTTCAGTAAAATCTCACTGAAATTTCAGTAAAATCTCACTGAAATTTCAGTAAAATTTCACTGAAATTTCAATAATATTTTGACCAAATCTCTCACTGAAATTTCAGTAAAATCTCACTGAAATTTCAGTAAAATTTCACTGAAATTTCGGTAAAATCTCACTGAAATTTCAATAATATTTTGACCAAATCTCTCACTGAAATTTCAGTGAAATCTCACTGAAATTTCAATAATATTTTGACTAAATCTCTCACTGAAATTTCAGTGAGATTTTACTGAAATCCTGTTGAATTTTACTGAAATCTTGTTGAAAGTTTACTGAAATCTCTTGACTACAAGTATTTCAAAGTTTTTATTAACATGCATTATGAAAAGAAACTTCAAACAATTACAATATTACTATATATTATTGATTATCCCTCAAATCTCTGTATTCCATCTTCTGATTTTCCTTTTCTTCTAGTGTCGCCCTTTTCTTCTTCCATAATAAAAATATATCATATGGCCTGAAATTACACAATCAAAATAATATTAAATAAAGATAGGCATGTGCCATGCAATTCAATGTGCTATTAGAGAATTCATAAGTTTCAAAATTATCCTGTCAAATACAAAGCATCATATAGGCAAAAAAAAAAAACATTTTGGAAACCAGGGATAAATGTGCATTTATAACACTGCAGATTAAAGTGAAAATTTTCTCATAAAATATCTTTCGATTTATAATAACTGGATCCGTATCCTAGACAGAACGGTTTTACTTTTATTTTTCTAAAAACTAAACATAGCCAGGTCACACATAATTTGAATGACGAAAATTACCGACCACCAATTTGAATAGGTCGATCTTCTACACGTCTACAGAACTAGAATTTAAACAACGGAGCTACACTCACCATGTCTGCTTTGCAGATACGCTATATCAGTATCCATTTTTATCAGTAACTACTTCGAAACATATCCAACAAACCATTCCGTGATAGGTGTTTTGGGGTCATATAATCCAGAAAATACCGTGTACAAACTCAACTACATGTTGTCATGTATATTATTCCAAACTCGCGCGCCTTTTTTTGCAGGAATTTGGTTGATTAAAATTACGGAACCCTTACGAAAAATGGTGAAAAATACATACCCTATGTTGCCTGTTAATTATATAACATAGCAGCACCAGTTTATCACTTTAGCGATGAAACATGCATGTAGGGTCCTTTTTCATTTGGGTGAGAGTTTAATATATTTACAATCATTAGAGTATTAAAAATTTCTTCGTTTGTTTTTCCAATCCAAAATTTTTAAAAACACTGTAACCTGACACTAATGCCGTCTGTGTCCAACACTCATGGAATCTGTCATTGTTGTATACGCTAACCGACAATGACTGATTGACTTCCAAACTTAAATTTGTGATGGGTTAAAATTATTCTCATGATTCACAATAAAAGAGGTTGATTTCTAGACATGATTATATTAGTAGATCGTAAAATATTTACTGTACATGAATTTTACGGGTGCCGTAATCAAATGACCTAGTTTCCAAATATGGCTATTGAAACGTGTGTTACGATGAGAAAATAGCCATTCTATCACAATACAATGATTATCGGAACATATTGGAAACGAATTTGATGTTGAGTCACAAGTTTAGACCGTACGCAATGAAGTTAAGACATATCATTTTAAACATACTAAAGTTATTATTCATACTTAGCACGTGTTCTGTTCGTGGATTCCGTACGGTGATGGACGAATAAAATAAATGATGGACGAATAAAATAAACGTCAATGAAATTGTCTACTTCAGGAAATAACATGATTAATAATGGAAATCAAAAAAATTTCGTATTCTGACATAATAGGCCATAATTTCAAAGTGCTCTCTTTCAAAAATTACAAATCTTTTATAGGCTACCGTATGCAGTTAATGAGTTATTAAAATATTTGCAATGAAAAAATAACATTTTTATTTTTTGTAATTTCAATGAAATTTGCAATATAAATATTTCAGTGAAATTTCAGTAGATCAAAATATAATTTATTTCAATGAAATTTCAGTGATCAAAATATAATTTATTTCAATGAAATTTCAGTAGATCAAAATTTTTGTTTATTTCGGTGAAATTTCAGTAATAGACCAAAATATATTTTTATTTCAGTGAAATTTTGGTGAGATTTCAGTGAAATTTGGTCATTTCAGTGAGATTGGGCAAAATTTTCAAATTTCAATGAAATTCACTGAAATTTCACTGAAATCTCAATGAAATTTCAGTATCATTTTCTCTGGGGAATGCAGTTATAATTTCTAAACGCAGGGGTTAAGTAATATTCAGTAAGCTGAATTCATTAGGATATCGCTAATCACTCCCTATTTTAGGACATCAGTCACTATACTAGGACATTAGTTACTCTATTAGGACATCACTCACTCTCTTAGGACACTAGTCAATCTGTTGGGACATAAGTCAATCTATTAGTACATCCGTCCCTCTATAAGGACATTGGTCATTCTCCTAGGACATTAGTCACTCTGCTAGGATATTACTATTTTAGGACATTAGTCACTCTGTTAGGACATTAGTCACTTTGTTAGGACATCACTCACTATGTTTGGACATGAGTGACTTTGTTAGGACATTAGTCACTCTATTAGGACATTAGTCAATCTGTTAGGATGTAAGTCACTCTGTTAGGACATTGGCCAATCTGTTAGGACATCAGTCACTCTGTTAGGGCATTAGTCAATCTGTTATGACACTAGTCACTCACATTTTTAGGACACTAGCCACTCCGTTAGAACATTAGTCACTATTTTAGGACATCAGCCACTCTGTTCAGGGTTTTCGTCAATGGGGGCGCAGGGTGTGCACATACCCCCCTTTGCTTGAAGACCAAATAAATTGTACCCCCCCCCCCTCTGCCAGGACATTACTCACTATTTTAGGACATTAGTCATTCTTTCAGAACATTAGTCACTCTATTAGGACACCAGTTACTCTATTAGGACACCAGTTTCTCTATTAGGACATTAGTCACTCTATTAGGACATTAGTCACTCTATTAGGACATCACTCACTATGTGAGGTAGTGAAGAGTAAGTTAACTATTAATAGATTGAAACAGATTTAACATTTCTCTAACTGAAACCTGTCAAAAGAACTTCTATATATAAGTGTATACACTTGAACCTATTCTATATAAAGGAATGAGATAATTTCAAGGTAGATCAATTAACACCTGAGATTAAAACTCACTGACCTGGATCTCCACCAACTATAATATAGTAATAACTGGTTGACACTTGTTACATTAATTATGTGATGGCAGTAATTACCTGTCAGATACGCTAGGTAACTCTATCAATACCTTAAGACCACTTAGATATATATATTTAAATATAGGTAAATAAAAAAGATTGCCTGAAGATGTTCATTACGAACAAAAAGCGCAGGCCGTTAAATTAGTATTTTGGTGTCTTTCTTGAATTTAGTTTATATATCTACATTATTATCTTAAGAAGATAATAGTATAACTAATTTCTCAAACACCTTTGTATATGTTAGATAAAATCTTGTATAATTTTAGAAGTACACAATGTGCTTAATTTGTTTTGCTGCTTGAGAAGGAGATAGAGAGGGAAATGAGGTTTAATGTCCACTTGACACAAACTAGTTTATTTTGGGACTAACATCTGGTTGAATTTTATTCATTAATTCGCTTGCGTGTAGGGGTCTTTTGCAATGGAAGAAAACCAGAGGACCCAGAGAAAACCCACGAGGTTAGACATTCGACCCCACTTCTTTGTCATGTAGATTCAGGAAATGGAAACCACGCTAGTTGACTCAATGACCACCACCCGACTGGAAACCTTTGTAATAAGGCTGGAGTTCTGTTATAGTAGTTATACCTGATATTAAAATCTGCATAATGTGGTTCCAATCTACTACAAATTATCATTTGAAACGAGAAAATACAAACCAATGAAGCATATTGTAATAGTTATTCCATGAGTTTGGAATTAAAAAAAAATTCTCGTCTGTTTTTTTTTTTTTAAAATCAATTCCTGATTCATCAAGCAATGGCTAATCATAATATTTCAGGATTCACAAGACCACATTATGGCTGGGGCAATGATATTAGGTTTGTTTTTTTTCTTTTGATTTGACGCAAATTATGTAATAGTGGCAGGTTCAGATTAACTGTGTCTCGGCAAGCTTTCTCTCTTTTTGTCAGCTTTGTGGAATTTTAAGATTTACTCTCAAGATTTCAACTTGTGGCAAAGCCGCAATGTCTCCCGTCCATCAGATTCTGTTAATTTGAAATGAAGAGCGTAAATTTAAACGGATATGAGTATCCTGGCCAAACATGGACATGTGAGTCTTCTCGATGTCATGTGATACACATCGTTTAATCTCCTCTGATCAAGAACGCGATTGATTAATGAGTTAGCGAAGTCGTTTAATCACCGGTCCGACAATAGTTATAGGGTTTTAATAACTTTCTCTGTCAAATTCCAAATCTGGTCATTTTCGTAATTGTCGTTTGGCAGATTCTGATGGAGTCAATTCTTGATTACCATACCGAGACAAGGAATCATGTTCCGAATCAGCTAGCGCTTTGATAATTGTCATATAATAATAGCAGACATGACAGTTTTAATTTAACGAATGTTAGTGGTGCAAGGGGCTTTGCCATCTGTTGCATTCCGAACAAAACTATCTGATAATTATCAGATAATTAAAACTGAAAAGACCATCTTTAATAGAAGCATTGGAATGCTGTCTCTTGCATAAAGGTCGGAGATCATTCTGCGGAAAAATCTGCCGCTGTTAATTATGTGTCTCCATTTATTACATGTTGATGATGAAATGTGGTCGGCTGATTTTTGGTTATCAGACGTCTGGAAGGAGAAGATCAGATATTGGCTAAAATCTTTTTATCATTCCTCTCTGTCCAGTTCTCCGCGTCAGCCGCGAGCTACAAACGATGACTCAGTTATTTGTTTTTAATAGGATAATGTCGAGTGTGTTGAAATGATGGACCTCTTTCAGTTTCAGACGCGCAATACACTAAAAGAATGTGACAATTGAGACTTGAACAATTTGTCGCTAATTCGGAAACTAAAAACATCCTCTTAAAAAGAGGACGCTAATGTTGGAAAACTTTGCGTTGAAACAGTAATTAAACTTCTCCGGCACCTTTTAATGGATAGTGAATTAAAACCTCGCTGTGAAAACAGATGCTCAGAATTTAAAACCTAATTACCCAAACATCCAAGAAAGCTCAGAATCGTAAAAGTAACGAAAAAATGGCCTCCATGTGTAACCAATTTGAACCATTATTACTAAACAAATTTTGTTATAATGAAATTCTCGAATGAGATAATTTAGAAGATGATGAAAAAGTTGTTTGAAAACTGTTCACAAATGTGTTTGAAAAATATTCTCAAAGCGCTTAAAAAAATATTACAAAATTTTCGTGTAATTGTACTTTTTAAAGAATTGAATCGTGTGTGTTAGAGACATTCATATCGCCGTTTAATTCACATTTTCAACATTTTATACTCATTCTGGATAAATTGGCTTTTAAGATCGTCTTCTGGTGATAATTTACTGTTATTTTCTTTTGCTTCTGCCATTTTTTGTTGCATGTGTGTGCATGCATGCG
The DNA here is from genome assembly GCA_963678685.1 of Patella ulyssiponensis. Lineage (NCBI taxonomy): Eukaryota > Metazoa > Mollusca > Gastropoda > Patellidae > Patella > Patella ulyssiponensis. The sequence continues at coordinate 78,324,827 of OY783230.1, forward strand.
TGATGTGATGTGCATGTCAGTTGCAATATGTGAATTGTGTTAACGTGTGTGTAGGAATACGGCGAAGTGAACAAGCTGAGTGAATAATAGGTTTATAATATCCAATGTGGAACTGTTTACCATTTGCCAGAAGTCGTGGCATGATTAGAAAGCGGAGCGCCGATTGAAAAAACGTCTCTCCTGCAATTATTATAAACATGAAGAATAGGAAGTGTTTTATTTCTAGTTGAAATCAAATCGTTTATTTAAAGCTTTCGTCAATTACTGATAACTGTTATAGTGTTAGATTATCCAGTCCTTTGTAAACATGATCAACAGACATAAACATCCAGTATTTTATCTTCAAATATTTTGGGCTAATTAGATTGCATTTTACAAAAACTCTCGTTGTCTTTTAATTTAGAATCAAATGTACGAAATCATTTCCGAGAGTCTCTCCAAAAGTTATTGTTAAGCCTGTCCTTGTTTAGACTTGATTATCTAATCTTGACAAGAAACACAAAGCGAAACCGCTATTAGTCTTGATTATAAGAGTTGTTCCTGCTATGAAATAAATAGCGTAGAATTGTGAATCATCTAATAATGGTACTAAATCGTAAACTGTCGATTAATTCTGAGTACCAATAACTTAATGATCAGTATTAACTATTCATACCGTTTAAAATGGTATTAAGTACGCTTGTCTGTTAAAACTAGTCAAATGATAGTTTCCTTACAAATTATCGTAAATTTGCAAGCACCATTTGATTCGATAGGCTTTTAGTAGCTGTATATTATTCTCTTTATCAAAGGACTTGTAACACTTATCTTAAATATAATCGTTAATCAGTAATCGGTGTTGTTAATTAAAACAATTAATATTAACATATATACTTATTGGGATCTGTTTCACAAAATTTTACTAAGATAGAATCCAAATTTTTATAATCTGATTGGATAATCTAGCCAATCAAAATTGATGTGTGTACAAAAATTTGAATTTTATCTTTAGTTATATAAAATTTTGAAAACCGGGGGTCCCTGATTTCCTGGTAAATTTCAAACATCTTTTTATTTGATATGCTTTTAGTAGTTGTGTCATTCTCATTGAGTTTAGGACTTAAAAGATACAAATGATCATTAAAGAGGGGAAAGAGAAATAGGGTTTAACGACCACTAAACACAAACTAGGTCATTTCAGGACTAACATATAGCCAAATTTTATTTCAATAATTCACTTGCACATATAGGGGGTCTTTAGTTGTAGGAGGAATGTAGAGAAAACCCTTCAGGTTGGACAGGCGACCCTTCTTGTCAGGTACAACCAGGGTTGACTCAATGATAGACATTAGTCAATCAGTTTGTTTCAGACTCCAATGTTCTATTGGTTCTTATTGGTGGGTATTTTCTATTTGAGTTGAATATAAATCGACTTGGATCTTGTTCCTGGATTTGTTAAAAAGGCTTTTATCTCTTCTTTAATCTGTTTAAAAGACACTTGTTGTTTTGATTGAGTCTAACAGATTACAAATCGAACTACATGTAGGAACAAAGGGTTTAGTTTTGTTGTTGACACCATGATGTAGTAAAGTTTTTGAACATGTAATACAGTGTAATTCAACATGAAGCCCGAGGGGATTGGTAGTTATTTATGTCCACATCAAAACATATCAATGTTTGATGATAAACCCTCTTTTATGTTTCTTTTACGTTTTTCTACGCCCTTTATGGACTTTTTTTCATGGAATTCCGATCATTGGCTTCTAATCTACTACATCAATTGCCTTTGACCATTCCAAGCTCTTGGCTGATCGAGACAATTGCTTTTTAATTTTCTAAGAGTACCAATGGCATGAAATGATCTTGCATGTGTCATTCTTAACCTTTGACCAGCGTCTTTGATTTCGTGGTTTGGTAATTTGACTAAATTGGACGTAGAGTCACGGATAGTATTTGCTGCTGTGTAGTTATTTAGCCCCATGTGATTGGCCGAGGGGACTATAATTGTCGAAAGTTTATAGTAATGTCAGTTGATTAGTGTAGAGAAATATAATTGTTTTTAGTCGTTGGTACTAACATAATTACTGCGTGAATAATTGATGAAGAAGATGGGGAGAAGTAGATGAACTCCGACCTCGGGGATCAGAGAAAAAACAACATGGTATCCAAAACCCCATTTGTGGAAAAAATGAACTTTGACCTGAAAACGATGACTGTACAGCAGATAAAGTAGTAATTTTGATATCAGATCTCAAGAAAAATACATTGGAAAGAAATACAGGAAGCTTTAGGTATGGGTCTGAGAAATGCTAGATTGTCCACGGATGGGATGAAAAACTGAGGTCTTGTGTACACATTGGCGTTTATACAATCGATCCCTTGGCAGTTGGAATTCAGCTTAAAAGGAGGCCATACAGCCACTGCCTGGACGTAATTTTTCTCATGTATGATGTATGCCCAACATCATTTGCCCTGTCAGAGTAGAAGAGTGGACATTAAACCCCATTTCATTTCATTTCTGTCCATTCAGATGAGAGAGAGAAATGGGGTTTAACATCCACACGACACAAACTAGGTCATTTCGGGACTAACATATGGTTTTAGTTTTATTTCAATAATTTGCTTGCGCCTAGGGGTCTTTAGCAGTGGGAGGTAACTGGAGTGCCCAGAGGAAACCCACGAGGTTGAGAAGGCGCCCCTATCTCCATGCCACATACGCTCACACCAGGGATCGAAACCACAGCCGCAAGCCAGAGGTGACCGGCAAGCTAGAGGTCGAAGCGGGGCACTCTAGACCACTAGGCCATCCCAACCCCCTACATCAGATGACTCTACTCTTTGTCACATACAAATCTAGGATCAAAACCACGCCATCTGACTCAATGACAGACCTTATGATCTAAAGTACATGTGTTACACCACTCGGCTACCTAACTTCGCTACACATCACATTGGACAAGAGTTAGGGTTGGGATTAGTCTTAACATAATTAAATAAACAGATTCTAAATTCAATTGATATAAAAATATGAGAGAGAGAGAGAGAGAGAGAGAGAGAGAGAGAGAGAGAGAGAGAGAGAAAAACCATGAGATTTGAAAAATATGATATAACATTATAATGAACAATTTTTTAATTTGTAACAAATCACCATAGTTATTTAGATCATCTTCGAATAATCTGAACAATATTTACGCCATTTAATGGTTCAAATATTTGTGTGATGTTTTTAATGACTAATAAATGGCTGACATTTAAAGGGATGCTGGGTAATTGACTCTCTTACTCTGAAGGTGACAGTTTAATCCAATAAGGGGTACTTTGAACACATTTGCGTAAAAATTTACATCTTACAGAATTGCTGTTTTTAATCAAATTTCTCGCGAAGAGACACTTGTGACATGTTGGGTCCGATAATCACTGAGAGAGGATAATGGAAACATACGATGACAGTTTATCATGGATAGTGTGCGATTGAAAATCCCTCGAGAATGAGTTTGGAGACTTGTGTAGTTGTCAAACCTTCCTCTCCATCAATCACTCGGTGAAAAACGAAGCAGACGGCATCGTCGGTTGACCGATGGTGCCCCCTATCAGTGCTCCCGAAACCTCGCGGTTACTCATACCATGACTCATTGTCTTTAAAGACTCGTAAAATATTTACGGAAGGAACTGCCAGTCTCGGGACGTTAAAAAACCACTTGATGGATTGTAACTTGTTGCTGGTGGTGGTGCAGGGATGTCAAAAAAACATGGAGAATGATGAATGATGATGTGTAAGAGGATCTTTAAAAAAATATTTTGATGGAGAAAAAATGAGATTGTCTTTCTTGATATCAAATGCAGACAGCCATGAAATAGTTCTGCATCGCTCACAATTTATTCTGATAAGATGGATTATCAGAGATTTGATAACGAATATTGTCGTTAATTTGCAAGAATATAAAAAAACTGGTAACTCTATTTATTCGATACAATGTATTATAAAGACATAGAAGAATTTGAAACAGTTAGGTTTGTGTCAAGGGAAAAATCCTGTTAATTTCCAAGAATATAACAAAAATTTAAACTATATGAACTTTTCAAAAAAGCAATGGTATTACAATCATACCAAAGATATAAAACAAACTGATATGATATGAAATTGGTTTTAACGTCTTAGTGTTCTGCTCAGACTGGGCTAACTAAGACAGGAGATTTTTAAAACATTTAGCTCTCAGTGGTAAGGGTAATGGTTGTTGGTACATGAAGGGCTGTCTGAGGAAGAGTAAGGGTTGTTGGTAAGGGACAGCCATAATTCTCTGACATCATATTGAACAGAGAAATAAAAATTACAATAGATTTGTCTCAAAAGGACCGAGTGGTGATGATACGGGAAGCCACCATTCATGTATTTTTTGATAGTTGCCACATGTTAGAATATTTGGGTAATGTAGTACAGATTATAGTTACGATCAGCGTTTCCCTTGACAATGCACGATGTATCAGCGCAACCCAAAATCTATTTTGTTGCATGGATAAAACATTTGACCAGATTTAAAATGAGGGACAATGGAAGTGATGCATCATGGGATTAAGAGATCGAATCACGCGCTGTATGTGTACATTTCTTAATAGAATGACCAGATTGCTGTGTTTTTTAAAGTTGAAAGCCATTCCCTAAAATGACGGACAATAAAAGGAGGCATCATGGGATTAAGGGATTGAATTACGCACTGTATGTGTACATGTCTTAATCGAATTAACTCCGTAAACACTAGACGATGATTCTACGATTTTAGACCTTAGCGACGGTCAAACGTTTGATGAGGGGCCGAAAAACAAACATGATCGCTATCAATGACACATTCCTTTCATTTAATCGTAGCCAATCAGATTACGGCTTTGGTTTGAGGAAAACATGTGACTAATATTTGATGATGGATAGAATTGATCGTAATTTATTTTGAAAGTAAATTAAATTTGCGACGTGATCCGTCACCTTTATTTGAAGTCATGTTTTCCATAATTCCCTGAGATTTCATCAATGTCTGTTATGGTTTTTTTTAGATTATCTCTTTGGTGATTAAAATGAAGTTTTAGAATTTCGTAACTTTTTTAAAACCAGGAACTTTTTCCGAACACTCAGTCATCCTCGTCTTTTTCTTGTGGATACGCTCTTCAAAAATAAATAGAGCTCTTTCGACGAAAAATTTGACATGTTCGTTTTTGGGATTTTGATTTTGATGTCATAGCACACTGTATGGCGTATGCCCATCTTCCATCAGCCCAGGCTAGGTGCAGAAGAGTAGGACGTTAAACCCTATTTCATTTCATTTCTAAAATCAAAAATAATCTGTTATAAAGCGATAGTGGCCCTTTTAATCTATAGATCCAAGAGTCATGTAATTGATATCTCAGTAATATTAAAAGAGGCCATAAAATCGTAGATATATTGATAGTTAGAAGTATATCAACAATAAAACTGTCTCCAGATTGAATCATCTGATACTCCAACATGTAGACAGTCAGACATTCGAGGGTGTGATTGATCATAGTATTCATTTAAAAGTCTCAATATCTGGGCGTGTTTTCATACGGTTAAAGTCAACTCGTGTAATATCAGGGTGTGTTGTTTGCGTTATTAAAGTCGCTGTCTCTCTATTCCGTGTTATTATTATGTCTAATTCGTCCAATCGAACGTTTGTCATGTATTAGAACCAGCGGTCAATATCTCATCACATAGCGACAGGTTTCATATTTCTCAGATAAAAACCCACCCTGGACAAATATTCATGAAGAATAGATCTCCGACTGGGGTCTAAAAATAATAAGTTGATAAGTTTGTTAGTTTTGTTAAACAAGGAGTATCAACGAGTAGTAGTTGGCGCCTCAACAATTGTAAAATTCTAAAGCTTTATGGCCTCAGGTTGTTTTTTGACTCCAGGGCTATTCAAATATTTGATGACCTCTGACCCTAGTGGTCACCTCTCCCCCTGACTAATTGTTGTTTTGTAGTGTACATGTGGTCTGTCCCCATCTGCCATTTTGTATTTAACACCCTTAGAATTGATCACTAAGAAACACCTACTTGAAACAAAACCACACAGTATTCAGGAAAATGAAAAGGAGTTTTATTGTAAAAAGGAAAACCTTGACCACCTGCTTTTAAGATTATTTTTCAAGTTCAATTGTCACACTTTTGTCATTTAATTTATATTGTTGACTGACTTTTAAACAAACCTGTTAAAATCCAGGGTGGGGCTGGTGGATTATCTTTGTTTATTTTTTTCTTCCTGGACAGGAGTAACGTTGGCCTGCCTAACTGTGTGCGTTATTTTTTTTATCAAGGTTTGTTTTAATTGGACATTAACCTCTCTCTCTTTGTCTCTCTCTCTCTCTCTCTCCCTGTCTCTCTTTTCTCTCTTTCTCGCTCTCCCCCTATCTCTCTCATAAATAGCCAATAGCCAGAACTGGTCAAGAGGAATAAAAAAAGATGCCGAAATCTGCACGATGCATTAGAACCTTGATACATACAATGCATACATGTATCAATAAATGTATATTGATCCACGAACCCACATAAATAGCCATAACATAAGATTAACATCTCTAACCATAAAAATAAGACATAAGCCCGGTAAACATAATAAATAACTTGATGTCTATCTCGACAAAGACTTTATGAAGCATATAGATAAAGATATAGGTTGTTATTACAATAATAAAAATGATTTTATCGTCAAATTTTACAAAACTATTATTTTAAAAGATGAGTTTTAAGACGTATATTTTCCATGTCAGTTCTATTTTTGATGATAAAATAGGTTTTATGATTGGTTATAACTTTTTGTAATAATGATATATTCATGATCGTTAGACCATTTTATTGTTCAATGGTTTTTGTGCTGAATCGATCATTGATGACCCATGAATGTGTAAGCTATATTGTTGTCCGTGGTTGTGTACACTGCCAAAATCTATGTCAAGAACATGGTTGTCCCTCCCCAATTGTTTATAGAAAAATACCTAACATTTAGTCTGTCTGTGGTTGTGTAGACTTCCAAAATATGGCTGGAGTTTGAAGAAGGCCTCTCCTATGCCATATTCAAAAAATTCCCTCTGAATTACAATAATGTTCTGGATAAAAAAAAAGCATGGATTGAGGTTAGATGAATGTGTGTTCTTCTGGTATCCTTCAACTGATAAGCGAATTATTAAAAAAAAATGAAACATGTTATTTCCAAAATGAATTAATGGATGTTAAACAACATATATCTCTCCCCCCTCCCTCTCTCTCTCTCTCTTGTAAGCTGTATGATGTGGTTATTTTGAAGGCTTGACCTGTCCTTGATCAAAGAAGTTATAACAAAACTTCTAGAGCTCCATGGGGGTACCCTAACGAATCAACGTCTAGCTAAGAGGGTCTAGCACTTTCCTTTGGACAGGAAGCAGCCAAATGACCAAGTATAGATGAAGAGAACCGTGCTTCAAGATGATATACTACATTTATCAACAACTAGTATGTACAGTTATCATGTATACTATCATGTATACTACCCATGTAGAATTAGATGAAACCAATTTATCAGCAGGGATTAGAATTTATTATTGGTTACAAGTTGCAGGTGGTCAGATTGAAACTCGACATAAAACACTGATAAAACTCCATCAATTGTCTTACAATAGTCTTATCTATAGTTGATGTGTTTTGTGTACAAACAGGAATGGTTTTCAAGAAACAAACAAACTAGTCCTGAAACTATACCGATAAGGAATATTCGTTCTTGCAATGGTGCAAAGAATAAAACCAAATTGCTAGGCACTTGAAATGGAGTTAATTCAGTGTAGTTGAATGGTCAGGAGAGAGACATTAACTAATATAGTAACAACACAAGTGATGACAGTTTTTCAGTATCATTCAGCTTTATGTCTGTTTCAATATCAATGTTAAATAGGTTTTAGCCCACTGAAGAATCAGTCTGTATTATCATTCAGTTGTATGTCTTTTCAATATGGTGTGAAGTAGGTATTAGCCCACTGATGAATCCAGCCCTTTTCAATTTTCAGTCTTTATTAATCAGTCAGCTGTACGTCCCTTTCAATATCCATGTTAAGTAGGCATTAGCCCACTGAAGAATTAGTCTCTTTACAATTTTCAATCTTTTATTATTATTGAGTAGCATGTCCCTTTAACGTCCTATTAATTAAGAATATCAATAATCATTGTACGACGTTTCATAAACTTGTTGAAAAAGCCAATTGTATTAAATATGCTTTAAATCTGTCGGTACACACAGTCGTACAATAGAACAAATGATTGGATTGGTCGGTTTAATAGATACTTCAGACATGCTGTCTCCATCAAACCACTTTCGTCCAATCACAGCCCACTTGTTGTATTGTTATTAAACACTGAATTCAATCCGTTGTCAATATCTAATAAAACTACACATACACGGAGAATGTACGAGAAAATCCCTACACAATAAACCCAGCCTCGGGCTCGAATAATCGTGGCGACACTCGGGTATTGGTGTACGACAAACTGTAAAATTAAAACATGGCAGAATTTGTATTTGAGAATCTGATCTTCAAATATTGAATGTGAAATATATTTGCAATCGATAAATCTTTTTGAATATGATATACGAAGTGTGAAATAACGTATATCGTATATGAATTTGTATTCAACGACTTTAAAAGCAGCTATTGAATGGAACCCTTATTGAACTTTGTAAAGTAGTTTATAAATTTATTTGAATATAGCAAGTGAGTGCTATTGATAGACTGATTGATTCTCGAATGCAATCTTTTATAACAAGATCAGGTCTTTTTCGATGATTGAAAACTGGGGCGGTAGGTGGAGTAAACGGTTTAACGTATGCACATTAGACCATAAGGTCTGTCATTGAGTCATGCGCATGGTTTCGATTCCCTTGTACATGACAAGGAGTAGGGTCACCTGTCCAGTCTTATGGGTTTTCTTCTGGTCTTTCGAATTCCTATCACTGCTAAAGACCCCAAGTAGATGTTAAACCCCATATCTGCCCCTTTATTTTTATTCGGATATATAGATTGGAGAGAAAGAGAGAGAGAGAGAGAGAGATGGGGTTTAACGTCCACTCAACACCAACTCATTTTGGACTAACATATGGTTCAATTTTATTTAAATAATTCGCTTGCGTGTCAGTGTCTTTAGCAGTGGGAGGAAACAGGAGGACCACGAGGTTGGACAGGCGACCCTACTCCTTGTTATGCACACAATCAGGGAATCAAAACCACGCCAGTTGACTCGATGACAGACCTTATGATGCAGCACGCTAGCTAACCATTCGGCCATCCAAACCCCCTACATAGATTTGAATCAAATGAATAAAAGTAGAGCTAATCAGGATGAATTGTAGACACGTTAGATATCTATCTCTCTCTCGTCTCAATTGATGATTAGAGAATTACTATCAGTACTTGATCAATTGATTCCAATAACAACACCAGATGAACCTGTAGATCAATGAACCGATTAATCAATAAACCTAGTGATCAATGAATCTATTGATCGCCTGATTCCAATATAAACACCTGACAAACCTCTCGAGATCAATGATTGATACACAGATTTAAATCAACTTTGGGCGTAATAATTAATTTTTAAACTTCAATTGCTTTATTCTATTCTCTATATTATTGGTGGTTGGAGGAATTTAATTTGATCAACGAGGTCTGATACAGATCGACATGTACAGTATCTTTATCTAATCAGGGTTTAGACCAATCTAATTAAAATATAGATCTATATTTCGTTTCGTTTTTTATACTTTCGATGGCCTACACTCATGTAGATCTAACTAGTTATAGTGGACGCTCACGTTCTATGACGTCAGGTATCAAGCACGGGACATTTGACCCGATAACGTCAGTCATTCGATTAACCAATTAGCGATCGCCATGCTTTTCAAAATCCACTTTTGTTTTGTTATGATTTCTATCCGCTGGTGTTAGTATAGACGTCGTTGGCTGGTAATATCTACCCACAGTTCCACGCATGAAAAGGTCAAACGGTCGATTCGACAGACCATTTGATTGGCTGACCCCTCATTTCAGGCAGAACACCAGTTAAATAACAAGTCCTCCAGATCCAAGAGTAGTGAAGACAAGTAAAAACGAAATTTTGAACTATAAAAAAGGAAACGAAATTGGATCTGTGTTTTAATCAGATTGGGTTTAGACACAAATGCAAATCACCACTGGCAAAAGTCAAATCAATTTAATTTATAGTTTAGATCATTAAATAGACTTGGTTGAGTCTCGCGATTGGTGTTTTAAAATCCAAAAGTGATATTATATAGCGATTGAGCTCATTAAAAAACACATCACAATTTCTATGAAAGAAAAGCACTGGTTTGTAGACATACATTTATAGCACAACCTCTCAACAAATATGCTCTTATCAAGTACAATTGATTTTTTGTTTAAAGCTCTAACAAATAAAAGGCTGAACGGTTGCAATTGATTGTCTGTTTGTACATGTAGTTTCATCTGTCCAACCCTGTGGATTTTGTCTGGGTCCTCCTGATTCCTCCACTGCTAAAAACCCCTACATGCAAGAGAATTTTTGAAATAAAATTGAACCATATGTTGGTCCTGAAATCGCCTAGTTTGTGTTGTGTTGGCTTTAAACACCATCTCTCTCTCTCTCTCCCTCTCTCTGTCTCTCTCTCTTAGTCTCTCTCTAATTGGTGTATCCAAGAGGATCGACAGATACATAAAATTGAACCATATGTTAGTCCCAATATGACTTAGTTTGTGTCAAGTGGACGTTAAACACCATTTCTATCTCTACCTCTAATTGGTGTATCGTAGACGATAGATAGAATGATTAAACTCTACTCAACTTGTTGAATTACAGAATCTAACATAAAATCATTCACATCGTTATTAAATCTCGAGAGAATCTTCATCCAGAAGATCTCAGACAAGTAGATAGGAGTTCCTTGCATGTCTGTCTCCCTGCGTGACATATTCAGTCAATACATTCATGAAGTAAGTCCGAGTAATTCGGTGTGAAAAATAGACATCTTGGTCGTTTCTTTGTCAAGTAAATTAAAACCTTTCAGATATCGGCACACAAGCAGCGTCAAATGGTACCATGCTGATTATCCTCAATGAAAATTAGATATGGTAATTATTACCATTATCATTTCTATTATCGAGTAGTTAGCGCGTTATCAGTGGTGTACTGTGGTATACAGGAATAGAACCATGATATACGGTGATATACCCACAGGCACTTGAAGGGATTAAAATAAAACTTCTTACTACTGCTTGACTATATATATATAATATCATTCAAGGTATTACAGACGACATCTTTGTTGTGACTTTTTTATGATATATTGTCTGCTGTCATCTCGCAATACTCACTAGTTCTAACACTTCATGTCATTTTTATTGCCAACGACACTTTATTTGATCATTATTCACATTCAGATGTAATTAAATTGGTCCTTTCACAGCGTTATTAATAACAAATCAAACTTAAAAAGCTATCACTAGTCGATATTCAACTTGGCGAGCCCGGAAGTAACGCGAAATAAGGTCAAAAGAAGTCTGTATCACCCAGTCCCTTTATAAACCTATCATTACTCGATATGTGCATAGGAACTGGGTGATCAAGTCTCGCTGAACCGCGGCCTCGCTTCGTAAGTTCTATCACGCGAGACTTGATCACCCAGTTCCTATGCACATATCGAGTAATGATAGGTTTATAAAGGGACTGGGTGATACAGACTTCTTTTGACCTTATTTCGCGTTACTTCCGGGCTCGCCAAGTTGAATATCGTCTAGTGATAGCTTTTTAAGTTTGATTTGTTATTAATAACGCTGTGAAAGGACCAATTTAATTACATCTGAATGTGAATAATGATCAAATAAAGTCTCGTTGGCAATAAAAATGACATGAAGTGTTAGAACTAGTGAGTATTGCGAGATGAAAGCAGACAATATATCATAAAAAGTCACAACAAAGATGTCGTCTGTAATACCTTGAATGATATTATATATATATAGTCAAGCAGTAGTAAGAAGTTTTATTTTAATCCCTTCAAGTGCCTGTGGATATACCCTAACAACCAACCTGTGGTATACGGGAATAGAACCATGATATACCCCAACAACCAACCAGATAGTTCTGATCTAAATAATAAAATTTCAATAAAGACATCAACGCTGTTGATTAAAACAAATTTAATCTTAATTTAGCCGACTAGTTGAGCTAAAATAAAAACATGAGAAGATAAGAAAGTGAAGACTCGTGGATTATTTACGATCCAATAAAAATTAAACTTGAAAGATTTGGGAGGGAGAAAAAAATGCTCAGGAAAGATCTCGTCTATATCCAGTTCTAAATTCAGTAAAGAAAAAAAAAACAGCCACTTATAATGATTTATTTTTGATACCAATTTCTAAAATATCTTAAATATTCTACGTGGGTAGTCACATGTAGGATAAATAGATTTATAGGTTAGGATTCAGATTTGTGATTCACCCCTATGCTGGTTTATATGCAACAATTTCAAGTTGTTTTGGATTGTGGTGTGGTAGTAACATCACTTGTCAGGCTTCCTCTTGTCAGCAACAATTTCAACCTGTTTTCGATAGTCATGGGATTAACGGTACTGGACTCTCTCAACTGGAATTTCCTTGCTTTCAAGGCAGTTTCTGCTTGTCAAGAACCATATGTTAGCGTCTGAAAGGATGACAAGTACCGTGCTCCTTATAAGACATATAGAAATAGATTTAACTAAAAATAAATATACTTATATGGATTACTTATTTGCTTGAAAACGATATCTGTATGTGTATCGAAACGTAGCTTGTTAATAAATTCAGAAGTAGTATATCCATATAAGTGTGTTTATTTACAGTGCTGCCTTGTCATTAGCATGGTACAGGGGAAAAACTTTCAACCTTCCTATTCGTTGGCATGTTGAATCAGGAACTCTTGACAGATGGAATTTGATGGAAAGTAGAGGGATTGTCCAGGGAAAACATTTTTCTCTTTGGCATTGCACACATGACAGTAGAAACATGTCCGTCCCACAATGACCATATTATTAGTCTCATGATGGTTGATTGTGTAAAAATTCTAATAATTGTAGCAATAAACAACCTTTTCAATTCAGTTCGAATTGTATAAAAAAAATTAACAAGACAAAAAGATCTGAAGGAAACGAAAATAATCATCTGAAAGACATTTCACATATAGATATATCTTTCTTTCATGTAGCAGGACCGCTCTGTCATTAATATATACGTCTAACTTGTGTGTAACAGTTATTCGCAATCATTTAATATACGCCAAACCAGTCTGTTGGAAGTAAAGAAATAGCAATTTACTGGCTTGATGTAAAAATTTATCACACATTTCTGCTTCCTCGCCTTTATTAAGATGTAAAGCGTAAATTTCTCTTCAAAATGGCCACCTTGTGAAGAATGGAAGTTGAATTAACTTTCGATTGGGTTACAGCTGTACCTTAAATTGATAAAAATTTACGATGTTCCAGGCACAATCCTCAAAGCTACTGAAAGGGAAATTACCTTTTATACGATTATCCTTATTGATTGTTCTTCTTGTAAATTACATTCTCGGTTCCACGTAAATCATTGCCTCCTCGTAAATTGTTAAATAACCTCCTTCGAACGTCTATATTTAGCTGTAGGTAATGCAATTTAACAGAGAGTTTAGTGAAAGAAAGTAGCCCATTCTGAAAATGTCAACAGGGTTATTTAATACTTCTGTGTCTTGTATCACTGAGATGAAAAAGGATAAATCTAAGAAATCTTTGTACCATGAAAAAAACGATTATCATTACCAAAATCATCATATATTGTTAAAGAGAGTGAAAACTACACATTTAGGTCATTTCAGGACTAACATAAGGTTCAATTTTATTTACGTCATTCGCTTGGGCATTTAGAAATTTAGTGATGATCATCCAGCTAAAGCTCAAATCATGATACTGTAGAGCAGTGGGCAATCTCGACGTCCCTGCACTGTTAACGTTAGCCAACGCGTTTATGAAACATGTTATAATCATTTGAGTGCATAACTTTCGTACATTGCGGGCCTAAAACTTTACTCACTAAACCCAAACAGAAATATCAATTACTCACAACTTTGCTTACTATCCGTATTGCTTATTATATTAGTAATATCTCGTATTCAAATGTTTCAATAACATCATGGTTTATAGTATTATTATAGTGAAAACAGTAGAATATTTTTCTAGTAAAGTATACCTTATGACATAAAAGTCTAATGTTTAAGGAGATATTGTTTTGGAAATGATTAAATAGCATTGACGATAATATTTTTATATTGGCTGCAAAGTTTTAAGTATTTTTTTCTGAAATCAGTCAGTAAATTTTTTCTTCCACGATAACTGGAATTCAAGAGGTATTCACATCTATTGCTTCCACAGTTTGTCTTGCATGATTTTATATTTGTTGTGTGGCCCTTCTGTATGTATATACTGCTATAAAAGTCTTCTATTTTGAGAATATTAATGCATAATATTTTATAATGGCAAAGTTTAAAGCATTATTTTCTGATATCAGTTTGTAAACTTTTTCTCAAAGAAAACTGAAATTCTCAAGTTAGTTTGGGTAATTTATATCATCAGGAAATATTTAAGCCCCATTTGAACAACAATGGAGAATTATTTTGGATATGTTTTAGTGCAGTCAAGTAAGTCAACACTTGTATTTCCATGTTTTTATAGCAGGAGGATAAAATTCAATCTACTCCGGGACCGGGTCGATACACAGAGACGAGTTGACGACACAATATTTTATTTACAGGGCAAAATACAAACAAAGCAGAGGATACCTAAACAAAGACATTGGAAAGAAACAGACGATTATTTACAAATGTGAAGGTGTCATTAGAGTTATTTACAAGCTGGGGGATATTCAACTAACAAATCAAAAATGATTAAATTAAAATATAAAAACTGGGCCGAATACCATCCATGAAAAAGAGGGCATTAACTGAGCCGCACTTCTTAAAGTTCAACAAACTGTTAGTTAAAAGTTTGCCATGGTCGGTCGTGGTTGTTGAAGGTCTTCCTCTGGATATTTGTAGAGTGTTTGGGTTAAGAACTTATTCCTTATTAATTCAGGATTTTTCTAGACTTTCAGACACATCATAGGTTTCTATCAATATTAGCAGGTATATTCCAGTCGCAGAGTTTAATTATTTCTTTCAGAAATTTAAAGAAACTACGCTATTCTTCAAACAGTCATAAGTTCACTCAAAAAAAAAGATGTGACAAGGAGTAGGGTCGTCAGTCCAACCTCGTGGGTTTTCTCCGGGCCCTTCGGTTTCCTCCCACTGCTTAAGACCCCTACGCGCAAGCGAATTATTGAAATAAAATTGAACCGTGAGTAAGTCCAGAAATGACCTAGTTTGTGTCGATTGGACAATAAACCCCATTTTTCTCTCTCAGAAAAAGTAAATTGACTGAAAATTTCAATATATTCCTTTTTCATTGCCTATTTTTAAAGTACTGGTATATTTCATATGAAATAAATCTTGAACACAGTCGGTGTCGAACAGTAGGACGTTAAACCTTATTTCATTTCCTTATGAATCTCCGCAGCAGAAATGCAAAAGTGAAATGTTCCTAACAGACACTTGAAGATCTAATTAATTATCCATGATAATATTTTATCAGACAGAAGCTATTTCAAGATGGTTACGAAATCTCAAATATTTTATTATCATCATTTTAATATGTTGATAGACGGAGAACAAGGTTTTAAATCATTTATCAAATACTATGTCCTCCTTTACTGTTTTTACTGTTTTACACAATTGTCGCTCTATCTCGATCATAATTGAAGTCGGCATTGATATATTTCAAATTGTCATTATCTGTGAATGTGGAAGAAGATGGCGCCAGGATCCTTGTACAGATTATTATGGTTTGGAGATAAAGCGACAACCCCTTTGGTGCAGTGATATGCACTAAACGATGCAGACTGGTAATTCCTACCTGCCGCTATCTATACAGAGATTACAAACCACGGGTTCATTAATTAAGTCTACTTTTAATCTCTCTCAATCACGCCTACGTTTGATAGAAGGTAGTCATTAGGGATCTTCGTCTGGGTTCACATTGAGAACAAGTATTCGCTCTAAATCCTATTCAAAACAAGCATTCGATCTGGGTTCACACTGGGAACAGGTATTCGATATTAAAAAAGACAACTCTGTACCTGTCTTTGAGAAAGCTTTTCTTAAAAGAGCCAAGATACTGTGACTTCTTTTGAGTCAAGAGTAACAAATTCCGTAAGTCAATAACATAAATATACATGTATTTTGATAAACTATGCAATTGTCCAATATTAAAATCACCCCCTCCCAAAAAGGTCAAAATATCTTGATAAACTATGCAATTGCTCAAAATTACAATATTCCCTCCCCCCCAAAGGTCAAAATATCTAGTTAGAAACTTGTTCTAGATTAATGTATAAAATCTTATCTGAATCCTGACAACCTTTTATAATTTCCGAAACAAAACAGCAAGATTTGAAGCGTGTAATTACATCAAAGACAGTTTATATTTTATAGGGTATTAATAAGTTAAGTAGAAAATCTTGTCATATTATAAAGATAATTGGGGATAAAAGATTTTTACAATTTCATCCATATTGAATATCTGATACTTGTGTTTACATCGAAGTTACAACAAGATTTCAGATCTACAGATTTCAAATACTATAAAGCCATACATCAATATAAAGGTTTTATTTAGGGGAAACTATTCTTTGATAATATCTGCTTGAAATAAATTTACAAAAGAGTGACAGAGTTTAAAAGGGTATTAGATTTTAATCTTATTAGAATATAGAATGGAATTGGAATTGATTTAACTTATTGTGCTTTAGATCAAAAGGTCTGTCCTTGCGACAAGTGGTTTGACAAGGAGTGGGGTCACCTGTCCAAACCATGTTTTTTTTCTGAGTTCTCCAGTTCCTCCCACAGCTCAAGAACCCTACCTATGCGCCAGTGAATTATTGACATTAAATTGAACCATATGTTAGTCCCAAATTGACCTAGTTGATGTCGAGTGGACGTTAAATACCATTTTTTCTCTGACTTTTACTGGAGATTTTATCTTGTAAGAATATGGAATAAAATGTTTATGTTTTGGGGAGGGGATAACCTGTTAGAACAGATAATACTACTTGTGTATACAGAATAACTCCACGAGGTTATAAAGTAGTTTAAATGTAGATCACATGTGGTGAATTAATTATAATGATTCTAATCTCTCCTATAAACTAGTAAAAACTATAAAACACATACCATGTATTTATATCTTTACATTTACAAACCCTGTCTTGAAACAAGGCATGGATTCCACCTTGTATTTTGAATTATGAAATAATATAAATTTTACATGTGAATGAGAGCTTTGTAGAAAGAAAAATGGTAGTCTGCCTTGTGCATGACACTCATCAATATTGAATGTTAATTAGTGATATATTATTAATATATTCTAGCTCCGATCTTCATTAGATCATTATGGGTGTTAAACCCACATTTCATTTCATTTCCAATGTCCAACAGATCTCTGTGGCTACATATTGATATATTCCAATAGCCCTTCCCTTCGTCATTAGTCCATTCCGTGAGAAAAGTGGGATGTTAAACCCCATTTATTTTCATTTTAGCCACTGTGACTCAGTGTATGTCCGTCTTCATTAGCTTAGTTGATGCAGAACAGTAGGACGTTAAAACCCATTTCATTTCCAATAGCCACTAGATCTACTTGGCAACATATTTTTTTAATCTAGCGAATGTACTGAAAGCTACAACATGACGGTTGTGACTAATTTACTATATTTCTACCTGTAGATTTATCCTACCTGTAATTATCTCAGGTGTATATATAATTAGATTATAGTAGATTTACAACAGGTGAGAATTATTTATCTCATGTTTATATAAGTAAAATATATATCAACAAACCTCGTCAATCATTCATGATCCGTCCATCATAAATACTAACAGGCTTTAATAGTAATTTGGTTGCGGCCAAACAAATGTAATTTTCTGTTCTTTCGAATTCTTGATTAAATAGCCACTTAAATCAATTAAAAAGATGTTTTGTTTAAAATTTCAAAGCATACAGATTTTGAACTAAACCTGAAATGGTTTAGGCCAATCTAGATCATTTTGGGACTAACATGTGGTTCAATTTTATTTGAGTAAATCGCTTGTGCATAGAGGTCTTACAATCAGGGAATTTTAAAGAACTCCACTTGACTCAATGGCAGACACTCGGATACAACGCGCATGCATTAAAACATACATCCACCCAACCCCCTTCTTGTTCCCAAAGATTAAATGACTTTTCATGTTGACGCCTGCCAGGCCCTCCGTCCAACACCACTGACGAGGGAACAACGCCAGAAAATCCTGATGAACTTTCTCAACAAACTCTGGGAATGAATCCGGAAGAACAGACAATGAAATTGGTTTGGCCTTACCTGCGTTAAAACAGGTTTAGATCAGGTTGATTATAATGAGCAGACGTGTACAGCTAATTAAACAGAAAATTAACAAATTAAAGAACTAATAAGTAATACGATGTTTATTTGGAAATAATTAAAAACGTGTAAATATGGAACTAGATATAAATATTGTATAAGGCTTGCATGTAAACAACGGCACCAGTATAATGGTAAGTAACTAAAGTCATGTAATCGGCTTGCACGTAGGGATCTTTAGCAGTGGGAGGTAACAAGAGGTAATCCAAGAGGTCGTACAGCCGACCCTACTCTTTGTGCACGGTAACATTGTCACATACGATTGGTTAAAAGAAGGTCGCTTGACTCAATGACAGACCTTATGATATATATGTATCGTGTACTTGTTAAACACCACAACATTCTACCAAGTATAGCTAATTGTGATGAAGTGAGTAAAATCATGCACATATATGTAGCCAGTTCCAAATTGTGTGTAAAGCTCAACCCACATATTGTGTATATTACATTAGTGTGCACGTAAAAGAACCCTCAACTGCTGGCAAAAAATAGTCTATATTGAATTGCATATGTTTGTCTTCCATATTCCTGTTATTCATTGCCAAGTCAGAACTATGGTTGTCTTTGATGGTATGTAAGGTGTCATGCATGCGGCATGGTATACTTTCTCTTTTGGGAACATCTGATGACACTGCACATTTATTCAGGATGTAGTCATAGCCAATAATCAGTAGCCAACAATAAAATTGATTTAAAGCCAAAGATAGATGGAGGATTGTCTTCAATCAAAATGACTCGTAATATTTCGTAAAGTGATAAGACAAGAAACAATTTAAAGTCAAGTGCAAGTCAAGATTTGTTTTTAAAAAGAATCAGCTTGATATAAATCAGAAGTTAAAAGCTTTTTATCTAAATCAACAAATTGAAGTAAAGTTGTAGAAATGTGTCCTAATATAAAGTCATATGTAAACCATTGAATCTTGAAGTGTATCGTTAGCATGTGTGCGCAGTAACCTTTTAGCGCTTACCATTTCATGAAAACCACCCATATCCTCAACCAGTTTGTATATTTTATAGGCGGAATAGTATAAATTTATCGACCACACATTTAAATAAACATTCATAATGTCATGTCATAAAGTAGCACGGATGATATGTCAATCTTGCCGTAGCGAAAAGTTCCTTGGAACGAGAGAAATATTGGAATGAAAACAAAGAATAGAAAACAGCATCGATAACATGTCAAACTTTTTATAGGAATCTTCACGAAAAAAAAAAAAAAAATATATCGCATGTGTTTGGCTTGAAACAAGTGTTTTATCATAGCTTTCTTACCCTGTTAAAAAGTTCAAGTTCGTGCAAAATTATTCACAGGAAATTGACGTTTAAAATTCTGTTTTTAGGAGGACCTTTAAATGTGTTTGTTATTTCGTTGACAAGTTCATACATCCCTTGGTCCTTCCTCCATTTACTTGTCAATGCCCCACACTCGAAGCTGGAAGAGACTTACTTGTATGTTCAGCTTTGTGTTTATGGTTTAGGAACTGAATTTTTAGTCAAATGTCTTAGATTAATTCACAAGAAAACTTTGGCCCTGTTGCCTACTAAAACAGAAAAACAGATACGCTGCAAACTCCTTTGATTTCGTGGAACAGTTTTGTGTTCTTTGGGTAGGATCTACAGGAATTGAATGTTTACTCAAATTTACGTTGACAATCATCCTTTTCATTTCTGAGAAAACTACCCTCACAGTTTGACTATGACTTTCTTGTCTACTACAGACTAATACAATGGATACCAAAACCTCGTGGACCCCTTTGAATTCGTTGAACTGAAATTGAGAAACACGTAAAATAATGAGTCCAAATATTTTGACATTAAAAAGATAAATTACAAACAGTCCGAGAAAAATAATGTATTTAAATCTTTTAGGTTTATAAATAAGAAAAGCAAATATTTCACGTTTTTTTTGGTATTGCATCTGGATTCCTGAAACCACCCCCGTCTGTTTGAACATTATTCGTTAAAGGTAATCTTTTGTTAAAGCAAAGGTCAGACATGTTGTCACGCAGTGTTTTTAGCAGACGGACAAATGGATAAATGAATCAGATTTCATTTTATTCTTTTATGTGGTTAAGGTTGTCAGACAGAAGTGTGGAATATCTTCATCGAGACAAATAATGTCTAGAGATTAGAATGTGCAAATGAGAGTTAGACAAAGTGAACATGAAGTTTTTCTAAATTGTTTAAGACACTTCAGTTTCTTGATCTAAAAAGAGAGAGATGGAGAGAAATATGGTTTAACATCCACTAAACACAAATTTGGTCATTTCAGGACTAACATCGTTCAATTTTAATTCAATAATTCGCTTGTACGTAGGAGTCTTTAGCTTTCCTAGAGGATTGGGTGGCCGAATGGTAATCCAATCCTCCCACTGCTAAAGACTCCTCTGTGCAAGCAAATAATTGAGATAAAATTGAACCATATGTTAGTCCTGAAATGACCTTGTGAACGTTAAACTCCATTTCTCTCTGTTGCTAGTACCTTCATCCTGCTCTACAGCATCATAATTTTGGCTATGAATTATCCCCTTTTCAGAATCTCAACAAGAACTATTCACTCCAATTTTTGACCTCAAGAATTTCATCCTTCTTATTATTTAAACTTAAAAGATTCTAAGTAAATTTTATTCAGTGCTGACATCCCTCGCGGGTTTTAAAGTCACATCTTTGAAGTATAAAAGATGATGGAAGAAGATTGTATCAACATTTCCCTGGAGCAACACGTCTAACCCTAACATATAAACAAACCACCCATTCTCACATGAAATGCACACGCACACATCATCACAAACTATCTCCAACATGCAACACGTGGCGGATGATGACTTAAAGATTTCCTGTTGACAAGGTCCCTAGGGTAAATATTTCTATATAGGGGTCAACGCTTCCGTTAAACCCAGCACTATAAGGTTTTTAAAGGTCGGAATAAACAGTTTGACTTTTGAAATTAGATTCCGTTCATTTAAGCCACAGAGTGCCAGAAGGCCAATAATGAGTTCCAATTTTAAATTTAGCAAAAATAGGGGTTGAAAAGTTTGCATTAGGTAGTATTCTAGGCAATTATTAAAATTTATTTTAACTTTGATTTTCCTTATTTGAATTAATAACATGATGAATAAAAATATAGAAATTTTAAATGCTTAGGAGCTTTTGTATAAAATTCGTTCATGGCTTTGTAAAGTTGTGTATCTTTGTATAATTATGTCCAGTTATGTATACTTTGTTTGTTTCATGTATATTTCTATTATTTTTATTTGTATATGCACATAACTTTGTAAGGTTTTTTTATGCAATAAAGTTTCTTCTGTATAACTTTTCAGATGAAATATTTCAATCAAGATCTTTCAAATCAGCATTTTATCTTCTTCGTATGTCTATAAATATGTTTAAAACTGATCATTGACACTGTTAAAAGACGCATTCGTAAGTGATGTGTTTAGGCGTTTAAATTGAAAGGTGAACCATCATGTTGATGTATGGGAATCAAGATCACTAATATTTATTTGAATTTTTAATTAAATTTGTTCTAAATGCAAACTTCGTGTAATAACAAATGAACTTTGATCTTTCAAAATAGAGAATGTTTCTTTAGGTGTTTGTGAAATTGTGATTAAAAAAACGTCAAACAACCAGCTGTGTGTAAAGTGCTTCCGTATACGACGACGAGGAAAGGGGGAGATTATTTGTGACCACATTGATGAATGTGAAGAGCTCTCGGAAAATGAGAGTTACATTAAAACCCATTTTTGTCCGAAATGATAAAAAATGTCCCCATAAAGTTTAAATTGTTAATGATCAATTTGTATATCAATAATTTTAAAACTAATATCTTATTTGTGATAGGCTGTGAGTTTGACTAAAGACAGAGAATGGTTTCAAAACTCTTTGACTTCTGGGAGTTTTTGTGCACTTGGTTTAAAATATAATCAAATTGTTTTCGAGGAAGAGAAAAGACCATGTGGTATTTATCATATGGTGATTATCGTTATTTGGGAAAACCCCTCTGATGTATTCGTTCACAGTCACATTCATAATTGTATTTTTTTTTTGTCTGTTTTTTGAAAATGTTGAATCTGAGCGGATTAATTTACAAAACTGCTAAAATGATAAAATTGAAAGGAATAGATAAACCCTAGGATGGTCGACCTAGAGCAGAACAATATCATCCTTGTTTTCTAAATCTGATTTCCTCTCTAATCATTTCAACCGTACCCCGACAAAAACCTGTTAAGTTCATCTTAAAAGTTTTTTAATTTTTTTAACGGAAGCTCAAAGGTCTTATTAAAAAGTTTAGTTTATTGCGGAACACAACAGATTCTTTTTAGACAACATTTTTCTCACCATTTTTAAGAGAAAATTGTAATTATTTTCACAAGTTTGTGTGTGATCTGGTCATAAAAAATGGCATTTATGGTTAAGTTGACTTTTTAATCTTAATTTCGTACCAATTATTGCTGAGTTTAAAAATGTATTTCAACTTGAGATAAGGTGTAAGGTGAAAGAGGTTAAAAACTTGCCGAGATGTTTCAAATAAATCTCAAGTTAATTAGGATTTTGACGACTTCTTTGCAGGATAATTGCAACATCCTTTTAAGATGGATGCCGAATCTGAACAACAGAGATTAAATTTACAAAGTCAAAGGAAAGATTTGTGATTAAAATTTGTTTGACTTTAAGATTCAAACATGGGAACCCCCCATTTTATTTTTTTAAACAGAAATGTTTGAATTTGAAAGAGAATACTTTAGATTTAGTTTCTGTCTGCATCAAATTGATTTATTAGATAAAGTATAAAATTAAACCATTATGTTAGTCCAAAAATGACTTAGTTTGTGTGGAGTTGACCTTACCCCCCTCTCTCTCTCTCTCTCTCTCTCTCTCTCTCTCTCTCTCTCTAAAAGGCAATGGAAAGGGTTTTAATGTGTCATCAGTACATTGCCCGGGTCATTTTGAGACTAACATACTGTAATATTTGTTTCCATGGTTATATATGGCGAGTTATGTGATTGTTTGTATTTCTGGGGACATTAGGATTGTCAGGTCATATCATGTGTTGTCTTGTGTTTAAATGTGCTTGTACTTCCTACTGACTTAAATTGGTTGTGGAGAATTCACTTTTGGTTTACTCCTTTGGTGTGTATGGATTCCATGCCTTGGGTCACTAGTTTGGTACCCAACAGGAGCACCCTGTCACCAGCA
This sequence comes from Patella ulyssiponensis, assembly GCA_963678685.1. Classification (NCBI taxonomy): domain Eukaryota; kingdom Metazoa; phylum Mollusca; class Gastropoda; family Patellidae; genus Patella; species Patella ulyssiponensis. The sequence continues at coordinate 78,348,605 of OY783230.1, forward strand.
ATATATGGATTACCATTCCAATATACCAGGAAGTTGTTCAGGCCTTCCTCTATTTAAACATGTCATTATACACAGATCTTTTTAATGAATCAAGGTAATGAAATACCACCCAGTGTTTCAGCGTTCAAACACATCATAAAAATCCATGAAAATTAAGGAACTACCCGGTAAATGAGAGATAGGAACTCGGTGGCCGTGAATTTAAGATAAGTTTAATTACATCTCCCTGTCTTATCTTCCCTACTATGAAAAACCTGATTCTCTTTCAACGAGATATTTGGCACTTGGCAAATGGCTGCCATCTTGATGGGGATTGGTTGCTAAGGTGGAGGGATATTGGAGTGCAGTCAGCCATTTCTTGTTGTCAGGTGCGAGATAAAAAGGACATTTTATGTTATATTAATGAACAATTAGTATTGGGGTTGTTTCGGCCATTTTTATTTATCAACCTAGTGGTTATTATTATAGCTAATATAAAGAATCCTCTGTCAAATCTCCCAAATGTCTGCCAAGTTTATAATAAGATTTGAACCTGGTCCTGATTAAAAAGTACTTGTAGATCTTTTCTTCCATTAATTAAATAACGAATTAACATGCTTCAACACCTTGTAATGTAGATAAGATACAATACAACAATTAGGTAAATGAAATGAATGGGGTACAACGTCCTACTGTTCTGCTCCTAACCTGGGCTAATGAAGACAGGCATACGCCATACAGTGTGCTATGAGGGAAATTTTGCGGGAGCAGCAACACTATGGCCTACTCTTGTATTAAATTCTAACTGCCAAGGGATCTTTTACTTTCACACACAGGTCCTTGTTTTTATCCCATCCAAACAACTAGACAACTGTCCTTGTCAGGCCGTCCGCAATAAGATAAAGCTCTGTGTATTAAACTTTAAAACATAAATGGACCCGGGGGTTGAAAAACAAACAATGCGCTGATTGCGAGGTCTAATGTGGGTGCTTTAGAGCATAAGGCGTATACCCTAAAAAGATGATCTACCATGATGGGGTCAAATGAATTCGCTTTAAATCAGAAGGTCTGTCATTGAATCAAGTGGTTTGGTTTCGATTCCCCGCTTGTATGTGAATTCTTTAGGTCTACCTCATGTTCCATGACAATGTCCACTCAACCATCATTGGATCTGCAGCACGTACTCCAGTTAGGACACACACCTTCAGATGCAAATCGTGTTGATTACATAAAACAAATTTATAAGCAATTTGCATGTAATTACAACTGCATATCAACTGCCTACAAGTAATTCTTACACAAATTTCATGCCAACCCATTGATTGAAATAAGACCAAATACGACAGGATGGACACGTAGGTTTGTTCACCAACAAGGCTGACATGTCTGCAAGTCGTTTTCATGTTTTTTTGCCGTACAGAATATAACAAGTGTTTATCGAAGTTCCTGTTTAAAATAAATAATAGATTTTATAACTTCCACCATCCCATCTTTCTGGTCTATCTCACTTCTTATGTTTTTATATCATTTTGTTTCAATCATCTTGTAGTTTGTATTAAGTACTGTAGTTTATCTAATAAAATACCCCCGATTCATTTTAAATATTAAAATGATTTTGAATATTAAAACGATTTTGTAGTTAGGATATTCTTTGTCAATCCAAAAACACTTTGACAGAATATACAAGAGGACTTATTTAATCTCTTTAAAGGGTATTAAATGAAAGCGATATATAATAACAGATAGCTTTATGTTTGACATTCGCTAGGTTTATTATATTAACACTAAAAAGATATGGGGGGTTGGGATGGCCAAGTGGTCTAGAGTGCGGCGCTTTGAACTCTAGCTGGCCAGTCACCACTGGCTTGCGGCCGTGGTTTCGATCCCTGGTGTGAGCATATGTGGCATGGAAATAAGGGCACCTTCTCAACCTCGTGGGTTTCCTCTGGGCACTCCGGTTTCCTCCCACTGCTAAAGACCCCCACGTGCAAGCGAATTATTGAAATAAAATTAAAACCATATGTTAGTCCCAAAACGACCTAGTTTGTGTTGAGTGGACGTTAAATCCCATTTCTCTCTCTCTAAAAAAATATGGTAGAAGGCATGTAATCAGCCCCGATCTCTCCTCTACCCCCACTCTCTCCTCTCCTTTACCTCTTCTGCCCCAACCCCCACTCTCTCCTCTACCCCTCCTCCCTTCCCCTCACACCATCTCCACCTGCCCTCCCCTTGTGCCCTCCCCTCTAACCCTCCCCTCTAACCCTCATGTCTACCCTGCCTGCCCTTACCACCTATAAACACCTCCGCATCTCTCTCTCTTTCTCTCTCTATTTGCACAGCTTGTGCAGAATGGATATTTCATGGATAGTAGCCATTGCTTATCGCCTTACGAAATAGAAAATGATTTTATTAGAATCAGTATGGTAGATTGATTGACATCCAATTCTAACCTATCTTTTTAAAAATAGATTTAACTTGGCTAATATTGTTCATTAATCCATTCCAAACAAAGTCGGAATGTATTTTTGTAATTTTTATTGAACCTACGTATAAAAACTATCTAGAGTGAAGGCTGTGTGATGAGCATATTTTTTCCGTTTGTTAATGCTGTAAATCGGCTTTCAGAGTTAAAGACCTGTGTGTTTGCTAGAATCCTATTTTCATTGGTTAAAACACCCCGGGGTATGTGGCGTAAAGTAGGAGATTGCATGATGGTAGCAATTGACAAGATAGTAATCTTAATTTATAATGATAGCTTGTCATCCTAGTTTCCACTGATAACATGGATAGACAGAGGGAGCAATACATATACCAAATGGAATAAATGAATTGTGCTTTTCTGTAGTTTATTTCCTATTTTGCTTGTTGAGTGGTCTATTAATTAAATTAAAAGTATAAGAATTCTCCCGAAACTTTCACAAGTTGTGTGACCCAAAAAATTCAAATCTGTATTCCATTTCCCCATCTATATCAGACTTCCGTGAAATGATATTAATCAGTAATTCTCTTGGCAGACAGAATAAATGCGTTGACTGATTGGTAGTAAATCGTAAACTTTGTGAATGGATCACGGAGAATTAAACAGATCAATATCAAAACGAAACGTTTAACGTTCGGAGAAATGAGAGGGTGAGTAATATGTTATTTAGTCACTCTGATTAATCGACGAAAGCTTCGTTTATAGCTCAACATCGATCTAGGCAGATCTGACTTAATCCAATCAAATTAATTAGCTGATCTCTACCAGACTGTTCTGTCTGCCCAATGTCTGTGAATTATTGGTTACTAAATCACGTTTTGTTTGGTGCAATTATTTTTACTATAGTCATGTACAGAAAGTTTTTTGTATAATTTGGTTTTGAACAATAGTACATGTAGTTACGAATGTCCATGATTCAGTACAACATTTTGACAAATAAAATGGGGTTTAAGATTCTACTGTTCTACTCCGACTGGACTAATGAAGATGGGCATACAGCATACAGAGTGCTATGAGGAAAATTTTGGCCAAAGAGCGACACTATGACCAACTCTTATATTAAATTCCAACTGCCAAGTAATCTTTTACGTGCACGCCAATGTTTTTTGTCCCATCTGAATGACTAGACAACTGTCTTTGTCAGGCCCTCTATGTTGTACCACTAAGACGAAGCCGTGCCGAAAAATCCTGATGAACTTTCTTGGTCAATGCATGGATTGTACACGCGACCTCCCCAAGCTAGCGAGCCAGCGTGTTACCCACTTAGCCACATAATAATATGAATGTGAAGAAATGATTGTGTATAAAAGCCAGGATTAGAAGAATATGTTGTATATTAGTGTCAAACTATCACTTCACCCCATATTAAAACACAAATTGACTTTTATACATATGATCTTTACAAGATGTCTTAAAAGCCTGTCTGTCACAAGTGGTTGAATGGTTAGCATGTGCATGCTGTATCATAAAGTTTGTCATTGAGTCAACTGGCATTTTCTCCTTCCCTGATTGTACGTGACAAGGAGTAGGGTTGACTGTCCAACCTCATGGGTTTTCTCAGGTCCTCCAGTTTCCTCCCACTGCTAAAAACCCCTACGCGCAAGTGAATTATTGAAACAAAATTAGACCATATATTAGTCCTGAAATGACCTAGTTTGTGTGGAGTGGACCTAAAACCCCATCTCTCACTCTCTCCGTCTATCCGATCGAGATATGGTGATCATCATCCCTGTATGGCCACATATATATATATATACTGCAGTAAGAAGGATATAGTATTTTAGTTGTATATAAAACAGGTGTATGGATTATAGGATATGTTCGTGAGGTCATTACTTGCCCTGTATTTCCTATGTTTTTATTGTATATTTAGGAGAATAATCAGACCGTTATTTACGAGTTCTGGTTGACTTACAGACACATGGTGTGGTCTTCTAGATGGTCAACAGGTTGTGGAACTCATACAGTAGAATATTTATTCTGTTTGAAGAGAACATAGATACAGTAGAATATTTTTACTGTTTGAGAGAGCACCGATCTCCGCCCTGACCTGGGTCACTGCTACTCCTTTAAGGGAGTTTGGCCGTTATCCCTCTCATTTCACATTGTTTGGGCCTGTTTTAATAAGATTGATGAAGATTGTACACTATAATTCTGTTCTATTTTTTTAAATTAGGTGTTAAATTATCAATACAAGAACATATTAGCATGGATCTATCTAGACATGAAAAAGTTACATCCTGTCCGAGAAATTCAAATAGCGATCAGTGCCTTAGACAATTAACTTCAGTTGAAATGCCACTGGATGATCCAGGCAGCAAAGTGACTTAGATAATTAACTTCAGTTTAAATAACACTGGATGATCTAGTCCGGAATCTAGCTTGCGATTCATGCATGCACAACTATGAAGTGAGCCAGAAGCAAATTTCACCACGACCAAGTCAGTAGGAATTTATATTAAATTCCAGACAGCACACATCAGAATAAATCTATATACATCTCGTAGACATACGAATAGTCACACACTTATATACATCCCTGCTACATATATCGAAATAAGTTTGTTCTTTGTTATTTAACTGTGCATAATCTTTTATATCTTTTTACATCGATCACATTTGGTTTATTTCGTAGTTTTCATATCTATTACATCCAGGATTCAACTAGTAACAGCCAAACGGAATCCAAGAAATGTTTTTTAAGGGTAAAAAAGTTCTTTTGGTAATCTGAACTTTTCTGATTAAATACCATAAAAACAAGTGGCTTGAATAATAGGTTTTAGAACTAGTAACATCCAAACGGTATCCAAGAAATGCGTTTTTAGTTTTAAGAGCTTCTGTTAGAAATCTGAACTTATCAGATAAAACCAAAAACCTACAATTAAAGCAAGTGGTTTGAATAATAGGTCTGAGAATTTGCTACATTTAATTTAACGAGCAAGTAAAAGGCAAGGAGATGATCTTTTATACAACATCTTGAAACTCCAGGTATTTTAACATCCAGGTATTCTGCCAATTAAACGAACAGGTAAAAGAGAAGGTGATGATCTTTTATACGCTATCATGAATCTTGCAGATATCTCGGTCAATGGAATGTTGGCCATGTTTACATTTAAAACAATAAAAAGCGTCACATGATGTAAACAAAAGGTAAACGATGTATCATTTCCTTTTTCTCCTTCATAAACCAACTCTTACAATTTATTGTTTCTTTTGCAAGTACCAAATTCTCAGCACTAGTTTGTGCTACTAGAAAAATGATAGCTTATGTCAATCTTTTCAACATTTCAATTTACTGGAACAGGTTTTTTTATCGTAAGTTATTCGGCGCTGTTAATGTAATTACCAAATTCTTCCATGGAAATATTCGCATAATTGAACTAAAGCTCTGATGTTATTTTTGACTTGTAAATATATCGGCGTAAGAAAGAATTAATTCTTAGTTTGTTTATGTAATTAGCGCTATTTTTGATGTTTACGTGCACCGTTTCACAATCCTTCACTCTCGATTCTCCTCCTTTAAAATACATCTGTTCACGCTGGATGTTGGTTGGGTTTTTTTTTACCTTTTCTATCAGATTGTGCTCAAGTGTTGGGAATCTGAAAGAATTTCAATCCTTTTTATCATGAAATCTTCTGTTTAGATTTAAAATTCTTGAAAACACATGAAAATTTCGACTACTGGGTAAATGATTCTATTTATATAATGTTTAATTTACACCTGAGACGAATTGTATTTGTTGGTTTTTTTTGTTGTTTTGCATGACGAGTTTCGAAAATTGAAATAAAATAGGAGTTTTGTTTGACTTTTCTGCACCAAGCATGCTAATGATGATGCCTGGACAGCAGTTTAATTGTCAGGAGAGCCGTGGTGTCTCAGTGAATAAGACATTGATTTGCTAACCTGGAGTTCCTGTGTTCAATCACTGGATTGACCAAAAAAGTTCATCCGGATTATCCAGCATGGTTCTCCCTTGTCAGTGGTGTAAGACATTGGGCCTGGCAAGGGACAATGTGTAGTCGTTTGAATGACCAGTGTGAAAAATTGAGGTACCCTGTACTCATTGGCATGCATGTATAAGATCCCTTGACACTGACAAAGCTGAACATTCCTTAGAAAATTTTTCAGCCAATATCGAGATTGAACCCTGAAGCTTAGAGTTCCTCTTATATTTATTGATATTTGAAATCAATTAAATGTTGAAATTCATGTTAAATTTTCACTTTTTGCTTAATTGGAATTTGACATGAAACATTTATAATGGATGAAAAGAGAAGTGCCAATTACATGTATTATGTACATTACATATAAATGTGCCATTAATTAACCGTTAAGAAATAGGTTGCCCCTGCAGAGTTTCCATATTAAATGACCTCTGAACTCCTATTAATGAACTTTAACCTGTGAAGAAAGCAGTTCAATTACCTATATATACAGTGATACAGATTAACGGCTACCCTGCCATTTTACATCAATAACTAAACGTCTTATCTCACTCTCCTGTGTTATCTCACTCTCCGTGTGTTATCTCATGGTGTTACACACAACAGTTATCTCTTAACGCTAATCATTATCGTTAAATAGCCTCGGTTTTCTCATTTATCAGTTGTGTTACTACACGCTGGGCTAATCGGCTAAATCCTCTACATAGTGTAATACTTCTTCTCTTCTCGTGTACAAACAGCTTTTGAAGTGGTGCCATTAAATGTTTTTGGAAACTTTAAGTAACAAATCAAAGCTCCTTTTATCATGATGCCTTTTACTAAAACAAACTGAGATGTGGTTTAACCTCCTACTTTTCTGGATTTTCCGGCGTGGTTTTCCCTTGCCAGTGATGCAGGATGGAGGGCCTGAACAACGACAGCTGCCTAGTCGTTCAGATGGGACAAAACACCAAGATCCATTGTACACATTGGAGTGCACGTAAAAGATCCCTTGGCAGTTGGAATTCGATATAAGAGTAGGCCGCCGCTGCCCGGGCAAAATTTCCCTCATAGCACACTGTATGGTGTATGCCCGTCTTCCATTAGCCCAGGTTAGTTGCAGAAGAGTAGGACGTTAAACCCTGTTTCATTTCATTTCCTACTGTTCTGCACTGACTGGGCTAATGAAGCTGGACATACGCCATTACAGTGAAATTAAATTGAGTTTATCTTGGCTGGCTGAATGGTTAGCGTGTGCGCATTGTCTGTCATTAAGTCAATTATAAAACCAATAAGTCAACTTGCATGGTTTGATTCAATACTCCAGTTGTACGCGACAAGGAGTAGGGTCGTCTCTCCAACCTCGTGGGTTTTCCTCCAGTTTTCTCCAACAAGCGAATTATTGAAACCATGTCTTCTTTTTTAACACAGACACAATGTGAATCTCGTCTTCTCCAATAATCTGACAATAATATATGCTACAACAAAAACTATTGACATGTTAGTCAAATATATGTGTATATCGCCATGGAAAACTATTACCTCTATTTCTGGTTTCTGTAGTTACCAAGTGTGAATTTACTTTGTTGAAACTGTGGATGATTATAGGTTAAGTTAAGATGGGTAGGGTTAGATATTTAGAATATTATTACCACTGTTTTCATCTAGCAGACGCACAAAACAGATGGCAATAGTCAAATCATATTGCCTCGACAGCTTACTAATGTCGTAACAACGGACGAGAAACGCATCATTCCACCCATAAATACACCTAGAACTGTCTGAAATGGCGCTGAATTCTTAACTTGTGAGTGAGTTTGCAGTTAAAAAAACAATTCCAGTTCTAGTTAATTCCCATTTCAACCCCTCAATCAGTTATTCCCCCGAATTAGTTTATCTTTGTTAAAACTTTTGGCATTGATTTCACGGAGGATAAATACGTCTCTACATATTTGACATGACTTTCGTGGTCGATGATAGAACACTGGAATTCCTTATACAATCAACAATTTTAAAGGGATCAGACCACTATATCTAATTTTAAAGGGATCAGACCACAATATCTAATAAATAATATCAATACACAGCTCAGTGAAAGTTTGAAAAATAGTAACATATGATTAATATGTACTGTTTATTCTGGCTGTTTTTTTTGGACAGTTCTCCATGATTAATTTTCAGTCTAGTTTCCCTCTTGTCAGTTGTGTTGGACAGGGGGCCTGGCGAAAAGTAACAACTTGTTGCCCGGATGAGACAAAAAGACAATTTCCCTAATAGCGCATGGCATGAGGTACAGGATGAAAAGCATGTCCATCACCATTAGTCTGGTTTGTGCAGAAAAGTGGGACATTAAACCCCATTCCACTTCATTTTATTTCAAGCATCTTCAACTTCAATCATTTTATGAAAGCCAATATTGGTTTAAAGTACCGCCTGTGTGTACTCCTTTAAATTATAAAACCAATTTTCATCGACTTAAGCCTTAAGGGAATTTCGACAAAAATAAATAAACTGGCCACTTGCACAGAGCCCCGGCAGGCTTAGTGCCTATCAAAACAAACCGCGAGGAAAATAAAATCTGGTTTATTTATTATTGAAGTCAATGAAGCCGAAACACGGCAGGTAAAATAATCAGTCAAGTCCTCAATTTTTGTTTATTTTCACAGTTTCAGTTCTAATCAGCCTCGTAATTGCAACGAAAAATGAGAAATTTATTCAAAGGGGTGTTTTTTTTGTCATGAAGGCATATTTATTATTTTGTGATATTTTCAGGGATCATGCATCTTGGGATATGTAACGCTTTAGTTAAACGATATCCATAATATAGTATCTTATAAACATGTGGTTTTATTAAAACATATCAGATTATAGTAGGATGGGATCGTAGTTTGTCTGATCACCTGTGCTAAATGCTAAGGTGGAGAATTTTGCCCAGAAAGCAGTTTTTGTGCCTAATGTGGAGAACTTTGCCTGGAGAGTTGTTGTATTTCTTCCTACTCCTTGTGGAATTCCAACTGTCAAGGGTTCTTTTACGTGCACCCCAATGTGTACAAATGTTGACCATGACTTTTTGTCTCATCCGAATGTAAAACACTCTTTGTTTGTCAGTCTGACAGTGTCACTATCCCTTACAAGGGTGACTTACTGGCAGAGGAAACCTTAGTAGTTTTATAAATTTGTTTTATTTTTATCTGAAAGTTTTTTTGTAATGTGTTAGTTAATCTCAGGATATTAAAGGGATAATAACAATCTTGCTGGCTTTGGAGCTCCAGAAAATAAATAATAGTCTTATTCTAAGTACTAGATGTTTAAGTGTCCTATCTCTTGTGTAAATTATCCATTACATCATATTTTACTTGTCCAGAGGGTTCGAAAATATTTTAAAATCCAAGTCACGTTTGAAAAGGTTTACGTTAGACTTTTCAAATCATTAAGTTGAATTTTTCCAATTTTTAAAATTAGGTGTGTTAAGATGAAATTTGTATCATAAATTAATTGGAATATTGTAAAATAATAAAATTTGTTGACCAGAATAAAGATTGGGACATATTATTCAGTTACAACAAGAGTGGTATTGGGGCTTTAAGCCAGTATTCTGTTCTGAAGGGAGATTGCATCCATGATCGATAATGATGTCGATTTAAGTCCTTCCTGTCTTCATTAGCCCAGGGGGGGTGGGATGGCCTAGAGTGCCGCGCTTTGACCTCTAGCCGACCGGTCACCTCTGGCTTGCGGCTGTGGTTTCGAGCCCTGGTGTGAGCGTATGTGGCATGGAGATAGGGGCGCCTTCTCAACCTCGTGGGTTTCGTCCGGGCACTCTGGTTTCCTCCCACTGCTAAAGACCCCTACGCGCAAGTGAATTATTGAAATAAAGTTGAAACCATGTGTTAGTCCCGAAATGACCTAGTTTGTGTCGAGTGGACGTTAAACCCCATTTCTCTCTCTCTCTCTCTCTCTCTCTCTCTCATTAGCCCAGTTTAGGTGCAGAATAGTTGGACGTTAAACCTCATTTCATTTCATTTAACTCCATTGAATGCTGTATTGTATAATATGTATGTCTCTTATTTTACTTTAAAAATGTTTAGGCTATGGTCATTTCCAAAAAATGAAATATACTAAGGTACCAAGCCAAACCAGTTATCACTGACATCCCAGGATATTTTATCTGTAGACTTACAGGACCGCCCAACCATAATTCTTACCACTTGCCACCTGAATTCAACTTCAATAATTTGTAATAAAGTAGGACATCTAACCCAAAGTTGTAAAAAAAATCCTGAAACACAATATTTTGATAAACCACATATTGCACCCTAACACAATCTACATGAATCTCAACATAAATATTTTACAAATATTTCCTGAAAAACTCTTCTAGCCTATATTTTGATTAAATCTTGTGCATTACAGCAATAAACACATGGAATTTATATAATCAGGAAGGAGGTTATAACCACCATATTTTATCTAAACATGCTTGGATTCATAATCGCAAAAAAACCCAATTGAACTCTGGTTTACTCTGACAATATTTATACGCACTTGAACAAGAAATATTAGATGTGGTTAGCGAAAGTATTTGTGCATGGGTTTAATCTAAAGTTAATTGATTGTTTATTAACTGTTTATCATTGAATGATTTTGAAATGTATTCCCATTTAATGCAAAAGAATATAAGTACTCAATTTTCAAATTAATTATGTTTATAAATGGGTGCATAAATGTCTGTGTCTCATATGGGTGTATGTCTCATATAATATGGGAATATATGGGTGTATGTCTCATGTATATGTGTATTGAAGAGTGTATGTCCCATGATACATGCACGTGTGTGGAAGGTGTATGTCTCATGGTGTGGGTGGTTGCATGTCTCATATGATATGTGTATAGAAGAGTTTATGTCTCATGATATGTGTATAGTTGGGTGTATGTCTCATGACGTGTATATATGGGGGGAGTGTCTTATCGATGTGTTGCTCTGGAAGGTATAGAATGGAAATCTCACAGATGTGGATCAGTTATATCTTGAATATGGATGTTACATTGGTTAATCTCAAATATTAAAAATAATTTGTCATATTTATAATTTATTAAATCTTTAGCAACAATTTAATTTTTGTTTTCTGTTGTTTTAGAATGAGCTGTCACAGAATCTACAAACACTGTCGGAGAAAGCCAAGTCAGGTACAGAATTTATACAGAGATTGAAAGCCATGGCAGAAAAAATAAATGTAAGTTTCTACTTTTTTTGTTCGTCAACCACCATCATCATCATTATCATCATAGACATTTCCAGACATAATTCTCAAAAGAAACATCAAGAGACTAGATTCTTTGATTTTGTTGTCTCAGGAAAATTAAAATGGAATTAGACATGCCGTAATTATTGAAATTATTTAAGATAGAAAAGTTTTCTATATATTATTGGTGGAAGATAAACAACAATTAAATGTCAATCGGTTTCAATATTTGATCAAATCACTTTAAAGATAAGATTGAGCAAATATTGATAAGCATGTTGTATTTATTGAAGAGAGAGAGTAATGGGGATTAGCGTCCACTCGACACTAACTTTATCATAAGGTCTGTCATTGAGTCAACTAGCATGGTTTTTGGTTTCCTGTCCAACCTCGTTGGTTTTTTCCAGGTCCTACACACATGTGTTAGTCCCAAAATGACCTAGTTTGTGTTGAGCAGATATCAAACCCCATTTCTCTCTCTCTCTCTCTAAAATTAGAATTTTGCTTGGCGGGTAAAATATGAAGAACGGTAAATACATACTAGTGATTGATATACAAATTGTAATTTTTGTTTGGTGTGTAAACTCGTAAGAGCCTTATTTATACAATGATACCTTATCATGATGTTGTTATTGACAATCAGAATTCTGGACGTGATAAAAATAGATTAATAAACCTACTAATCCTAGAGATGTTTATATGTGACCTTTTACTCTAATATCTTCTCTGGTACCTTAATTACTGCCTATCAGGAGTTAGAAGGGATTTTTCCGTCTCCACGGTATAATTACCGTCTAATCGAGACCTGTGAGAGATTGTCCATTCCCCTGGAAGGTGGCAAGGATTACGTCATGTTACGCAGAGCTGACAAGATGAGAAAGGTTACAGGAGATAATCACCTCAGTTGCATCTACTCATGTAAACTAACTTCTCGACTTGTAAAGGCCAAGACTTGGATCTTTGTTTGGATTCATCAACATCATAAACTCAGCATTATTGGAATGTGGTCGTGAATTTATCAGTAGATATTATTAAAAGGGGGGATCTATTTTGATCTCCCAGGAATCTTAAGATTTTAAATCCTTCAGTCAACCTTCTAAGGCTTTCTGGAAAGGGTTTATTTGCCTTATTTTCATGCACCCACATTTTCATGTGAGGAGAAAATTCCCTCATAGCACACTGCATGATGTATGACTGTCTTTGTTAGCCCAGTACGATGTTAATTTATAGAGCACATATAATTCAATATTTAGTTGCTCTGTGGTGCTATTACATTATGGTAAAAGTACAAAATAAGAATGTGATGAATCAAAAACCATAACAACTGTAAGGTATATAAAACATCTCAAGAATAAGATTTAAAAAGAAACAAAAGAAACACCTATCAAAATTGCACAAACTTTCTGTGTACTGCTACATTTCTACGATAAGCCTATCTATACATTATAGATATAGACAACAGTGTATATAACATTTCATAACGCATGTTTTATAAAACTTTCTATGAACTACTACCTTTCTCTTACGTTTTTGCGAACAACAGTACATAACATTTCATAACGCATGTTTAATAATACTTTCTACCTACTCCTACCTTTTTGCTATATATTTTATGTTATATAGATATAGGCAACAGTGTTTATAAGATGTCATAACAACAGGTAGATTATATCTGATTGATAGTTTGTCATTAACCTGTCATAACATACAGGTAAATACAGTCTTATCATCATCACTTTCTTATTACTCTTATCTCCTCTCATCTCGGGATTAACACAAAACATTTTCTATATACAGAATCATCTAATACTCTTATTCATCTAAACATGAGATTTGATGGCTTATGTTTCTGTTTTCTCCGAGTCCTCTGGTTTCTCCTGGTCCTCCGGTTTCTCCCCCTGCTAAAGACCCCTACTCTTACTCATCTAAACATGGAGTTTAATATCTTACTTTTCTGTTTTCTCCGTGTTCTCAGGTTTCCTCAGGTTTCCTCCCACAGCTAAAGACCCATAAACACAAGCGAATTATTGAAATAAAATGTAACCATACTATTGTGTTAGTCCTGAAATGACCTAGTTTGTGTCAGTGGACATTGATGTCTCTCTCTCTCTTTTTCCTTCTCTCTCTCCTTTCTGTTTTGATTGCCACACATGATCGATATGAGGGAAATTTGGTTTAGACAGCACTATAAGGGACACTCTTATTTTTTTCCAACCTGCCAATGGTATAATACAGGATCTTGGTTTTGTTTGTCTCATCCGAATGATTAGAAAGGTTTTTTAAAATATGTTAGCTAGTTCTGTCTATTTTGAAATGTTGGGTCTTATGTGGTAACTATTTCTAAGTGTTGACACTTTAATATGTTACCTAAATCTGTGTATTTGAAAATGTTGGGTTTTATATATTAGCTAGTTGCGTGTATTTTGGTAGGATATAAGTAATATTTAGTTTAAACATATGTAACACATTACGTTATAATAATATGTGTAATTACATAGTTTTAACAGTAGGTGCAATTCTTGGCAGGGATACAAAAAATAGAATTGAATCACATTTACTACTAATTATTTCTAAAGTGGAATCCTCATGTGTATGGATATCGTCTATCAATGTAATCATCATTGTAATCATCATAATTTGTTATTGTAATCAACCATCATTGTAATCAACATAATTTGTTATTGTAATCAACCATCATTGTAATCATCATAATTTGTTATTGTAAACAGAATTAATCATCATTGTAATCATTATTCATCATTGTAAACATTCATCATCCATCATTGTAATCATCATAATTTGTTATTGTAAACAGAATTGATCATCATTGTAATCATTATTCATCATTGTAAACATTCATCATCCATCATTATAAGCATTAATTATTTTAATCATTATCATCAATCATCGTAATTATCATTCATCATTATAATCATACTTATATTATTTATCATTGTAATCTCCAACATTCACCATTGCAATCATCATCCCTTGTCTTTGTAATCATCATTGTTCATTGTAATTAACAAAAAGTCATCATCATCACCACAATAATTGTGGATGCTAATACTTTCACTTGTATAATACCATTTCAAGATTAACTGTTAATATTTTATCATAATATATTATCACATATCAACATTATCAGTAACATCATCATCATCATCATCATCATCATATATCCTCATCATCATCGCCACCATCATCATCATCACTTAAAGGATCACCATCATCATCACTTACAGCATCTCCATCATCATCATCATCATCATCATCAATCATCACCATCATATATCATCATCTTCATCACGTACAGCATCATCATCACTTACAGCATCTCCATCATCATCATGATCATCATCATCATCATCATCATCATCATCATCATCATCATCATCACCACCATCATCACCATCAACATTATCGACATTGTATCATCATCAGTATCATCAGCAATCTGGTCCTTGTCAGTCATGCCTCATCTTTACTGTGGTTTAAGTTGGATATGTTATCATCATTATGTTTACTGGGTTTAAATTCCATGTGCATTACATGTGCAGAAAAACAGACATTAGGCATTATATAAACAGATATAATTGTTAGATGCACCTTAAAATAACACATCATAGATTTATTCTGTATCAAACTACCGTTTTACAGGAAGCATAAATCGGTGATAGGAAATTTAACTTGCAACAAAATACAATCAAGATGGCAGACAGGTGCATGCACTATTTCCTATAAAACATCACTACCCCATTATTCTATGTCTGACATGCGATGCACATGCACATGGTTCAAACACGCATAAAAATAGACACAACATTAAAGCAAAGCACTGGAGAACAATTACAGAAAAAATTCTGTCATTTTTTTGGCAAACATATGTTTGTTTTATTCGGGAGGCTCATGCGAATATGCTTTGTATATGTTTTAAAAGAGAAAACGCAAAAACTTTTGGTGATAAAATGGTTTAAACAGAAAGGAATCGAGGCGTGCACTGCAAAATGGCAACGGTAAAAAGTTCAAATGTTGTAATTTTACTGCATAATGGACGCATATATATAGCGTTTATAGCGTATGATTCCCTTGTTATAGAATCTTATAGAATTATACTAAATGTCAGCTCGTACTTCATCTTTTAATTGTTGAGTCACTGTCTAGTCCTTCGAATAAAACAAAATAACAAGTTTCTGTATAAACATTGGCTTAAAAGATCCCTTGGCAGTTGGAATTCAATGTAAGAGTAGGTTGTAGTGCTTTTGTTCGGACAGAATTTCCCTCAGAGCACACTGTATGACGTATGCCCATATTCAATCTGATTAAAACACAGATCCAATTTCGTTTCGTTTTTTATAGTTCAAAATTTCATTTTTACTTGTCTTTACTACTCTTGGATCTGGAGGACTTGTTATTTAATCCGTGTTCTGGCTGAAATGAGGGGTCAGCCAATCAAATGGTCTGTCGAATCGACTGTTTGACCTTTTCATGCGTGGAACTGTGGGTAGATATTACCAGCCAATGACGTCTATACTATAAACACCAGTGGATAGAAATCATAACAAAACAAACGTAGAATTTGAAAAGCATGGCGGTCGCTGATTGGTTAATCGAATGACTGACGTTATCAGGTCAAATGTCCCGTGCTTGATACCTGACGTCATAGAACGTGAGCTTCCACTATAACTAGTTAGATCTACATGAGTGTAGGCCATCGAAAGTATAAAAAACGAAACGAAATATAGATCTATATTTTAATTAGATTGGCCCATATTCATTAGCCCAGTCAAGCAAAATAGTAGTTTCTACCTATTTCTGTATTTCTACCTTTTTAATGATTTAATGAAATGACTATTAAATATATTTTGAAATAAAAATGACCAGGAAATAAATATTTTTAAAACTAACAAACATATATTCTAAGATTTATAAAACAGATAACTGAACTCAAATAACGTTCCACAAAATCATCATTGATTTCAAATCCAGAATTTACTTCCTACACAAAATGTCATTTTCGCAAATAAACGAAAATTTATTTACGATGAAAACAAATTTCATGACATCATAACTTGTTCATCTCATCTAAATCATATTAATGTATATATTTAGATTTATAATCTGATATTTGACAGGTGAGACGGAACCTTCGGGTAACCTTCTTATGGAAAAACCATGTATTTAACATAGAAATGTGGTTTTAACGATACAGGGTATCAGGATGTTTGTTTTTATGGTTTTCATACAAATTGAACCATATCGCGATAAAAATTGACCTCAGAGATTTTATAAAACATTAATTTTAGATGTTTAGATATTGGTGCTTGAAACTTAACTTGATGCCTTTTGGATAAAAATAAAATTCATCTTGGTAAATGAAGTGTACTGTGGGATCCGCACTTGCTAAAATAAAATATGAAAAATCTCAGAGTCGTACTCCTAAAATGATTAGAAACATCCTTTTAACAGAAATCCACTTGTTGGTGCTTGGTGATATCCATTCCATCAAGAAATCAGACATTCTGGATAGCTAAAATATTTCAATATTCATAGTTTTAAAGTTTGTTTCATTCACCATGGAAATATTGTTACGTTATTATTTTGGGTGAGCCTAATCGAGTATTATTTCCCATTTATTTGTAAATTATTTACTCTGTAATGGACGCTCAACACATACAGATGGTTAGATTACTGGATGAACATATCGTATTGATATAAATAATTAACAACATTAGGAATAATGGGGCACCGCATGACCAGGGAGAAGAATGAGAGAGAGAGGGGATTTAATGTTCACTCGACACAAACTAGGTCATTTCGAGACTAACATATATGGTTCAATTATATTACAATAATGTAGTGGTCTTTAGCAGTGGAAGGACCCAGAGAAAACCCACGAGGATGGACAGGCAACCCTAATCCTTATCACATACAACCGGGGAATCGAAACCATGCCAGTTGACTCAATCAGACGTTATGATACATGAGGTTGGACTGCCGTGGCAACAAACAAAAACTATGGTTGATATGTTCACTATAAATACAAGTGCAATATATTTTGTTTCGGCGTATGATTGATGATTTGCGATGATTGTATATTAAGGAGGACGATGATAAAACTGGTCTGTATTTTTAAACCAGTATTAAACTGGACAAAGGTTTTATTATTAGACTCATGTTTGACAGTAATCTAGTTACTCGGCCTTTACGCAGGACAATTGTCTCAAGGCCACCAATCACTTGTGGCTAATTTTTCTACTGAATTACTTGCAATTTGAACTTTATAATGTAGTAGGCGACAGCCTGTCTAGCTGGCTTGTTATAATTCTATCATATTAGTCGTGGATTATCGCCCTACGATTAATGTTTCACCTTCGGCTATAAAACAATGTCCGTCTGTCAATAAGAGACTGTGCTGATAACGTCTGCTAGCCTTTCGTTCATTCAATAATTGGTTCTTTTCAATCGTTCAAACATGTCTGAGGTATTAGATTTCTTCAGGATAGAACTTTTAGTTTTTAATATTAGTGTCGTCGTTATTAAAACAAGTAAACGTATTTTTTATGTGTGATTTATTTATTAATGATTCTGCTATTGTCTGTCGTAAAACTTTTGGTGTTACGCAATCATCATTAACGAGCGTTAAAATCAATATGTTTCATTATGACCGTTTGTGAATTAAATATGGCGTAATGTTTATTGTCAGTATTGTAACAATCTCTGCTCGTTGACTTACAATTCATTTCACCTGGTTGAACAATTCATCATGTCTAATGAAAAGATGTATTTTTAATACACGAATATATTAACTGTCTTAGGCGTTACGACATGGAAATGATATGGGGTTTAACATCCTACTCTGCTGAAGACGGGCATACGCCATACAGTGTGCTATGAGGGAAATTTTGTCCAGACAGCGGCACTACAGCTACTCTTACATTGAATTCCAACTGTCAAGGGATCTTTTACGTGCTCACCAATATTTTATTTCAATAATTCGCTTACGTGTGGTGGTCTTTAGTTTTAATTTCGGTATTGATCAGCATAAAGTTAAAAAATTAAAACTGTGACCTCACGAAAGATTTATGGTGTAATTGTTACGAGTGTATTGATTGGCTTAGGTGACAGATGTAATTCTATATAAGCCAATGATTGCACCCGTGTGAAATAAAACTGTCATTTCTTGACAACCGATGATTACAGCAAGAGAGGATCGTGATGATTATCTTGGATTCTAGAGATTTGTTTAAAGGTAGTCACGGTGGGGTCAGTAACTAGAAAGTCACAGGTTCGATCATGTTTTTGGTGGGTCAGTAACTAGAAAGTCACAGGTTCGATCATGTTTTTGGTGGGTCAGTAACTAGAAAGACACAGGTTCGATACTGATGTGGGTCGAGAAAATTCTTTGGGATTTTCTTGTCCGGTGTCCCCTTGTCAGTGGCGCAGGATGGGGTGGTGTCTCCTTGTCAGCTAATTATTGAAATAAAATTAAATCATATCTTAGTCCCAAAATGGCCTAGTTTGTGTTGGTTGAGTGGATGTTAAAAGTTGAGACAACTGGCGTGGTTTCAATTCCTCAGTTGACCGTGACAAGAAGTATGGCCGTCTGTCCAACATCTTGGGTTTTTCACTGGGTTCTCTGTATTCTTCCGACTGCTAAAGACCCCTACCCCTAAAGACCTCCCTCTCTCTCTTATTCTCTGTTTCTGAAATGAAATAAAGTTGGATTGTCCCTTAAACATGAATACCCATTTAATTTCCACTCTTGTCAAGAATAAAAACGAGAATTGTTCACATTATTGTCATCAAGTAGAATAAGAGGAGCTTCATTTCACTGATAATATTCCTATGAATACCAAAGTTATGTATGTTTTCTATTATTGATTTTGATTCCGTGCTTCATGGCTTCCCCTCGGACTTTATTTTAATCAAATTCCTGTTTATCAACAGATTTTAAGTGTTAATATTATTATGAAGCTAGTTACGCTAACACCATAAAAAAATGCAACGTTGCTTTTTGAGAGGAAATAAGATTTCCGTATGCAGAAATTAGAAGCCAACGGGAATCAATAAAATTATACTGACACGATATCGTGGAATACAAAACAATTTGTTATTAATAGATCAAACAGCTTGAATAAACATAGAATTCGCAATCCCTGACAAGATCTCCGTGTGTCCGAGAATAAAAAGTTTAAGTAATGTGTCGCATGCTGTCAGAACACAAAACAATCCTTTTACATCCCTGGCATTCTGTTAGATTTTTAAAAAAATGTCAGATTCGTGGGAAAACAAACTTGATGAAATGAAATATCGGAACTATGGCTATTTCTTAAACAAATAGAACCGTTGAGCCGGAAATATAAAATAGTAACATGGGAGTTGAAGCTTTTCTATCAGCTTAAAATCAAAGATAAAGTTTTATATCACTAAAATGGATAAAGCAAAATCAATACAAAAACTTTCATGGACTTTTTTTTTAACGTACAATTTAGATAATTCTAAATCAATATCTATTGATATGAGCAGACAACAATTAATTTAGGACTCATTCGTAGCTTGATTAGTATTAAAAAAAGTG
This sequence comes from Patella ulyssiponensis, assembly GCA_963678685.1. Classification (NCBI taxonomy): domain Eukaryota; kingdom Metazoa; phylum Mollusca; class Gastropoda; family Patellidae; genus Patella; species Patella ulyssiponensis. Next base: position 78,368,808 of record OY783230.1, read on the forward strand.
TTAGCATTAATTTATTTCTTGAAAATGATTATTATCTAATCTGGGCCTTTTGTAATTGGAGAATGATAGATCGCAGGCAGTCTTGCACATGTGACGTCATATGTGGATTGTGGGTAAGGGCTAGGACTAGGGTAGGGTTAGCCCAAGTGAATCTATTTGGTTGATAAGAATAGTGTGTCTAGTAAGTTGGATGGGACAGAAATTAAACTAGGGTTCTCTGTACAAATTGGTAGTGCATGTAAAAAAAACCTTATCTGAAAGAATTGACATAGGCTGAAAACCCACTGTCTGTGAAAAAATTCTCCAATCTCAGAAAATATGGCATGTAAAGTCATTCTGTTCCTCCTCCCTGCATCTTTTCAGATCATCTGTATCCCCCCTCCCCTGTGTGCGATGTTTATTATACCATGCTATCGCAGCAGACACTATTTACATATTTACATATCATTGTAACTGGATATATGTCACGACTTAATCCACAATGACATGACGGCAGTTTGACTGTCACGTGGTATAGACAAGGTCAATTAATCTACTGTATGTGCGACCTGTCTGCATGTCGAGATGCTATTAAGATGCATGAAGAGGGAATATAGAATCCCGTATATCACGGTTAATACGACAGCCAGTGAATATATTTACAATAACCACTAAATTCTGGTTTAATAAACAGTTAGAGTAATCTCCCTTAAGACTAATAGCCGTCGCTCAGACATATCAATATCGCATATATATGCAACTTGATGCTGACATGTGATATAAATACATTCATTTGCAGGAAGGAGAAATAATTTGAATACAAATGAAATATTTATCATGTTCATTTGTGATCCAGACAAGGATACAAAAAGTCAAATGACAATAGTACCAATGTTGTAGGGGGGCCAATGTAGACGCAAACAACATCGACAAGACAAGCCACAGACAAGACAAACTATTAAGACATCGCAAGGAATAAACAAATATCAAATCAAGTGAATGAGTACGGGACATCCGTCTTCCCCCTCCCCCTCCACACACGCACACACACCCGAGATAAAGATCTGTTTGGTTTTCTGTGGTTCCTCTTGTTTCTTCGCACTTCTAAAGACCCCTACGTGCCAGCATGTTATCGAAATAAAATAAAACCATGTGTTAGTCCCGAATTGACCTAGTTTGTGTCGAGTGGAGGATAAACCTCATTTCTCATATCTCTTTTTGCATATCTTGCAGCATAGATTGATAACCATTCAAAAATTCCATTCAATACCGAATGGCTGATGTTCCTGTAAGTTAATAAGAGATTCATCTTTCTCCCTTGTCAGTGATGCAGGTCGGAGGGCATTACAAGAACAGCTGTCTAGTCATACGGATGAGACGAAAAACGAGGACCCATGTACACATTGACATGCACGTAAAAGATTCCTTGACCTTTGAAATTCGATATAAGAGTAGGCTGTAGGGCTGCTGCCCGGGCAAAATTTCCAGGGCAGTATTATAGTTTGCAAGTAATTCTACATGACTAAATTGATGCATCACCTCTTTAAGAAATCTATTGTGGTGGTTTATTTTTTCAAGTGCTAGGTAACATCTATCTATAATTGCAAATAATTGGTTTTAGATAAGAGCCTGATGTGTGGCATTTAATCAACAGCCACACTACACACGCCAGTTATAATCAACTGGATAACCTTTCATACTACATAATGACATAGATAAGATTGTCCAGTTACCTCACAGACAGTAGAGATAAAGTTCTATATTTTGTGGAAGATCAAAGAAGAATTGTCTGGTAGTGAATTATAGATGTTGGAATGAAAGATGTTAAAAATGGTTTGAATTGGTCTATTCCTCTGGATGTGTTGATGTGTATGGTTTTATTTAATGACCCTGGGGTCAGATGGACAGATCTTTAACCCTTCAACTTGTCAACAGTATCTTCTAAAACCAGCACATAATCTTTTTTTATACATCATTATAAACCTGACTCCAATATCTTGTGTTCCAACAAAAGTGCTTAATGCTATAGGATTTCTTAAAAATTCCCTTTAAAAAATAGATTATCTTTTTTGTCCTATCCGAACAACTATTGTTTTTTCATTGCAAGGCCCACCTTCCTGGATAATAGTAGGCAGTAGCTCTGCTGTCCCGTCAAAATTTCCCTCATAGCACACTGTATGATGTATGCCCGTCTTCATTAGCTCAGTTGGAGAAGAACAGTTTGATGTTAAACCCCATTTCATGTCATTTCATTTTTATGTATCAAGATATAAACGTAGCATTCTCTTAGTACCAGAGATTATCTCTTTTTTATAACCATTCACTGAAATTAACTCCACATATTCCACACCTTTCTTCTACAGCGTTAAATTGGTGTAAAATGATGAAAAACAGAATTAGATTCTCGAAAACTAATTTTGTATCAGAGAATCTCGTCATCTAGAATAGAAAGTAAAAACTGTTTGAAATTGGCAATGAAAGGTTTTCTGTACAACCAGCAAAGAGATCATCATAGAACTAACGTACTTAAAAATGAGTAATAGGAGAGTAACGTTACTTTTATTGCTGATTTAATGACAATTGTGAGTGACTGGTCTTTGTCTTCATCTGATAACAAAAAGACTGGTTAATCAGATTAGAGTAAAATACCCATGAATATCTGACATAGCATAGATAGATCGTCCAGCTGATAAAAAAAACAATATTTAGGTTAGTAGTAGGAAAAACAATTTGTTGTTAATCCTGGATGTCAGAGTGGATTTAGATGAATGGCTGGATATCGGTGAGTATTTTCTGGTTCAGTAGCGAGAAGTACGATCGTGTTAGTCGTGTTGTGATTATCTGCGTACAGGTGAAGCTTTCTGATTCTCTCCGTTAAAATATTTCAACATCAACATTTTTTACCATAGTAATCTTCTTCAGTTTCAGAACCCCCGATCTCTGTTTAAGAATAGCTTGACTAATGACATACCCGATAATGGTTTGATCCAAATCTAAACTATGACTATACTAGCTTAGAAAATGATATGATCTAAGTCTAAATGATGAATATATTAAGTCAATCCGTTTGGAAAGCAAAGATCAGATAAATATTGTGCTAGAATATTTTAAAGGTGGTATTTTTTGCATTCAGAGGACAAACTTAAGCTTGACTTAAGGAACAAAATGTTGACTCGGTAACCTTGAGGTCCCATATTCGCTCCCAGTGTTGCCAGAGAAAGTTCATCAGGATTGTCTGACGTGGTTCCCCCTTTTCATTTGTGTGGGAGGTAGGGGCTGGCAAAAGATGAAAGCAACTCTACAAAGTTATATTTTGCGTGTATCAGGAGCCATGTTAGAAGTTCTAAAACAACCTTAGCAAGCATCTCATGGGTCTATTAGTAAAAGAGAAAAGCAACCCTAAAAAATAATCCCATCCCTGTTAGGATTAACAGTAACACACCTGCGGTAGAATTATATAAATGTCCGAGACCAGAGTAACATGACCTGTGTTAGAAACTGGAGTACAGTTATTAATAAAACCATTTGATTTCATTTCAATTTTCACGAAATAAAGTAGTAGATAAGTCCATGTTGCCCGAGGGTGCGTAACTGTTTTGTTGGTAGGATTAACGTTGATGGACTCGATTCTATAGGATTGCATAGACGTCACCTCCAGAGATGGGCGCCAAACAACACGATTAATCAGTGTCTGATTATATACACAAGGAGAATTCATTAACACTTCTGAAACCCATCCATTGTATAATCTACGGCCAGTTTAACATTTCTAATAACTTTATTATTTTCATGTCTGATTCCGCGATAATCACCGGCCCAGACACAGGTCGTATTATTGTAGCACGAATCGTGATCATTATTCTAAGAGTACATATATAAAGTCGTAAATAATTATGTGTTATTATCGGACGTTGATTAAAAATCAATCAATATTTGGAACTGATCAGTATCAATGTGTGTGGGATTGAATACTGAATAGACAGATATTCCACGTTTAGATCTATGTCATATTGTTGTGTATTATTTATTGCACGATAAGAATGGCACGGGTTGTATTAATCTAATGTCATGATTAGTTTGATGGATGTTATTATAAATAGATGAACGTTGCAAGCTCAGCAATATTCCTCTCAGAAACAAATAAACATCGATTAGGTATCTGTTGGTCATTAGCGTTGAGAGTTTTAGAAATGGACAGATACACAGTCTAGAGTGGACTGTGAAATGTAACGGCCTAAATCTAAGCAGAATAGGGGGTGGATGGCCGAATGGCTAGCACGTGTGTGCAATATTATAAAGCCTGTGATTGAGTCAACTGGCGTGGGTTGGAATCCCCAGTTGTACGTGACAAGTAGTAGGGTCCCCTTTCCACCCTCGTGGGTTTTCTCCAGGTCCTCCGGTTTCCAACCACTGCTGTAGACCCCTACGCGCAAGCAAATTATTGAAATAAAATTAAACAATATGAGAGTCCCAAAATGGCCTAGTTTGTGTCAAGTGGACGTTAAACCTCATTTCCCTCTCTCTCTCTCTGAGGAGGAGGAGAATAATGATCTACAAGAAGGGTACAGGAATCGTGAATCACAATAGTTTCGTTTCCTTGTCATGTGACTTAATGTTCAGAACGATGCACGGTCCATGGAAAACAGTTGGTGCGATGGTCTACAGCTCCTATAAATGTGAAAGTATAATGACTCGACATTTTTTTTCATTTGGATACTAAGAGAACTAAATGTGACAATAAGTCTATACAAGTCTGAATACTTTGTTTTCACATAAAAATAATACCAGATTGTTGCGGCACTTCAAAAACTTTATTAAAAAATCTGTTTTTTAGTTATGTTTATATTTAAAAAAATAATCAAAAATATCTTTGATAACCCAAGTTTACCCAAGTCCCCAAAGTAAACAAACCTGATAAAAAATCTTGTTTAACTTTTAGATTGATAATTACTTTATGACTTTGATTATTGAAAAAATGTCGCATTTAATCATTTCTAAAGAGATTTGTGTCAAATTTTTAATTTTTTCTCTAACATTAGGAGTCAATATGCCAGTTTTTGTCCAATGTTTAGGAGATGACGTTTTAATTTGAGCCAATGAATAAACCTGTAACTCATGTTTTTATTGCCCGTGCTCATTTAATATTCATAAAAAACAGGACTGTTAACTGTCTGTGATTATGACATGTGACGTTTAACGACCCAATAGATGACGTCGTTGTGTTTGCTTTAATCTCCGAAGCCTGAGATAATACTCGGAATAATCTGGGAATCGTATCCACGTCCTCGCTAGGTCGACGCCACCATATGTTGTAATCCATTTATTATTTCAATTTTTAATCATACCATGTTCATAAAAAACCCTTTTATTATTTGCTTAAACTTCAAAACCTTTGTTTTAGAAATAATTTATTTTCTGGTGAAAAAAGGTTAACTGGTGTAGAAATAATTCTACTGTTTGCTTAGAGGTTATTGCCGCTATATTCTCCCGCCAACTTTTTATATTCTTTGAAATCGGATCCGTTTCGTTTGACAATGTGACCAACTGTTTCATTGTGATATGAATGATTCTGTTCGTTCAATCAACCCCAGCATCCATTGTATTAAAAGCCTTGACTTAAGAAATGCGCGTACATGTTTGATGTCATCAATACTATTGTATGCCAAACAGGAAATAATAATGATGTAATGTTTCCACTTGAGTGATTTCTGATTCGGTTGAGTACCCAAAATAATAATACATCATACCAGCACTAAAATTAATATTTTTTTTCTTTGTTTGAATTGTTATAGTGTCGTACGAGAAACGTTTTATCCTGGGCATTTTTATTTTTAATGAAATAAGTGCATTTCCTAATAAATGTACATTAAAACATGATAATGAAATTGATATTTTTTAAAAATTTGTAATTACATCTGGCTTTATTCAAAGCATTAATTGTCTCAGGGTTACGAGGAGCCGCTGTGGCTTAGTGATTGAGGTGGGATTTCTCAGCGTGGGTTCCATATACTAAACTTAAGCTGTCTTTGTACAATTAGCGCCACTTGAGAACAGACACTAAGCTAATTGATCGAAATTTTAAGTCCTAAATCGACGATTTTAGTAGCAAACACCAAATACACTTCAGAATGGGAAATGTTTTTTCTGCTTTTATTTAATGGAATAGAATTGGTTTATTTATTCGTTGAAATTTACCTGGGGGTAACATTGACATTCGAGATCATCTTATACTTATGGAAAGGATATGTTGACATAATTACTTGCTTTATTTAAAATACTGAAGCTTTTCTGGTGAGCTTTAAGACAACCATTTTGCCCCGCTGCCAAAGCAGCGACTGAGCATGGATGAGCCCATAAGCTTGTCTCAGCTCTTCTCTCAGTCTCCCCGTGACCACCATGTCTCTCTTTCTACAGAAAACATTGGGTCTTATATACACCTGCAAACAAATAGTAGGTAAAATTATTAATAGAAACATAAGGAACTGGGTCTCTACACACAAGTTTTATATGCCACATGTTATTGTCTGTCTTGAATCAGCTGATCAGTATGAATTCTATTTAGGAAACTGCTTTGTCAATAACATTTGAAAGTTATTAAACACTACAAATACTTGCTTATATCGTAAATATATTAGTAAATTAATAATGGGGGGGGGGGCATGGTCAGTGCACATAACTAGATGAAAGTCATAGAGCACTTTGTCACATAGGTTCCAAACAATATAAAATGGCAGTTGATTGAATCAATGATCATAATTAAATAATTTAAGTTGTCTAGACTCCTAATTAATAAAATAAATAGTTAATCAATCAATGCATGTGGTTGATTTATTTTTTTAAATCTGATATCTAAATTAGTTGATTTATACTGTTTTCAGTTCTCAAATATTAAATATATCATTTCAAATTAAACCGAAACAAAGAACATAAAATAAAACCCAGTATCTGAGGATCATCATTTTAAAACGATTCTGACAGAAAAAAAAACTTTTTGACAGGAAAGTTGACATAATATGGTCCAAGATGTCTACACGATACACGCTGACACAGCTTGCACATATGCAAATTGAGGATACACATGGTTTATTAGAAAAAATATGTCAGCTTTGTTTTTTTTTTCTAAGCCCAAATCAATCTCAATTGATAACTATAAGTCAGATTTAAAAGTTAAAACGTAACTCCGATAAATATGAAAATTGAATCAAAAGATAAGTTTGTCCTCTACCTTTTTGAAGAAAGCAGGGGATTGTGATCTGTCTATCTTTTTGTCACACTTCTTAGGACACAATTTCATAGCTTCAAATTGGGATTGGTTGGTCGACATTTTAGATGATAAAGGTTTGTCATTGAATCTGGTAGCTTGGTTTTGATTTTCAGCTTGTATGCGACAAGGAGTAGGATCGCCTGTCCATTGTTCAACCTTATGGATTTTCTCTGAGTCCTTCGGTTTCCTCCCACAGCTAACAACCTCTATGTATATATACACCCACTATATATAATAAATATTGAAAAATATTAAGCCATATATTATAAGTACCAAAATGACCTAGTACTGTTTGTGTTGAGTGGTCATTAAGCCCCATTTCTCTCTCTTGCTATGTTAAAACTTGGTATAGGTGTTTATTAGGTGAATGATGACCTGACTGAGGGCGTGGATGGACATTTTCTGCTTATGCTAAGTTATTTAATTTGTCTGTGTTTTGGGACATGATAACTTCGAGACTTGAGTGTATAATTTCATTATATCAATATCTTGACCATAATCGATAATAAACATTTTCGTCTTTGGTTAATCCGAGATAAACAATTTGATTGTCTGATGCTTTACAAAATGATAAATATACATTATATGTGTCATCTGGGATTGAGGCAGGGGACATCAGCATCGTCATTGTTGGCTTGTTTTAAAACATTTCGAACTGCCCTGAAAGACTTGCGATTGAAAGCGCCTGGGAATGGTTAAAGTTCAATTATGGCTATATTTGTCTGTATTGAATTGGGTCTGCTACATCGGTTCTTCAGACAATGACTGACATTTATAGTACTTCAAACACTAAAGAGTTGCACTCCAGACAAATAGACGTCAGCGATAATTATCTGCCCCTTGTCTCTTGACTTCCCTTTCTCTTCCTTCAGTCCTAGAGAACAAGGAACGATTGATTATCTAACGCAGTACCAAAATTAACTTTTTGTTTCAAGAGGCCTGAAAACATTTTACACCATAAATTAAATCGTTAATCAGAGTCGCAGAACAGATATAATTATAGTAATTAACGAATTTCTTGTTATCACATGGTATTATGTCACGGTAAAAAGTTACTAATGCGACAATTTTATCAATAATTGCAGATTTTTTTTTAGTTGGCGTTAATTAGAATTGATTAAAAGACTGGTTTTAAAAGCATTAATATTGTACAAAAGAATTACGGAAATAAAAAGTTAATTTTGGGAAATAAGAATTGATTTTTAGTTTTTCTTGCATATTGGGTTTTATTTCTCAGTAATGTAAAAGAGAGAGAGAGAAATTGGGTTCAACGTCCGCTCGACACAAACTAGGTCATTTCGGGACTAACATATGGTTCAATTTTATTTCAATGATTAGGGGTCTTTAGCAGTAGGAGGAAACTGGGAAACCCGGAGACTCAATGATTCTTGAATGATGTATAAATGTTTCAAATACGACTTCTACTGGAAATGTATAAATGTATCAAATACGACGTCTACTATGTAAATGAATAAATGTTTCAAATACGACTTGTGATGTAAATATAAGAATGGACTATGATAACTCAGAACATCATCAAACATTGCATGGATTCATTTCGTTGCTTATCAGGCGATTTTTTAATAAGATTATTTTCTTTTAATGTCATGTACCATATTCATTATAAAACACAACACATGGTATATATGGATATAACTACTTCTCTATAATTTAATAACGACGTTTCGTAACACTTGTACCTCTGGACTTCACCAAACATTACAACCACATGAGTTCATGTCGTTGCATAAAGAGTAATTTTTCTTTTAACAAATTTTTGATCGAATTATATTCTTATTATATTATTCAAGTCATACACCTCAGGTCTTCACCAAACATTACAAGAATTCATTGATTGATTTTTCTGTTAACATATTTTTAATCAAATTATATTTTTTTTGTATTTTTTCAGGGCAACTGTTCAGAATTTGAAGCAACAGTAATTGCTCAGTGTGACGCGCTAATAGAACGGATCAAACTACGCAAGATTGAACTACTTGCTAGCGTGAAGGAAGAAAAAGACATGAAGACAATGACTATGAAAGAGCAAGTGTCTGATTGTACAGGACTACTACAGAGAACGACTGGTTTGTTGCAGTTCTGTATCGAAGTTTTAAAAGAGAGTAATCCCTCATCGTTTCTACAGGTTAGTCGGATTCTCCTACACACCCAAATACACATTAATGTCTCAATATAAACACAAATGTTTTTACACCCAAACTCACCCAAATATCTCTATATGCATCAAATACACACTTTATTTATCAATACACACGCAAACCACCCCAATTTCTTTAATATACTCAAGCTAACCTCAATTCCCAATACACGCCCAAATTTCTCAATACACACCCATACACACACAAATATCTCAATATACACCTACCCAAATGTCTCAATACACACCCAGATTTCTTAATATACTCCCCAACACACCTAAATGTCACAATATACACATGGGTTTACTCTGCGTACTCGGATTTCTTCTCACAGGAAAGATAATAGAAAGAAAAGACAAATGATCTGCGATATCACCTTTGGTGAAAGTGGAATTTTAACACCAAGAAGAACAACAACGATGAATGTTGGACAATTTTTATTTGATCTTGATCGATGCAGTCACTAGAACCAGGTGTTTATCGCTGGTGTTTATTTAATCATGTTTGTTAATCCCTCCGAACAAATGATTAATCTATCGAACATTATAACAACCATAACACAATTAACACAACATCACTCAAAATTATCACATTCTCAAATCATAATAAATTGAAATTTCTTTATCTGACAACTCGAGGGATTTTATCAAAAAATTTAATTGGAAAAAATGAAATTTTGGTTACGTAACTTGATTAATATGAAGACCTTTGACTGATATTTGGGTGGAGAAGTGATTATTTCTTCTAGATGGTTTTATTGCTTTGTAATTATCCCCTTGTGCTGTAATCAATGGCTGACGATCAAGGACAAAGCCACAAGAATTTTATTGTTCCATTTTTTTTAATCAAAATAATGATATAAATGATAATACTGGGACATTGTCGAGAAATAAGCATATCGAGCAACATTTCCACGGCTTCTGTCTTTGTTTGCGACCTCCGTGTGACGAAGGTACGAGAGTTGATTGTAATTACGAATGTCAGCGGCGCGCGGCCCTGACAAATATAATCATCCACACGACGTCACCCTTCTTTACCTTTAGCACCAAAAGAGTTCCGAGTAATATTTGTCCATTTCTCAAGGGACGGCCTTAATTCAATTACATCGACACTGGTGACAAAAAAATTGACAACGTTTCAAGTGACTGACTACTTTGATTACAGCATGTGGGACGGATATTGTTCTGGTGTCAGATTGAGGAACAGTTTTTAGTCCTTGTGTCAAATATCACCGAAAGTATCATTAGAAGAATTTTTTTCTTAAATTCCCATCAGAATTGAATGTTATATAATCAAGATACGATAATACATGCAATGAATGTATAATGGATAATGGATAATTAATAGAATCATTTTCACCTCTCACCTTTAGACCATATTCCCACTGAATTAGAAACCTCGGCTAATTTGATTGCTGTGGCTCATTGAGTATGATGTTGGCTCGGTAACCTGGAGACCCCGGTTCGATTTCAGATGCCATAAATATACTAGGAACCACAATCAATATTGTTGGCTCCTTCACCTATCACTACCATCTTTAACAATGATAATAATAATGTTGTCATTTCTAAATTGCGTTAATACTGAAGAACAGTTTCTAAGATGCTGTTGGTTTTTATATTCACTGATTATTTACAGATGAGTTGAGATTTAAAAGGCCCACAGACGGTAATTCTTTCATTGACTGTGGCAGTCTATTCCATAGAAAAGGACCAGCATAAGAAAAGGCACTGTTCCCACTGAGAGTAGTGAACGCAGATACTTAAACCCTGCATGAGCTAGCGCCTTTAAATGATGAGAGATAGCACCTTTAAATGATTAGCTAGCCCCCTTAATGATGAGCTAGCTCCTTAAATTGATGAGGTTGATAAACAAACGGGATGAAAAGAAATAAACAAACGCCTTGTACTTTACCATTTTATTAGGTACATAACCAAAAGAAAGTAAACTTCCACCTGAGTTCACCAGTCCAACTATGATTTAATCAAAACGAGCCAATTAATTATACAAAGTTTAATTAATTACATTAACGACTGGGAGACATATGGTAGGGTTCGAGCACGGGGTTGACCTTATCTCCTCAAACATCAGACGTATTTATGTGAAAATATGAATTATTTAAACCAATTAACCCAAACACGAAAATAATTTGATGAAATGAAATTGAAATAAAAGCATTAAAATAGTGTTGACACTCATTTTTTTAAAAAAAAACTTCTTTTTTTTTTTGGTTTTTAAGTGCTGTGTTACTGTACTCTGTGCACTGTAAGAAAATTGTCTGATAGTTCAGATTGATGTTAGAATAATTTCCCTTGTAAATGAGAGAAAGAGAAAGAGAGAGAGATGTTGTAAAGTTGAACCATATGTTAGTCCTGAAATGACCTAGTTTGTGTTGAGTGGACATCCAACCCCATCTCTCTCCCTCCCTTTGTTTGATAGAAGTAGAAATCTTTCTGAAACTCATCTTGAGTAATTTTCTCCACTAGTGAGTGGCATCGAGTGTATCATTCTCTCCATTTGAACATAAACCTGGTCACGTACAATGGACTGGTTGAGGTGCCTCGTATAAATAAACACACCAATCACTACCGTATATATAAATGTTCTCGGCACGGAGAGCGAGAGTATATATACGCTAGACATCATCTTTATAACTCCCTCGAGTAAAACTGACCACTCTAGTAATTAGCAGACATGTTTTCTTAACTGTAAAATAATTAACAAACCTTAATTAAATGACAGATTAAGTGCTCTCGTGGGATATACGATATATGCCACACATTCTCTCATGGTATACGGAGCAATAATACCCAGTGAGTGTTAATATATCAAGTCCCCGGTGGTATATGACAGTTAATAATGCACAGCAGAGATTGGTAATAATTGAAATAACTTTTTATAAATTAATTACTGATATATATTGAGACAAAAAATATTTATGATCCCCCCCAAAATTGGAATATAATATGGTTTAATGTCTTTATTAACCGACACATTTTAGGAAGATATCAAATGTCTCAGGGCTTAATCCATGCTATATGTACCCTGAGTGATTATACTAGATAATCTTGCCTTTTATTTAATTCAATTTAAAACAGGTCGATTAATTTGGATTCACTGTAAATAAAGATGGTGAATGTTACAGAGGGAGTGGCATAGATGAGTGGAATTTTCAACACATCATATCTTTGTGAATACTGATAGGAATAGGACCATTTTTGGGCTGGTTATTCATATTTAGAGATGAAACTTTCATGTTATTGTAGTTTGCAAGTTATTCTTTATCCTGCAGAGCTTTTAATAAAAGACATTGACCAATATGGTAGGTCATTTTGAGACTAATATATAGTTAGTTTACTTTGTTCCTTTGTTAAAGTTTAAATTACATTGACTTAACAAAGATGTGAAAAGTGTTACCCTGTCCATCATTAATGGTTTGATCTTCTAGGATAAAATGTTTCAAGCAGTCTACTTACTCATAAAGAGTTTACTGGAGTATGGTCAATGGTCAAATCTTGTAAACTTGATCAGCGTTAACCTTATTTCACACTTGAAGTGTCATAGAGTAAATTGTAGTGTAAAACCATTTATTTATTCATTAAGTGACCAGGTTTGATACTGACCAGAATAAACAACCATAGTGTATTCAATTGGGTTAATATACACAATCCTCTTGACCCTTGGTTTCATCTACATCTTCATCTACATCACAGAACATCATCTTTACCAACCAGCGGAGTCACAATGGCTCAGTGGGTAAGAATGGACGTCACAAGTTCTCTCCGATTGTACTCACAAGCTCTCTCGTTGGTTTTTTCTCGGTCCTCCGATTTCCTCCCACTGCTAAATAACATTGAAATAAAATTGAATCATAGTTCTCGGACATTAACCGCGCTCCCCCTCTCTCTCTCTCTCTCTGTCTCTCTCAAGATTGAGCCTTGGAGGGTCTGATAAGGAATAGACTAGTCCTTCGTATGGGATGGAAAATCACAGAATTCTTTATAGTTGGAATTTAAAATAAGAGTAGGCTGTATGACTGTTCGGACAAAATTAAATTCTTCGCATACTGCATGACATGTACACGTCTTAGTTAGTCCAGACGGAACATAAAAAATGGACGTTACAGATCATTTAATTTCATTTTACCAACTAATTTCAATCGCTTAAAATATAAAAGTACTGGGTGTAAAGTTAAGGTAATTAGTTTGTCCACATCGTTAAAATTGTTGATATAAAAGTGTTGATATAGTAATTTGTTATAATGAGATTTAATCAACAGACATCAACCAATGAAAACAAGATGTGATACATCTGTTCTGGTTCCGTCAAACATCGTCTGTAATCTCAGGATAGATAACCACCAGACTTGAACCAGAAATAAAAATCATGAAAATAATATTTGATATTTCCTGATGTATTCAGATTATATAATTTACAGGTGTGTTGTACAGGTATATTGTATTAACAGGTATCTCAGGTGTATTGGACAAGATATGTAGGTGTAATGCAAATTCCAGTGCCATTTGATTATATTCTGATGATTTATGGCCATCTTGACTCAATCTCTTTAATCTATTAAAATTTGCTTGCAGCTTATGAAAGAATAAAGTGGCTAGCAAATCAGGAAAATACAGCCATGCTGCCAGTTTGTGTTATGGGTCCATTTAAGAGCTCTCCTCTATCCCTCTCCCTCTTTTCTCCCTGCTCCCCTTCCTTCCGAATTGAGTGGGATTTTTGGTGATTTGAATCCATTTACTCCACTCCTTGTCTTCAATCTCCTCTCCAATCCTCTCTCTCTCTCTCAATCATCTCACTTCTCTCTCGATCCTTTCACTTTCCTTCCCTCCCTTTCTCCCACTCTCAATGTCTTCATCCAAATACCGGTAGTATAAAAACAAACACATCTACTCCATTACTCACATTCTTTAGAAGTTCATTGCCACCATATAAAAACCAAAGTGTATATTTATAAAATCAGATATATTCATCAACATAATCCTGTTTTTAAGACAATTCTTATCACGAAATAACCCCAACATAACCCTGATTTAAAACAATTCTTATCATGAAATAATTAAAAACCTAGTTTGTTTCAATCAGTACAATCGTTATAGAAACCATTCATCTCCTCCCAACACTTGTATCTACATGTTTTTAATGGCTGTATGTCAACGATTAACAATCAAATTCTGGTCTGCACTTGACATAACTCTACACCATCTCTAAACAAACTTAAAGTTGCATTATGTAAAAACTTGATCTGTTTATTGATAATAACCAATCTATGCTACATCTTGTCAAGGGGGATCACGGTGGCTAAGTGGGTAAGATGCTGGCTCACTAGCCTGGAGGTGCGGTGTTCGATCCCTGCATTGGCCAAGAAAGTTCATCTAGATTATCTGTCGTGGTCGTTGATGCAAAACGGAGGGCCTGACAAGGACAGCTGTCTAGTTGTTCAGATGGGACGGAAAACCGAGGTCCTGTGTACACATTGGCATGCACGTAAAAGGAGGCCGTAGCTCCGAAGCCCAGCAACATTTCCCTTATAGCACACTGTATGGTGTATGCCCATCTTCATTAGCCCAGTTTATGAACTGAACAGCAGGACGTTCAACCCCATTTCATTTCATTTCATCTTGTCAAAACTTCACGCAGAATAAAGAAATTTGAATAAAATTTTCAATATTCAGTTTGCATAATCTACTTTTTGACTTATTATAGCAAGATCGACCAGCTCTATCTAAATCTTACATAATGTATCTTTAAATTTTATGTGAAAGAAAGAAACTATGTTTTTATTTTCAAGTGATAAATTCATTTTTAAGTACCTGGTGCGGCATTTTTATCCAGACATTTGAAGTACGTGCAGCATCGTCTGCGTGATATGAGGAGGATATATCGTTTATGTACCGTCTAACCCACCACCATTACAAGTTCGACTATTATAAACATGGACTGATTTTGTCACATGATATTTTTCTTTTATCTTGAGAATTTTAGATCACCTGTTCTGATGTAAAAGTCAGATCCATTTATTATTGTCAACAAATGTTTTAAAGAGTCTTTAACAAATTTCAAAATGTACCTCTCTTTGAGTTTATGCTTTAAGTAGGCGTTAAAAAAACCTACTTGTGGTCTTTTATTTTCACTTTAGTTGGTTCGTTTCACATGCAATGGAAGATTTTAGTGGAATATTGAAATTGTCCCAAGAAATAAACCTAAAATAAAATGCTGAATCTGGAGAGGGAAATTGATAAGATGGACCCTTTTAATTAGAAACCAGTCAAAGGGCATCTGAGTCTGGATTCCGGTATCCTGTCCTTTAATCCTTCCCTCTCTAAAATCCCCCCCCCCCCACAAATCATTATGCTCAGAGAGACAGAGATTGCTGTGAATTTGAAGGTGTGGTTAGATAATTACTCCAGAATTATAGCCCTTGATTTTTTGAAGTTGATTTAGATATTTTGAACATTTTCATTGTTATTCAATCATCAGATTTATTTGAGATCTTTTTTTTATTAATTGATTATATAAAGAGACAAATTAGTCTGTTAAAATTTAATATTTTCTTTTACAGTTATTGCCTTTGGTGACATTTTTAGATTCTTGTGAATATTCCAATTTTGAGATTTTCTGATATCGCCTGACATTTTGAATCACAGAAAAAAAAATGCCTTCAACTGTCATTAGGTCTATTGTTATAGCCTTGTTTAGAATTTCTTAAATAAAAAATGTATTTCAATATTTTATTGTGCGTGTACTTCTAGAGATTTCATCAAAGAATTTTCTGATGATAAAAGATTTTGTTGGTTTTTTAGGGAATCAGATCCAGTAGCACAGTTTTGTCTCAGAGGCTTCCAGATTTCTCTGATAAATTTATCACATAAAAACTTCACTCTTTGTGCTTTTTGAAACATTTTCGAGTCAAAGAACATTATCAAATCTTGGGGAATAAATGAAATGATTCCGTGCATGTCACAATTTTTCATTTTATGAGATATATTTTGTTTTTTACGAAGTAGGAAGTACAAGATAGTATATAATATAAAAAAATAAGTTTTTACAAATATTGGAAGCATTTTCTACTTTATAATAGAGATTTATTTCTCTGATTTATGATAAAAATAGGATTAGTTGAAAGAGATTAATTTTGTAAATACCTGGTAATTTGGTACAAGTTGAAAATTTAGTATACCTATTTGTAGACTGTGGGGAATTTTGAATACAGTTGCAAATTTTTATACAGGAATTGTGGAAAGTTTAGTAGCCTATCCTGTGGAAATTTGTATACTGTGGGAATTTTGAATACAGTTGAGAATTTTGTATATTTTGGGGGATTAAGTCTGCCCTGTTTTAAGTGGACTGATTTAAAGTTTGAGAAAGTTTAGAAAATTGTCTTTAAGTTGGCTATAGTAAATTGCATCAGTTTGCATCTTTAGTTTGGGTAAATTATAGTAAAATGTCTTTTGAAAGTAAATTGTCCGTAGGTTTGATAATAAATTGTCCTTAGGTTGGATAGTAAATTGTATTTAAGTTGAGTAGTTGTCCTTAAGTTTGGTAGTAAATTGTCTTTTGAAAGTAAATTGTCCTTAGGTTGGATAGTAAATTGTATTTAAGTTGAGTAAATTGTATTTAAGTTGGGTAATTTATATATAAGTTGAGTAAGTTGTATTTAAGTTGAGTAAATTGTATTTATGTTGAATAAGTTGTATTTAAGTTGGATATAGTAAATTGTGTTTAGGTCTATCTGACTTTTTGTATTACCGGTACTGGCCATCTAACTTCCGTAAAACTTGATGCTTATTTACCCGAGAAATTTCAAATATGTTTCAACCTCATAAATTCCGTTTGAATTATTTATTAGCTTAAGATTAAAACAAGGGTTTAGTATAAATATTTGTCTATTTTATTATCATGGTTTTTGTCTTGTATGTGTGCGGCCGTCTTTCAATTTCTCAACTTTTTTATTTTTTATTTTGACGGGTTTTGCAGACGTGCGTAAAAGTCATATCATCACTTTGTGAAGAACGGAGGAAAAAAATAGAAAGATGTCGACTCCACCCGATCATAAAATATAAATCTTTAAACTAAATAGAAAAATTGCGATGAAATAAAAAAATATAAATCCAGTGGAATTAAGATATAAACTCCTCGTAAATATGACATAAACAATAATAAATATAGGAGTGTGACCCTTGTATCTACAAATTGATGTGTTTTTCTAATCGCCCATCTTTTTGAAGGTAGAATGATTTAGAAAAATAAGTTATGGTTGTAAAAAATGTTTTTTTTTGTAGATATTTGGTTGTAATATTATGGCAGACCTTTTTGTGATAGAAAAAATTAAGTAGGATAATTGGTCATTTATATAACTGGCTAATTCTTTGATGAAAAAATTAGGATATAGTTCATTCATACCCTTGTCCTGGATTTGAGAGTACAAAAGAAATCAAGAAGGTATAGTCCATACAGTTTCTCGAGCAGCCATTTTGACAAGGTTCATTTGATGCATGTGCAATCATCTGTAATGAGAACCATTCCATGACCACGATTCTTTCTCTCTCTCAGGGGATGGGGTGGGTGAGTTGAATGGCATGGTTTTGATTGCCCAGTTTTATGTGGCAGAGTCGCCCACTGCTAAAGATCTCTCTCTCTCTCTCTCCATCTCGAGAACTGAAAAGTATCTTGACAGTTGACACTATTATTGTGTTTAATCAGCCATATGACAGGAGGTAAATAACAAGCCTGAGATATACAATAATTCTCTTTTCTCAAATATATCTTCTTCCCTCCCCACTAACTGACCACAAGTGTACAAATATTTACTTTCTATCACTTCAAGTGGTCAGTCAGGTCTGTCTCACATCAACTGTCCTCCCACTGTGAGGTCCTATTAGTTCATCCAGTCATTTATATCCCTCTAGGGATGTATGTCTTCTTCATCCAGTCATCTATATACCCCTAGAGATGTATGTCTTCTTCATCCAGTCATCTATATTCCCTCTAGGGATCTATGTCTTGTTTATCCAGTGTACACAGATAAAGAAACTTGATCCACGATTTATCAAAGTAATATAAAGAGTTAAATTGGGTCTCGATTTCCTTGATTCTTGCCTTCTACCCCGTTTAATGATTTCGATCGACTGTTCTACCTCGTTTGTTGTGATTATAAACTTCACGATCGTTCTAATTTGTTTTTCTTCCGCGTTTATTTTGTGAGTAAACGATTTGAGTTCCCCTCCATGTTTTCAACCTCATTCTAGAAATAACGAGACTTACGACCAAGCGGATTCACTTTCACGATTCTGTCAGAAGTGATCCAGGAACCCTTTTCCCTGTCTGTAAGTTTTGAGTGATGGGTACATATGATTGAAATTGACCGCAGTGCCCGGCAACCGTTTCTACCCATAATAAATGTTATTCTTGCGGAATTAAGACTACAAAGACCTCCCATAACACTGACAGCTAAATCAAGACTATAGAAAAGTTATCAAGTGCTAAGTTGTTTTGATGTTGGTAACGAAAGATGCGTTAACACCAGTTGAAATATTATGATAAGATTCCGTAAAAGAAAATTAAAAAAAGCTCAGATATGCAGGTTGGGGTTGTTTGAGAAAATTCTACGATATAAGTTGTCCGTCTGTGTGTGCCTGATATTTATAAAATAAAGAGCCTAGGAGCCAGGGGTGGGCGGGGTTTTATTTTCTTTCATGACAGTCGACAGCTGTTGATAGGACTATAAATACATTGTTAGTCTATTTATAGAAATTGATAAATACGCTGAAGCTTATCGACAATGGGATAGACTCTATTACATATAGAAACCTTACAAGGTTAGGGTTAAGACCCTATTACATACAGAAACCTTACTAGGTTAGGGCTAGGGTTTAAGGTAAGACTCTATTACATTCAGAAAGCTTACTAGGTTAGGGCTAGGGGTTAAGGATAGACTGTTATTACATTCAGAAAGCTTATTAGGTTAGGGTTAGGGGATAGACTGTTATTACATTCAGAAACCTTACTAGGCTAGGGCTAGGGTTAGGGGATAGACTGTTATTATATACTGAAACCATACAAGGTTATGTGTATGTGAATAATAAACTGTATATAGCAACCATGTACATAGCCGTAAGATCCCCCAGAAGTGAGGAACTGTCCGTTTCGTGGGCAATGTATTTCTTTTTTTCGGGCGCAAACATTAGAAAATGAGCCTACATGTATATATGATAGAAATATAATTGAAGAATGTAATTGCTTGCTGTCTTACGTTTTGATTATTATAATACTTCTGAAAATTCGCAGGTGATTTATTTATTTCATGAATAACAATATCTCTACTTTAAGTCAAGATCATCCAGGTATCTTTTGAGATATAAAATATTTACGTAAACAATCTTTGATGTTGATGATAAAGAGTATAATTTTAATTTAATGGTGTTTGCTAAACCTGGGCATTGTCTGCTCCATATGTTGCATGCCGGCCATTTGTAAACACAATAACGTTATATAAACATTGATGAAACGTGTATCAGGTAAATATTAAAAGATGTTCAAACATTGTTCTTGGTCTATACACAAATTATTGACCCACTTGATTATGTTGAATTATTGAAATAAAGATTGAACCATATATGTTCAGCTGGCGTGGTTTCGATTCCACAGTTGTACGTGACACGGAGTAGGCCTGCTCAACTTCATAGGTTTTCTTCGGTCCTTTGGTATCTTCCCACTAGCAAATTATTGAAATAAAATTGAACCATATGTTAGTCCAAAAATAACTTACTCATTTCTTTCTCTCTCTACGTTAGTCCCAAAATGAAATAGTTTGTGTGAAGTAAGGTAAATGATATAATGGGTAAATATTGATGTTAATTGTTTTTAATCAACGTTAACTAACTTTATCTACAGTTCGCTATGTTTATTTTTATAACAACTTTTAAACATATTAACCAATTAACTCATCACTTCCATTAATTACTGATAAAAGAAACGGAAATTATTTTAGAATATTTGATAAAAAGTTAGTCTGGAGTTAGAAAGTCTGGCTGAGATAATAAGAGGAGATGATGAATATGATATAAATATAAACTTGATGATATAAAGTTAAAGAGACAGTGGATGATTCACAAGGCAATCAAAGGTGTACAAAATCTGTGTTATTCTAATTCATGTTTGAGATTCCGGAACCCAAGAAAAACTCAGGACCTCAGTTTTTTGTTCTATCCAAACAACTAGACATTACCTTGTCTTTGTCCTTTGAAACAGACAAGGTGGTAGCTTGAAATCGACAACCTTCAGTTATGTTTATTTGTAAACAGCATTTACAAACTATCTTAGCTTGATAACTTTGTAGCTGTTTTACATATAGGTGTAGGGGTGCAAATCTTGGTTGGTTGGGGGAGGGCTGAGGTTATTTGACCAAAAATTTTCTTTGTCTTTCTCCCAAATTTTCATGAATCAATCATTAACTAAAATGAAGTGTCCACAAATTGAAAAATGTTATTTCTCCTACACCTATAGTTTTCCATAAGTATATGTTTTTGTTTTTACAATTTATATGTTTGATAGAATTTGGATATTGATATGATTTTGAGGCAAAGGGAGCTTTTCTTTTGTACGATAATAAACTATTTGTTAAATTTCTATTTTGACATGGTATTTCTTTAAATATTTTCACCAGTATTTTTTCAAAAATCAGCAATTTAAAGATGATGAATGTATTAAGAGAATGAGACATGGTATTAGAAATACTGATGATATAATAGTAAGATTTATGTTTATAAAGATGGATTCAGGTATTATCAGTCCACCTGTCAACTAGTCTTATATCATTCAGGTAAAGTGAAAGAAGGAAATGGTTTTCTTGTAGATTAGAAAATACCAGTCCATTTGCTGATTACACTATTTTGCCTATACCGTTTTTATAGGACTTCGAATTTTGTCTAATGGTTTGGATTATTCCTACTTGGTTTTGTTTTATGAAATGAGGTTTAGTGGATTGCATTCTAGCACCAACTAGGCAAATGAGGACAAGCATGATCTGTACAGTGTACTATTAGGAGAATTATGCACAGCTAACCTCATTCTTCTCTCAGCTCTCCCTCATTCCTCTAGTTGCCTTACAGAACGTTGTCTGTCATGTTTTTCACTTACATGGCATAATTTTGATTCCCCGGTTGTACATGACAAGGAGTGGGTTTTCTCCGGGTCCTCCGGTTTCCCCCCACTGCTAAAGATCCCTACGTGCAAGTGAATTATTGAAATAAAAATTGAACCATATGGTAGTCCTGAAATGACCTGATTTATTTGTGTCGAGTGGACATTAAAACCATGTGTTAGTCCTGAAAGGACCTAGTTTGTGTCAAGTGGATGCTAAACCCCATTTCTCTCTCGGATTCAAAAAAAAGGAGACAGTAAACCAAAAACCTTTGTGTCTTCTGATGTGATTTGATTCCAATCAGTTCATTTAAAAAACAAAAAAAAGCAAGTTATTGATATGATGGTAGATTTCAAGTGTTTCAGTAAAATTTATCACTTCTGATTTAACGAGAAACCCAAGAGGGCAGCAGTGGTATTTATAACGTTCTTCATATTAATCATATTCACGCTATCATAAAAAGACAAATTATTCTTGATAAAAATATTAAAAAACAACTCTTTATCTTTCTTAATGTCTTGCTTTAGTCAGGGGCGGATAATCAGATGACATTCCTGATAATTTGCACCCTGGGAGCTCGATTTTGGCGCCAAATGTTCCGACGGGAATTAGTGGAGAGTATTTGTTTAAAGTAGACTGCATAGTGAGTGCATCACAGAATGGTTGTGAATGTAGTGCATCATTCTATATCTTTTTAAACACGATATCTTTAACAAAAAGAAGAAATCGACCTCATGTCTACTTTTGCACGTCTGCCTTTCCCCTGCCGACAGTCTTGTGTCTACCTTCTCTGTTTGTGTTCTCTTCACAGTTTGGGTAGAAAAAAGATAAACGCCTTACACTTGGTGCCTCGGAGCCATCGTGTCTGAAGCCAGTACAAAGCTGTTGAGATTTCGACTACTATGAAAACACGAGTGGGGTAACGAGATGTAAGGAATATGGTAAAGAAAGTTAAACACAGACAGAAAACATATCGGAGATATGATGAGAGAAAAAAATAAACAATATACTTGATACACTTTTAAACTAGCAGTGACGGTACTCTTATTGAATTATCTACTACTTTGTAATAGGTTTACTTTAAAGTTTGTGATTTTATCTGGTGAGTAAGTGATGCTCGGTAATAGTGGCACCAGAAAAAGCTGATTCATAGAAAGGGTTAGGTTAGGGTGTTGATTTTACCTGCTCTGTTATTACCTAAATTCAGCATAGGCAGGAATTCCAAAAAGGGATTAGGTAGTTTTTCATAATTTCAGCTTATACAGGATTATCCAAAAAAAAGTGTGATTGGGGACAAGGGGCGGGGGGGTATTGTCTGGGGATCGGTTGGGTGTGGGGGAAGGACCGGGTACTATTTGGGACATGAACGACTAATCAAACCATTTCCCAAGTGTTTTAAAACAGAAGAGATAATAAAATCATTTGTTTCTGAAGCTCTCATAACATCAGAATGCATTTGGGTACATAGAGAAAATATCTGAGAGGAAAATGCCCCAAAATACTCTCCTAGTGTATGTGTATCGGGGTCAGACCACTCACTTCTTTATCAGAATTGTTGGCCCTGATAAATAGAGATGAAATTTGATCTGAAAAGATTGAATGAGTTGATGAAATGGAGGAGACTGAAGGATGTGAAGAATCTGTTAATATTGGTATCATTCACTAGATACATATAATGATAGCTTTGTTGGCAACAAAAATATATATGTTTTACTAGGCTATCAGGTTACAGTTTGACCTGCGTGACATATTTACATATCGGGATATAACTTCTTTATTTCTTTTAATCCGGGGTGGGGGGGGGTGTGTGAATTGACGAATGGCTAGTGCGTGCATGCTGCATCATAAGATCTGTCATTGATTCAACTGGTATGGTTTCTTTTCCATAGTTATACATGTATTTGACAAGGAGTAGGGTCACCTGTCCAACCTCGCAGATTTTCTCCAAGTCCTCCAGTTTCCTCCCGCTGCTAAAGACCCCTACGCACAATCGAATTATCAAAATAAAATTGAACCATATGTTAGTCCCGAAATGACCTAGTTTGTGTGGCGTTGATAATAAACCCCATTTCTCTCTCTCTCTTTTAATCTCGATCCAAACAAAGTCAAGAGAAGGATATTGGATGTGCTTTGTCTGTCCATCTATCCGCCATGTATACAGAACATATCTAATAAACTTTTTACATACACCATTCTGTTAAAGTATCTGTGCCTTTTGTGATTTTGACATTTCTTGGAAACAAATTTGACTTAATGTTTGGTATACGAATGACGAGGGGTGTAGATGAGTGTTCATGGTTCAGTGTTAATGCTATTTCATGTGGATGATTGTTGGAATAATGATGTAATATTCAAAACATTCACATGCAGTCCAAATTATTGTATAGTTTATGCTGCTGGTGCCTTGTCCAAATCAGATAAAATATGTTGAAAAAGAAGAGTATAAGTGTTACTAATAGGAAACATATAGAAACTCCAGGATGGGATTCGTACACGATGCCAAGTTCAACATTACATGCTGTTCAGATTATAATACTATACTGTCTTGTAGAAATAAGATAGAATATGTTTAGAAACACCAGCATGTGATTATACATGATGCCTGGTTTAACATGATATCTCTTTATTTCCTTGTAAAATAAAATAAAATCAGAGGGGGTTTAATGTCCACTCGACACAAGCTATGTCATTACGGGACTCACATATGATTTAATTTTATTTTGATAATTCGATTGTGCGTAGGGGTCTTTAGCAGTGGGGGAAAACCATAGGACCCAGAGAAAACCTACCAGATTGGACAGACGAATTATATGTCCTTTTCACGTACAACCTCGGAATCGAAACCCATTGGATTTCACATAATTTCGCTTCTCTTTCATGGAAAATCTGAGTAAAATACAGAAATGTGTGTAATCTGTTAAATTCCAACCCCCTCCCTCCCTCCCTCCCTCCCATTTCATATGACTCTGTTTCGCTCTCTGTTAAAATCTGTCCATAAAACAAACAAAATCCTGGATTAATGACCCCTGTTTCACATGACGCTGTAAAATATGTAAATTGACGTGACTACAAAATAAATATCTCCTACTCAAACCCTTTCATCTGATTTATTTTACACCAAACACAACGAGAATTATAGTCTCTATCAAAATCAATATCAACACAAGCGTTTCATTGTCAGTTTTTTTATGAATGGAATTGTATAATAGGGGATTACTTTTTATGTGTGTCAGTTGACGGGTCAAAGTGATTTGGCATGTCGATGTAATAATATTAGGTATTAATGTTCTGCAAGTTTTTTTTTCATGCTCCGCTGATAAAAACGATAATTTGAAATCGGCCAGGTGCCGTTAAGCTGCTGTGTGTGCGTATTATTGGGTTTTAGTTGGGGTAACAGTTGTTAACACATTCACTAGATCACTCCACCGTCAAGCTCATCAAGATATTTCTATTTTTGAAATCTTTGATATAAGGAAAAAAAAGCCACGCAAATTAGCAGTGTTAAAGAAATGTTGTTTTTTTTTTAAGTGGAATCATGAAAGAGTGATAAGGATGTTACTCATATTTTTTATTTCTTTTGAGAATATATTTTTAAAATGTGTTTTTTAGCAAGTGTTAAACTGAAAGAAGCGTGAAACCGGAATGATATATACCGATATTAATAAATGAGGGTCTGATGTTTAAACTTGTGAAATAGAATATCTTTTAAATGCTACATGAACGATGGTTTGACTTTTTACAGAAAATAATTAGAAGTTTTACGTTTTAGAAGAGTTCTTTAATCGTGTACATGCTGAACGTTCACAAGGTTATGACATAAAGGTAGAGAAATTAGAGGCTGTATTTGAATTACAAATGAAAAATGACTGGGCAATAAACTCTGTTCCACTTTGAATATTATGGTCTTTTGGAACACAATTGTAGGTGACATTCACATTATATACTGGCAAAAAGGAAATATATAGAAATTACCAATTAAATGACTGATCGATGAGCAATAAACTCTGTTTCACTTTAAGTATTTTGGTCTTTTGGAACACAACTATAGGAAATGTTATACCTTGGCAAAAAAATCCCCCTGAGGATATTCCCCTGGGTAAAAGGCTCCTCTGGTAAACTCCATCTGAAGCTAATGCCACTAGACTTGGCTACTAGGCTCCAGAGGATGTTTAGAAGTCTACATGTGCACATAATGCATTTTATCGACGAGCTGAATTTAAAACGAACAGGCCAGCAGGTGTAAATATTGAACAATTACTCGATTCACACATTTATAAAAAATTCAGAACAGAATCAAAGACGTTTGAGATGATCTTTGAAATCTGAGCCTGGAATACGGACTGATATTTAAACGTGTGTTTAGATTCATAAAGAGTATAGAATTAAGTGGAGGAAACCGTTGACTAGTCGAACATCCCGGGCAGCCGGTCAGGGGGAGGGATAATACAGGTAATTAGGCACCGCGATACGATCAGGTGGAGGAACTGTTCTTTGTGACAGGTTGAACGGGTGCGGAAACGTGTGTTTGTAAAACTTGAACACGTTTCATATTATATAAACATCTTGGTTTAAGTCTTCAACATAATCAGCATCGTATCTTGTATAACGTACTTCATCCTTTATACAAACCCCTTGACATACTCTTGTCTGCTCTTTTCACGGAAAGCATCAAAAGAAAGACTGACTCAGTGATGATACCATTATAAAAGGAAAGGGTTACTTGATGCAGTCAAGATTAAAATATGTATTTTATATTCAGATCTTGGGTTATATTCAGGTGAATAGGAGTTGAAGGGGTGTTGGAAGGCCAAATGGTTGTATGGTAAGGTCTGTCGTTTGGATTCCCTGGTTGTACATGACAAGGAGTAGGGTCACCTGTCCATCCTCTTGGGTTTACTCTAGGTCCTCAGGTTGTACGTGACAAGGATTTCTTCGAGTCTTCTGGTTTCCTACCACTGCTAAGGACCCCTACATGCAAGCGAATTATTGAAATAAAATTAAACCATATGTTGCTCCTAAAATGACCTAGTATGTGTGGAGTGGATGTTAATCTCTCTCTCTCTCTCTCTCTCTCTCTCTCTCTCTCCCACTTCCAGTGTAAATAAAACAGGGAAAATGTGCCATGTTGATATTTGAGGTTGAAAACCACAACCTTTATACAGGAATTATGGTTTAGAAAGTGTTCAAGTTAAATTCTAATTAAGCCATCATCAATTAATAAATAAAAGAAGGTTATTGTAAAAAATATGTTTAGTAATTACCTGTTAAAAAACCCATATACTTTGGGGATTTTATTATGATTTATCCATCTTTCAAAAATGATGTACCGGTAGACTTTTTTAAAATGGATATCATATTCATCATAAACTATTACAACATTCCTTGTAATTTACATCGCTTAAATTCTCATCAAAAGTTAACCATGCAGAATAAAATACTGCTGGTATGCGAAAACTGAAATCAACTTTTCTGTAAGAATTTAAACAAGTTCACACCAATTTGAAGATCATGTTTTTCAGGAACACCCAATAAAGCGAAAATAATTCTATATCAGTCAGAATAATCAGCTTCTAATCATACTAATTGTTCAATATGTAAATTGATTTATAAATTTATCAATAAATGCAGTTACATTCATTTATCTCTCCATGATGGTGCTTACTGTCAAAGCCCAGCTTCAACAGAGCAGGACCCTGGGCCAAACTAGAATCGCAGGGACCCTACCGCTACGAAAAGATTATAATTAGCATACGAACGACGGCCTACATCAAGGGTTTGCCCAATCACAGAGAAGGGTTGAGGGATCCTATTTCTTGGTGAGAAAAATTAATTTCAAAACAAAACTCCTCTCAAAAGCCTTTTAGATTCTGAAATTCTGAAGACCTTTAATTCTTAAATTCTGAAATTTTGAACAAGACAACTTTCAAGAGAGTGAAGTGACTATTTATCTATCATGGACTGTTAAAGACTAAAAAGGAAATTACTTTAGCCTAAATAGTTATTGTTAATAGGAATAATTTCAGGGTTAAATCTACTTTCGAAATTTATGTACATGTATATAAATTAATGAAGCAAATAATACATTTTCTAGCAATTTATCGCAAAATCTCTTTAAACAAGACAGGGTGTAATTGAGGAGTTCTTTTTTTTTAAAAAAAAATTAGTTATTAATGTGAAAATATTATGGTACATCTTTGATATATTTTCTAGCAATTTATCGCAAAGAGTCTTGAATTATAATTTTTATTATGAGCATCTATGAAAACTTTAAAAAGATTTTGAGTAGATTTTCAATATGTTACACAAATTTAATAAGTAGTGATGATGCGATAATGCTATTTTTTCTACTAATGCAGCAGTATTTTTTTTTCTAGTCAAGAGATGTATTTATTGGAGATTAGTGTAGCAGGAACGAGAAATATGTTTTTCTAGTAGTTAGTAGACGTACGGTACATTGACAGTAAAAACTAACACTCGTAGTCTGCCATAGTAATTACCTTCATACTCAAAATCACCGAGATTTTAAATAACGAGAAATATCGTGGATTTTTTGTAGGATTTTATTTTTTTGCAGACAGCTGTGTAAGATCTATTTTAGTTCGGTTGTGAACATAGACTCCATGTTAATATGGTAATATTACTCCTTATAAAACTATTCAACTCGTATCAATATTCTTTGTCTACGATATCAACCAGGGTGGAAGTGGACGTTAGACTCCAGAAACGAACAAACACCGTATCAATACTGGGAGCTGCAGTGGCTGAGTGAGTAAGGAGCTGACTCACTAACCAGAAGGTCCTGGGTTCGATTCCTTTACTCTCCAAGATAATTCCCAGGTTTCTCCACCATGTTTTCCCTTTGTCAGTGGTGCTGAACGAAGGGCCTGACAAGAACGAATACCTTATTGTTCAGATGTGGCGATTAACCTAGGTGCCATGTGTACCATTGTCAACAAGATGGTTTATTTGACAAGTTATATATATTTCAGGTGTAGTAATCCACTGAATCTTAACTGATCCGTCATTATATATGTCGCAATTATCTAAACATTTCCATCAGTTGTGGTAAATAGCTGAATTTGTACATTGCCACCGATTAGGGCAATCTCTAAATAGGGTTCAAGAGACTTAAATTACCAACTTTATCTTAATTGAAAAAAAGAAATAAAACACCATTAATGATACTGATTTATTATGCAAGACTATATTTGTATATATTTAAATCTTTATTTAATATGTAACATCGGTGATGAGAAACTGGTTTTATAATGATGGACGTTTAAACAGCTTAATCTAGACACCTCATCACAATTTTTACAAATCCTAAAAAATATTGTCACTGTTGAACGAATCATTTTGACGTCCTGCGGAGAGAGATGTGAGACTCCCAGTTCGAGCGAATCGGAGAAACTCGACCACGATTTGAAACACATGGTCTGATTACAGCATGGACAATTTAAACACGTAATTAGTTAAAAAGTATACGGTTAATAATGCTCGTTGATGGGTTTACCTTTGACTGGTGCCATGTGTTTGTTATTGTAGAAAAGGGAGATAAATATGTTGAAGACGTTATAAATACCACTGATGATCTAATCATATGTTAATGTCATAGTATACCATATATTATTACGTATACTATGCTTATTATTACGTATACCACGGTTACCGCGGTTACTAATGGTACTAATGATGACTGTACGCTTATGTTGGGTCGTAAATCTTGCTAATTAGTACCAATAATTATCTTAAGATGTTTATTGTTGGTGATACGAGTTTAATACGACACCAGTCATAGATAACATGATACTATTTATTATATACAGTACTAATGACTAGAGTTTCTCTGCAATGCTTTACTATTGAGGAAGCAGGAGTTGAAATTCATCACATACAGTACTGATGACTAGAGTTTGTCGGTAATACTTCTGTCTCTATTATGAAAACAGGCGTTAAACATGCATTGTGAAAGAGCTGAATCTGCTGATTGCAGGTCTTTCTTTTGGTCTTAAATACCATATAAATTATTATTTAGATATTTATTTACATGACCAGACTATAATCAACTCTCTAGAAAATCGGATGGCTGATATTGAAATGGATTTGAACACTACAAGATTTATAAATTCAATGATAAAATAGATAACCAAGACTTAGATGTGGCTGTCCAGTAGGCCCTACTGCTATTATGATAATAATCCATGTACACTTCATCTTGTTCAAACTACCAACACTTAAACCCAACTTCACGTAGAATAAAATAATTTGAATGAACTTTTCAATGTATTCCTTTTTCATTATCTATTTTTATCTGATTCTTACATAAAGCATCTTTAACAACAAACAGAAATACAATGCACAACATAAATAACACAGAACAACTGCACACAACAGAAAGACAGCACACAATTAAAAAGAATACAGCACGATTTTTTACAATTGTTTGTATATCGGCACAGTGAATACCACATCCATCTCCAATTCTGAAATCACAAGGCCTGTCATTTAGTCAGATGGTGAGGTTTCAATTCCCTGCTTGTACATGACAAGAAGTAGGGTCCCTTGTCCAACCTCTAGGGTTTTCTCCATTCCTCCCATATGCCATCAAATCGAAATAAAATTAAACCATATGTTACTCCTAAAATGATCTAGTTTGTGTCGAGTGGACCGCGAACCACATCTCTCTATCTCTCTTCATTTTCTTATTTCAGATCTCGACTGGTTTAATAGCTAGAGTCGCCCAGGCCGATTGTAATTTCAATAAAGAAATGGAACTCGCTCCACGCGTCTCACCGGAGTTTGAGCTAACACTCGATAACACACCGTCAATCAGATCCATAGAAAATATGAACTTCTTCCAAATGAAAGGTAAGTCCACATTTAAATAACATTTTTAATGGACATTATGCTAGAGATGTTGAATAATGCTTGTCAGAATTAGTTTCGAAATATCTGTCAGATGGTCAGAAATTATTTTAGAAATATTTGTCAGAATATGGTCAGAAATTATTTTAGAAATATTTGTCAGAATATGGTCAGAAATTATTTTAGAAATATTTGTTAGATGGTCAGAAATTGTTTTAGGAATAATGGTAGGGTACAAATGCCATGGTCAGAAGTTATTTTAGGAATATCTTTTAGAGTAAAGACTCTCTAGTCAGAAATTGCATAATTTAGAAGTTTTTGCAGTGTATAAGAAATTGTAGGGAAGAGTAGGGGTGTTTTAAGGTTTGTCATGGCGGAGGCTATACTATTTTGAGGGCCCTCTTTCGTAGCGGGGGGTCTTGATTGATGATTTTTATGCCAATGCAATGGCTGCATTCTCATTCATTAATGGATTTGACAGTAACAGTGTATAGAAAATGATTGACTCAGACTCAGGGCCCTTTCCCTCGGCCAGAGGGGCCCTTTCGTCAGTAGTTGGGCCCATTGTCTGCCTTTAGGGCCCCCTAACTAGGGTACATTTTCATTTTTCTCATCGGTTTTAGCATTTTTCTCCCGTTATATGTTTCCAATTTCTTAGATTTTTTTTTGCGAGGAGGCTGGCGCCTCCAGCGCCTCAGCTATTAAACGCCTTTGGGGAAGAGGTGGGGGGGGGTGCGTGGAGGTATACATGTAGTGGTATGTATGTATATTTAGTTTAGCATGAGATACTCAATATCATGGTCTGCTTTGACTTGGGAGAAATATTGCTATTGTATACTCGTATTTCCTTGATAACTTAATAGAGGTTAAATGTACGTTAAATCCATAAATTTGGTTAGTTTGGTCCAGGAATCAGCAAATTTAATGTCTGCCAATGTCAGGAATCAGATCTTTTTAACAAAGCCTTGTATTTTAAAATACTGGATAATTTAGATGTCTCTCAGGCATATGATTGATTGATTGATATCGCCATGGTAGAGAGAGAGAGAGTGTAAGGAGGAAAAGGAGATTTTATTAGGAAGGAGAAATTAGTCAGTTGTTATCTGTTTAAATCTATTGTCATTCTAACTGTCCATCAGATACAACCAAAACGTTTTTGTCTTTTAGGATTTTTGGCTTTTGAACATTTTATCCTAACATTTCTGTAACATAACCAAGAACAATTTCATATGCCAAGGTTCTTTCGCACAACACAATAATAAATGCAACACCAGTGTTTTAAATGATTTTTATTTTACAAGAATGAGTGAGTTGTACTTAGAAATAGCTCATATTATGTTACCAGAGATTGGTGAACAATATTTAAATGGCTTGGTCTTAAAAGACATTACTAGTGTCCGTAATTATCACATATGTGATAGAACTGGTAAACATTTTCCAAATATAATTTTAACACAGAGATCATTGCTACATAGTTCTATCTTAAATATTATCTTTAAGTTCATATTACAATCATGTAACCAGAGATAGGGGAACTATACTTATAAATTCTTGAAACTGGTGAATTTTATATTAAAACAAGAATTAGTGAACACTACTTAAAAATACCTAAATCTTATATTATTTTTATTTCAAATACTACTAGAATTAAGAATTATTCTGAAAATTTCATATTATATGATATGTTACCAGAAAACAGTGAACTGTAGTGGAAGTCTATCTCCTACCTACTGCTGTTCTGTTCATCTGTCCTGACAGATTTCAGTTTTAATTCCTGATTCTTAGACTATCACTTTTATCATAATCATGATAGCAGCAGATGCCACTCAAAGATCACGCAAAGAAAAGAATTCCAATGCTTCAAATTTAAAGACTTTTTACTGCGGAACAGGAACATAAGAATTGTCTCAATCAGTCCAGATTTGTCAAAACTGTCAGGAATCTGTCAAGAAATTATGATACACGATGTAGTTATGTCATGGTTCAGGACTAACAAGCCTCGTTTCTCTCAAAAACTTGTGAATAAGTCGACTCCTAAATCTTCAGCCAAAACAGAGATAGGCATCAAGATCCTTTTATTTATGTTTTCATCATTCTAGTTTAAGGAATCGTTGGGTTGGGTTTTTTAATGGTCGAGTGACGGAAGGGAGATTGATATCTGTTATTACCGTTAGACGTTTTTCACACTTTTACACAACTCGTCTGTCTCACATTTTTTTTTTAAAACAAAAAGTGCGAAAAGAGTTCATGTTGGTACTTTTTTCATTTCTGTTGATTTTTTAACCGATTTTTTTTAGTTGGTTTCACTTGACAGGTACGTAATTTCATAAAATTAGATCTTCAATAGGAAGAGGGAAGTTCAACGATTCAACATTAGAAATGTTTTATTTAATTTGAAAAAAAAAGAAAATTTTTTAGATTTGAGTTTTGAATTTTATTTCTGATTCTTTAATATGAGACTGCCTATTCTATTTTGTCTGCTGTTGCTACTCAGTATAAGAGAAAAATTATTTATTTCTTGAAAAAAAATGTAGCCTTGTTATTCATATTTTCGAAGTTATTGCAATTTATTTGTAGGGACAATATATTTAGCAATTATTGACTGTAACACAAAGACCAAGTTGTAAATTTAAAGACTTTTGTATCATTATTTTAAGAATTTAGAAATCCTCTCAACTATAATAACATAAATAAACTAAAAACATACTTATGGAAAAACAGCTACTGATTTATATAGGCGACGTTTCGAAGAGTATTCTCTCAACGTTTTCAAGCTAATACAATATAACAAAAAAGTGAAGCAACATATATATAGACAAAATCAACAACAACAAGGTTGAAACCATACATAGAAACAATTGTTTTTCCATAAGTATGTTTTTAGTTTATTTATCTGCCCAGTTACTAAATGCCTCTTAAAGAATATAATAACATAATAACAGTTGATTCTCTAAAAGAATTTCAGTCTATTCTGTTCGGTATTTACAATGATATGATGAATTGAAAATTTGCAGACAAAATAAATTCTTTTGATGTAGGCCTACATCTTTTTAATGTGATTCCCCGGTTGTACGTGGCAAGGAGT
Organism: Patella ulyssiponensis; assembly: GCA_963678685.1. Lineage (NCBI taxonomy): Eukaryota > Metazoa > Mollusca > Gastropoda > Patellidae > Patella > Patella ulyssiponensis. The sequence goes on from OY783230.1 coordinate 78,402,317, forward strand.
AGGGTCGCCTGTCCAACCTCGTGGGTTTCCTCTGAGTACTCCGGTTTCCTCCCACTGCTAAAGACCCCTACGCGCAAGTGAATTATTGAAATAAAATAAAACCATATGTTAGTCCCGAAATGACCTAGTTCGTGTCGAGTGGACGTTAAACCCCATTTCTCTCTCCCTCTCTCTTTTTAATTTGATTGAAGCCTGGAGTTGTTTTGATTGTCTTTCTTTGTAATCTGATATGTAGGTTTGTTCGTAATTTCTCCATATTGTGACTTTGTCTGTAGATGTTTTGTGTAATTGTGTGTGGTGCAGTCGCCCTGCTCTTACTATTAAATAAAGAATATGGATGGAGTTTTATCATGGATTAAGCCGTGGAAATCAGATATTTTCTGAACGATGCAAAGGCTTTAATTGTCCGTCTTTGAAGGGGCTTGAATGTATGAATAAATATGACATTAGCACACATCTAAAGATCCATTTTCTTTCTTATTAAAGAGATATTTTTCTGATTTGTGATTCTGGCAGAGTTTTTAAAGAATGGTATTCTCAATAGTTGGCTCTTGAAGTTGTCGAACAGACCTCAGTGGCAAAGTCAGCCTTGAAATCTCAAGGAGGAAGGTCATATTGTCAAGTATCAAGGTCATAGATTGATTGTGGGAACGTCCAGTCTTTAAGACATATGAATATATACATGTCAATCATATCTGAAGCTTTGAACATCACACATGGTAAATCTTTACAAAGGATTAAGTTATATCCCCCTGGAGATTGTTGTCATGGTGTTATTGTCTGTCGACATGTCTGTCATACTCATCAGCTGAAGAACAAAGAAAAATATGAAATGACAGTCATGTGAAAGTAGGAAAAACAACCAAATTTTCAAGAAGAACTGACCAATTTTTACAGACGAAAATTATTCATTAGTATTTATTATATAAAAATTCATGAATTTGTACTGGAGAAAGTTATTAATAAATATTTATAATATAAAAAAAATGACTAATTTCTGCACAAGTATAAGTTATTAATAAGTATTTTTTAAATTAAAAATAATTAATTTTTACTGAAGAAAGTATTTATTACATAAAAAAATGATGAATTTTTACTGAGTAAGTTATTAATACATATTTATTAAATAAATGATTGTTTTTACAGGAAAAGTTATTAATAAATACTTTTACATGAAAAAATTGATGATAAATTTATTCATAAATCTGGAGTTATTATCCTCTATGATGAGGAGGCTGTAAAATGTTTGTCTGAATTTATTGATATGAATTGACTGAAAATACAGTTTTTAGCCACCATATTACCAGTTCTACAAAAATATGTTATTTTTACCTGAAAATGTCATTTCTTGCCCCCAAACTCTTACCACAGTTCCCACATTGACCTCCAGCCTAATACAGCTCTAAATATAAGATATAACTATTTGATATGTTTAATTTGGAGAGAACTTATATGAAATGGTTAATTGAATAAAATAAGAAGTTTCGTATCCAGATGCCCAAAACCCACCAAAACTTATATCCAATTGGTGCAATGGATTGTAAAAACCAAAACTTTTCCATGCTGGATTTTTTATTTCTTCATTATTCAAGAAATGAGTTTAATTGTGTCATGGTGACATAAGATGCCAAGTTTTATTATTTCCTTAACAACGAAACCCCGATTGTTTTTATTAGTGACAGAAAGGGAAGTAGGGTGTTCCCTCGACTGCTCATAGCCGACAATTAAACTCTAATGAAATAAATTAAAGACGGTTCCTGGACGACGGGCCGTGAGAATTAAAATCCGATAGATCAGTGTCAGAAACCAGGGAGTATTTTATCTGTCAAATTACTAATTTTAAATTTCAACATGTGAATTACATTTTGTAAGATTATCAACCACAAAAACTTCAAACTTTCATTCATCACGCCATTTTATGGAATTGTTTTGGCGCCAAGATTCTGTATTTCTGTTGACATCTCGGCTGACGCTCATTTCATTGTCTTCAAATCTTAACTCGTTAATTCGTAACGAGCCCCAAACAAAGAAAATGGCAGCTGGAATCACAGTCTCGGCTTGGAAAAAAGATTTGCTGGAAGCCAAACTTTTAATCTCGATGTAATCAATTTCAGTTATCGGGGAAAGTGATGAAATTTGCGAAGAAATTTGGATGAATTTCAAATTCAATGTTTAACTATCGGCGTTGGCTATCAATTAGTCGGCCTCGAGCTCATTGTCTTTGAATATTTCTCTTGGAGAACTTGAAATTCCTGGCAGATTGAAAGTTTTATAATGAACCTGAGATCGAACTTGTGTTGTGTTCAGATGGAGTTGATTGATAGAAATGTTGATTCACTTGTAACAAATATTTAACATGATTTTGAATTTTAAAGAATTGACCCTTATCAATAAAGAATAGTCTTAATAAAGGCGGGAGTTAAGACAACGCGATGGAGGTCAGGTGCCCTACAGTCACGAATCCTTAAAATTCAAAATATTTTTGAAAAACCGTCTGTTTATTTGAGCTAGAATTTTGACTTTTAAAGAATTGACTCCTGATTCTGCTAGTGAGTAAACACATTGCCATGGAAGTCAGGTGTCTTAGTCAAGAAATCTGAAAAACCAAACTACTTCAAGAAATCCACCTGTTTATTCGCTAAGAACTAAAATTTGCTCTAGGATTTTAGATTTCTGCCAATGAAAATACTGTATTCTTAAAAATATTTTAAGTTTTCTTGAAGAAAGCTACTTGGACATGGTGTTTGGTTTTATGTATTCAATAAAAGATTGAAAAATGCAACACATGTATATGAACAGGGGGATCAAAACCACAAATTATGTAGATGAGATGGGATACCAGGGTTTTTTAAAAAAAAAAAAAATAAAAATTAGGAATTTAACTACTGGACAATTTAAAAAATAAAAAGTATTGTATAATAAGGTATTCTAGAAAATGATGCATTTTCTGTCTCAAGCATAACACTCTTTGTCACTACTGATTCCTAGAAAAGAATCACGGTTTGAATTCAGATTCATTAAATTGAGGGGGGTGGGTTGACCGAGTGGTTAGCACGTGCACGCTGTATCATAAGGTCTGTCATGAGGTCAACTAGTGTGGTTTTGATTTCCCAATTGTATGTGACAAGGAGTAGGGTCCAACCTTGTGGGGATGGTCTAGTGGTCTAGAGTGCCGCACTTCGACCTCTAGCTGGCGGGTCACCTCTGGCTTGCGGCTGTGGTTTCGATCCCTGGTGTGAGCGTATGTGGCATGGAGATAGGGGCGCCTTCTCAACCTCTTGGGTTTCCTCCAGGCACTCAGGTTTCCTCCCACTGCTAAAGACCCTTATGCGCAAGTGAATTATTGAAATAAAATTAAACCATATGTTAGTCCTGAAATGACCTGGTTTGTGTTGAGTGGACGTTAAACCCCATTTCTCTCTCTCTCTTTCTCTCTCTCTCACTCATTAAATTGATGGACATTTGAATGCAATATGTTCTACACACAATGTCTACATCCTGTTATTCTGATTCAAAACTTGAAATTTTTATTAGCATAATAATTGCCGACCCGAGACGATATCCGCTGCTAAATACATTAACAGGGGGTTTATTCCAATTAACTCACTTAGATGAAACCCAAGAAATATTTGGTCATCTTGTGGGAAGCATTGACCATATGTTGGTACCAGTCAGTGGTCATTAGGAGTTAATCATCGTCCAGTAGACTAATTAATGACCAGACGTCTCAGGCTAGTGAAGTGATAGAATGGTCAACCGTGGTCATTTAATGTCTGGTAATAAGGGACTAATCAGAAATATCTTATGTAGGACGAGACAGGAAGGTATGTAGGACAGACAGGGCTGTGGTTTTGGGAGACATTTTGAAATAAAAATGACTGATTAATGGTTGGTGGCCTTTCTGTTTGATTGAACCACAGCTACAATTTTGTTATCATTTTGTACAAATTATGTCTCTAACAACATATCTTTGAAATTGGTTGGTGGGTTGGATGGCCGGATGATTAGCATGTGTCCGATTTAACATAAGGCCTGTTATTGGGGCAACTAGTGTGGTTTCAATTCCCTGTTTGTAGTCGACAAGGATTAGTGTTTCCTGTCCAACCTCGTGGGTTTTCCCTGGGTCCTCCAGTTTCCTCCCACTGTTTAAGACCACTACGTGCGATGAAGGTTATTGAAATATAATTTAACCATATGTTATACCCGATTTGGTATGCATGTTTTTGAGATTTTTTAACAAAGGGTGCTCAAGCTTTTCGTGTAAATCTGTCACTAAATTTTAGGTCTTTGAACTTGAAAGATTTTAGCCAAACAATTGATGTTGCATCTTTGTAGAGAGAGAATTGGTTCTAATGTTTTACCAAATTTTCATCAATTGGTGCCATAATTGGCTTTTAACGGCAACCAACCGACCAACCAAACAGCTTTTCCTTTGACTTACTGAAGTTGAATCTCTATGGATTAGTTCTTATATACAGTGGTTCAATTCCTGACGGTAATAGATATTCCTTTTGTAAATACTAGAAGCGTTCAGGCATGCTCAGTTACTTTACTCTATTTATTTGGGAATTAGCAGCGCTCCACTCAATGCCAGGAATGGTTCTTGACGATTTAATTGTCCGTCAGGATCGGGTTTGATTGTTTTTTCAACATGGATGATTTCTTTTCAGGCTCCTGTTCAAACAAATCTTTATTTTGTGAACAAATGATGCTTGTATTTTGTCTCTCATGCCCTGAACATCAAAGTCATGTTTCTTATAGCAATTAAGTAATTTAGCTTGTCTGCTTCTGTGAAATTCCCACCGTTTTAAAAATCAGAATTTGATGACGGCAACAGGACTCAAGTTTTCGTGCACGTACTACTGGTGACCCAAAGATGATAAATCGTTAAAAGACTTTTGACAAATTTGTAGAAATGGAAGTCGTTTGATGACCTGTGAATATGTGAATGAAGTTAGTGGTAATGGTGATATCCTCATTACATGATATTTAGGGTCGTCATCATCCCCTGTCAGTTGTTGATGGTAGGTTTTCCAGATTGCTAAACATCTTTGGATTAGCCGAGTATATTTTACCAGATTCAAACCTCAATTATAAAATGATAAAAGTTGACATTTCTACTTGCTGTGTATGCTATTCTCTTATTCTAAGATCAAGAAGAACATTTAATGTTTATGAAGTTAGGGTCGACACTCCGAAACAAAGAGTTCTGAAGATGAGTTTTTGTCTGATAAAGCCAAAACATGCTCAGATCAAATTTAGATTTATTCTATGAACTTCTAACAAAAAGATAACAGACTTTTTTTTTTCAGATTTTTTGTTCTGCTCAAATTTTCTTCTGGGCTCTGATCTCTAATACACATTTATAAATAATAATGGCCTGTTCTCCTTTTGTTGAAATTTATATTTCTGCTGAATTATAGGGGATAACATTAAAATTCAAGGTTAAGCTCTCTCTCTCTCTCTCTCTCTTCTCTCTCTCTGAAATATATTGTCATGGTTTAAATCATATTACTGGTATGTCAGACTTGACAAAAGAGTATAGTTTAGACTATAGTGATCAAGACTACCCATCTTCAAGTTGTATTAGTAAAGTACCAATATTTTGACATGATTTACATCATATTACATCAGACCTGACAACAGAGTCTAGTTAACAGTACATCTGGTTTATACTAAATTAATTAATACAATCATTCGATCTTTAGTACCAAAAAGTCATTATCTTGTTAGTAGTCTCCCCTTGTAACTCTCTCCAGGGACTTCTGGCTCACAGTCTTTTGATCTGAAACTGTGAAATAAATATCTGGCTTCCGTTAGATAGTAGAAGTAGTTTTATCTCTTCTGAGTTTCATAAACTCTTAAGAAGGGTGCTGTTTCATTTTTTTTAAGTTTGCTTTGGTTTGTCTTGGTGCATCATAGTCTGAATGGTGTGAGATTTGGATCTACAAATCGTGTCTTGTTCGAGAAAATCATAATGTGAGAAATGATTTTAGTTAATTAATTTTTAGGACAAATATTTAATAGACAGTTTAGTGGTTGAACTATCTTTGTTAAAGATCCCTGGGCAGTAGTAGGCCTACTCATTAAATATCCCTGATCAGTAGTATTCATTAAAAACGGTTAAGGAGTAGAAAATTCAGATTAATTCATTTCCTAATTCCTGCCCATTGGAAACCCAATACTAAAAAACTCAGGGAAATTAATTTGCTGAAAAATTAAAAATAACAATTTGGATGTTAACTTTTAAAGGTTTATCGTTAAATCCAGACTGACGTGTGAAATGGGTTTTGAGAGTGTCACAATATTTAATGATATTAAAAGATCACCATTAACGGAAGGCAATTATCAAACAAACTCATAAATTACGACAGAGAATTAAAACAAACCCATGAATTATTTTAGAGATTTAAAACTGATATTAAGTTGCTGATTGGCTCCGAGAATTAAAAGACACGGAGAGAACTCAGGGGGAAAAAACAAAGTCACAATGACCGGACATGTGTAACCTGAACTCTCTGTTAGTTACAGAATGGAACACGACTGTCGATCCTTCGCACAAAAATCATACAGCACACCTTTATCTTCAAGAGTTATAGCAAGAATACAAACCAGTGCAACCCACTATAATCGAAAATGTACAGTAAGGCTCCAAATAGTTAGTAAATAAGCTTTCCTCTACGCCTTTAAGTTGTGGGTTTCTTGAGATCTGTGGTTTTCCCCCCACTCCTACACCTGGTAAATAATTGAAATGAAAGTAGTGCCAGGTTAAACTAAAAACGTAAATTTATAGCAGGGCCTGGATATTTATGACTGGTCAGTAGTGATGTGCGGTTTTTAAATTTCTTTCGGTTTCGGTTTTCGGTTTTTCTGAGGCAAAAAACCTCGGTTTCGGTTTCGGTTTTCGTTTTTTTTATTCATTTAAACACTGTATTACAGATTTGTGCTTATTTTATAGGAATACTTGGAAGCCAGAAAAAATATCAAAAATATTGATGTAAATAGTAAACACCAAGTTTTTTTTTTTACTGTTATATGACTTTAATTATGACTGGTAGTAATAACAAAGTTACTGTAAAAAAAATCTGACACACGCAACGCCATAGGCACAATAATAAATTAACATAACGACATAATATCAGTAACAATAAAGTTACTGTATAAAAAAAAAAAATAAAAAAAAACCCAAATCCAATGATCATTGTCTAACACCAAATTAAATTTGCATAACAAAATAATACCAATCCAACAAATCGAAACATGTGGTCTTTCATTTCTCGTTTATAAACTTAAAAACAAAACTTACGCATTGCCGTTTTCGGGTGTTGTTCTAAACCTGACTCAAAATTGTAAAATTATATTCTTTGTCATGCTTGTATTTTAGGTGCACCTTCAAGTTGAATATGTTTCAGAATGCAGCAGAAATATGTTTTTTACAAAGATTAAATCTACATTTTGTGTTATCTAATCGTTCATGGTTATTTAGCAAGCCATGGAGACATTTTACTTTTTAGAGGAAGCCATCGTTCGTTATTGACAACCGGCTTCGGCTTGCATAAAATTTTGGATTATAAACCGAACCGAATTGAGAAAATAAATAGTCTAGGCCATCCAGACTGATTAAACACGCTATCACTCTATACATACGGGCTCTGGTTGATCGAAAATAAAAACGGAAGTAGTGGCTACATTAAAATTTTGGAATTATTAAGTAAACGAAATACGGCTACATAAAAATAAAGGAATTTGGAAAAAAAACGAAACGCACGGTTATTTTTTTTTTATCGGTTCGGTTTTCGGTTTATTTGTAAAAACCGATACCGTACGGTTAAACCGAAAAACCGCACATCACTACTGGTCAGATTAAAGGGTATAGTTGCCACTCTCTCTCTCTCCACCCATCTCTCTCTCCTTCCCTCTCTCGCTCTAATCTGAACCATCACCCACTCAAATATTCAACTGGGTTATCATTAAAACCGTTTTCTTTCTCTTATTTTGAAGCATACATTTACCACTTCCACCCACATATTTACCAGGGACTGGATATTTTTAACTGACATATTATTTATACCAGTCACTGGTAATAAACCTACATTCCTATACAGAGTCAACTAATAACCAATTTCTACAAACTTTTATTTCTAAACTAAAGCCCACCTTGTACATAAAACGGAATGGTTAAGATGCCAGTCGGGCCTGGAGATTTATAATGTCTGTAAAGCAGGAACCACTTAACCTGTATCCACTTCGCCCGATATATATATACTTTATATACAGGTAGAATTGTATCGTTAATTAAAGATGGCTACCTGTAAACGTTAACCAGCTCTCATAAACAATCAATTCATAGAGATCCTTCTACTTGTAGCCTGTTATAACCTCTCGACCATACATTGCTATAACCTGTAAACTCTAACCACCACTATTAAAAGAAAGTACTTCATACATACAGATCCCGTACACTTAGCCTTTTGAAATATCTCGACCATACAGTGCTACCTGTAAACGCTAACCAGTACAATTAAGAATCTAATTCATACAGATCTTCTACTAGTAGCATGTTATAACCTCTCGAACATACAACGCTATAACCTGTAATGGCTAACCACCTTTAATAATCTCTGAAACACAGAGAATCACAGTGCTACCTTTAAACACTAATAAGTTCTCTTAAACAATCAATTCATACAGATCTTAGCTTTTTATAACCTCTCGAACATACGTTGAAGTAGCAGATTAAACGATAAATAATATCAGACAAATTTATCAATTAACTTCGTAGCACGAGTCTTCTGGCCAGATTTCAAGCTGCTTTCATTCTGAAATAAAAAGGATAAATTCCTGACAAAAACTTCCCCATTCACTGTAAAGTCGAGAAGAACAAAATTTATGATCGCAAATTACCCAGATGACTTTTGTTCTCCTTGATTATTTTAAAAAATGGCCGGTATTTCTTCCGTCTTGTTACTGAAGGAGTCAAGACGATATAATCAGCAAGGTCTAAATTACCGATATGTCTGCTCAGACAAAAATAACCGATCCATATCAAAGAAGACAATTTCTGGCATCCAGAAAAATTGCGACAAGCTTGGCACCTCAAATTTATTTGATGTGAGGAGAGATTTACGTGAATCCCCAAAAGTTTTAAAAGATTTTTATTCCAGTAAAAACATGAAAGAGAAAGAAAATATTTGGATTTTTGACAATTTTGGATGTTGAATATTTTGTTGCTTTGGATGTTTTTTTTTATAATTTCATTGTCTCGTGAAGTTTTATAGGCTTAAAAAAAGACGAGGAGATGAAAAACTTGAGGATTTGAACTGAGTTTAAAACCTTATGATGTTATTGCTTGCAACCTTGAACAGATGTTGAAGGAGATAAGAGGAATTTATTACCTAACAATTGTACATTCAAATTTATGGTCATCATCGGATGGATTTCAAATCGATTGCAAATTAGACCAATTTTCATCCATCTGTCTGTCTCTCTCTCTCTCTCTCTCTCTCTCTCTCTCTCTCCGTCCTATACTGGTATTATCATACAATTTGGCAACCAAGGGTAAAGCCAGCTAAAAAGGCTGTGCTTCTATGAAAAATAGACCTGGCTCTAAATCTAAAACCATATTATAATTAATCTACCTTGAGCAAGTTAGATGGAAAACGTACATGCTTAAACCTGTCCTTAAAACGAGTTATATATGAGAGCTGTCATGCCATAGACAGGGTATGCTTATTTTGTTTAGAACACTGGGCACCACTTCTCATTCATTCAGCAACATTTTATATACAATGACTTTCATATACAGGTAACCATCATTTTCATTTTGACATAAACATTCAAAATTGTTTCACGATTGGTGTTATTTTTGGCGTGAGGCCCAGGACTTTGTTTGAACAAGACAGGAAAGACTATAATGCACATACTGTGTTATAAAAAACGTTGCTACATGTTACTAATGGTCAAAAAAACATGGCAACTAGCGAACATGGCAACGTAAAACAAAAAACATGGCTGTAGGCTGTCAGTCAAGACATGAAATAACGCTTATATTAATAGATATATAAATATTCGCCTTTATGGACTGAGCGTTATCTAAATAAATCATATTCAGCTCCCTAAATTAAACCGAGATCCACTTTCAACTGTTTTGTTTTCTTAACACATTTTTGTCTCTGTCTACCTGGGAAAATGCCATTAGAATTCTTGTCGTGGTTTGTTGCAATAATAATACCTTTACTACTAGGGTTGTTCTTGTAAAACAATACCTATACTACTAGAGCTGTTCTTGTTTCAAGTGTCCAGCGAACAAGTTAAATTTCATGCAAATTGTCTGTTCCAAGCATAACTCAGAACAGTTTTAGAAAAATATGATTTATTGAAATAAAATTGTAGTGATATTAATGGTTGGACGTCCCGAGTGATAAGGTTCTGCAACTTGTCTTGTAAGTTCCACAGAGATGTGTGTCGAATGGATGTTAAACCCCATTTCTCTCTTTACGAAATTTTAAAATTACTGATGGAATGTATTTGCTAGTGAAGATCAATGCAGTAGATTTGGATGCAAGGTCAAGTCAATTTAATTTGAGTTCGTCAGGTTCTTGAGGTTTTGTTTAAAACTCAAAAATTTGTAACTTTAACATCAATTAGTTTTTTTCCCCAAAGAAATCAAAAGAATAAAGTGTTCTCAAAAATCTAAAATTGAAATTGATGTGTCCTATAAGACATGATTTTATTGCACTTTTGTTATTTTGAACTATAGTAAAAGTTCGTTTGATATTTTTTAACAGAAGTGGATTCGCTTTTAATTTCTCTTCCTGGTTTTTTTGTCTGTATCAACCACTGAAGCATGGATGTTTTTATCAGCCATGACTACCCCCGTATAGAAAACACGCGTATGTTTTTATATGTATAAACAGGGCCTCAAGGGGCAGATCACTCTGATTAACATCAATATTAGTTTTAGATTTCTATTAAAAATAGTTTGTACTTGTCGTCTGTCTGTGTAATTAACGATTAGAGAGGTTTCTGCTGTACGGTTTGTAAGTTTGATATCTACCTGGGGACATTTCTATAAATTGTTATTTTACACTTTGGTTCCTATTCATTTCCCCACTCAAAGTCTTGTATAGGTCCGTTATCAAACTACTTGTCTATTGAAAAGATAAAACACTCATTTCTCCTCCCTATGTTGTTTTTTAGTGGTTTGTTTTTGTTTCCCATGGCGACAGTTTTCAACTTGTTGAGAAACAAGACGGGTTGTAGTTTTTGTGGTAATTTTCCGGCCGAGGGACGAAAGTCGCTGATAAAAAGTTCATCAAATAGGGTGTATTATACTCAAAAGACTAATCATATCATTACTAAGTTCAAATTTCTACAACTGTTCAGATTTGGCGTACTTCCACTTATTGGAAATAAAATGAAATAAAATGGGGTTTAAAGTTATCTCTCTGCACCAACCATTTATTGGAACCAGACAACTTTTTATTTTCATGGTGACTCAATGAATAAAGACCTAGACTCCTCTAACCTGGAGGTTCCGCGGTCGATTATTGCGTTGGTCAAGAAAGTTCGTGGGGATTTCACTGTGTGTGCCTCCTTGTCAGAAGGGCTGTACTGAAGGTGTGTCTGGCAAGGAACAGGGTATCGCTGCTCTGATGGGATGGAAAACCGAGGTCCCGTGTTCATATTAGGTTCATGTAAAAGATCCCTTGGCAGATGGAATTTGATACAAGAGTAGGCAGTAGCTTCGCTGTCTGTGCAAAATATATTAAATTAAACATACATTTTGTAAGATTTAGTTAAAGAGTTGGCCATACGTGCTATAATAATTGTTCAAAAATAGATAATGGGTAATAAAAATATTGAGAATTTCGTTCAAATTACTTTATTATTGTTATAATTTTATTAGTGGTTTAAAATTTTTTTAAATGTTTCTGTTTTTTTTTTCTATTTTGGCCATCAGATGGAATTATAGGTGAGTATTGTACAATAAAACCAGAATTGCATTTTGGGCATCTTGGTAGTTCAAAATTTATTTTTAGTTTGAGCTTGATTCTTTTGAGTGTTTTAACATTTTTGTTTTTTAATGTTTTGATGTTAGATTTTAGTTCAGATGTTAATAACTCTTGTTACTGCTGGCCTTAGCTGAGATTTTGTTACAACAGGGGCATTGGTCAACAATTTAATTATACATTATACATCTTATCCTACAAATTTGAGGTTGAGCGATGCCCTAGCACCAGCATCTAGCAGTAGACTAACTTTGTGGCCACTACAGACAATAAATGGGTGCTACCCAGTTCAAAATGTCATTGGATGAAAGATTTCATAGTTTTATGTCATTTAGGGCTGCAGGGACTAATAGGGAACAAGTTTTATTCTAATCAAGGAAACATTTTCTGTAGGTCCTGCGCCAACATCTGTTTTAATTAAATGATTTGTTAGAAATAACCAAAAATGACTTCTTTTGTTATAAAAATTGTACAGTCAATGGCAGTTATACTTGACAAAACTCCACTTAAAACATTAATATATGCATGTTATTAGAGTTGTTGCTGTTGTCTGTTTTTATTATTTCTTCTTTCTTTCCCTGGCATCTTTTTAGATTTGAATTTTGTATTTTTTATTGACTGTGTCCAGCTTTTAATAATTTTTGACTTGTTGTTTTTGTTTGATTATTTTACTAAAAAATACGGGAATCACGGTGGCTAAGTGGATAAGGCGTTGGTTCGCTAGCCTGGAGGTTGGGTGTTCGATCCCTGCATTGGCCGAGAAAGTTCATCTCGATTTTCCGGCGTGATTTCCCCTTGTCAGTGATACAGAAGGAGGGCCTGACAAGGACAGCTGCCTAGTCGTTCGGATGGGACGAAAAACCGAGGTCCCGTGTACACATTGGAGTGCACGTAAAAGATCCCTTGGCAGTTGGAATTCGATATAAGAGTAGGCCGTAGCGCCGCTGCCCGGGCAAAATTACCCTCATAGCACACTGTATGGCATATGCCCGTCTTCCATTAGCCCAGGTTAGGTGCATAAGAGTAGGACGTTAAATCCCATTTCATTTCATTTACTAAAAAATACAAACCCGGCTGCATTTTTAACACTTCTTGAAATTGAGTTAGTTTTCTATTCATTTGATTGTGCTTATTTACAAGTATCCTATTGTAGATAAATTAATTTTCTTCTTGGTTGACAAATATGTTGTATATAAATGAAGCTAAAATCTAATTTAAACTGGGACTACATATAATATGGCTGTCGATGTAGGCTCAACTGTTCATTCAGTGAATGTAATCTTTGTAATCCCCTTGTACGTGGCGCGATAACATGGAGGGGGCAGGGGAAGTTCATCAGGATTATCTGGTGTTGATCCCCCTTGTCAGTGTTGTAGAATATAAGGCCAGCCAAAGGACAACATATAGTCGTTTGAATGGATTGAAAAACCAAAACCGAGGTTCAGTGTACATATTGGCATGCACATTAAAGATCCCTTGGCAGTTGGAATGCGATATAAGATTACGCCATAAAGCCACTGTCCTGGCAAAATTTCCTCCGTAGCACACTGCATGAAGTATGTCAGTCTTCATTAGCCCAGTCGGAGCAGAACAGCAGGACCTTAAACCCCTTTGGTTTCATTCATCTCCTTGAACAATGAACTCATGAGAGACACCATATGATGTTATGAATATCGCGGAGGAACTGAAAGTCATTCTGAAAGTCTTATTGGTTGGACTAGCTGATAATTATCAAATGACATACTTTCTCTATTTCATTTTCTGAAATTTTATTAAATTTCTCCTCGCTATTGCTTCAGGCTTCAAGGTCGTCAAAACAACCAGCGATACTTAAAAAAAATATCAATTGAATTTGTATTCGTTGTAATTTGATGGCAATTGTTGCCTCGAGTCGTTCAAGTGAGAATTTCACAAGAGTTTTTTATGGACTTAGCAAGACTTATGCCTCCAGGAAACCTTTTCAAGGTCTTTAACAAGAAAGCGAAGCAACAACAATTTAATATTTCCAAGATGAAATTATTTTTTTCTTTGTTACAAAATGAAGGCAGTGAATTTTCAGTTTTGTGAATTGCTAGTTTGAATTTAGGTCCATGAGAACTGCGAAAATTAAAAAAAGAAATTGAGGTATCATTGTGGTAGGTGTTTATTCTTGACTGAAACTGTAATTGGTTTGTTAAAACAAGTAGGGAGAGAGAAATGGGGCTTAACACATGGTTTAATTTTATTTCATTGATTCTCTTGTGTGTAAGGCTAAACGAAAAAAACCCATGAGGTTGGACAACCGACGAATCAAAACCACGGTTTAGATTTTACTTTATAAAGACAGTAAATGAAACAGGTCGCTAGCTTTTTGTTTGAGAGGGATTGGGTGGTCTATCATTGAAGTGTTTCCTCTTCCCTGGCTGTACGTCACAAAGAGTACGCTTGCCTGTCCAACGTCGTGGTTTTTCTGTGAGTCCTCTGGTTTCCCTCCGACTGCTAAAGACCTCCTACGCATAAATGAATTATTGAAATAAAATTGTACCATATGTTAGTCCCAAAATGACCAAGTTTGAGTCTCCCTCTCTTGAACCTATTCATTAGGTCGCACAGGTATAAATATAACACTATTAGATCAAGAAATATGAAGATGGAATTTTAAATGTGATATTATGTTTTAATGATTACAGCTCCTGGTCAACCAAGTATCATCCCGGAAGAATGTAGCGCAGAGAATAACAGTGTTACGATTGCCTGGCAGCCATATTCTAATAGTGTGGTTGAAGCGTACACGTTAGAATTAGATGATGGAAATGGTGGAGATTTCAGGGTAAGTTTTTAATAACGAGATTGGTTTAAAATCTCAGGAGCCTGTTTCACGTAATTTTAAATAAGATAAAATCCTAATTTTAGTAATTTAATTGGATGATGTTGGATTGATTTTAGTGCTTAGCCAATCAAAATTGAAGTATCTACTAAAATTTGATTTGATCGTTAGTTAAGATTTCGAGAAACGGGGCCCTGGACATTGTTAAACCGTCTGAACACAAACTTAGGGAAAATAGGGGATGGTATGTGACTTCCTAGATACACCCCTGGAAGTTGGCAAGTCATAAATTAATTTATTAGATGAAGTAATTATTGACCAGTGTTTAATGTATAAAACATATTTATAAAGTTCGCCATCCACCCGTGTTTCTGTGTTTCTGGTATCAAACTACACCGAGATATAGATCACGAGTATCAAATTGTTTTATTTATGGGACGAGAGGTTGACCTACTCTTAGTCAAACCATAAATTATTTGTGCCGTATAGTCCGCAGACCTGTATCTTTGTCCATGTTGTCCTGAATGATTTACGTTAGTTTATTAGTTCGTAGGGTTTAACATCCACTTCCAACACGGTTGATATCACAGACAATGATTTAAACATATGATGTCCAGTTGTATATAGCCAGTAATAAATTACTATCAACTACCCTATATCTAATGACCCATGGGATATAATTTATGACCGATTGCTAACAATATAAGTTATTATATGATTGTCTCCTCAGCTGTCCAACCTATTGGGTTTTCTCTGGGTTTCCTGATTTCCTTCACGGTAGAGAATTATCAAAACACAATTTACTATATGTTAGTCCAGAAATGACCTAGTTTATGTCAGTGGATGTTAAACACCATTTCTCTCCCTGTATTTCATGTGACAAGAAGTAGGGTCACCTGTCCAACATCGTGGGTTTTCTCCTGGTTCTCCTGTTTCCTGCCTTGGCTAACGACCCCTATATGTGCAAACAAGTTAATGAAATGAAATTGAACCATATGTTAGTCCAGAAATGACCTAGATTGTATGGAGTGGTCATTAAACCCCATCTCTCTCTCTCTCTCTCTCTCTCTCTCTCTCTCTCTCTCTCTCCTCTCTCTCCTCTCTCTCTCTGTATTTCTATTAGAAACAGAAAAAGATTGTCGCATTCATCATAACATAATCGTAATATGATGATTCATGTAATTATTACTGAAAAAAAGCTGTCTATTTCCAATTGATCATATTCTCTATCAATAAAGTGAAGTCGGGACTGACGTGAAGGAAACCCATTTAAAGTTAGATCCATCCACAATTCAATAATTAATTTAAAGAAGACAAACAAAAACTTGGTACATTGACAATTAAACTCATTTATTATGAAAATATTTTGTTTTTTTTTTGCTGAGAAATCAGTTTTTTTGTTATTAATGTTTTAGTGATAAGATAATCACAGTGATTGCATTTATTATAATTTTTTGTGATTTTTTTTATTGACGATTCATGTTTATAATGTGGCGAGATTAAGGAATAAAGGACATTTGTAATAATGATGAATTTTCAATGTATAAAAATTATGTTGGGTTTTTTTGCTTGATTTGTTTGAATTTTGAAATAGATGGGACAAAGATTCCATTTCATTAATATTCAAAATTTGACAAATGTCATTCCGTGATATTTTAAGGCTTATCAAGATGTTATCTATAACACAAACAAGAGACTATTTGTTCAAGACTCTGTGCTAATTAAGAAAGTCAATGACATATTGTGGGACCTTTTAAGGAAAATAAAAAAGAAATGAATTGGAATTTTTTTTTTACATCCTACTGTTCTGCTTTGACTGGGGTAATGAAGGCCGCAAGCGAATAATTTAAATAAAATTGCACCAATTGTTAGTTCAAAATAACCTAGGTTCCAAGTTTGTTTAATTGGAGGTTTAACCCCATCTCTCTCTCTCTCTCTCTCTCTCTTAAATTTAAATACCAAATACCAATCTACTATAACCATTGAAATCTCTTAAATATCACAACTTTATTTAAATCCACCAGAATTATTTTAATTTACATTATACACGTTTATATGATAATAATTAAGAAGGGCCACAGCAGATCGCTAAATGTAATATTGAGATTGAGGCGATGTGTTGTTAGATGTTTGTTTATAAATCTATCAAATAATCACAACTTGACTATCATCCATCAGCTTAGAGTCACATACACTATAATAGTATATTTTAATAATCGAGTAGGGCCACATCAGATCACAGTCAAAAGTATAGATGGAGAATATATGTAGGGCCACAGCAGATCGTAATCTAAAGGATAAATGGATATTTATCAGAAAATTATTCTAATATTCTGTATATTTACATAAATTATGTTAATATAATAAGCATCTAAAAGTACAAAATATTTATAGAAATTATGTTAATAGATTAACCATGTAACAGTACATGGGAACATCTGTATTAAACAGCTTTTGTTGACATAAAACTTTTCTACTGTAACAGATGAGATATTCAGTTTGACATTCATCATATGAAACATTATTAAATTCTTGTGGGGATGTCAAAAGTGTCGTAAAACTTACGAATGTCAATAAATCTGTTGATGGATGAATAAAAAAAAGTCGCAGAAATGTCCTCTTCCTTTTAAAAAAAGTGTCCGAAATATCTTCTTCCTTCTAAAACAAGTGTCCGAAATGTCCACTGGCCGAAACGTCCTACATTTGTTAAGGTGTGGCAATGTCTAGAGATTTTAAATAAAATAATAGAAAAATTGGATGATAATTGTTTCTTATAAGGTAAATAGTTATAAATTGATTTTTGCAAAATAAAAATGTTGTTTGAAATGGAATGAGGAATTGTTTTTCACTGACCAGATAGATTTGAATAAATAAATGATTGTGTTAGTTAATAAATGATGTCAATATAGTCCTATTTTTTCGTATAAAAATAAATAATAGTTGGTAGTGTTAGGCAAGTAGATCTATATATCACATATACACATTTTAAAGCCCCAATAACACTCTTGTTGTAATTGAATAATATGTCCCAATCTATATTCTGGTCAACAAATTGTATTATTTTACAATATTCAAATAAATTGATGATACAAATTTCATCGTAACACACTTAATTTAAAAAATTGGAAAAAATTCAACTACATGATTTGAAAAGGTTAACGTAAACCTTTTCAAATGTGACTTGGATTTTAAAATATTTTCGAACCCTCTGGACGAGTAAAATATGATGTAATGGATAATTTACACAACAGGTAGGACACATAAACATCTGGTACTTAGAATAAGACTATTACATGTATTTATTTTCTAGAGCTACCAAGCCATCAAGAGTGTTATTGTCCCTTTAAATAGTTGATTTAGAAAATGGTAGTAAAAAGCCAAAAACTTTCTGCAAGACAAAGTAAATAAGTAATCTTCAGAAAGCTTTCAATCAAAAATAACTCAATTTGTACCCAGCTTGCGACCGACTGACTGACGGACTGGTTGATAGGTTAATAAAACATGAAAAACGAGTAAAAAATTGTTTGTTTTTTGTCTTGGTTTTCAAGTCATTAAGAGTTATTGTTTTAACAATCAGTTTACGACATCAGTCTTAGTGCTGAGGATTCCTGATTTTGATGACCCATGAGTCAGAATTGGCGCCAACGTTCTGTCCGTCTGCTCTGACAGGGGCTCGAAATTACTTCTGCTCATTTTTTGTATCTGGTTAAACAATAGCGTCTAATTTCTTGTCTGTCGCGGTCGGTGGAGCAGAAAAAATCAACGAGAAAACTCGGGTGGAAGATGTTTTAGATTTGAAGAAAGAAAATAGAATGAAAAAAATTGTAATGTTAAGACAAGAGTACGACTTTGTCCTGACAATTATCACAGACGACAAACGAGGGGTAAAATATTGAAAAAAAAATCGGCCCTTAAATCGGTAATTCAATAAAAATTAAACAAATTGGATTCAGTTGCTTGAAGGCTCTTTAGGTTAATTACTTTCCTCCCTCCTTTTAACCCTTAATGGTGTGTAGATTCATCCAATAGATATTCATTATTACCATAAATTATCAGGGGGAGTAAAGGCCAGATTGTGCACAGCATGCTCTTATGTTGTTAAGGCCGAATATTTAATGATAAATGGCTAATGTCCGGCAACGAATGGCTAAATGACAATTAGATTGAAGATAAACGAGTCCCGGGAAGAGTTTGTGCGTCAGGCGTAAATCAGAATTCTGTTTTCCTAATCTAGAATTATATTTCGAATATGAAGGATAGTTTCTGACCAGACGTCTTTGTTGTTTCTGTTGAGTATTATGGTATTTGATATGATGGCTTCTGTCACAGGGAGACAGATCACTGTTTTATACATTAAGAAATCAAACACATTGAAAAATTTGAAATGTTTTAAAATGGAATAAAACCAAGTACGAACAATTCAAACCATTAGACACAATTCAAGTCCTAAAAAAACGGTATAGGCAAAATAGTGTAATTCGGCTAAATAGTAAAACTTTTTAACTTGTGGGTACACGCATGAAATACTTTTCAATTGTCTATCAGGGGTGTGGTGACCGCTAATTTGCATAGAGGCAAAAATATCTTATTATTTAATTGTTTCGTTTTGGTTGTTCGGGTAGGTTAGGGGTGTGTGTGGGAGGGGGGGGCTCACCCTCTCCATCCAGTTGGTGTCTGTGGTCATTAAACCCAATTCTCTCTCCTTACTCAGCATATAAAATCATAAAGAGTTTAAAATGTGCACCTATCTTTCAATTTTACGATATAATAGCCGCTCTGTGCACGGCTAATAAGGTAATCTTGTAACAGAAAAAAAAGAATCGTTTAAAGTTAAAATTGAAATAAAAAGGATCATGTGATTGAATTATCGTGTAATTCTGCTGGTTGACTGATTATACAAAGTGATTTAGAGTAGAAGGTCATCTAATTATATTTAAATAAATTAAATCTCCGAGTATTAAAATACGGACACCATTGTTTCCACGGATACCTGTTCTATTTAATTACTCTAATTATCCTCAAATAAATTAATACAGCGTTCAATTAAAACTATAAAATTTACGCTTCATTTGAGAAAAATAATCCCCAAAATCATCCCAGATTTTTTTTCATGTCTCCTTATGGTTGAATTATGTCGTCATTAGGCAAAATGAAATGAAGAACAAAAGAGGGAAAGTTAAGGGTTTTTAGGTGCAACTGTTCCAGGGGTTAGAAGTGTCTTTAGGTTCAACCATTCCAGAATTTAGAAGGGTTTTTAAATGCGGCAATTCCAGGGGTTATAAGGATCTTTTTGGTGGCCAGGGTGGTGCATTGTAGGGGTATTTAGAAGCGGGAGGAAACCGAAGGACCCAGAGAAAACCCTAGAAGTTGGACAGCCGACCCCACCCGTTGTCACATACAATCGGGGAATCGAAACCATGCCAGTTGACTCAATGACAGACCTTATGATACAGCACACATGCTAACCATTCGGCCACCCAATTCACCACGTGTGTTGAATACTTCATCTAAATAATGTACGATTGGCACGTTGCCTGTAGATTATTTGAATTAGTGGTACACCAATATTAAAGGACGATGTCACATCTAAATAATGTACAATTGGCACGTTGCCTGCAGATTATTTGAATTAGAGGTACACCAATATTAAAGGACGATGTCTAAGTAATGTACGATTGGTACGTTACCTGTAGATAATGATACACCAATATTAAAGGGATGACACCACTTCAGTATTACGATTTAAATTATTATTATTATTTTACAGGTTGTATATGTAGGAAGAGAAACAATATGTACTGTTGATGGCCTCCATTTTAATAGTATTTATAATGCTAGGGTTAAAGGTCACAATCATGCCGGGGAAAGTCCCTACAGTGAAATCGTCTCATTACAAACTGCTGAAGGTAAATATGATGCAAAAAAATGAAATGGGGTTTAACGTCCTACTGTTTTGCACCAACTCAGCTAATGTTAAACCCCATTTCATTCATTATCTCCTCTCTAATTTGGTTTCAAAATAAAACATGAACATTGTGCACACACAACATGCACATACATCCATACATGCACATGATAATATACCATGATAATATTATTTTAGTTCATTTCTTATCAAAGTTAAACAAAGTCTCCAGGCTTTTAACTAATCAATGTTTGTAGACTTGTAAATTCATGAATAATTCTCTTTGAATGAAGAATTGTGCCATGGCATAAAGTTACTTCTTTATCACATTTCCTTAATTTACACAAAATTTAACCAGAAGATTTGGGTCTTTACCCTAAAACAATTAACTCCTCTCCGTTCTTCATGAATATTCCGAGACGTCTGTCAGCTACTTTCAGAAATTTCTTTTGTTACAACCAAAAACTGTGGCGCCAAATTTTATCAGGAAGAATAGGACTAACAATTGCCATTAAATTAGAATTTAGTTGCGAGTCTCTTTTATTGTTAAAGATTTTATCGAGGAAATTGGAAATTGTCTCGGATCTAGCGAAAGAGAATTATAATTGTATTAAGACAGCGTTGATCCTGTAATGTGAATTGTTGTCTCGTTGTTGTACGGAGAGTTTAATCCTATCAGTTGTGTTTATCGATAACAACGATATCAGATGGTTCGGTAATGAAGTAGCCATTGTTTAAATATAATAAATGGTTTTAGCTAGACCTCTCTCATCTACTGTTTACATTGACTGGACATTATCAATTTGTAACTAGACCTCTCCACTTGTATTTACATTGACTGGACATTGTCAATTTGAGCCAAGTCCAGATCCATCGAAATGATATCCGATAGATTCTTGTTATTCAATAGAAATATAAGGTCTCAAGTCTGGAAATGAAATTAGTATTCTCTCGCCAGGGCCCTCTGTGGTTCTGAATCTTTTCTGGTGGTTTAGATGCTAAAATAAACCCCAAAAACAATAACCTGTAACAGATTTGAAGAAGTGTATACAATAAGCTGCTGCCTTGGCAAAATTATGTTTTAATTTTGTGCATAGAAACCATAGAATATAACAATTGTGAAACTGTACTCGGGTGACATATTGTAATAACTGAAATATTTTGTTGTAATCACTGAAGTATTCTGTTGTATGTTGTGGAAACATTAAAGCGTTTTCCCATTCATTCCCTATAGACGATAACTTACAATTTTTTTTAACATACTAAGCTTCGGCTGCCCCTCTACAGCAAGCTCTGCTTTAGAACAAACACTAAGCTAGTTGACCAACATTTTAAGTCCTAAAACAATGATTTTAGTCAAAAGCACTAAGCATACTTCGAGAATTTAGTTCAGTATATTCTGCTTCCATATAATAAAATTGAAAAAGTTTATTTAGTCTTTGGGGGGGTTGGGATGGCCTAGTGGTCTAGAGTGCTGCGCTTCTACCTCTAGCTGGCCGGTCACCTCAGGCTTGTGGCCGTGGTTTCGAGCCCTAGTGTGAACGTATGTGGCATGGAGATAGGGGCGCCTTATCAACCTCGTGGGTTTCCCCCGGGCACTCCGGTTTCCTCCCACTGCTATAAAAGACCCCTACGCGCAAGCGAATTATTGAAATAAAATTGAAACCATATATTAATCCCAAAATGACCTAGTGTCGAGTGGACGTTAAACCCCATTTCTCTCTCTCTCTCTCTTTATTTAGTCTCCGTGTGTATGACAAATGTGAAACAAAGTAGAACAGCATTACAAAATACTATACTAATATTTGGATATGGTGGTCATTTATAGCAGTGATTTATTCTCGAAGTAGAGGGATCTCTGAGTACATAATGTTATTTTAATGGAATAAATCTTTATTTTCCAGTTGCCTGGTTCACCTTTGACCCCATCACAACGCATCAAGATATAATCTTTGCCAACAATAACCAGAGTATAACATGTAACAGCTTCGATCATCGCGTGGCACTCGGTAGTGTGGGATTCTCCAAGGGTATACATTACTGGGAAGTACACATAGATCGCTACGACAGCCACACAGATCCATCGATTGGTATTGCAAGATTCGATGTTGATAAAAACCAGATGCTAGGTAAGTCTACGGTCACGATGATCGCAAACCTCAAACGTAAAAAACATTTTGATTGAGTGATTGATTAGTTCTAGACGATTTGATTGGCCGGAAATTCTCAATTAAAGAAAGGAATTGTGGAAATGTGTTTGTCCATCTCACTGTTGGCTTGTTATTCACAGGGGGGAGACATTGGACTCAATATTGGCTTTTGAAGGGGGGGGGACACCCGCCTCACTATTGGCTTGTTATTGAGAGGGGGGGGGAGACACCAGCCTCACTGTTGGCTTGTTAATGAAGGGGGGGGGGAGACACTGGCCTCAATGTTGGCTTGTTTCATAATTTTTTGTGTTTATTTATTGTAGGTAAAGATGATAAAGCTTGGAGTATGTACATTGACAATCAACGCAGTTGGTTTATAAATCGGGACGAACATACCAATCGTACAAATGGTGGAATTAACCCAGGCAGCGTTATCGGCATGTTATTAGATTTAAATCAACACACACTCAGTTATTTTATAAATGACCAGCCACATGGACCAATCGCATTCACCGATTTACACGGAGTCTTCTTCCCTGCTGTCAGCATCAATCGTAATGTCCAAGTTACGTTACGATCCGGTCTCGAACCACCTGTCGAGAGCGAGGGAAGTGAAAGCGATGAAGAATAATTTATTATATTATGTAATCACATTTCATATCAATCATTTAGATAAATGAATATTTTAATTTAGGCACGTGTTTAATTTGTGTAGACAAGGATGAGAATATAGTCTAGTTTTGTATTGTTTTTTTAAGTTTCGATGTTTAATTGCAATCTGATTAAAATACAGATCTATATTTCGTTTCATATTTTTATAATTCTTATGGCCTACACTACATGAAGATCTCACCGGTTGTACTGGAAGGTCGTGTCAGGGGATGTACGATCAACTTTTGACTCTATGACTCTATGACATCAGACGATTCTAGGGGTTTACCCACAGTGCCGTGCATGGCACGCCAAGAACTCACCATAACAGACCATTTCATTGGCTAATTCCCTAAGAACGCTTATTATATAAAAACTCGTCCAGATCCTAATGAAGTGAAAACAAGTAAAACGAAATTTTGAACTATAAAAAACGAAATGAAATAGGGTGTGTGTTTCAGCCAGATTGTGTTTATTTTAGCTGGTTTTTGTAAGGGCGACCTTCGGCTGTTTATTATAGTCATATGAACTAGCATCTGGACATCAATATGGCGGTGCCAATGTCAGTAGTATTGACTAATTTTTGAGACTTTTTTAGAATTGAGCAACATCTACATACCACCAGTCTGATAACAGTTGGTAAAAAAATGCTATTCGATTGTAAATACTTTGACCATAGTATGACAATCGGAGCAACCAAAGGTCCCCCAAGTCTTTTAATTTATTAGATTTTAAAGATAATTATTATACCGTCAACTCAAGGTCATTATATATCGTCTCATTAACAACTACCTCAACAACAACAACATACTCAGAACAACACCCTTCTGTATTCACAAGAGTTGTTTAACATTTTTGAGACAGGGATTTTAATTCAGTCAATCTCACCAGTCATTATCTGACCAGTGAATAGAATGTCGATAATTAAATTTGACAAATTGATATTTTTAATATAGTTAGAATGTTCAGGTCTTAATCTAAATCTTACGTAATGCCCCTTTAATTTTAAAGGGACAATAACACTCTTGCTGGCTTTGGAGCTCCAGAAAATAAATAATAGTCTTATTCTAAGTACTAGATGTTTAAGTGTCCTACCTGTTGTGTAAATTATCCAATACATATTTTACTTTTCCAGAGGGTTCGAAAATATTTTAAAATCCAAGTCATGTTTGAAAAGGTTTATGTTAGGCTTTTCAAATCATTGAGTTGAATTTTTCCAATTTTTAAAATTAGGTGTGTTAAGATGAATTTGTATCATCAATTGATTGGAATCATATTAGAATAATGTAAAATAATACAATTTGTTGACCAGAATAAAGATTGGGACATATTATTCAGTTACAACAAGAGTGGTATTGGGGCTTTAACAAGCCTGGCCATCATTATATACAATGAATTCAGTAAAAAGGCAGGAATATCATAACTTTATAACCTCGATCATCATTACTCAAGTCGGTACGATAAAAAACATTGTCTCGATTATCCATTTCTTGAAATTTTATCATCAATGAGCGTTGAGCAGCAGATCAGATTCTAATCTAGTAAATATCACAGGCTAGCGATGGCATGGAGAGTTGATTATGGTCTGGATGATTAATTAATGTCCAGGCATATTTACATCTTGCATAATGTATGTTTTAAGAGCTCAGCCATCATTATAAACAATGATAAAAGCAGGAATATCGTAACTTGAGATTTATATACTCTTGGTATTTTTATACTCATTATAATAATTACAGTTATTCAGGTAATTATCACTGAAATAAGATCGCTCAGGTTTATAAAATAGACCAATTAAAATGCTCTGATCTATCACAGGGGCTTGATACATGGATACAGGTATTTTGAAAGGAGGCATACGTTGGAATGTGATTTGCGTTCCATATCCTCAGTGACTACTTAAAAACACAGTGTCATGTGACCTATCTAATTGTCGGTATACATGCAGATCTCAAGATCCATTTTGATTCTTTCTTAAGTTAAACAAATTGTCTGATTGATGAACTTGTCAAATGTATCAAGTCCCTGTGGTGTGTGACTTTCACTGCCAAATTGTTATAAACACCTCAAATTCTGGGGCCTGTTTCATGAAATTTTTACTAAGATCAAATCCAAATTTGAGTTATTTGATTGGATAATATTAGATTGATTTTAGTGCTTAACCAATTAAAATATAAGTATCTACGAAAATTTGGATTTAGTTAAAATTTTGAGAAACGTGGCCCTGGTTGTTAAATGTGACACCAAGTACAGTGTCTTGTTGTCCTCGGTTACAGGAATTATTTAGGTATATAGTTTCCATCTCCAGTCATCTGTTCTGAGAAATGTATGACCATTGACCTTTCATGTTTAAACTTTAAACAGTGATTTTGATGGAAATACCAATACAATAAATATATATTTTATTTTATTGACCATTTACATTCTGATTCCTGTGAGTGGTTGCTTTAACCAAGCGGAAGCAATAATGTTGTTACAACAGTCCTGAACGACTTCACTGTATCATCTAACACAGTTGCTCCATCTAAATTAACTTTATATTATTATCTTTTGTTCCGTATTTTATTTTATAAAAGTGCCTTTGTTAATATGAATGTGACGTATTTATTAAAAACAATTTTTTGTAAATGTGTGTGTGATCATTTTAAAATATCATGTTTGTGTGAGTTTAGAAAATGAAATTATGTGAAATGATCAAAATAAGTTAAGTAAACTACGTAAAATAAAATTATAATGAATTTGTAATTGTATGATGTATATTGTAATTGTATATTGTATTTGTGTATATTAATCACTGACAATTAGAGTTTTTGAAAGAGTTGTAATTTACTAGTCATATATTGTAAATAGCTTTTACTAAATCGTGTTGTTAGGTGACAGTGCTATGGAAGTTAAAGTATATCTTGCTATGGCCAAAATAATATAATTTTTAGTTTGTCAAGGCTGTGATGAATAAAATTATCAATCACATAAATAGATGTTCATGGATTATTTTGTTACACTCAGTGACATCAATGCTATACGAAAGTTTCAACAATGATTTATTTTTAATAAAGGTACTTACTGTAATACATTTTATTTTGTTGCTATATTGTGATCAGGCTGTACAATTTAATAGGGGAATTAGATTTAAATGGATCATTTTGTTATTTTCTTAAAATATATGAATTGAAACAATGAATTTACAATTCTCACTTTGAATATGGGATTATTCGAAGATACACATGTATTTAAATGTTAGAATTCAAAGCTCTCTATGATTTATTATGATTAATTTTAAATAGCCTGCACGTTGGCAATAAGCCCTGAAGTTACAAAATAAATTATTAAGATTACAGGAAACTTGGAATAAGATTGTTATTTGTGTATTTTCTAGACATATTGACTGTGTATAAATAGATTGATGCTATAAAGGCTATAAATAGAGTGATAATGCTATAAATAGATTGATGATTCTATAAATAGATTAATGATTCTATAAATAGAATGATGCTGCTATAAATAGATTGATGCTAATATAAATAGATTGATGATTCTATAATTAGATTGATGTTTTACATGATGATGTATATATTTATGAGTAGATCTAGATTTGATGGTGTGGTTGAATTGACAACAGTTTTTATAATATCATCATTTCATTTGTTTAATATGTAAATAATCCTAGAAATTATGGACGCTTTAACTTCCCACAGATCGTGTTGGTGTATTTTTAAAGGTCTGGGGCCTTATTCATGAAAATTTAAACTAATTTAAGTATGCTGCCTTTTTATTGGTAGAGAGTTAAAATCCTAGTACAAATTTCAGCTGTTAGCCAATAAAAAGGCTGCTTTCATGAATAAGGCTCCTGGTGATTATTTCTCATGAAATCATAAACTCTGATATTGGTGCCGTGTTCTGATTGATATCTTATTATTGGGGATTTCGAGTTTTGTGATGTTTTTCGAGTCATGCTTTGTAATTTCAGTATTTTGTATCAATCTTGAGTTCCTTGCACATAGCAAATAATGTATGATCTGTCAAGTCTGAAATTCCCATTTTATCCTTTATTCACTAAAAAACAATTCATTTGAAATTGTATTAACGTATCGTATAAGCCCTTGCTAACATAATATTTCAAGGTGAAATTTACATAAAATTTACTGCCATTCTGAAATTTATAAAACGTTAAGTCTTTATGAATAAGACGATAAAGCCTGCTCTGCATTTCAAAATCTAAGTCAATAAAAGCTCAATTCTTTTAAAATCAGCAACTGTGATTCTTAAATGATCTTTGCTTGTCTTCATTTGCCCAATCAGTAGGACAAAAAAAAACAATTTTCATTTGAAATTATAAGCATCAATCTAAATCTTAGCTAATGGAATGGTAGAATAACTTGAAAATGTTATAGTTTATGATTTTTGGAGAAATAATCACATATTTTAGTGCTATACTATAAGTGTAAAATAATTTGTAAAAGTATAGAAAGTGTATTTATAAGTTTTATTTGATGTTCATCACGGATTGTACTTTTATGTCATGTATGTCATAACTTCAGGCCTACAGTGTGCAGCAAATATTTTAAATTAATTTTGACCAATGAATTTATGTTTTTAATCATGTGAATTAAGGCCGTTTTTCCATACATATGCTTTTCCGCTTGTTTTCCCTGGTTACATGTAAACAGTTCCATTGCATTTGCAATTTATCACCGGCGAAAAACGAATACAAGGAAAACAGGCCGTGTCTAGTTTTAAATCATTTGGTTTTAGTATCTGTCCACAAAAGTCAGACTGTCAAAACTTTTTGATACTTTGGTTAATTCTAACCAATATCAAAAACTTGGCTCTTAAATTGTTTGGCGTAAATTTAATTGTACATATATATATGAACGATGATTTAGTGAGCAAAGATTACAAATTTTATTATTAATAATTATTTATTTTTACAGTTTTGTAAACTTTTTGTGAATCAACCCCCCCTCGCCCCTTCCCTGTTTTGAATTTGATAAAGACATTAAAATGAATGATTAATATATGAAAGGAAATGGAGGTTAATGTCACGTCTACACAATACTTGGGATATATTTAGACTAACACATAGTAACATTTGCAATGCTAGGTATGGTTTCGATTACTTGGTTGTACTTGACAAGGTATAAGGGTCACCTTTCCAAGTTTTATTGGTCTCCTGGCACTGCTAAAGACCCTTACACGCAAGCGAATTATTGAATTAAAATTGGACCATATGGTATGTTAGTCCCAAAATGACCTAGTTTGTGTCAAGTTGACACTAAACCCCATTTCTCTATCTTTCTCAAAATACTAAACTGGACATAAATCGAGTTAACCCTTTAGTACTGGGCCACCCTCACTACAACTTCTGCTGGTGTTTCTTACTACTGAAAGCCTGTTTTCAAAATAGGCCTACATGTTTCAGCGGCGTTTTTGTTCGTTACATGGAAATGATCCCATTACTTTTGCGTACCAAGTTCTTCACCATGGAAAAAGCGTACATGGAAAACAGGCCATGGACTATTTTTGTAATTTGGATGGTTTGAAGCAGCGTATTAGGGAGCAGTAATTTTGCATGACTTGAAAATAAACTATTAAAAGGGACAAGTTTTTTATAATTTTTGGGGGGGGTGCTATAGGGTTAATGGATTGATAACATATTACTAATTTAGTATCTAAAAATCATTGGCAATTCAGCATTGCAACAGTATAATATATGACCCTTGACCCTGATAATAGATTTTGGTTGTTTTGAAGCTTTATGTAAAGTCAGTATATGTGATTTTAACCAGTATATTAATAGTATGTAATGACCTTTGACCTTTACATGTAATATTTAACAATATTGGTTGTCGTTTTTTTGAAAATAAAATGACAAACGATTTTTATCATGCCATGCATATTTTTTTTTCTTCGTGCAATCAATAAAAAATATATAATAAAAGAAATAGTTTAGTTTTATTTTCTTTCTTTCTTTGGTTGTTGTCTGACAGGTGGGATGGAAATAAAATAAAATGGGGTTTAACGTCCTACTCTTCTGCACCTGACCTGGTCTAATGGAAGAGGGGCATACGCCATACAGTGTGCTATGAGGGAAATTTGGCCCGGGCAGCGGCGCTACGGCCTACTCTTATATCGAATTCTAACTGCCAAGGGATCTTTTACGTGTACGCCAATGGGTACACGGGACCTTGGTTTTTTGTCCCATCCAAACGACTAGGCAGCTGTCCGTGTCAGGCCCTCCTTCTGCATCACTGACAAGGGGAACCACGCCGGAAAATCGAGATGAACTTTCTCGGCCAATGTAGGGATCGTACACCCGACCTCCAGGCTAGCACCTTACCCACATAGCCACCGTGATTCCCTGACAGGTGGAATGGATGGTCGAATGGTTACAATGTGCACACTGTATCACAAAGTCTGTCATGGAGTCAGCTGACATGGTTTCGATTCCCCGCTTGTACGTGGGTTTTCTCTGGGTTCCCCCCCCCCCCCACACACTGCTAAAGACCCCTACATGCAAGCGAATTATTTAAATAAAATAGAACCATGTTAGTTAGTCCCGCAATGTCCTGATTTGTGTTGTGTGGACTTTAACCCAATATCTCTGTCTTTGTTGCTATGGCACAGGATTTGCAATCATATTCAAACTACATGTAGTCTAACAGAGAGAGAGAGAGAAATGGTGTTTAACGTCCACTCGACACACTCTAGGTCATTTTGGGACTAACATGGTTTCAATTTTATGTCAATAATTCGCTTGCGCGTAGGGGTCTTTAGCAGTGGGAGGAAACCGGATTGCCCGGAGGATACCCACGAGGTTGAGATTTGTCTAACAGATGAGTTGATAAAATGAAATAGGTTTTGTTGTCCTGCTCTGACTGGGCTCATGAAAATGGGCATATGGCATACAGTGTGCTACTAGGGAAATTTTGCCAGGGCAGAAGCACTATGGACTGCTCTTGTATCGAATTCAACTGCTAAGGGATCTTTTACATGCACCGTGCACACCAGTGTATACACAGGACCTCTTTTTTCATATCATCTGAATGACTAGACAGCTGTCCTTGTCAGATCCTCCGTCCTGCACCACTGACAAGGGAAAACCACATTGGGAAATCCTGATGAACTTTCTCCGGTAATGCAGGGATCCAACATGTAACCCCCAGGTTAGTGAGCCAGCGTCTTACCCACCCTGATGAGTTTATACTGGATAGTAATATCACTGGTCTACATCACAATGTTGAATGGAATGAGGTTTAAAGGACTGTCACAACACTTACTTGAAAATGAATTACCCATGGCTTATGTTCATTTTGACATTTCCACCTACTTTACTTTCAAATCCAAGTGTCAAGGGTTTTCTCCTACAATCCAAATGACAAAGCAAGCTTTCCTTGTAAGCCCTGCCATATGACAAGGCAAGCTTTCCTTGTGAGCCCTGCCAAATGAAAAACGAGTTTGAAAAAAACCCATGCCAGGAACATTGCGTCACCTCAAAAAAAGGATAAGAAAACCCCAAAAGCATGCTGTCAAATTGTACATTATTTCCCTAGCGTCTATACGAAGCAAGGTATGGGTTCAAAAACTAACCAGAAACCGACCATCATTTTGTACGTTATTTCTCCAGCATCATCCCTAAATAAGGGGGCAGGTAAAACAGCAACCAGAAACCATTTCAGCATCATCACCAAAAATGGTCTGATAAAAATAATCACAAGAAATCGACTATCAATTGTACATTTTTTATTTTATTTGACAATAAATAACTTATTATAAATAATACACTCTGACAACGAATCAATGTCTACCACATATCACAGACCAGTTAGTTTCATAGCATTCAAATCTTATCAACAATCTTATTTCTCGGACAAAAACATGTAAAAATCTGCGCTGATCCTGAGCATAAAACTTCCTTTAAGGAGCATTGTTCAAATTGAAATAATTATAAAACAAGTCTTTCCATTGGCCAAAAAACTAAATTTAAATTAGTAATTAAATTATCAACCAATGAAAAAAACATCATCTTTGTTTACGTTCTAAAGAAAACCAGCTTTGAATGAGTTAGATATTTTAGAGTTTAGTTGGGAAGAACTTTAAGAATACAGTCATATTTGAATAAATATTACAAGTTTCGTTTGAAGCAACTTCTACGACTATATGTACAATAAATATTTTATTATTTACAAAGAGATAATGCTTCAACAGATAATGCTGGTTGATTTAAAATTAAGAATTAAAACAAACCCTGAATCCAAATTTTACAAGAAAATATTTAAATTTATATAAAAATTAAAACATCTTTGAATTATTTCTTCCCTGTTATGTACAATACTTCCTTATCTAATGCTTTAAAACAAAAATTGTCCAGTATCGCAAAATTCTTACAAAGTTGATATGAACGGCAAATGGATGAAGTTAAAATGATTGATTAAAGATGCTGCTCAACCCAAATTCCCCCTTTTTAATTATCCTCTTCGTCTTCTTCTTCTTCTGCGTCTTCCATTTCTTCTGCAGCTTCGGCAGCTTCTTGTTGTGCAGCTCGTAATGCAGCCTCTTCTTCGGGTGTGGGATCTTCGTATTCTGTAATTTCTGGTCCACTCGGGAATTCTTCCTGGACAGGAGGAGGTGGAACTGGACTGTAGGTATCCTGAGCATATTTGTGTCCGTACCCAATGTAAATATTCTCAAATTTCCTGGAAAAGTCAAATCAAAAGAAGTTTTGTATTGAGTCAATTTATAAACAAGGATTTGCTGTTTTGACAAGTCAGGATAATTTCTTTCTCTGGAAGATTATCATGGTAAAAGTCAATGATTGTTTGCATTTTTCAAGCAATATTTTTAAGTCTCGAATATACTATTGCCCTTGTTTCAAAATGAAGTAATTTGAATGAAATTTTCAAACGTCTTACATTATCTATTTTTGTGCTATTATAGCAAGAATGGTCAGTCCTTTATCTAAATCTTACATAATGTATTATTAATATTTTTGATCACATTTTCAAGGATCTGAATCATTGATGGATCATTAATCTAATAGTCAGCTTCAACTTACTTTTCAATGGCAAATGCGTGAGCTCCTGGCCACAAGTTTGAGTGCATCACGGAGATAGAATATTGTGGAATAAGATTAGAGGAGAGTTTGGGTGTCCATGGTGACATGCCACCGATCTCGTCATCCTCAGCAATGGGTGTGAGAAGTGGTGGTCCGACCTCGGGTTCGGGTTCATCTGGTTCTTCTCTTTCCTCTTCCTCATCTTCGTCCTCGTAGTCATCCTCAGATTTCTGGACTGGGTTCCACCAGGTACATCGACCCTACAATACAACATTTAAATAAATCAGCTGATTCCACAGATACACCTTGAAATAATTGTCGTTGTATTTGACACAACATGAGGGATTATTGTACTACCTTGGCATTTAATTTGTATTTTAAAATTACTTCAAGAAATGAAGGGCTAATGAAGACTGACAAATGTCAAACAGTGTGCTATGATGGAAATTTTGCCCAGGTAGCAACGCTATAGCCTACTCTTATATCGAATTCCAACTGCCTAGGGAGATTTTATGCGCACGCAATGCATACACAGGACCATCGTTTTTTTCGTCCCATCCGAACGAATAGAAGTCTTTCCTTGTCAGACCCTTCTCATCCTGCATCCACTGACCAAATAAAATCAATAAACATTGTTTATTAAATTCTTATGGGTTTTTTTTTTTAACAACGGACCTATAAAGATTGTTTATTAAATGTTTATGTATGTTTTTTTTAAAGGACGGAGAGATATAGAATGTATATTAAATGTTTACCTGTGGTAGAATGTGTTGTACATGATGTACCCAGTTGGTTAAAAGAGGGTCAACTAAATCACGAACAGAAATACCCTCAAAGTCTAAATTCTCTACAAAATGATCACGAGCTGCAAAATAAAATCATATTCTTGATTAAATAAAGATGAAAACATTCTATTCTGCATTTAGAATCGTCAGTAATTATAAAGCAAAGCTTTCCAAGCATACAGCACATGTAGAGGGAGACAACTCCTTTTAAGATATCTTCAAATTATCCTCTATGGATACGGACCACTGAAAGTTTGGGGTACAGTTATAAGTTTACAACTTCAAGTTTGTGTATCTTAAAATGTCTATGATGAACCTCAAACATCCTTTAGAGCAAGTTGTTAACCAAACGTGAGAGATGAGTAAGCTCAATTGGGAAATCTTTAGTAATCTGTGGCCATATGATGAAAATATTGAAGTAACTATCGATTTCATATTTATCTATCTGTACAGATTAAAAGAACAAAATTTCTCACATGATTTGATAATAATCTTTTTTGTTTGGCACAAATGTACAAGGTTTATAAATCTTACCCAGTTATCAGCTATTTAATCTCTGTTGTTGAAAACTTTAGCACAATAAATTAAAAACATACCTTCTCCTTCTTCTTCCTCTTCTTCTTCCTCATCAAACTGATAGAAACCGAGAGGTGAGATGTGTGTTCCGGCGCTAATACGGGCAATCTGAGCTCGCAGATAATTAGATTCATTACCAACAAATGGTGGATAACATACAACCTGAAATACGATATAACAATATAATAATTCTATATTTAAATAAAAATATAGAGCTAGTCTGTATATTCCCTATTAGTTGATTCTATACTTAATAAAAACAGGGTAATGCACAGACTTTTTTTATTTTTCTTGTTTTCTCTTATCTAGTGACAGTCAATTCTTTGAATTATTCGTCACTTCAAGTAGTTACATAGAAGGATAACACGTTTTCCTTTTCTGTTCACCACTTCCATTTCTTAAAACCTTCATAACTCATTTATCGTAGCAATGATGTCTGTGTTAGAATTATATTTGGAAGGTGCTTAACGAGTTTTATCCCATATGTGATAATGACTGAGACCAATCTTTTCCTTTAATATGTAAATGAAACTGACACCAATATTGTCCTTTAATTCATAAATAAAACTTACCGGAGCATCTAATCGGCCTGTGAAGAATTTTTTTATTTTTCTTGCACCAGATATTTGTGTTGGTGTTACGGCTGGCAGTTTAATCCATGGTTTACCAGCTGTAAATATCAAATAGAAATTCTATTATGTATGAAATTAATGTGGCCACAAAATAGACCAACTGGGATAACAAAATTAAATGTAGTTTAACATCTTAATTTTCTAAACTAACCCTGGGCTAACAACATAAACAGACATTTGCGGACTACGGAAAATTTGAGGGACAATGGCACTACATCCTATATTCTTATTTCAAATTCAACCTCCAGGGTGGCCTTGTTTTTTGGCTTCATCTCAACCATCTGAATGACGAGGTGTTTTTTTTCTTGCCAGGCGGATCTTATTTACAATGTCAGTGTTTTCTGATCTGACCACAATACCATTCGCCATTCAAAATCAAATACAAAACCCTCGCTCGTGATTGTTTTAAATCATAAATAATTTCATGGACTACTTACGTTCATTACAGACGAAATATGTCTTTTTATTGACACCAGTTCTATTATCTTCTTTCGGTGGTGATGCGGGTGCTTTAAATTCTGGTTTAGGAAAGTCGTCTTCTTCTGTTTCCTCTGATAAAATACAAAATAAAACATTGATTAAAAACAAGGAGAGCCAGTCGTCAATGTACTGTCCTGGAAGACAGAGGTTTGTGTTTTAACTATTATAGTGAGAACTCTCAGCTCTTTATCTGTATCTTACATTATGCACCTTTAACAATTAAATTTATTGTTGCTTATTTACATCTTTTATATAATAACTATCCTTTTATTTGCCTGTTCTTGAATCTCTTATAAACTTTTAATAAAATAATATTTTTAAAAAATAAAATTGTTTTATGGTAAAACTGACCTTCTTCGCCTTCATCAGCCTCATCTTTTTCTGTTGAATCTTCCTCATTTTGTTCTTCCTACAAAATAAAAGTCATTTGTTAAATTCATCTAACAGAAAGATTTTAATGACTCTGTTGTTAATCAAATGATTCTTGCAGGGGAACTGCAAAACACATAATTTACACAAAAACAAATCTACGGGCAAGACTTAGTGCAGAAATCACAAACAAACAAACATCAAATTAAGTAAATGGATCCGGGGGCTAGCTGTATTAGTAATGTTAGACAATTAATGTTTATCACTGTGCTATGTTTCAACTCATCTTTACCAAGCAATGATACAGTATAAAAAAATTATAGGACAATAATCTACTTCTGATGAATAAATAGTTATATTTGTTTGTTGTCAACTGGTTCAGCAGATTTTACTATGAATACAGGTAGGTATAAGAACAGTTATTTTTTCTTTTGAGTCAATTTTTTTAACTTTCAATAAAAGAACTATATTTAACCTAATATTAATAAAGACTTAGTTTTTTTTCCCGTGTATCAAATTAATCAAGGTTTTCATTTTACTCACCTCTTCTTCCTCCTCCTCCTCTTCATCCCCCTCTCGATATTCGACTTCTGCTACGTAATAATTCTGTTCCGTTCCTAAAACCTTGCCCCAGAATCGTACATGTTGTAATGGGTGATTATCTACGAGATTTTTTAACGCTAACCAAACTCTGATAACCTCCTCTCTATTTAAACCAATAGCAGCTTGTTCAAAATAAAAACATAATTCCATTAAATTCGGTAATGGTGTCTCAACTTCTTCATCTGGCTGGGCTTCATCTTCCTCTCCTTCGCCTTTCTACAATAAAAAAATAGATTAGTCCGGTTAAAAATAGATCAGTCTGGTTAAAAATAGATCATTTCGGTTAAGAATAGATCAGTTTGGTTAAAAATGGATCTGGTTTAAAATAGATCTGGTTAAAAATGGATCGGTCAGGTTACTAAAACAGATCAGTTTGGTTAAAAATGGATCAGATCAGGTACAAAATTCTTGAAACAACTTTTTATCATATCAGGGTTTTTCTTATCAATCAATCAAACTTTACTGTTTTAAAGAAGGTCTATTTAATTCTTTGACCCATGCCAATTATTAATTATTTCATTGGGTTTTTTTTTTAACATTGAATATTAAAAATTCTATTTTGATAGTCTTTCAACTACTTCAAAGACTATTCAAATTCATGAATACAGTTGAGCTTTAAAATATCACAATAATTTTGAATTGTACTATGACTTACTGAGAAAAGTTTTTTCTGTAATTGAGCTAATGCTACTTCTGTAGATTTATCAAGTTTATCTTGAACTGTGTCTGTATCGGATGTAAATTTAGATCTTTTCGTATCTTTGCTAATATCTTCAATAACATCAGCAACATTATCAGGTCTCTCATCTAAAACTCTTGTTAAAACTCGAGATAAATGATCATAGCTGAAAATATTAAACAAACAATGAATGAATGATTTACTTAGTATTGCTTTGCAATGTTTTTAATGGTTCAGAGTTTCAAGAATTGGTAGGTCTAGTGTCTAGTATTAGTAACCTTACTGAAAAAAAAACAATAACTACAAGTAGGCTACTTACTTCAAATCTAATACCAAATGAGCCGATGCAATTTAATGAGGCAATATAGATAGGTTAGTAAAACTTAATTGTGATTATCTCGATATGTGCAGAAATTATATATGAATATGATAATATGATTCAACTGATATTTTTCTTCATTTTCCAATTGGCAATGTTCAAAACCCAAGTTAAAAAGGTCCATATAAATTGATTCCACAATGCACAATGTTAAAAAAGCCATATCATGTAGCCTACATTATCGGTAAAAACGTTGGAGATGTATTCCCAAGACTGACTAGCTGCTTGGGTTTTCAATAAGCGTTATCACTGACCAGTGACTGACAGGCCAGGGTTTCATTTTACATTTACGATTTACTATTCTAATACTAGCCTAATTAATACTAGTAATGATTTCAACAGTGTCATTTACATTTATTTAATAAGGCTAACTTTAACAACAGCTAGCAGAATCTACTTGATATATGGCTGCGTCAGTTTGTTTTTATAAAAAATCATAACTTACAGATTTATTCCTGTGTTCGTGCTTGCTGTGAGAAGATAAGACTTGGCTTTGATAAATTCGTTTTCTTTCGTACTGATCGGTGCAGAACCCTCTGTTTGTGGAGTGCTCGGCTTCGATCCAGCCTCGGTTTGTTGTGTCGAAGACATTTTTACAGCTTCCTACCTTCCCCTGTTGACAAATAAACAGCTTTGCTAGTTTTTCACGGACGGTGTACCTTTTCTAGTGTGATTCTTGTCGCTTTAATCTACATTTGTTTTATTCAGCTCAATAAACGGTTTCCCTGGTGTGCTGTTGCTAAGGTAAACACAAAAACAACGCTGAAAACATCACTTCCGCTCAATAACGGCAAATAATCGTGACGTAGAACACATGCGGGTGCGAGAAGCCATTTCCTGCAAAGTTAATAAAAGTTTTAATCATCAAAATTTCTACCGTAATTCGAGTTATTTCCGTTATTTGGAGGTCATATTTGATGGTTTGTTATGTAGCCATTTCTAATCTACTTGAGTGGATACGAATTAGATGATTTTATTGTGATTACTTTCAATGACAGCAGTGTTGATTACTGACTTATAAATAAGCTAGCATTAAATAGTCACAAATAATAACACAGCTTATCAATTTGTTAATGTGTGCCGTGAATGATGGATTTATTTGAAAGATGCACAACAGTCCATTTTGAATGTGAAATATTTAATAAGAATAAATTATGTGTCAAGTGACATGTGTAGACCCTCCCAAAGAGTTCAAGTTTTCAGATTGTCAACAAATCCAGACCACCAAATGTTGAAATGTGAATTAAAGATAATGAAATGGTTTTGTTGATTTTCTGATCATTAACTGATTAAGTTTGTATTAATAAAAACTGTCAGCTTTAAAAATGGATAAGAAGCGAATGTTGTCAAACTCAAAGAAGAAAGATTCAGGTTTAAATGAGGGAATTGCTGGTCGATATATTAAACGAGACACACCTCCGATGCTACGCAGTAAGTTTAACATCATTACAAATGTTATAATGACATACAGGGTATCTGAAATGTCATGGACATACGGCATGAGTCAATGATATTTTAAGGTTCTAATTTGTCAGGTTGAATACCTGTGGTGCCCTTAGATTTGGTGCCCAACACAGATTTGTCTATCTTCTGTATTTTTACCAGATACTTGCCACAAAATTAAAAATATCAGGTAATGCCTGGGTTGATATAGCACCAATGGCAGTAAAATCAAAGACATAGTTGAAGCTAAATTTGCATATAGAACGAAAATAGACCACAGTACGTAAATTAAAGAGAATACCGTAGTTTTATGGCAGGATTTATGAAAGGTCTGATTAAACTATTTAGGTACCAGCACTGTGGTGCTGTCCATTAGATTTTTCAGGCTCGATTTACAGAAAAGAGCTTACTGTAGGCAACAGGGCCTCATGATACAAGTCATATCAAATTCAAACATACATATCCCATAAATAAATATAGACAGTTGAAGACACAACCGAAAATAGAAAAAATTGATTAGGAGTAGGACATTGATGGAGAATTTGTGGGTCCTTGTGCAAAAAGATGTTCATGGATTGATAAACTTTGCTTGCATCGTAAACATTTTTAACGTTTTTTATATTTTTTCAGATTATCATACGCCTGTACGACCTGGTAACAGTACACCAAGACGAACCACGAGAAACCCTGCATCATACATTCCCCAACAGGTGTCTGCGACAGGAGGACAATTCGCTCCATCTATTGTGCCTTCATCCGTACGTCTTTCAAGCCCAGCTAATTTACATTCGTCCGTTTCGCCCGGACCCGTGACCGACAGACAGATACATCTATATCAGCAACATCATCTACAACAAATACACAACGCGAACACGGCATCACCGATAACGCAAGGAATACATAATCTACGCTTAGCGTCTCCCGCTAACACGTGGGGTGATACATATATTACAAGTAGTAGTCCTAGAACAGTTGGTATCGCTTTCTCTCATCAAACTGGTCAATCTCCATTAATGGCTGGTGTGAGTCATGGGGTCGCGCATCATCCGTCTCAACATGTCGTCTCATCAACTCCGCAACTCCAGATTAAACCAGAAGAAAGAGGGATTAACTCTGCTGCTAAAAACATGACAACAGCTTCTCGTGAAGGTTTGTTTATACAGTTTAGTAAATTATCAATGAACTTAATGTAAAGTTTTAAAAAATGTTCCATGTCAGTAAGGTACGTACATGTACCTCTACCAGTTCCCGCAGAAACTTGAAATTTTCACATCAACTGAATCGGTTAATAACTTTTTATTTTACTGTATTTTAGCTTCTGCTGAGAGAAAAATTGATCCGATTGAGGCCATTGTATCAAATTTTAATTATTGTGCAGATGCAATTCATTTATTTTTGATTAGGACGTCTTACAGTTAATTTAATGTACGCACCTGTACAGTGGCTTTATTAAAAAAAACTTTTAAAGTTATTAAATATTTTAATTTACTGATGGAGGTCTTATTTACATGTACATGTAAGTGTGGTTTTGTGGTCGAGAGCGTGACATTAATTAATGTATTGATACTGACAGAGCATTGTTTCAATATATTACCCAATGTCTTAAGCGCGAGACCATTAAACAACTTAAAATACAACACTATATTGCACATGCATTTCAATGAAGTACGTCAAGCAAGTCCAATAATTCATTGCTCGTACATTATTTGAAATAATGAGTTTGTTACCCACCCAATGAGAAGACTGCATTCGGAATAGAATGGAGCCTTTATCATTGGCTGTAAGCTAAAATTTGTGAATTTTGTACCCATCCAGTGAAGATCTTCAAAGAATGTTAAATTAAGTTTTCATCAATATGAGAGAGAGAGAGAAATGGGGTTTAACGTCCACTCGACACAAACTAAGTCATTTCGGGACTAACATGATTTAATTTTATTTCAATAATTCGCTTGCGCGTAGGGCTCTTTAGCAGTGGGAGGAGACCGGAGGTTGAGAAGACCCCCCTATCTCCATGCCACATACACTGACACCAGGGATCGAAACTACAACCACAAGCCAGAGGTGACCGGCCAGCTAGAGGTCGAAGCGCGGCACTCTAGACCACTAGGCCATCCCAACCCCCTTCATGAATAAGAAGTCAGATTCCATTTAGTAATGCTTTATTTTGGGGACTGGGTGGCCAAATGGTGTAACGTTTGTGCGATAGATCATAAGGTCTGTCATTGAGTCAAGTGGCATGGTTTCAATTCTTGGTACATTCGTGGGTTTTCATCGGGTACTCCAGTTTCCATTCATCCCGTAAATTGGGTCATGTGTTAGTACCAAAAAATGAGGGGGTTGGGATGGCCTAGTGGTCTAGAGTGCCGTGCTTCGACCTCTAGCTGGCCGGTCACCTCTGGCTTGCGGCTGTGGTTTCAATCCCTGGTGTAAGCGTATGTGTCATGGATAGGGGCGCCTTCTCAAACTCTTGGGTTTCCTCCGGGCACTCCGGTTTCCTCCCACTGCTAAAGACCCCTATGCGCAAGCGAATTATTGAAATAAAATTGAAACCATATGTTAGTCCCCAAATGACCTAGTTGTGTCGAGTGGACGTTAAACCCCATTTCTCTCTCTCTCTCCAAAAAATGACCTAGTTTGTGTTGAGTGGATATTAAACTCTATTTTTCTTGTCTTTATTTACATGTATAAAAACTTTGTGTTTTGAAGATGAGAAGACGGATGGTCAGCTGTCTCATTACCATAACCAAGGTCAAGGTAACACGGAATATTCTAATTTACAACAGCTGGATGATAATTACCAAATACAACAATATCATCAAGAAATACGCAATTATTACGCTCAACAAAATACAGCCGCCAACCAAACGTCAAATTTATTTAGTCTTTCATCAGATAATTCTAGCCAACCAACTTCTTCAATATCCAGTGACCGATCAAGTCAGTTATCGTCCATCGATCGCGCCACGCCCGTCATGAACTTATATCATAATTCAGAACAACGTGGCGTGATGGCGGCACCTGCAGAACATGGTAATCAAGTTTTGCCGTTGATGTCCAGTGACCGAAGTCAGACGAATAGTACGTTTAGTGGTGATCGTGGTAATGTGGTATATTCTGCAGCAAATCACCATGGTGATGGTATTATGTCTACTGTCTCATCTACACCAGCAACAAGTATGTTTATATTATATATTATATTCTGGGTCTGATATTTGATGTGTAGTGTGTAGTTGGAGGGCTGAATAGTTAGTGTGTGCGCGCTGTTTCATAAGGTCTGCCATTGATTGAGTCAACTGGCATGGTTTTGATACCTTGGCATGACAAGGGGTTGGGTCACCTGTTCAACCTCGTGGATTTTTTCCCGGTTTCCTCCCACTGATAAAGACCCCTACGCGCAAGCGAATTATTGAAATAAAATTGAACCATATGTTAGTCCTGAAATGACCTAGTTTGTGTCGAGTGGATTTTAAACCCCATTTCTCTCTCTCTCTCTCTCAGATATTCAATGGGTGGCTTGGTGGTATAAATCTTGCTTTAGAACATAAGGTTGGTTTAATCCCAGGATTCTACCAGACCTTGTCGGTTTTGTCCGGTTTCTTCCAACTGCTAAAGATCCCTTCAAGCCAATTATTGTAATAAAGATATTCCATATGTTGGTCTCAACATAATTACTGTTGATTGGATCTTAAACACCTAATAATAGTGCTGGCACGAAATATTGTTGAATTGAGACGAATCAATGTATCATGAATCTTTTTTATGTTTTTTTGTCGCTTCAGTAAGTAACATGTCACTCTTAATTATAATGATTTTAGTGAAATCACACTAAGCTATGTGAGGGATGGTTTGAGAATTTCATTATTCAGCTTCAGTTTTCATGTTTGTATGAAAGAGATCAGACGATGGTTAGGCAGTGGGTGTAGTTTGTGGACCCAACATCCAAGTTATTCCTATTTTCAGATAATTTTAGTGGATCAGAAGAAATACCATTACCTCCGGGCTGGTCCATTGATTGGACTTTACGTGGTAAAAAATACTATATAGACCATAATACTCAAACCACACATTGGAGTCATCCGCTAGAGAAGGAAAGTTTACCCATGGGATGGGAACGAATTGAATCGAAGGAACATGGAGTATTTTACGTCAAGTAAGTAAAACAGTGTTAGCTAATGAAAAGTGGTATCAGATATTCTAGGGAGAGGAAGCATACCCTGTCTCATGTACAATATCTATCAATACTATATATCTAGACTAGGTGGTACCAGGTGTTCTAGGTAGAGTAAGCATACCCTGCCTCATACATGATACCCCTCTACTACCTATAGCTTAAAGGATTCCAAGTGGTATCAAGTGTTCTAGAGAGAGTAAGCATACCCTGCCTGATACGATACTTCACAAGAAGGATAGCTATCTGAACTTCCCAAATGATAAGTGGAATCAGTTAGATTAATGCCATCACAAGTGCTGGTGGGAAACAAACTGACTATCCACCCAAATATAGACTCGGGTGATTTTTGTGGGAAGGCATTTCCCATGGTCATTGTTGAGGGAGTTGACAAAAATTATGAACAAACTGTAGATTTGTTAAGAAAGGACAGCAGATGAGAAGAATTCCAAAAACTGGTTTCACTCTTGATTACCCAGATTCCACAGAGTATGTCTCCTTGATAATTGTCTGAGTCTGGAAGTACATGACTAAAAGATTATTAATTCATGGAAAATAACACATTTTATT
This sequence comes from Patella ulyssiponensis, assembly GCA_963678685.1. Lineage (NCBI taxonomy): Eukaryota > Metazoa > Mollusca > Gastropoda > Patellidae > Patella > Patella ulyssiponensis. The sequence goes on from OY783230.1 coordinate 78,445,576, forward strand.
CAACAGTTTTTTCTGACCTACATCAAAAAGGCTTACCTCCTTAAACTACAAACGGGCCCGGTCAGTACTTGGATGGATGAACGTCTGGGGACACCGGGTGATGTAGACGCCTTAAAAAAGGGGGTTGGATGCTGCATCTGAAGGTCTTCATTGAATCAACTACCGTGTTTTTGATTCCCTGGTTGTACATGACAAGAATAGCAGCGTCACCTGTCCAGCCTCATGGGTTTTCTCTGGGTCCTTGTACTGTCCATATCAAAATTAAATTAAAATCATTCTAAGTTAGCGCCATTTTATTTTATTTTTCAGTCATATATTGAAAACCGCTCAGATTCACCATCCCTGTGCTCCTTCTGTACCAAGATTTAACATGGCGTTTAATTATGATGGTCCACAAATACAACAGTTACCACAGCAACTAGAATATCAACAACCTCGACAATCTAACGTACTTGTACCTGCTAATCCTTATCTTAAAGAAGGTAATTTATAAATCTTCTACTCTATACCAAGGGTGGTCAACCTTATAAATTCTCTATTGTATCGTTATCTATACCAAGGAGCCATGGTGACTCAGTGGCTAAGACGCTGGCTCGCTAATCTGGAGGTCGCTGCATTGGCAGAGAAAATTCATCTTGATATACTGACGTGATTTCTATTTATCAGCGATGCAGGACGGAGGACCTGACAAGGACAGTTGTTTAGTCTTTTTGATGGGACGAAAACCGAGGTCCCATGCACTGAAATAACCCCTTGGCAGTTGGATTTCAATATAAGAGTAGGCCATAAGGCAAAATTTCCGTCATAGCATACAGTATGGGGTATTCCCGTCTTCATTAGCCCAGTTCGGAGCAGAACAGTAGGACGTTAAACTCCATTTCATTTCTATACCAACGGTGCTTAACCTTTTATGTACCGGGCATCCATTTGTTTATACGAACTTGAGGGGCTTATGTGGCGAATTGTTTAACCCGTACACATTATATCATAAGGTCTGTCATAGACTCTAATGGCATGGGTTTGATTCCCCGGTTGTGTGTGACAAGGAGTATGGTTGCCTGTCCGACCTCATGTGTTTTCTCCGGGTTCTCCCCACTTCTAAAGATACACAGGCGAATTATTGAAATAAAATTGAGCCATATATAAGTCCCATATTTTAATCTTTTTCTTGTGAGAACTAGATCTGGCAGGCAGATATGAAAGCAAAAAAGTTATACATTAAATTCCCATTTTGATTTATTTCCCAGAAAAGTATCTTAATCAGGTGAAATGGAAGACCTTTAGTAAGTGATTGGTTGTTTATAATATAAATGTATATTTTTGTATATTATAACAGAGATACCCCAGTGGCTGGTTGTTTATTCTAAAGCTCAACCAGAACATGATCATAAACTCAAGGTAGGTCATATATAGTCTTGATTACTCCAGCTCTACAGATTCTTATATAGTCTTGATTACCCCAGCTCTACAGGTCTTATATATAGTCTTGATTACTCCAGCTCTACATGTCTTATATAGTCGTGATTACCCCAGCTCTACAGGTCTTATATATAGTCTTGATTACTCCAGCTCTAATTGCCTACAAGTCTTATATATAGTCTATAAAATTCACTCTGTGGCATACTTTTCATTAGCTGCTGAATCAGTGAATTATTATTACATATACTCTGGTCTATTGGTCTATTATACTCAAAATTATACCTTAATACAATTTACTATAAAATGTCTTGCCACAAATCAGACTTTTTTGGAATGACGCATATTTCAAAATTAAAGAGATAACGTATTTATAATACTTACTATGAATTTCTTTGTTAATTTCAAAAGAATATTGTCAAATCTTCTGATATTTGAGTTAGTTCCTGTTGAGTTAATTCCACCACATTGTTTTATTTCAGTGGGATTTATTTCGATTAAATGAATTAGAATATTTCGATGCGTTGATTATTCGACTGTATAAACAGGAACTAGAACAACTTGTGATGTCATATGAGGCGTACAGGTCCGCACTAAATCGAGAGAAAGAGCGACAAAAACAAGATCAGCAGCAAAAACAGTTAACGCAAAACATAGAAACAAAAGTGTGACACAGCTAAACATTTGGCGAATAATCTTGTATCAAACGCATCACAAATAATTTTTGTGGTGTGGAAGACAGCTTTACGGACTGTGACGATAAAAACGATGGATTGAAATTCGTTTGTATTAGTGCATAAATATTCATTAGTGCTGTCGTTTAACGAGCTGCTCATGTCATTTTTTATCTGCAAAGAACGTAATTATTTACATCTCGAGTAAGGTAGTGTTCTTTTGAAGCTTTAATCTATTTAGTACAACACGGCCATACCAATTTTAATTTGAGTTCTTTGAAATCTTTCATAGCCACTTGAATCCTGTGAACAATTCTTTGTTGAAATATAAAACCCTAAAACTTGAAGTACTCTTTGCTTTTAAATTAGGGGTGTTTTTTTTACCTGAAGAAATAGGAAACGAAATTTTAATTACAGTGAGAGTGAGAAAAATAGGGTTTAACATTTGGGGACTGACATGTGGTTCAATTTTATGTAAAAAGGGCTAGGGCTACACGCTAACGTCGCTAACCCTAACCCACAATCTTCGGCAACAATCACCTGTCATAACCCTGCTCACCTCTTCTGACCTTGACAAAGTCTGCAGGTGGCCTTAATATTTAGATCTAACTAGTTTGCTTTTACATTGGGGTGTTTAACAGTGGGTGGAATCCGGAGGACCCGGAGAAAACCCATGAGTTTGGACAAGCGATCCTACTCCTTGTCTTGTACGTCCTGGGAATCGTAACCACACCAGTTGACTCAATGACAGACCCACTGACAGACCCAATCTGATTAAAACACAGACCCAATTTCGTTTCGTTTTTTATAGTTCAAAATTTCATTTTTACTTGTCTTTACTACTCTTGGATCTGGAGGACTTGTTATTTAATTCGTGTTCTGGCTGAAATGAGGGGTCAGCCAATCAAATGGTCTGTCGAATCGACCGTTTGACCTTTTCATGCGTGGAACTGTGGGTAGATATTACCAGCCAACGACGTCTATACTATAAACACCAGCGGATAGAAATCATAACAAAACAAAAGTGGATTTTGAAAAGCATGGCGGTCGCTAATTGGTTAATCGAATGACTGACGTTATCGGGTCAAATGTCCCGTGCTTGATACCTGACGTCATAGAACGTGAGCTTCCACTATAACTAGTTAGATCTACATGAGTGTAGGCCATCGAAAGTATAAAAAACGAAACGAAATATAGATCTATATTTTAATTAGATTGTGACAGACCCACTGATGCGTTCACCATTCAGTCCCTCACCCTCAGGATATCAAAGAACAATAATTGAGATTGGTATGACCTGAAAGTTGTACTGTATTGTTTGCTGATCTAATATATATATATATGAGAAATGTGGCTGGCCAATATATTTTCATAATTATTACTGTGATTATTGTTATTATTAATAGGCTTGTCGTAAACTAATGTTTGTAATGTATATCATCGTTCTACTAGGCCTTCTTCTATAGGCCTTGATCTACAGGCCTTGTTCTATAGGCTTTATTCTAAGTACAGGCGTAGTTCTACAGGCTTGTTCCCCTGATATGTGCAAGATGCACTGTAAAATAAGAAAATTATGTGTCATAAATTTAATGTGAAATAAAGAGAAAATAACAGCATTTTTCAGGCAGAAAACCAAACGGAAATAAGTAGCTGTTTACTGAATCTTGATTTGTACAGGTTAAATATCTGATTGAATTGCTCTCTGGGACGGTCTACGATATCAGTTCTACTAAGTTTCATGTTTATAAACATATTGAAATAGTCTACCAGTACGTTTCTCACCCATGGTGATGGTATCATATGGATAATGTCGAGGATTAAAATCCTATTTTTCAGTACAGATATATCTATAATCATTTGAAACAAACCACATGTATTTATCAGCTAGCGGAATTCAATAGCTTACAGAGGGAGACAGAGAGAAATGGTGTTTAACGTCCACTCTACACAAACTAGGTTATTTTGGGATTAACATATGGTTTAATTTTATTTCAATAATTCACTTGCATGTAGGTGTCTTTAGCACGGGGAGGAAATTGGAATACCCGGAGAAAACCAACGAGGTTGGACAGGCACCCCTACTCCTTGCCACTCAGTAGCTTACATATTTTATTGTTCTGAAGTATTAAGTGTCCATATTAGTTTTGCTTTGGTAATGAAATGGTATTGAATATTGTTTAGTGGTACACGCAAAAGAATTCGGGTTAGATCTAAATATTAAGGCCACCTGCAGACTTTGTCAAGGTCAGAAGTGGTAAGCAGGGTTATGACAGGTGATTGTTACCGAAGATTGTGGGTTAGGGTTAGCGACGTTAGCGTGTAGCCCTAGCCCTTTTTACATCGTGCTTTTTAAGTCTGCTAGTGGCCTTAATCTTTAGTACCGTTCACTTGGAGTCTTATTCATGATAACTTTTATTTTAATTATTAACTAAAATATTTAAAAGGTGCAGTCATTTCATTAGCTTAAAATTAAAATCTTAATAAAAATGTTAGAGCTTAGGCAATGAATTTTAATTTGTCTTTGTGAATAAAGCGCAAGGTGTCTTATTTCTAAGATCTTAAATTGACATATTTAATTGGATAAGATCTGAAATTCTGATGCAAATTTTAGCTCTTTTTAAAAATAACTTCTATTAACAGTACTACTCAAGTATATAGTGCTTTTTGTGTGTCTTCATTTCATTTGTGAACCAATTTTATGTGTAGTTATTGCCCCTGAAAACTCCAAATAAAGCGACCCATCACAGTGCTTCTCATGGGAATATATTCATTGCATCGTAACACTATGTTTATTTTTAGATACAGCTCAATTTAAAATTAGTTACCAAGCTATTAGTAAGATTTATTCATTATTAAATTGTTTACTTTAATTGGAGATGCTCAATGGCAACTTTAGGTTTTTAGTGTCGAAGACGAAAGTTTTGAATTTATAAAATTAAATTAGTTTGAATACATAGAATATTGTACTTTTTATAGAAGGTATGAAATTATTGCAGTGCTGTTGTATATAACAATGAGCACTATATACATCTCAATATATGTAGGGTTACCCCAGTATTCTTCATAATTTTTGGGAGTTATTTCCCATATCATTGAAACCTTGTTGACAAGCTGTTAGTCAAAGTTTTCAAAATTTTCTAGTATGTTTTATTATTTATTAAATACCTGGGAGTTATTCCCCCATTATTGAAACCTTATAGACAAATAAGCTGTAAGTTAAAAGTTTTAAAACTTTCTAGTTATTTCACTTATCATTGAAACCTTGTCAATAAGCTATTAGTGAAAGTTTTAAAAACTTTCTAGTATGTTTTAGTGTTTATGGCAGAGTAATTTATGGTAATTTTTTGATAAATGTAAGGTAGACATATATCTTTACATTCAAATCATGGTTCCCATAGGGACGTTAATGCAGTCAGTTTTGATGATTAGAGTTATTTCCCTTGTTGAATCTTTGTCAAACAGGCTTTAAGTCATATTTTTGAAACTTAGTATGGTTAACTATATATTTTATGGTAGTTTTTAATAAAGGTTTAAGCAAATTTGATAGCCATGGGCCTGGGGCTGTTATAATTTGCAGCATTGACTTTTAGTAGCCTATTTGTATTAAACTAGCATCCCGATCTCCTAATTTACTAGATTTAATTATTTTATTCTCTAGTGCGCGTCGTTAATTATAGAATTTAATATTAGTGCAATATATTTATTAATACTGGAGTAAAAATTGATTAAAAGACTCGATTCAGTTTATATGGAAAATAATGACTGATAAAAGACCACTAGTAGAAAAATCGGGCTATATGTGTTGTAACAACAGGTGCTTGTTTTCCTTATACATGCCACTCAAGGATTACAGAAAATTGTTACTCAAAATATGTGTTGAGATGCATATATTCAACTCGTCACAAAATTGTTTGAATAGAATTTGAGGCATAGCAACCAGATTTAAAAAATAAGTTTCCATCATTTAAGCCAATTTTAGTTTTCGTTAATTAACCATTACCATTAAGTCTTGTGGAAGATTTTTAAAAATCTTTTAAGATTTGAAACTAAAAGTTTCAAGTACTGTTTTGATTAATAATTTAAAAGTAGTTCATTTTTTTGCTAAGAAAATAGGCAACAAAAATTCAAATTGATGTGATCTTATTTTATAGATATCTTGTGAAAAATTATTCCTAATGCCAGTTCCATTGGTAAAATCTTGCTCCCTTTGGTGCCAGTATATGCTATATGTTTTATTTACATTTTGAACAAAAATGTTCACATTTGAAGAGTTCAATTCAAAGACATTATATTAATGTGTTAAAGTTTTTTTCCTGTGCAACTTGTCTCACTATCACCCAGTAAAATATCCCACATGTGAATATTGCTTGATATCTGTATTTAACAGGATCGAAGTAAGGCCTGTGTTTCTGGGGTTGTAGCCTAAAAACTCCACAACCAAGAGGGCTTCCAGATATTGTAAATGCCTGCTGGGCTTTTGGCAAGGTTTGGAGCTGCAGCTCAAGGCCTTCACAATTATGTATTGATAAAAGAATTTGGTCACTATACATGTACTATATATATCTCTGTAGTAAATATTGTAAAGGAAACGTTCCTTTATATTACCTGCTATCTGTGTGTAAACATTTCCTACATTCCTCACATCTAACTTGACTTTCTGGGAGCCTCACAATAACCTGTTTCCCATGGAAACCATCAAATTTTAATCCAACCCTGATATATAATATCACATTTCATATGGAAACCATCAAATTTTAATCCAACCCTGCTAATTAATAATATCTGCTTCAAGTTGTCTTTGAAGAGTCATTTGTATCTTTTTTTTTGTTTTTCGTTTCAAGACAGATAGTGAAATATAATTCACAATTTGTGTCTGAAAAGAAACTAACCCAGCATGTCATGTAACCATGGTAATGAATGAATATACAATATACATTGTTATTATCATATTTTAGAAAAGAACTCTACAGTTTTTTAGTTTTCTCATTTTCAATTAATTTTCACCAGTGCAATTAAGCTAAATCATTTGTCAAGGTCGCTGAGATGTAAATAAGGTTAGCGCACATGATTGCTGGAGAGAATGTAGGTAAAGCATTAGGTCTAGGGTTAGGGTTCGGACTAGCACTAGCCTTGTTTACGTGTACATCTCTGGACCTTTGACCAAAGTTGGCCTTATCAAGTAGATCTAACCGTTCAATTGGAGCCAATATATTCTTCACTTTCTGTACCACAAATCCAGACAAAATAGTGCTACATGTACATGTGTATTACAGTGTCAAAGATCATATGGAGATTCTCTATTTCTTAACGATTGGTTGAAAGGAAAAATGACCTTCACTGTGTATTTGATTTTATTGTGTATTTGAAATACATAAAATGATTGAGACTATCATTTCCCGTAAGTCAATCTACGAACAGCTTGTTACCATAGATACAATGGTTGCTAGGCTTACTGATTGTCTGGCTGTTTGTGCAATGACTTGTAGGGAAATGTTGTTTAAAATTGACAAGGAAATATTTGTTATAGTCGAAGCAGAGGTTATATATGGACTGGAATGATCCAGACAATAGTTCAATAAGGTCTTTAATACTATAGCAGTTAATCTATGAACAATATTCTAGACGCTATATATATCATATTTCAATATTGGACTCTTGTTAACACAAGGCATTGTTGGGATTTTTTTTTAGTTCAAATTTTTAGGAGACTGGCAAGTAAATATTGCCCATACATTTGGATGGGACGAAAAACAGTTGTTTAATTTCACTTTAAAAGTCTGAATTAAGTTGAGTAATTAAGGGGGAATAATAGGAAAAAAAATGGCCTCTTTGTGGATTATTCTCTTCAGCTTGTTAAATAAGCCAGATGTTACGATATGATAGACTTTGTCGTCAAGAAATTAATTTAGAATATTATTATGATAGAACTGGTCGTTAAAGAATTTATTTCGTATATTATGATATTCTTGATTATCAGGAGATGTATTTAGAGTATGAGCTAGCTATATTTAATTGTCAATAAAACTGTTGAATGAGCCGTTTAATTTCTAGAAACTGTACGTTATTGTGATAAACTGTATTTTAGATGTTTTGTTGGAACATCCAGTTATGAAATCATTCCATTTCAATAAAATATTAAAAAATCCAAACAATTGTTTTTATTTTTGTTATTCTCCAGAAGGATATTAGTGGTATGCTATTCAATAGAAGCCATAGTGGCTAAGTGGGTAAGATGCTGGCTCACTAGTCTGGCGGGTGCATGTTCGATCCATGCATTGGCAGAGAAAGTTCATCAGGATTTTCCGATGTTTCTTCCCCTTGTCAGTGATGCAGAACAGAAGGCCTGACAAGGACAGCTTTCTAGTCATTTGGATGGAACGAAAAACAAGGACCTGTGTATTCACTGACGTGCACGTAAAAGATCCTTGACAGTTGGAATTTGATATAAGAGTAGGCCGTAGTGCTGCTACCCGGGCAAAATTTCCCTCATAGCACACTGTATAGCGTATGTCCATCTTCCATTAGCCCAGTTGAGGAGCAGAAGGGTAGGACGTTTAACCACATTCCATTTCATTTCAAGGGGTTATAAATCTAAAGCTGTGGAATGCCATTTGAGGGATTTTATGAAAGGTGATCCTCTAACAGGACAATCAGTCTAAATATGGTTCACTTCCCTTCTGTATTTACAAAGACCGGGGAAGGGTGGGTGGCTGAATGGTTAAGCGTGGGCACTTTAGAACTCAAGGCCTGTCATTGAGTCAAGGGTTATAGTTTCGGGTCAACTCGTGTACGTGACAAGAATTGGGATGCCTGTCCAAAATGATGGGTTTTTTTCTGGGTCCTCCAATTTTTACTCACTGCTCAAAGACCCCAACACGCAAACTCACACCAGGGATCGAAACGACAACTGCAAGCCAGAGGTGACCAGCCAGCTAGAGGTCGAAGCGCGACACTCTAGTCCAACCCCATCTTCATTAGCCCAGTCGGAGCAGAACATTTCTAGTCCACCCCACCCTCCTAAACACAATAAAATAAGTAGTGAAAAGGGTTTAAATATTTTATTGTTCATACGTTTAACAATAACATTACCAGTACCATAAAGACATACATATATTAATATAACAAATATTTTCTCCATTTCAAGTTCGTTCATAAATATTTAATTTTGTTCGGATTCTCAACATAATCAAAAACAGTAACAGTTACATTATCTTGAAAATCTATAACATTTGTGTCAGTGATAAAACATGATTTGTAACGCATTTAATTAAAATCTATATATATATATATACATATAAAACTATCAGTAACGATCAGTATTATACTATCAAAGTCGTCAAATCTAATAAAACTAAAAACTATCAATAACCATAGGATTCATACACAAAGTAATATTCTTTATTAATGAATATACAGAGTGTGTGTGTGTGTGTGGGGGGGGGGGGCGGTGATCGTCAAGACCATAGTAGTTCAAAAATAGAAAATAAAAATAGAGCAACGTTTGAAGTTTTGAAAGGCGTTAAATGATGCATCCAAACTATTCCAAACCCAAAGAATAATAATCTACTCACATAAAACTAACCACATTAATAAAACAACAACAACAAGAGAGTGTAGATTTAAATTGAGTAAATTGAGATTTGCTCATTTTGTGAAATATCTCCCAAAATACTCCACAAAACGAAGCCCTGTACCAGCATTAGTCATTAAGAGCACATGATCAGAGCTCTAACGTCAAACAAAATCTGGACTTACGTCATGATAATATAAGTTCTCTATTCCCAAGTAATCAATACAAAATGTACAACATTAAAATCCAGTAAATATATTTACCATATAACTTTTATAAAAAAAAAACTGTATAAAAATGTAATAATGCTCTGTATCTAAATAAACCATTAAAATTAGAAATGTACAGTTATCTACACTAATATTCGTCACTGTCAATTGTCTGTCTGTCCGTTGAGGGTTGTTGAGGGTTGTTGAGGGTTGGTGGCTACGTTTAGGCTCTCCTGAGGCTGAAATGTGGTGTATTGGGGTAGCTTGGACCGGGGAGTAACATACGCGTGGTTTATTCCTGTTTATGGCTATAGCCTTGCTACACCAGGTCAACCGCTAGTTTAGTGTAATTGTTTACATAAGCAAATAATATGATAGAGATCAGCATAATTTACATCCATGTACATGTACAATAGGCATACAATGTTCATATTGAATCTAAATTTTTCATAAATTACACAAATCTCATTTTTCATAAATTACAAAAATATTGATAGACTTAAAAAAATATTAATAACAGAAATATTTCACAATACTTCTAATAATTATTCCAGAAATATTAAAATAATCAAAATAATAATTACAGGAAAATATTTTTAAAAAATAATCATTACAGAAATATTAAGATAATAATTATTGAAATGTTTCATTAAAATAATTATTACAGAAATATTAAAATTTTTCATTATAATAATTACAGGTAATATTTCAAAATAATACTTACAGATATCTAAAATACTTCATAACATTAATCACAGAAATAATTTATAATTATAATTACAGAAATTTTAAAATATTTCAAAATGAAAATTATATGGAATTATCAAAATAATTTCTTATAATAATTACAGAAATATTAAAATAATTTATAATGATAATTCGAAAATATTGAAATAATCTATAATTATAATTTTAGAAATATTAAAATAATTTGTAGTAATAATAATAACAGAAAATATCAAAATACTTTATACTTATAATTAACAAATAACAGGCAACATGAGTATGTGCATGTATGTATATACATGTATACTGTGAGCAAATATAAGATGTATCATTATATTATAATTACGTGATATATTGATAATAATACTTGTTTATAGAATTCTAATTTAATGCTGGCTTCAAATTCAATCAAAATCGTTGTAGTTTTTGCTAATGAGTTAGACAATATCACAAAGAACTATATCATTATTATGTGCTTGTACATGTACACTTAGCATTATCAGAAATAATTCAAAATGTGTTCAAGTAACGACTGATAGTTAAAATCCTATTTCAGCCAAAGAAAACACTGCATCTACACTTAACAGAAATATTCAAATTCAAACAAGTTTTTCAAGGTTATTCAAATTGATTTTTTGGTGATAGTTTTCGATGTCTGTTAAAAAATATGGAATTCGATCAAATAATGGTATGTCAACACGGTAACTTAAAAATAGGGAATTCGATCAAATAATGGAATGTCGCCATGAATAGATGACGTCCGATCTGTATTTAAGGTAAGTTAAAGGGACTAATTCTTATAATATAATACTGATAAAGATATAAAAATATAACAGGATGTTTAATTATATTTGGTTAAATGTTACAATATAAATAATTGAGCTTTTCAAAAATGATAATAATATGTCAGTTGAAAAGTATTTGAATCAAAATGGATTCACACATTAAGAACTTTCGCAATAAATGGCATTATGATTTAGTCCGAGCTGCTTCTTGCCATCGTCGTTGTTTCTAGGTTTTACGTCCACTTACACCAAGGGTGATATCGTAGACAAATAACCCTCTTTGTTCACTTTTGTTAAAATATGTTCTATTGGTCAGTAAAGCTTATAACTGGCTACATCAGTGTGCATACAGTTTCCACAAGGGGGGTAACTCTATCCTGCGAGTGAGTAAAGCTACTTAATACTGAGTGTAACTATTGGCCAGTTTTTTAAAAAATATGCTACTTTTACTGCACATAATTTGACTGACAGGTCTCGAGACATCTCGGTCAATATTCAACACAACAGGTCATGACCGGCAGATAATGGTTGATTTGGAACCCTTGATGTACATATAAGGGAGGTAAGCCAGTTCTGGTTCGCATTATGACAGGATCAACCTGTCACAGAGAAAATCTATAAAAATCTACAAAAATAAATTTAAAACAGATGAAACAATAATTATACACTTGGGCTTTAAAGCTCCCATAATTCACTACAAAACGAAACCCTGTCTACCAACACAGACAACCTGGTTGGTCAATAAGATCACATGATCTGAGCACTAACTTCCAAGAAAAAATGTCAGATATTAATTAAATACAACATAAACAATAATCAGATTACAACAAATAAAAATAAATTTCACAATGTTTACTTCCAAGACTTCTTCAAACATACATTATACAAGAGCTAAATCTGCTTATTGCAGGTCTTTCTTTAGGCCTGAAATGTTATCTAAATAATTAATTAGACATTAATTGATTTATCTAGACCATAATAAACTCTCGATGTCATCACTAGTCAGCGATATATACTGGATTAGGATCCCTTTTGCTGCTCAACTTTTATTCATGATATAATCATGAAATGGATAATCGAGACTATGTTTTTGTCGTACAGACTTTAGTAATGATGATTGAGGCTAGGCCGAAATTTCAATCGCTAAATTCTCGGTTCAGAGTGGATCAATTTGACCGAAATTTTCAGCAAATTTCCTTTACATTATCTAGTTTTTAACTATTAGAGAGAGAACTGCCAACACTTTGTCTAACTTCCCATAATATATCTTTAAGATTTGAAATGAATAGACCTACTGATCAAATATGGCAAATAGAAAGGACTACTTGATTTATTGTTTCACTGTCATGTTTTAGCACAACCAATTCGTATATATCATACTAAAATCTATTCATAGATTAACATCTAGTGGATAAATAACGATGATACTTTCGTCTTCATCACGCAATTGATTATCTTTATATTGATAGTAGCTGTAGCACATACATATTCTGTTTCGTTATTTTGTAGATTCTTGTCAATATAACATCTCGACCACCACAACGAAAATGAAGCATAGTAATTGTAAAACAACAGGAAAGTCACTAGAAATTTATGGTTGGTTTTATGTCCTTTCCGTTAATAAGCACATTAGGGCACTTTCACTCGAACACTTTTAGTTTGTTTTTCTTTATTCGGCTTCGGAGAGTCTGGTTTGAAAGAGTCTATCGTAGTACCTGTATCTGTCTGGACAATATATGCTACTTGTTCTCTTTCCTTCAGATGATACTGAAAAAAAGACAAATATGAACTTGCTAAAAACACAATATTTTGAAATTAATGTGCTACATTTTTTTTAAGTAGGAAAGTTACATAAATCTGCATGAGATCAATTGCATCGTCCAGAGCAACAGTTTTAGAAGTATCAAAAACTCAATACAATCTGATTAAAATACAGGTCTATATTTCGTTTCCATGGAGGCCGCGATGTCCCAACCTCTGATTGGGCACTGCTGTTTACGTATCTGAAGATAACATAGCTATAAGTAATATAACAACGTCCAGATGTTGTCCAGATGTTGTAAAACTCACAGTCATTACTTCAGGAACATGCAATAAGGGTAATTAGACAATAAGGTTAATATATCGACCTACCTCTATGTGTTTAAGTTTATCATCAATGTTGACTTTATCGGCTGGTAAATCGTAACTTTTTTCTTTTCTACATTTCTCGTAGATATTATCTATAGCCATTAATGTTATACCTAACTCTGTTCTCTATAATAAAAATATAATATACTGGAGAGAGAGAAAGAGAGAGAGAGAGAGAGATGGGGTTTAATGTTCACTCCATACTAGGTCATTTAACATCCACTCGACACACACTGGTCATTTCAGGACAAACATATGGTTTTAATTTTATTTCAATAATTCGCTTGTGCGTATGGGTCTTTAGCAGTGGGAGAAAACCCACGAGGTTGGACAGGGGCCCTACTCATTATCATTTAAAACCAGAGAATCGAAACCACGCCAGTCACCTTATGATATAACGCTAACCATTCAGCCATCTCCCCCACCCCCCTCAAACATACTAGGCCTTTGTTATATTAATGGTAAGAGCAGGAGGACTGCACTACATACAAATCAAAACCAACGAACAAATAAAATGTATAGACATAAACAACAAATCAAGTGAACCACTGCTCTGTAAAGAGTCTTAACTGTCATGTTTCAAAGACAAATTATAATGAGTTTTTTTTTCTGAAATTTTGGTTGGTTGCATTGTCAACTTTATCTTACCTTAAATTTCAGATTATCTTTGGTCAATAAAAAGTTTTGTTCTTTTCTCTGATTTTTTCCACTCTTTTGTTCCTCTAGAGTTTTAAGTTCTGCTAGTCGACTGTTATACCAGAGTTTCTTCGTGTTATCGTCCTGTTTTAATAAATCTAACTTCGCTTTCGTGGCTTCAAACTAAAACAAATCATTAATATTCCTGTAATATTTTTTGACTTACTATGTTGAACTACCAAACACTCAAATAGACAAGCTGTTTGTTTGGTTGCTGTATAATAAATGACTTGTTTAACATCAGATTTGTCACAATAATCATGTGACCTTCATAAAAAACCCTCATTGACAACACTTGTTTTCTTTCCTGGTACATCTGACAGATATATCAGGACAAGTTTTGCCATGTAAAGTTACATGTGGTTGGTACAAATCGCATTTGTGTGAGTGGAAGGCCTGACAAGGACAGCTGTGTAGTCATTCGGATGGGACAAAAACAGAGGTCCCATGTACACATTGGCTAGCACGTAAAAGATACGTTGACGGTTGGAATTCAATATAAGAGTAGGCCATAGTACTGCTGTCCGGGTAAAATTTCCCTTATAGCACACTGTATGACGTATGCCTGTCTTCATTAGACCAGTTCAGAGCAGAACAGTAGGACGTTAAATAACATATCATTTTATTTGTGTGAGTGTGACAGACAATTATCAGAATATTCCCCAAGTTAATGCAAGGGCCTTAGTAGCCAAGTGTCCCACGTAAGCTTAATGCATCCCTGTCTGTCAACAAAATCATTATAGACAAAAAGATAGTTTTACAAAGGTGTACCACACTTACCTCATCTCCTATAGCATTCAGATTAGAGAGTAAGTCTTTATTAGCTTCATCTAATGTTCGATGTCTCATCATTAACCCTTTAACTTTATCTTCACTTGATGTTATATAATCTACAATACACATCTCACACATTATAATCAACTAAACCTTAAAATCAAGGTCTTTTATCAAATGTATCCGCTAAATTATTTGCCCCATCCTTACCACCAATCCCTTCCCTTGAATCCACCTATCCTTACCCTTGAATCCAGCCATACTGAATCCACCCATCCTTACCCTTGAATCTAACCATCCTTACCCTTGAATCCATCCATCCCTTCCCTTGAATCCAACCATCCTTACCCTTGAATCCACTCATCCCTACCCTTGAATCCAACCATCCTTACCCTTGAATCCACCCATCCTTACCCTTGAATCCACTCATCCTTACCCCTGAATCCACCCATCTTTACCCTTGAATCCACCCATCCTTACCCTTGAATCCACTCATCTTTACCCTTGAATCCACTCATCCTTACCACGAATCCACCCATTTCTAATCTTGAATCCACCGTCCTTATCCTTGAATCCAACCATCCAGAATTATATCCACTTAAAATATTTAATACTCATTCCCATATATTCATCCAATTCCCTGCCATTCTTACCTTCAGGCATTGCTTCCTCAACCCTAACCCCTTTCCCTTCCATTCTTACCTTCAGGCATTGCTTCAACAACGGCCAGTAAATAGGTTTCATATTTTTTATATTGTGCTAATAATTTCTGTAAGGATCGATGTCTGAAAATAAACAAACTTCTGTACATCAAAAGAAAATTTTTTAAGGATTTTCCATCACTGAGAAATAATGATTGATCCGTAGTAGATCCTACAGAACAGCGTAAAGATGTTTCATCCGTCTGCTACTAGCAAACAATCCATAAACTATCAGACTATTGTTTATACCCGGTAACGGGATCATTTTTATAACTAGTTGATAAAGGGCAAACACTCGAAATACGTCTTGGATAAAAAATTTTAATCTTCACACAGTCTTGTCAAGTTTCGTGCCTGAGAATTTTTATTATGATTTACTGACAAGGAATGGTTCCTATTCTTCCTCAGCTGCATCACTGAGATCCAACCTTGCCTGCGGTGTTATAGGGACTCTTCCCCCTTTCCTTTCCTTCGGGTGTCAGTTTTTTTCGTCACTTTCTTGGGATTTTTAACTATCAGACTTGATAAATATTTTCAAAATGGGGTTTAACATCCATGACACAAACTAGGTCATTTCGGGACTAACATATGGTTTCAATTTTATTTCAATAATTCACTTGCGCGTAAGGGTCTTTAGCAGTGGGAGGAAACCGGAGTGCCCACAGGAAACCCACGAGGTTGAGAAGGCGCCCCTATCTCCATGCCACATACGCTCACACCAGGGATCGAAACCACAGCCGCAAGCCAGAGGTGACCGGCCAGCTAGAGGTCGAGGTGCAACACTCTAGACCACTAGGCCATCCCAACCCCCCTGTATGATACAGCGAGCACCATTCAAGATTAACTATACAAATATTGCAAGACAAAAACAACAAATATGAAATCAAATGAAATAATCGACCATACCAACCTTTGTTTTATCTGTTCTAGCTGTTCTGTGAGTATTTGTAATTCTGATTTTTTCATGGCTCGTAATCGGACTTCTTGTTGATATTTCTGTATGGCTCGTCGCTGTTTTACTTCATTTTCTTCAATAAATTTTTCAAACTTTGATACCCTGTCCTTCATCTGTAGATATAAACAATATTGGTTGGGAATTAAAATGGTAGTCAAGCCTGGAAATAAGGCACCTTTCACTGACAATGTCACGCACAGATTCAGGATTTGTCAGACACAAAACCTCTGGTGCCTGTGAATTTGTTCAGAACTGTTTTGTCTATGTTTTTTATCGTACCGACTTTAGTAATGATGATCGAGGCCAAGCGTAAATTTCAACTGCTTAGTTCTAAGCTAATATTTGATCAATTTGACTGAAATTTTCAGCAAATACCCTTTACGTTATCTAGTTTTTAACTATTATAGTGAGAACTGCCAGCTGTTTATCTAATCTCCCATAATATGTGTTGTTTAAGTTGAGCAGAGTTTCTGATTATCTGTTGATTTAGGAAGATAGTCTAATCACTAATCCTGATTGATCCTGATTAAACCCTGATTAAATCCAACACCCTCAGATAGATAAATCTCCAGATAAAGCTTAAGGCTATCACTAGGCAATGCTCCCTATTTAATCTTTAATATATCCACGTGTCAATGGTTTACTCCTTCATTGTAATCAAACGTAACTGGGTCTACATCAAGTTGGTCTACATTGTAGTCTGCGCAATCTGATTAAAACTTTATTAAAACACAGATCCTATTTAGTTTTGTTTTTTATAATTTGAAATTTCGTTTTACTTGTCTCTACTACACTAGGATCTGGATTATGTGAGGGATTAGTCAATGAAACGGTTTGTTACGGAAAGTTCTTGGCATGCGATGCACAGAAGTGTAGGCAAACCACTAGAAACATCAATGCTGATTGATTAATCATTGTCTGATGTCATAGGGTCAAAACCCACCCATATGACCACTGACACGACCTACCACTAGATCTGTTCAGATCTTCATGTGGTAGAGGTCATCCAAAGCAGTCGTTGTTTTTTGTATTTCAGAGGAGAGCCAAAAAAAGCTCCCCTCAATCAACAAATTAAAAAAAATAGCTCTCCTTAAAGGTTCTCCCAGTTTCGGTAAGAGGAATGTTTTAGAAATAAGGAGAGTGATTTAGAAATTAAGGAGAGTGATCTGATATTAAGGAGAGCGATTGGTAGATAAATGTTAATAAACCCCCAATGACTTTGTAAAGGAGAGTGATTTTCAATTTTAAGGGGAAGGAAAAAAAACTCCCCTCGGTCGACATTCAGGTGAGCTGTAGGCGCTCGAGAGTAATCACTCGCCTTAAAAAACCATGACTGCGAAAGTATAAAATGCATGCAACAAAGGTGGCATAGATATCAGAAGTTAAAGACTATTTCCCTCGTTTTACGCAGGAATCAGAGCGAAATGATTTTCTCATCTTTTAAGGTGGTTTCAATAGTTAATAGTGCGTCCGTAGATCATGAGAAAATGCAAGTTAACCGTTGAGGTCTTACCCGTTGCTGTTTTTTCTGGACTTCAATTCTTCGTTTTTCACATGCATCCATTCGTTCCTTAAACTCTCGTCGTTTCGCTTCTAATTCAGCATCCACCTTATCTGTCTCTACTTCTTGTTTTAAGAGAAGGGTTCTTTGGCGCGTGTTCGTGCTAGATTCCAGAAGACGGTGCCCGGGTTCTCGTACCACGGGTATCTGTGTGATGTTATCCTCATCATCTCTATAATAAATGCATCAAATTTTTATAAATTGGAAATATTCACAGAATAAAATAGGAAATATTCACAGAATACCGCCGACAATGGTCAATAGCAGATTTTAAACACACATATAATTCAAATATCGGTAATGACAAAGTCTATCTGTGAAACTGAAAAGGTGAGATATATCAGACAACTATATAACATCTTGCCAGCCACGCTTATCTTTAGGGTATAAACCCTTTCCAAACCCAAAGTTATAGAGTATTTTTCTGCATTCAATGAAATTCATTGAACGCTTCATTGAGTTGTAATTCTTGTTGGGAAATACTTAAGGGTAGGCATGAGTATTGCCACTAGCATAATGACCAAGCCTTAACTTTAAACATTCACTGTAGAAGCTTCAAATTTTTTAAATATAATGTAAGTAATCATTTCTACAAATCCTTTCCGTAAGCATAACACGAACCCGAATTTAAATATCACCTGCAACAGATTAAAGCCCCAATAACACTCTTGTTGCAATTGAATAATATGTCCCAATCTTTATTCTGGCCAAGAAATTGTATTATTTTACAATATTCAAATTAATTGATGATACAAATTTCATCTTAACACACCTAATTTAAAGAATTGGAAAAATTCAACTACATGATTTGAAAAGGTTAACGTAAACCTTTTCAAATGTGACTTGGATTTTAAAATATTTTCGAGCCCTCTGAACAAGTAAAATATGATGCAATGGATAATCTACACAATAGGTAGGACAAATAAACATCTAGTACTTAGAATAAGACTATTATTTATTTTCTAGAGCTGCCAAGCCAGCAAGAGTGTTATTGTCCCTTTAATGTACGCCGTTCTCCGTGGGTAATCGTTACTTTCCGTCAATTAACAATCTGTAACGTCATTTTAGTCCTTCTGCTCATATTCTCGTCTATTTCTATGAGCAGAAGGACTAAATTGACGCCCTCGATTGTTTATTGACAGACAGTTACGACAACTCTTTAAAGTTGAAATTTACCTGTTGCGGGTTCGTGTTATACTTATAGAAAGGATATGTTGACATAATCAATAGCATTATTTAATAAATTCACAAAGTTTTTCTGGTGACCTTTGGCTTTAAATATTCACTAAAAACAAACAATTAAATCTAGATCTATATTTTCTAAAATATCTCATGAGATTATCAATCATTATAAAAATTTGTCACCGTATCAACCAAGTTATTTCCACAAAGAACAACAAATCAATGTTGATCTGACGGATGAATAATTGATTTGATAATTTGTCGAGTTAATCAAGCCATAAATTATTAACAAGGTTGTAAAGACTCGACACCTCAAAATAACTCCTGATTTATCCTCACCTCGCGTGCAGCTGTGTCACGAACACGTTCCGTTTTTGCGGCTCTAAGTCTAATTTATAAGTTTTTGTCGCAGCCATTTTATCTTGTGGGTTTTTCTTTCTTTACGTGTAGGAAAATCTCAATACATAAACCATTATGTGTAATTAGAAATAATCGCCGTAAGCCGCCATGTCTAAACAAGCTCACGTTACTCCTTGGAGATGATCACGTGATAGAAGTAGGTCATGTGACTTAACAGGTGCCCGTTATATGTACCGTTATAACATATGAAACTCTGTGTGGAAATACCGTTAAGATTTTAAGTATATATTTTTTACACCATATTTTCAATTTAAATGGATGACAAAATGAAGGTACATATTCATGAACATATAAAGTAATTTTATTGATCAGATAAAATTTTAAATGAGCTATTCAATCTATTGAAAATCTAATCCAATTCATGCCCTCAGCTATATCCATTTGTGGACCGATTGACGTGATTCGTTTTTTTTTTTATTTCGACGTAGACACGAAATAATTCGATGCAATTTAATTTCAAAAGATAGGCTACCTTTAGAAAAAGATGTCAGAGATTGTTTCAGTTGGAATACAAAAAGTAGGTATATCACTGAATATATATATAAGTTGGATATAGAATGAATGAATTACAACGAATCTAAAACTGAAGCACCCAAGGAATAAATTAAATCCCGGAATCTGCGAGTAATTATTAATCTTGCATCCCCACACAAATCTTTTAACCGAGGAAGGAATGGATGTAATGAGAAGAAATAGGGTTTAATGCTTCACTGTTCTGCTTCTACTGGGTCGATGAAGACGGGCATACGCCATACAGGGTGCAATTGAGGGCCATGTCCGAATAGCAATTGAAATCCAGCTCAAGGGATCTTACACGACATACGTGCACGACAATGTGAACACAGTAACTCAGTTTATCGTCCCATCCGAATGACGAGACACGACCCCTCGCTAAGTCCTCCGTCCTGCACCACTGGCAAGAGGAACCACGCTGGAAAATCTCCGCGGAACTTTCTCGGCCAACACCGGGATCGAACCCCGGACCACTTCGTTAGTCAGTTAGCCAGCGTCTTACTCACTGAGCCACCATGATTCTTAAACACCGAGTGAATACGATAAGCACCGAGTGAATACGTAATCACCGAGTAAATACGATAAGCACCGAGTGAATACGATAATATAAACATCCGAATAAATAATTCACTTCCTTGATGTTTCTTCAGTATCATATGTTATATTAAACCAGTGATATACAGGGGCGGATCCAGTTATTTTTGCCGGAGGGGGGGGGGCTATCAGGTACCCGAGACCATGCATCTCTGGTGGAGGGAGATGAGAACTACTTGGCATCTATCGTCATTTTGGCGTATATATGCAAACTGCGATTTTAAAAGAAAGGATCAAACACCTCGTTTGACGTCAGTTTTTACTATGAATTAATACGACAATGCCCAACCCATCCTAACATCTGACGATAAAGGATAAAGCAGGAGGGGGTTTGGGCCCCCACCCCCTGGAACATCGAACCAAGGCCCTTCTGAAATGACCCCCCGGACGTACCCTTTATTTGACCTTAATTTGGCTGAAAAGTTGATGTCATCTGTTGTAATAATAATAATAATGTACATTTGTAATTGCGCTAATTCCATCCATATTGCATGCTCTAAGCGCGAAGATAATAGCTAATCCTGATAATATGTCACGAACAAATGAGTTTTGAGTTTGGATTTGAACACAGCTAATGATTGAGAACTCTGTATCTCCAATGGTAAGTTGTTCCACAAACGCGGTCCACAGACACTGAAGGCTTTATCCCCATATGATTTCAGTTTAGCTTGCGGCACAGTCAATGAAGGCTTATTTTGTGAGCGAAGTGGTCGATTTGGTTGATATGTTTTAATGAGATCAGTGAGGTAAGATGGGGAAAGATCATGTTGACACATATAAACCAATGTTAGAATCTTGAAAGTTATTATGATTCGTATTAAACATAATTTTAAAGTTGTAATTAAACCCACTTGTTGTTCTGTTTGCGTCAAGCATTCTCGTCCAAAAGTTTTATTTGCCTTTTATGCGAAAAGACAAAAATGTGACTTAGATCGTTCTTCCCCTGGACTCTTCATATATTTGATATAACTTTGTGTTATATTATTATTATTTCAGGTGGTGTATATTACTATCATGTGTGTACTTATATGCCAATCTGCATCAGTGAATAAACCAGAAGGATCACCATCTACATGTATATCATGTTATTATTTCGCTGATAAAAATCTTGGACAGATACTCAATATCATCATGAGTAAGTAACACTTCATATCATATATTATAACGGTAACGGGGGAGGGTGAGGGCGAATGGTTATCATGTACGCGCTGTTACATTCAGGGGCGGATCCAGGATTTTCAGAAGGGGGGGGGGGGTGCTGCACCAAGTTGGGAGTGCGAAGCCCGACCCATGATTTTTGAGTGGACAAAAATGCCCACAAGGACTAATTTCATACTAGTAGTACTGTAAATTACGATTTCCAACCTAAACTGTTTGTGTTCTCCTTTCCCGCGAGAATATATGGAGCTAAAAATTGTTCGCCACCGCAAAAAAACAGAGGGGGCGTGCGCCTGGTGCGCACCCCTATGTATCCACGCCTGAAATTAGGTTTGTCATTGAGTCAAGTGGCATGGTGTCGATTCCCTGGTTGTACGTGACAAAGAGAAGGGTCGCATGTCCAACCTCGTGGGTTTTCTATGGGGTCCATCGGTTTCACCCCACTGCTAAAGACGCCTACGAGCAAGCGAATTATTGAAATAAAATTAAACCATGTGTTGTTCTCGAAATGATCAACTCTCTCTCTCTCTCTCCCCCTCCCTTTCCCAGTTTATTGCGCTTTAAAGCATTGTTTTGAGGTCGTTATAATCTATTGTATGGTGGCCTGCATCAACTATTGTTTAGCTCAGTTTTTGACAGTTATGTTTTCCAGGGAAGCCGATGTTTGTGTTCTGGTTGTCAATTGTAGCACGTCAATGCTGAAAACTATAACATACAATATAATATATGAAGGCGAACAACAAATTATATATAAATTAACATTTCAAATTAAGGGAGAAATGTTTTGATTTGATAGCCAATTGTCTAGTTTTGACTTCTTCGTTTGTTTTTGCTGTTTGTTTGTGACGTTCCCTAAATTTAATTCTAATATTGAACTAACTAACGCCCGTTTGTCCGTTTGTTGGAAACGTTTGAGCAATAGTACAATGGTTATAGACACCCTGTTGGCTACACCCAGCTAGTAAATGCATCTAAGGGGTTTTAGAATAGTAATGGAATATAATATTTGTTTTATTCGGTGTGGACGAAAATAACAAACCGTTGATGTAATATTCCCCTTTTAGCAATAAAGCAATTAATTCATATAAGCCCACTTGGCTTGTTTTTGTGTCTCATTTTTTATGACTTTCAACGGTGGAATTCGTCGACACCAATATCTCCATTTAAAGGAGCTACATTCTTTAGCACCTAGAAATTAACACAAATGGGTCGCAGCGTATAGAATAATGTAATATGATTGTATATAAACTGATTTATATTCAATCTTTTCTGTTTTTACTGTAATTTCTAATCAGTTATTTTCGGCGAAATACTCGAAGATTTCAATCTGAATGACTATCTTTGGCGTCAGGCTATTCCTGTCTATACCGGTAATATTCTCCTCCGGGATATGTTTAGCCCCGTTTAGTAGCTTCATTACAAATGGCGATCGAACGCATTCTGACACAAGATTCGTATGCCAATTTCTAAATTTTCATTTTGTCTTAGATATTGGACATCAGAAGCCCAAGATAAGCAAGATACGTCACCGACTTCGGCTATCCTATGGAAGAAAGACTTCAGAAAAAAAACTCGTTTTTTTCTTTTTCTCGGGTTATTTTCTTTAGTTGTTCCCCAGCATAACCCCAGTCTTGTGGTTTATCCTACACAGAACACCTGGTACCCCTTCTGATTATTATTTTATGTATTTAGATACAGGTATTGTTGGTGACTGTTCAGGTTTGTGTAGTTATTTACCATCTAAAAAACAACAAGCTGGTTGCAACAAGTACTGTCAACAATCTGCTGGGATATCTAACTTTGTGAAGGCCGCTACTCAGTAAGTTCCATAGCTTCTTAGATTTTAATACAATCACACCCCACCACCACCGCCTTCAATAAGTTTCATAGATTGAACTTCACCCGTGGTATATCTACTTAGTTACTGGAGCTATTCAGTAAGTTCCATAGTTCCATAAAGAGAACAGGGGCTGGAAAATAGCGATGGTTTTCTTACACCGAGCTCGATTCCATGACCATCCAGTTAGTCAGCGCCATACTCACTCTTTGACCAGAAGAGTGATGATCGAACATCAAACTGGATAGTCACATATGTCCAGCTATCGCACTGATCTTTCGAATATCTGCCGATTCTATTAATAAACGAATATTATTTCGGTTCGTTTTTTATACTACATGAAGATCTGACAAGTTGTACTGGAAGGTCGTGCCAGGCATCATACGTGCGGCTTTTGACTCAATGACATCATACCTTGATTAATTTACCAGCCTTGACGTTTCTATTGGTTTACCCACAATTCCGTATATTCCACGCCGAGAAGTCGCCGTAACAGACCGTGTCATTGGCTAATCCGTCGCTCCAACCAGAACGCCATTAATATAACAACTCTTTCAGATCGTAGACAAGTAACACGAAATTTTGAACTATAAAAAACGAAGCGAAATAGGATCTGTGTTTTAATCAGATTATTTTGTTGTAGATGTGACATGGATTCTGTTTATTTCTGTGAATTAATTAATCAATGTGATTTTATACCAAATGGTGATGCAACAATTAAAACTGTCCAAGTCTCCCGTATTAATCAAGTTAATGGTGAGCCGTCTATTTTAGTATGTAAACTGAACAAGCGGCAAATCAAATGCCACATTTTGAATGTAAACGAACGAAAGCTAAAACTACTAAGATCCCCGATAGGCTAGTTAGTGCTATATAATAAGGCCAGTTCAGCGTTCGCCATAGGTCACGAGATTGAAACGGGGCTAGCGCCAATTTCAACCTAACCCTAACCCTGGACCCAAGCCCAATGATTACCCTATCCATACCTTACAATTTCACCAACAATCGCGTGCCCTAACCTTATTTACATCTCAGCTAAATTGAGCTGACCATAACAAATATATTTAGTCATATCCGATGCTCTAGATAGTTGCTTATGGTCTTGATAAGTTAATAAATGTCATTCACTTGATTTGATATTTGTTTATTTTTTGCAATGTCTCTTTTCTGTCTTGTACGCAGGTTTATCGTGTAGATTTTTGTTTTGCGAGTAGCGCGGTCCTCCTGCTCTTACTATACTAATTTATATAAAATTTGAAGATCAGAACAAGACCTGCAGTGGACAGATTGACCTGTTACAAAATGCATCTTGAATTCCTGTGGTTATATTATATGTACCTCTTACATCATGTATCTTTAATTCCCGTGGTTATATTATATTCAGATGAAGCTAGTTTGGATGTAACTGTTGATACAACACATGGTACAGGAGCTGGGGAAATACTAGTGAAACTACAAACGGCTGATAAAATACCACGTGGTAATCCCATTAGAACATATTTTTATTATATTCTTTCAATTTAAATATTATGACGTGTAGAATATAGCCTAATGATTAGCGGGTGCCCCCCATATAATAAGGTCTGTCATTGAGTCAACTGGCGGGGTTTCAATACCCGGTTGTACTCGACAAGAATGTCGCGTGTCCAACTTTATGGGTTTTCTCCTGGTGGTAGGTTTCCTTTCATAGCGAATATTGAAATAAAATTGAACCACTTTTGTCCGTAATATGTTGTTCATTTTTTTTTATCACATCATTTAAATTTTGAATATGATGATTCGAATGAGCGTATCTATAACACTTCGTTTCTTGTGGGTTCCTTTGGCAATACTTTGGGCGATTTTGACAAAAAGGCGCTCTTCTCGATTCTAGTTGATGATTAGTAGAATCGCGCCTTTTATGGGTTTTAGTCATTTCCAAAAAAGGTTAAAAACAAAAGTAGAACCGCTCCCAACTATTCGCTACTATAAATATGTATTCCATATGTTGAGAATTATTTGTGCTATTTCAATATTATAGGTATACATTTTCCTGTAACGAGTACAAATCCAGGTGAACATCATTACACTATACCTATTGATACAGGTGTAAATTCTACCTGTAATCAACGAAATACCTGTACACATTCTACAACATATACCATCACTATCTGTAAGTTACACAAAATTATTCTTTTTTAAACACTACTTTATTTTACTGCAAATGTGAAACTGTCTGATGACGCTCATTTAACATTTGACATATTTATTTGTGGTATAATTTCTTTAAGAACTTTAATATTGGGGCCCTATCAGCTCAGCCCAATCCCCTATAATCCGTCCCTAAATGACAGTGTTTTGCAGTCTGGATAGAATGTAGATACATTGTTTAGATTATTTCATTTAAAGATACGTTATGGGTGATTAGATAATGGGCTGACAGTTCTCACTATAATAGTTAAAAACTAGATACTCTTAAGGGAATTTGCTAAAACTTTCAGTTAATGTATCCACTCTGAAACGAACATCATTATTAAAGTCGATATACGATGACAAACATAGTCTCCATTATACAGTTCATGATTTATTCATTAATGAAAGTTGAGCAGCAACTCGGATTCTAATTCAGTAAATATCGCAGACTAGCGATGACATCGAAAGTTAATTTCAGGCACAAAGAAATACCTGCAATAGGCATATTTAGCTCATAAGTAATCTACTGTATCAATCACCCGTTTATTTACATCTATTTCAGCTGTTTGTTCATGTGCATGTGGGAGCCATCACGACAGAAGTCAACTTTACGACCAGAAGAAACTCTCGTTTACATTGTCAGACTAGGACCGATAGACAGTATTGTGACAAATAAACTTATATATTAAACAGTGTTAAATATTAACAACCACGACAAGCTGATTAAAATTCAGATCTATATTTTTTTATACTTTTTATGGTCTCTTCTACAAGGAGATCTGGCCGATTTTACTTGGAGGTTGCGACAGGGTTCATGGTAGCGCCTTTTTAACCGATGACTTCAGAATTTTGATGTTTCATTGGTTGCATTGGTTAATCCCTCACATCAACCAGAACGTGGGGTATATAACAACTCAGTTCCCAGTGAAGTAAAGACAAATAAAACAAAGTTTGAACTATAAAAAAAACGAAACGAAAACGGATTCATGTTTTAATCAAATTGCAACCAGGAGGATCTGTTGGTTTCCAGCAAACTTCTCCAGGTTACGGTCATGAACGGCTGTTTCCGACCATGAAAGACTGAGAAATATTACTTCAAAAAATAATGGGTTAAACAATGTCAGTTCCCCGTTCACGCCAAGGTGTAAACTGGTCAACCTTGTTTATCCGGAATCGTTTCCTTTCTTGTATCACTAACAAGTAAAAACTAGACTGACGCTATTCTCTCGGGGGATATTTTACCCATTGAAAAAGCTATAATATCCTTATACTTATATATCATGAAGCCCTATTACAACTCTATGTAGCGATTTGCCCGTATAGATTTTTAAGGAAATAATAATAGTATACCATTCGGGTTTACGAATGCCCCTCATACATTTTAGACATTAATGTATTAGTGAAATGATTTGATAATTTAGTCTATGTTATTAGTGATTTTTGAAAGAAATTCTATGGTATAAATCTAGTCAAATTTAACTAAAGCGTGCCAGCTTTTAATTATCAGCTTTAAAATGTAGACCAAAACTGACTACGTGGTTTTAGATAGTGTACTTTACTCTTATAATCTGAATACCTCAAACACCACCTGTACGTCTACAGAGATTAACGGTTCTAAAGAACAGCCACATTATGAAGGTAAGGTTGAATATATTTTAAATATCTGCTGGTGTAGCCATTTGGTCACACACGAAGATATACTTTTTTGAGTTATTAGAAAAGTCTTTTTTCTAGATATCTATGTTCGTCACACAAAAGAACCTACTCTATATTCCACTGTTTTTGACGTCATATAACTTAATAATGAAATTTAGTCAAAATTATCTAATTTAAATCAGAGTTTTGTTTTTTGATTGTTTTGCGCAGACAGGTTTCTATCCAAAGCTATTTTTCAATTTTACATTTTATTATCAGTTAGATGAATTGAACACAAGCATGTTATAGATAAATTGGTATATAGTGCAAATTTAAAGCAGACATAAAAGGGAACAATAGGGGATTAAAATGTCATTTAGACCAAATTCCCCCAAATAAATATAAATTAGTACCACGTGTCAGTATGGTAGACCAGCGTTTCGACCACGGACGCTTTTGGTCACACAGATCTCAATCGCAGAGATTAAATGGGTGGAAGTAGGAGTTGATTGGTGTGGGATTAGGGTGGTCTAGAGCTCTAGCTGACTAGTCTCTATCATCCAAACAAATATTCTACGAAAACTAGGGGGTTCTGGGTGACCGAGACTACTAGCTGACTGGTCACCACTGATCTTATTATAGATAAATAAATGAAATGAAATGGGAGTTTATTGGGGTTTTTTCTGCACGACACACGCCATGTTGTATCAGGGAGCAGCGAGTTTATGGCCTATTTCGACTGTTAGAGTTCTCTCTGAACGATGAGACGACGTTGCTTGCCAGGTCCTCTATCCTGTGCCAATGACAAGGAGAACTGGGGACGGAAGATCGAAGCTAAAGTTAGCGAACCACCGCGTCCCCGAGATACAAACACGTCCAAAAATTCGATAGCGAAATATTGTACATTTGTATGTATACCTTAAAAAGAAATGGAGTGTGGTTGATTACCGAATGGTTTAACGCTAGTTAGGGTTAGGGTTAGGGGTTAGGGTTGGGTTAGATCGCAAGGTCTGTCAAGGAGTCAATGATCGTGGTTCCGATCTCCCGCTTGTACGTGACAATGAGTGGGGTCGCATATGTCCAACCATGTGTTAGTCCCGAAATGATCTAATTTGTGTCGACTGGACGTAAAACCCCATTTGTCTGGCTCTCTCCCAGAACGGAAGGATGTATAAAGAAATAATGTCTTCGACTGGTGGTTTCTTGCCAATCTGATTAAAACACAAATCCTATTTAGTTTCGTGTATCTTACTTCAAAATTTCTTTATGCTTCTCTTTACTACGCTTGGACCCGGAAGAGTTGTTATATAACGCACGTTCGGGTCGATGTGAGAGATTAGCCAATGAAACGTCGAGTTTTTGGCTGAATTGGTTGAACAACTGTCGGGAGCCATAGGGTCAAAGGCCGCTCACGCGAACTCCCACTACAACCGGCCATCGAAAGTTAAAGTGAAAAGAAACGAAATAGATCTGTATTTTGATCAGATTGCTTTCTTGTCTAATAATTTTTAAAATAATTTTAGGTTTTTATTCTGTTGGTGTTGTTTTACGTACAACAATCTGATCAAAGCCCAGTTGATGTTAAAACACGTGAAGTTAACCGACGATTTGATGATGGCTGTGGTTTTTGTATCGATGCAACCCACAGAAATCTGCATTACTGGATAGAATATATAAATAGTAAGTTATTTATTTCTCTCTAGTTAGGGGGTGGGGGGATGGTCGAATGGTTAGCCCGCGCGTTTCGATTCCCCGGTTGTACGTGACATGGAATAGGGTCGCCTGTTCAACCTCGTGGGTTATTCCGGGTCCTCCGATTTCCCACTACTACGATTGAACCATATGTTAGTCCCGAAATGACCTAATTTGTGTCGAATGGACGTTAAACCCCCCTCTCTCTCTTTCTCTCTCGTGACATGGTCGAGATATATGACATCTTTGGAAAATTTGAAAGAATTTAGGGATGGTGACATGTGGTGAATAGACGAAACAGTAGCATTTTAAGTTGAATCATTGACATCTTTTAAAAAATTGAAAGAATAAATTCCCAGAATGTTTAATTGATGACCTTTAAGAAGGAGCACCAACAGATTGAGGAATTATATCGCACTCCCCCTCCTTCCTCGATCAATCGAGTGGTATAACCCACGCGTTTAGATCAAAATTTCTGTCAGTGACGCGGTTTCGATGCCACACTTGTACATGACAAGAATTTGGTCGCCTATCTAACCTTAGGAATTAAGACCACTTCGTTCAAACAAATTATTGAAATGCAATATATTATGTTACCTATAATAACATAGTTTGTGTTGAGTGAATTTTAAACTCTATGTTTCTTTCTCTCGTCTTAAATTTACTTTATTTTAGATGCAACGATTCCCACCAATGAGACATGTACAAGTTTCTGTGCCAAGATACCTGATATAGAAGCTGCTTTGGTCTGTGATTTATACTGTCCACAATACGAACTTCACAACTTCTTAAATTTTGTGAAAGGGTAGGTCAACAACTTCGTACATTTTATTAAAGGGTAGTTCAAAAACTTCTTACATTTTATTAAAGGGTAGGTCAACAGCTTCTTAAATTTTATTAAAGGGTAACGTCAACAACTTCTTATATTTTATTAAAGGGTAGGTCAACAACTTTTTACATTTTATTAAAGGGTAAGTCAACAACTTTTTACATTTTATTAAAGGGTAGGTTAACAACTTCGTACATTCTATTAAAGGGTAGGTCAGAAACTTCTTACATTTTGTTAAAAGATAAGTTAACAACTTCTTACATTTTATTAAAGGATAAGTCAATAACTTCTTACATTTTATTAAAGGTTCACCCTATGCGATGTTAGTCTGTCTTTGCTGCGGCATGTATAAAAGCTGCTGATAACACACATTTCATATAGATTTGATGACAGACAATTCGTATGGATTTAATTAAAGATATTTCGCACAGATCCGTATAAATTTGATGAAATACATTCCGTGTAGATGTTGTGAAAGACATTTTGTTTAAATTTTATGAAAGACATTTCGTATAGATTTTATTAAAGATATTTAAAATGATGTGTAAAAGTCTTAATGAGCTCAGTAGGACATTAAACCCATTGCAGTTCATTTGAATTCTACTGCAATCACAAGACATATTTTGTCATGACTAGTCATTGCTATTTGAATTAAAGCAGCTTTATTCATCGATATACCACATTTGTTCAGTGTATGATTATTTTATTTTGATATTTCAGATCGTATGAAGATCCCGTGTATTTTTGTGAACAAGCTAGTGAATGTTTTAATTCACCAGGAGGTGCTGCTGATGCTTTCAAGGCCAGTGTTAGTCCTAAAGTAGAGAGGACGGGAGGTAAGGACGAGTGACCCAACCACTAGAAAACCCGGCTACATTAATTGGCACCAGTGGTTAGAGCCCTAAACACACATCTAGAATGGTCAGGGTTTGTCCGAGTTGTCTGGAATAATCCCTACCGGTCGGAGAGAAAGGGTGTCTATCAATCGTTGAGTTTGGACGAGGTCCTAGAATGGTCAGGGTTTGTCCGAGTTGTCTGAAATAATCCCTACCGGTCGGAGAGAAAGGGTGTCTATCAATCGTTGAGTTTGGACGATGTCTTAGTAACTTATGGTCATGGTTTGTCCGAGCTGTCTGAAATAATGCATACCGGTCGGAAAGAAAGGGTGTCTATCAATCGTTGAGTTTGGACGATGTCTTAGTAACTTATGGTCATGGTTTGTCCGAGTTGTCTGAAAGAGAGAAAGGGTGTCTATCAATCGTTGAGTTTGGACGAGGTCCTGTAGAAATGAAATTAAATGGGGTTTAACGACCTACTGTTACGCTCTGACTGGACTAATGAAGACAGGCCCATCCATTTGTTTTGTTTATTTATAATTTGTTCAGCAGATTTACTTTTTATTTTTTTCAGTTGAGCGATTTTTTGAAGTGTTGTATAATGTGACAAAACCAGTTGGTCCTGGTCAGTTCATAATCTCTATTGAAACTGTTGATGGTTTACCGTATAGTAAGTATAATAAGAGTTAGTCCCCTTTGATTAAAATCTTGTGACTTGGTGTACGCGAGAGAGATAATAACGCAATCCGAGAGGGGGGGGGGTCATTTCGAGACTAAGACTCGGTTAAATTTTATTTCAATCAATCACTTACGTGGGGTGGGGAGGGTCTTTATCAGTGGGAGGAGAAACCGGAAGACCCGGAGAAAACCCACGAGGTTGGACAGGCGACTCGCCCACTTCTTGTTGGGGAATGAAACAACTCCAGTTGACTCAATGACAGACCTTATGATACAGGTCGTACGTGCTAACCATTCGACCATCCAACCGCCACCTGGTAAACGACTGCTTGTACGTTAAAATGGAGGGGGTTGGGATGGCCTAGTGGTCTAATGTGCCGCGCTTCGACCTCTAGCTAGCCGGTCACCTCTGGCTTACGGCTGTGGTTTCGAGCTCTGGTGTAAGCCTTCTCAACCTCGTGGGTTTCCTCCGGGCACTCCGGTTTCCTCCCACTGCTAAAGACCCCTACGCGCAAGCGAATTATTGAAATAAAATTAAACAATATGTTAGTCCCGAAATGACCTAGTTGTGTCGAGTGGACGTTAAACCCCATTTCTCTCTCTCTCTCTCTCTCACGTTAAAATGGATAATCATAACTCCTTGGACGACTCAGTTGCCGGGGGGTGGGGGGGGCGTATGTTTATGTAAGATTTTGATAAAGAGTTGACCGTTCTAGCCTAGCAGTTGGAAAATAGACGATGGAGTATGAGTTTTTGACAAGATACTCCCGTTTGTAAAGTACCATTGCTAGTAAATTGCTACTATAATAATCATACCCTTAAAGTTACATTATGGGAGATAAGATAGAGAGATGGCAGTTCTCACCATAATAGTTATAAACTAGATAGTGTAAAGGTAATTTGCTGAAAATTTCAGTCAAATTGATCCACTATTAGCCGATAAAAAAGCGTTTGAAATATTCACATAGCCTCGGTCATCATTACTCAAATCATTAATATAAACAGCATAATCTCGATTATCCACTTGATTGATTTAATTATCAACGGCCATTAAGCGGCATATAGGATTTTAATCCGCCAACATCGAAGGCTAGCCTTGACATCAAGAGTTTATATGGTCTGGATATGTTAATTAATGTCTAATTGATTATTTATACTATTCAAAAAAAGTAGGGGATATTTGATTTTTAAGTGTTATTACAGTCACATAATGAAACTGACGAAGAAACAAATGACAAAATGAAATGAAGTTCACATTCATCGATTTATTCCAAATGATCGTTAGACTAAGTAAGGCACAGACTGACCATTATAAGGGTAAAATGATACCCGGGGTCAAACAGCAAAGTTACCACAGCATCACAACAAAGTCAGTAACGGGTAAATCCTCCTCTGTTTGCCAAACAAGCATTGATCCGACGTGGCATACTCCTAATGAGACGTCTAAGGTCATTTTGATCCAGATTGTCCCATTCCTGTTGCAACGCAGCAGCAAGTTCTTGGACATTGGCAGGACGTTGTTGACGTTGACGTAACCTCTGTCCAAGCATGTCCCAGACATGCTCGATGGGGGAGAGGTCGGGACTCGGTGCTGGCCAAGGTAATGTGGTGATGTTCTGTTGTTGGAGGTAACCTGTAACGATCCTGGCCCTGTGACATCTTGCGTTGTCATCCTGGAAGATGAAACGGCGGCCATGACGTCGTGCGAACGGCACAACATGGACTGCCAAGATGTTGTCCCGGTAGTACTGGCCTGTAACACGCCCTGCAACAACATGTAAAGTAGTTCAGCTCTGAACGTCGATCTCATTACACTCGCCCTGAACGTTCAGAAACTGTCCCATTCAATCAATGTCGAAAGAAAATTTTCGCCCCAGTCAATTTTACTGGGCAACTTTTCACTGCTAAACGATGGGGTGTCAATCCGTGTGGACGCATGTAAAACGTAAACGAACATCTTAGTGAGAAAATAAGACCTTGCTTACTTCGCTAGAGTCAGTATGAGCGAAACAACACGCTGTTAAAAATACGTCCCCTCCTATCAAGTTACAATTTCGCAGCCATGACACTCTTACTGTAGGTTAACGCCAACTTCAGGAATGTCAGTCATACAAGACGAAACGAAATGTACAGGCTTGACATTGTACAGGCTTTCACTCGGATTGACACCCCGTCAATAAGCAGAGAAAAGTTGTCCAGTAAAATTGACTGTTCTCCAACTTTTTTCGACATTGATTCAATGGGACAGCCCCTGGACTACATGTAAAGCTGTTCTTCCAGCAACAGTGATGCCTCCCCACATCATAACAGAACCACCCCCAAATCGATCATGTCTGATGACGTTAACGTCTTGGAAGCGCTCGTTTCGACGACGCCACACCCTCCTACGTCTGTCCAAAAAATCAACAGTGAACCTTGACTCATCTGAAAACATCACATTGCTCCAGCGTCGATTATCCCAGTGTTGACGATCCCTACACCAACGACGTCTTGCCTGAATGTGATGATCTCTCATTACAAGGGATCACGCGAGGACGTCGGGCGCGAAGGTGACCCCTATGCAGTCGATTCCGAATCGTCTGGCCACTCACTCTCACACCAGTGTCTGCTTGAAGACGAGCGCTGATCTGATTTGCTGTGATGACACGATTTCTCAAGGCCAATGTACGGATAAATCGATCCTGGGCTTGAGTTGTCGCCCTTGGTCGACCTGAGCGTGGTCTGTCCTGTACCTATTGTGTATCACGGTATCTGGACCATAGCCTGCTTATGATGGACTGAGAAACATTCATCGTCCGCGCCACAACCGCCTGTGTTGTGCCGATCTGTAGCATGCCAAGGGCACGTAACCTTTCATTTTGGGTAAGCCAACGCATATCAAAATTTGTTTTCTGGTCACTAAAACAATTAAACTGATGTTTCCACCCTGGAATTCAATGCCACAATGACTGTAACATTCAAAGTCAGAGTCGTGCAAATGTTGGGTTGGACCCCCATGATGATCCCAAGCATCACCTGCATTCCATGCGGTAGCTTTTGGTGCGTTTGGGCGTCACATGTAACTGGAAATGTTTCTTCTGTTAGGTTCTATAGTGACTTTTTTCGTAGTCATTTGCATATTTTAGTATTATGCCCCCAAAATCAAATATCCCCTACTTTTTTTGAATAGTATAGATAACATTTCAGGCCTAAAGAAAGACCTGTAATAAGCAGATTTTGCTCTTGCGTATAATGCTATTTTAATTATGCATTTTAATGTTAAATCACGGGGATCCGATGTTCTAGAGAATTGTTTATTGGCTTACCATGTGAATAAATGCCTAAGTAATTATTTGAAGCTCAAAATAAAGATCTGCAATACACATAATTCGTTCTTACATAGTGAATGTTTAATTTTGTCTATTTTCAGAGATATCTCAATTTACGGATGGGACACCTGTAGGACGGTACGCGGTGTCAGCTGATATAAATACAGTTAAAAAAGCTGATTGTCATCCGAAAGTTAAACCATGTGAAACTTGGAAACCGGGAAAATACACAATTAACTATAGTAAGTCTTTTATAAGTGATGTTTCGTTATTTTTTCAAAACCACCCGAATTGTATATATTATATTGATTTATCGCAACGTTTGACATTGAGTTTAATAGCGCGAAGGCAAGAATTTGGTTCATTTTTATACGCCCACATTGAAATGTGGTCGTATATTGTCGTCGCCCCCGTCCGTCCGTCAGTCCGTCGGTCGGTCCGTCCGTCGGTCCATCCGTTGGTCCGGCGTCCACAATTGCTTGTGGACGCTCTAGAGGCTAAAGTTAATATCCGATTGACTTTAAATTTAAACACAGTGTTTGAGGTCATGAGACAAAGAAGCCAATTTTCAGCGATTTCCTATAATAACTACCATAGTTATGGCCCTTGATCACTTCAAAAAATCTTGCGGACGCACTAGCAGCCAAAGTTAATACCCGATTGACTTTAAATTTATACACAGTGTTTAAGGTCATGAGACGAAGAAGCCCATTGATTTTCAGCGATTTCAAATAATTACTGCCAGAGTTATGGCTCTTGATCACTTCAAAAAATCTTGTGGGCGCTGTAAAGGCAAAAGTTGATATCCGATTGACTTTAAATTTATACTTAGTGTTTACAGTCATGAGACGAAGACGTCTATTGATTTTCAGCAATTTCCAATAATTACTGCAAGAGTTATGGCCCTTGATCACTTCAAAAAATCCTGTGGACGCTCTAGAGGCCAGAGTTAATATCCGATTGACCTTAAATTTACACACAGTGTATAAGGTCATGAGACGAAGAAGCTTATTGATTTTTAACGATTTCAAATAATTACTGCCAGAGTTATCTCCCTTGATCACTTCAAAAAATCTCGTGACGCTTTAGAGGCCAAACTTATCATCCGATTTACTTCAGATTGATACACAAAGTTTAAGGTGTTGAAACGAACAAGTATTTTGATTTTTAATGAATTTTGATAACTGAACAGCTAAATCCATGTAATGATATTAAATGTTCAAACTTTATAAAAAGCAAATAAATTCTAATGATTTTCTGATAATTACATAATGAGTTGTTACTCTTAATCAGATTTTAGTGTATTACAAATGTTTCATTACGTAAAAATATGCGATAACCCTTGTTGACTGCCCGGACGATTTAGCTGCTGTGGGCGTATGTTTCGTTGCCTGGCAACCTATCTTTTTTGACTTTATGTCTTCACCTTTCGTTTACAAAGCGAAGTCGGGATGCCAAGAAGTGAACAAAGCAAAGTAGTGCCTGTTTTTCGTACTACCGAAATGAAATGGGGTTTAGCGTCCTACTGCTCGTCTTGAACTGGTTTAAGTCGGTCATATGTCAACCAGTGTGCTATGAGGGAATATTTCCCTAACAACGGCACTACGACCTACACTTATTTCAAGTTCCACTGTTATACACGCCTATCCCGTTACACACGCATATAGCGTTATACACGCCATATGACATTATATACGACTCACATTTCATGACGTTAAATCCAACACGACGTTGTATGCGTCTTATACGCTACATGAATTTATATGCGCCACATGATGTTACGCACACATTATATACGCCGCATGATGTTATGCACACCACATAATTGTATACCCGCGCCGTATGCTGTTGTGCAATGCACAGCGTTGCGTGCCTCTTGCGGTTATACACGACAATGGCGTTATGCACACCTCATGACATTCCACGCCACATTACGCTATTCACATAGAAATATATGAATAGACTAGAATGGCCACGGACAATCAAAAGCCGCTTTCACGACATGCGCAGAGGTCGGCCATCTTTGTACATTTATCCTGCGCAACAAAATGGCGTCTTCGGATTGTGCGAAGGATAACAGAACTTTCACGTTTTCCGTATCAACCAAAGGGACGAAGTGTTTTGCCATGAACTGCTCAAATTACCAAAACCCCACATCAAAATTAAATGGAATAACCTTCCACAGGTAAGAAATTCAATAGTGATTATATTTTTAAAAGACAAAATGTTCATTCAAGCGTTCAGCGATGTCCAGCGTGGACTTGCACTTTTTGCAGTCCAGTGACAGACGACAAGCAGTGTTGTCGTTAGTGTAGTTGTCGTTCACTGTGTTTATCTTTAGTTGCCGGCCTATTATTATGTAATACTCACAATGCATGACTAGCACTGATTCATGTTGACCTAGCCCACCGCTTACTAGCCTATTAGTATTACTATTTTTAGACGTTAAACAATCTGAGAGTTATACTTTTATAAAAGTATTTATTTATTAGATAGGCCTACACTAACTACTCACTAGGCCTAGTCTTTAGTAGTACCGTAGTAATAATACTAGAAATACACTACCATGGACCGTACTTGTAGTATGTACTAAAGTCCACTGGTACCCGTAGATCTACTAGGCCTAGTTCAAATTCACGATAAGATAGGCTTTCCTGGACTGACAACGAAGCTTCCTTTGTTTGGAATTTCACTGAGACTAGGGAGTGATGACTGATTGATTGGCTGTTGTCAACGAACCTACTTTGTAAATTTATTCCAGACTTCCTTAAATTTTAAATGTTCAAACATACTAATTAGTAATAATAAATTAATATGTATTTTTTTTTTTTCAGCCCACCAATATAGCAGCCACTGTAGGCCTATTGACTTCTACTAAAAGTTCTACTTCTATGAAGAATTTTCATTTGATGACCACAGGAATTTTTAAACCGATAAATTTCTAACATGATGGAAGGATAATGTGAATAATGCTTAAATAACCATCGTCACTGCTCGATTAATTCATTCATAAATCCTAATTTTAAAACAGTTTTCATTGAACGATAAGCAGGCTTTTTATGTGAGTGCCTGAATGACTTTGAAATGCATATTTCTTGTAAAGAATTTGAATACATTTAAATCTCAACTGTAAATTAATTACATATTTCTTTGTTTTGAAAAAAAAATCAATAAATATATTAAATGAAATCATTGGATTATTGTGAAATATTTCTTTCTGACTGAATATTGGGAGAATGTACTTGGTATAGAGACTATTTATCTACTCATGAAATTATAAATTTTCCTCACTCAATGAAATAAACCTGATAGTGATATTTGTGTAAAAGTCAATTTCTATTACACTTTTGAATTGATTTGACTTGCACCCCCCTTTATGATGGCATAAAATCATTTATTTTAACTTTTATACACAGATCACAATTTTCAAAATATTTTTGGGACACAAGAGTTTTATTCATATAAGGTATTTTCACATTTGGCCACATTTACCATGAAATATTAAATTCGAATTTCATAAATAGGTTACATAGCCCCTTTCAAATTGCAAAATATATTGAGCTGAAATTCTCCCACAAGTTATGTGGGGTATTTCTTTAATTTGTCTATCAGAATTTTCCTTTAATTGAAATAACATTTCTTTTTGCCTTTAAATGTATGTAAAACTTGCATGTGCGTACATGTAAATCGAACATTTTACAATGAAACTCTATTGAATTTATGTGTACATGTATGTGCCTTTTAATTTTAAACATACACCAACAAATATGTATGATATTATTACTACTGTACTGGGCTACATAAATGCATTGATAAGTTAAATTTATCCAACCATTGGCAATGAAAACTAAACATGTACACAGTGAATGAAAATGTCATACTTTAATTTTGCCATGTATTTGGTAAAGTTTCTCTTTGATCATGTAAATTACCAAATGTGTGAAACATTTCTTGCAATGTGTGAATGCAACTATGGTATATTTCTTGAGAGCAAATTTTCAAGGTCACAAAAACTCACAGTTTCAACTATAATGTATATGGGAAAGAGAGAAATGGGGTTTAATGTCCTCTTGACACAAACTAGTTCATTTTGGGACTAACATATGGTTTAATTTTATTTCAATTAATTGCTCTCTTGTAGGGGTCTTTAGCAGTGGGGGGAAACCGGAGTACCTGGCGAAACATACAAAGTTGGACAGGCGACCCTACTCCTTGCCTATAATGTATAGGGATAAATCAGCATAGTACATTTAGATTTTGTGGGCCTATATTATATTGCAATGTAAATACACATATAAGCTTTATAATCCACAACTATTCATATTTCAGATTTATTATTTCCATTAAAAAACAAAATTAATTATTTCGTTCTGATTCGCAGACCAACAAATGTTCTTGGTAGTCTTTGAGAGATGACCTTTGTGCCAATCCAAACTTTGTCTTAATATCTAATTCACTCTCTATTTTAAAATATGCTTCTTGTCAAAAATCGGTATGCTTGCAGCTTGCATAATATTTACAATGCTATCTGAAATGTAGAAAAATTGAAATGAAATCAAATTAAGAATATTTAACTGAACAGCAGCTCCACAGCCTACCCTTATTTCGAATGCCAAATGTCATTGGTTCATTTACGTGCATGCCAACAGACCTTTGATATTTCATCCCATCAGAATGACTAGACATTGTTCCATTCCGGTTGCGCCGTCCTGCACCATTGACAAAAGATGAAGCCAGGAAATTTTCTCGATGAACACCAGATTCAAACTCAAAATTTCTTTGTTAGTAAGCGAAATGAAATAGTTTTACATCCGAATTTGGCTAATGAAGTGTGCTATGAGGGACATTTTGCCCGGGCAGCAGCACTACGGCCTATTCTTATATCGAATTCCATCTGTCAAGGGATCTTTTATGTGCACGCCAATGTGTATACAGGACCTCGGTTTATCGTCCCATTAGGGCAGCTAGACAGCTGTCCTTGTCAGGCCGTCCGTCCTGCATCACTGACAAGGGAAAACATGCCGGAAAATCTGAATCAATATTCTCAGCCAATGAAGGGATCGAATACCCAACCTCCAGGCTAGCGACCATGTGTCTTACCCACTTAGCCACCGTGTGACCCCTGTTAGTGAGGACTACCAGCTTACGCCAAACATTGTGCTATGAGGGAAATTTTGCTATAGTCTACTCTAATATAAAATTCTAACTGCCAAATCAATCTTTTACGTAAACGCCAATACTTACACTGGACGTCAGTTTTCCGTCCCATCCAAACGACTAGACAGAGACAGCTATCCTAGTCAGGCCCTCCGTCATGTACCACTGACAAGGAGAAACCACAACAGAAAATGTCGAACTTTCTTGGCCAACAAGATCTAACCTGTGACCTATCGGCTAGCAAGACAGCATCTTACTCACTTAGCCAGGTTCCCCAATCATGTTGAGAGAGAGAATTGTGTCCACTCGACACAACTAGGTCATTTCGGGACTAACATGTTTTTTTAAAAATTTTATTTCCATAAACCGCTTGCGCGTAGGGGTCTTTAGCAGTGGGAGGAAACCGGAGTGCCCGGAGGAAACCCACGAGGTTGAGAAGGCACCCCTATCTCCATGCCACATACGCTCACAGCTGGGCTCGAAACCACAGCCGCAAGCCAGAGGTGACCCCCAATCATGTGAGATAATTACATGATAGCACTGTAAAATAAATACAGGGAAAGGAATCATGTTAGTTAGAGGTATATAACAGTGTCATGATGTAATCAGGCGCGGATACAGAGGGGGGCGCACCCGGCGCACGACCCCTCTATTTTTTTGCGGTGGCGAACAATTTTTAGCTCCATATATTCTCGCGGGAAAGGAGAACAAAAACAGTTTAGGTTGGAAATCGTAATTTACAGAACTAGTATGAAATTAGTCCTTGTGGGCATTTTTGTCCACTCAAAAATCATGGGTCGCGCTTCGCACACCCAACTTGGTGCAGCACGCCCTCCCTTTCTAAAAATCCTGGATCCGCCCCTGGTAATTACTGCTAAGGTAAGTGGTCAAGTGGGTTTTGCTAAGTATGGCTAACTTGTGGTAGAATTCTGAACTGTATCAATCTTTAACAGAAAACCAAGTTCTATTTAATTAACATGGTATAACCTGTCACAATGGTTTTTCCCTTTTCATTCACCCCAGGAAGAAAATGTAATAAATATCAGACAAATGTGCTGCCAAACAATTTAAATACTCCACATATCGTGTGTCCTTATTTAATTTTTTTTGATAGTTTATCACTGGTTTTTTTTAGAAATAGGTTGGCCTATATCATGATGAGTAGTATTGTCTTAATTTCACAAACTGCTGTGAGATATCCTGCCTGCACATTGTGAAATGCTCACCTTTTCCTTTATATCACAAGGCCTAGTATTTTTTTATATTTAGTTTTCAAATCTTCATAAAATACTGTGAGTATTCTGCCTGCATATTGTGGCTTTTTTGTTTTTGACAACTGCTCACGGTTTTCAGAAATAGATAGGCCTATTTCATGAGGCCTAGTGGGCCTATATTATTTTAACTTTACAAATCCTCATAAAATGCAGGGGGATATTTAGCCTGCTTATCGAGACTTTTGAGAGAGCTGGTCATTTTTTAAAAATATTTATGGTAGGCCTATATTTAAACTTTACAAATCTTCACAAAATGCAAAATCTTCATGGGCCCATGGCCCCTAGTATTATTTTATTTTTATAAATCTTCGGAAAATGCCGTGAGATAGGTATGTCAAGTAAAACCATAAAATGCAAACAGGTACTAAATTATACTAAATATAGGCCTAAGTAAAATTAAATATTTTAATATTCGCCCATATTCGTTATTTGACAAATTACCTACACTAGTAGTACTACTTGAATCAGAACACCTTCCACGTTACGGACATTTTTAGTCCATCCTCTCTGCGCTAAAAACTTGAAACTCATCACCATCATATTATAATTCATCAATCTGCTGAAATAAAACACATACATGTAGTAACTTGTCGAAAAATTCAAGGGAGATCGCGATAGTTTTTTTAGATTTTTTTTTCTTTTATTTTAAAACACATGTAGGCTTACTATAAATTTTTGCATTTTACCGGTACTTAGAATTATAACCCGTCGGAATAATTGTTTTAGCTTTATATAACAACCAAGGCATTCAAATTTAAATTTCTCGAAGTACTAAATGTACAGGCGGAGGAATAATGTACTGGTAATAGGGTTTGTTTGTAAACAAATCTAACTTAGACCGCTACCTATCGCAAAAAAACTACTGTGAAACCAAGGCTTAGTTAGAGCCTACTATTTCGAGATTAATGTGAAATATTTTATTAGGATATGTTTAAATAATTGATTTACATACCTTGATAAACAAACCAAAATATCTGTTATTTTTCTTTTGCAAAACAAAAGTAATTGGTACCGCGAACTCGTCATTGATTCACATTCAATGCCTTGCAAGGCATCGTATTTTTCGCCATTGCTCAATTGCTGGGTGCATACTGCGTGTCACCCCTAGAGAGTAGATTACGCGAGACTTAGCGGCCTTATTATTGTTGTTTGTCGATCATCGAGATTCCATAATTTCAAACAAAAAAAAAAACAAAAAAAATACCACAATTCATAGCCCATCCATCCAGTGTTTTTAATTTGTAGGCCTAGATGGAAAATAGGTTCATTTTGACATGGCATCTATAATCTATGTAGGCCTAGCCTAGTATGCTATGTTATGGACTGCCTCGCGAGTCATTCCATTAAATTAGAAAATGAAGATATTAAATTTTACAAACTGGTACTGCAAAATCCGTGAATATGTATGGCAATGGGTTGTTTTTCGACCTTTCTTTCTTTCAAGCGTAACGAGAAACGAAGCTGGATTCATTGAGTTCACCGCACGCGACGTCAATAATCAATGCACAAAAATGGCGGACCTATTTACATGTCGCGGGTCACGTGACGGCCATTCTAGTCTATTTATATATTTCTATGGCTATTCACGCCTCATGACGTTATACACACATCATGACGTTACGAACCATATGACGTTATACGCGCTACATGACGATATAAACGCCCCATGACGTTACCCACCACCTGGCGTTTATAGACGTCACATGGTGTTACACCCAACATATTTATATCCCAGTTAAATTATTTAAAGTAGAATTAATTTTAAATTGTATTTTGTTACAGAATTGTGCAACTGTTTGTGCGAAAGCAAAGCTCCAATTAGTGAAGTCTATTTCCAAGGACACACAACTTTTACCATCAGCGCGAATTCTACAGCATAAAATTGATTAATAAACATGTACTTATGTAGTTATAAATTATTTGGATAAATTATTTGACGTCTAAGGTCATTTTGGTCCAGATTGTCCCATTCCTGTTGCAACGCAGCAGCAAGTTCTTGGATATTGGCAGGACGTTGTTGACGTTGACGTAACCTCTGTCCAAGCATGTCCCAGACATGCTCGATGGGGGAGAGGTCGGGACTCAGTGCTGGCCAAGGGAATGTGGTGATGTTCTGTTGTTGGAGGTAACCTGTAACGATCCTGGCCTTGTGACATCTTGCGTTGTCATCCTGGAAGATGAAACGGCGGCCATGACGTTGTGCGAACGGCACAACATGGACTGCCAAGATGTTGTCCCGGTAGTACTGGCCTGTAACACGCCCTGCAACAACATGTAAAGCCGTTCTTCCAGCAACAGTGATGCCTCCCCACACCATAACAGAACCACCCCCAAATCGATCATGTCTGATGACGTTAACGTCTTGGAAGCGCTCGTTTCGACGACGCCACACCCCCTACGTCTGTCCAAAAAATCAACAGTGAACCTTGACTCATCTGAAAACATCACATTGCTCCAGCGTCTATTATCCCAGTGTTGACGATCCCTACATCAACGACGTCTTGCCTGAATGTGATGATGTCTCAAACAAGGAATCACACGAGGACGTCGGGCGCGAAGGTGACCCCTATGCAGTCGATTCCGAATCGTCTGGCCACTCACTCTCACACCAGCGCTGATCTCATTTGCTGTGATGACACGATTGCTCAAGGCCAAGGTACGGATAAATCGATCCTGGGCTTGAGTTGTCGCCCTTGGTCCACCTGAGCGTGGTCTGTCCTGTACAGATTGTGTATCACAGTATCTGGACCATAGCCTGCTTATGACAGACTGAGAAACATTCATCGTCCGCGCCACAACCGCCTGTGTTGTGCCGATCTGTAGCATGCCAAGGGCACGTAACCTTTCATTTTGGGTAAGCCGACGCATATCAAAATTTGTTTTCTGGTCACTAAAACAATTAAACTGATGTTTCCACCCTGGAATTCAATGCCACAATGACTGTAACATTCAAAGTCAGAGTCGTGCAAATCTTGGATTGGACCCCCATGATGATCCCAAGCATCACCGGCATTCCATGCGGTAGCTATTGGTGCGTTTGGGCGTCACATGTAACTGGAAATGTTTCTTCTGTTAGGTTCTATAGTGACTTTTTTCGTAGTCATTTGCATATTTTAGTATTATGCCCCCAAAATCAAATATCCCCTACT
This sequence comes from Patella ulyssiponensis, assembly GCA_963678685.1. Taxonomy (NCBI): domain Eukaryota; kingdom Metazoa; phylum Mollusca; class Gastropoda; family Patellidae; genus Patella; species Patella ulyssiponensis. Next base: position 78,490,207 of record OY783230.1, read on the forward strand.
TTTTTTGAATAGTATACTATGACTCCAATACCGTAAACGGCTAATAGTAGTGACCGAGACGTTGCCTTGTTGGCGTGGTGACCCATGCATGATTTTGCCAGAGGAAAAAAGATTCCGAAATACACCGTTTAGATGATGCTGATTGGGTTTGGGTATGGCGGATAGCTTCCATAGAATACTACGCACATTAATTGTTTAATTTCTTCTAATCGGAGCAGCGCAGGGAAGGGGTGGGGTGGAAGGGGGCATTCTTTTGATCCTTCCACCTGAAATAGACGTAAACGATGACCACCATTGTTGATAAAATAGGTCGTATTCTGAAAATATTTACGTTGTTTTATAATGGAGTCCCACGACTTTTAGCTGTAATACAGATATGCTGACCTGATTAGAGATTAAAATGTTTGGTAAAATAACATGAAGTTAGCAACACTGTTATCTTCAACGAGTATATAGCTTTAGGAGTCCCTCTAAAACACGCACAGATTTCTAGACTTCAAGATGAAAGAGCTAAATCTGCCTAGTGCATGTGTTTTGTTTTTGTTTTTTTGTGAGTTTGTGTGTGTGTGTGGGGGGGGGGGGTCAAATGATATATAAATTTTTAATTGAGCATATATTCACGTGACAAGCCGCCGATCATCAACTCTCAAGATCATCAGTCGGCCCAGATACTGATTGGATAAGAACACCCGCGGCATTTGATAATTTTACGTTAAAATGGATAATCGAGACTTTATTTATTATCACAGCAATGGTCTTTGACAACCGAGATTATCTTGTCAAAACTGCATAAAGTAATTTAACTTCGCTGAGAATAAAGTAATTTCAATAAAATTTTCAACATATTTTTGATTATCTATTTTAGAACTGCCAGCATTACATAATGCATCAACAATATCAAGACTTTACAACCACCGTTTTATACCACAAACAGGGGCGGGTCCAGGATTTTCAGACGGGGGGGGGGGGCGTGCTGCACCTACTTGGGAGTGCGAAGCCCGGCCCGTGATATTTGAGTGGACTAGGGCGTGCGCCGGGTGCGCCCCACCCCCCTCTGTATCCGCGCCTGACAAACGAGTTAACCGACGTGTCCATACACTAATGTAAACGTTAGTCCCTAAAGCCAATGCCTTATCAGGTTTTGGAACATCCCTTGCTACGGGGACCAACAAATGAAAAAAAATGTTCCACGTCATTTGGGCGAGTCAAAACAGAATCGCCCTAGTCTTTCCAAAACCCATGCCTTAAAGACTAGTGCACGGCCAATGGAAAATGAAGATCCACGTAAATTGGAAGAATTATAACAAACTGGTAGTAAATGGCTGTAGTCTCACTATTCAAAATTCTCGTCTTTACGATTCGTACATGGCAAAACAATGGTCCACGCGAATTGGGCGAATGAACGAGAACAGGAGGAAATCCAACTAGGCCTACTCTTCAAAGCTCATGCTTTAACGACTCGTGCACTACCAACGGAAGAACGATAGTCCACGTAAATTGGGCGTGTCAAAACGGAAATGGTCAACGTGCCTGGGACGAATCAAAGTTTTCCAGTACCTTCCGTATAAAATCTTATCTTGACATTATAAACACGAGGTTTTGTTTAGATAAAAAGATCTAGAATAAAGATATCGATCAGGATTCACGTGGCATGGTTTAATGTCTTGCTTTTTTGCACCGTCTGGTTAATTAAGAAGGTCGAATACCATGCCGCGCACTACGACCTACTCCTTTACGTGTACGGTAGAGTCCTTTACGTGCACGAGAATTTGTTCTTCGTACCATACTGTCCTTGCCAGACCCCAAATCTGCACCATTCAAAAAATGAAACCGCACCTGAAAGTCCCAATAAACTTTCTCGACCAACATCGAGAGGGAACCCGAGATTTTCTGGATAGCGCGTCAGTGTGATACTCACATAGTCACCGCGGCCCCGGTCATTTCCTACAAATAGTTTTGATAGATAGACAAAATATGACTATTGCAGTTGGAGTTTGAAGAGTAGGGGGAGGGGGGCACCGCTGTCGTGTCGAAATCATAGAAAATGACCAGATGTTAGTCTCAATGGGATCGATACTCTAAAACCCATTTGAACAGATTGGTCAAGCCATCGGCACGTCTTCATCAGCACAGTAAATTTATTTCATTTCAATTTTTTTTCCAAACCACTGTTAACATTTGTTGTATAGGAATTATTGTAGTTTTTTTAGGAAAATCTACAGAAAAAACAGATACATTTTGAATTTGACTCTATAATTTCAGGTGTCTTTCAATGCCATTTGAAACGTGATTTAAATATACGTAATATGGTTGTTTATCTGCGGTCACCTACATTTAGCAACTAAAAATGGTGGCGGGCACCTGCTTTGTTCCTGACCTGTCACGTGACTGTTATCATAGGATATCTGGGTTGTATATGAAGTCTAATCGTGAACAGATATTTTTTTAGTGTCCCATCAACAAGAAACAAGATGCAGGTAAGAACGAACGGGGATTATTCCATGAAAGCCATGACACTATAAGCTTATTCTTCCGGACACTTGTAACCACTGTCTTTCCTGTGTTTTGTCGATATCGTACTTTTTTTTAATTTTGTGTAAATGGTAGGCCCAGGGGTCTGTAACGAAAGTGATGTTCTAACATAGTTTTGGGGCCCTTTTATGTCTTGATTTTACCGAAATGAAATGAAATGGGGATTAACGTCCCACTGTTCTGCTGCGACAGGGCTAATCAAAACGGTCTTGTTTGTAACGTCGTTTTTGATGAATATTAAAGTATCAGTCACTGTAGGTTTGCAGCTATAATCTAGAAGGCAACATTTACAATTAGGTTTTCAAACATTTCCTAGTACCAAAGGAGATAAAACGCACCTGGACTAGCGTCATCCCCTTGAGTGGGGGCCTGTGTGAACTCGCCAAATTAACGAGGAGTTGCTTCAAAAGGTTCGTTATCGTTTGTTGATTACCATACTTATTTGTGACAAGAAGTCGGGTCGCTTTCCCGACATTAGGGATTTTCTCTGATTTCCAAACACTGCTAGAGCTGGTAAAGTCCCGAACTTTGGTTTGCATTACGCATTGGTCATTTTAAGTTATTCACAATTTTTACTCTGTTAGTGAAAGTAGGATCAATATTTTTGTGGACCCAAGCCATAAAATTTGTTACGTCTATTAATTATATTTAAGGCTGTGCATGTGGACGAGTTGCACATTTTGGGGTTTCTGAGCTTGGAAAACGACAGTGGCATGGCTTGGTGTCGAATGGGAGTTTCAGATGACCCAAAAGAATAAATCACCCAACTGTGAAGACGCACTCCAAACATTTTCAGGAACATTTTCAGTATATTCCGACAAGGATCGGACACAATGATTCGCTCAAATTATGTACTTGAAGTTTTAATATTTAAAATCCGTATTCAGTACCCCAGTCGGAGCCAAAAAGTAACATGTAAAACCTGAAGTCATTTTATATATAATTGAAAACGTCTTTATATTATATTGCAGAACACTCTGTTCTTACTGTGCCTGTTGGCTTCTCCGTTGGCTTTGTATGCTTCCGTCCGTCCCTATAAGAACTATCGTGGTTCAGGAACAGCTATTAGTACAGCAACACCGGTACCACAGTATCAGAAAGTAGGTTTAGATCTTTGTCCAACCTGTATACAGTTTACTGGTGAAGCTATCAACGAACTCCTCAACATCATCCTCAGTAAGTTCATTCAGAGACACTCATATTCAGAATTGTTAGCTCGCAACACTATTAATAGTGCGTGAATGTGTGCACCATATTAAACAATATCTTTAAGGTCAATCATTAGCAAACCTACTTTTAATTTCCCTTGTAAATATGCATTCACCGGATCAACATTATCCGTTTTGATTCCCATGCGATTGCGGTAGTTGTGACTAGAAGAAAACCCAGCTATCACAAGAAGGATTACTAAAAGGAGGCAGACTATTAGTCGACTAAAATCCACATGATTGTCATTTTGTCTCTAATATTTTGAGTGATTGTTTTGAAGTATGTAATCCCCTCATTCATCACTAGTCTCTTGATATCTTTAGAGTAGTTTTCAACCATCAGGAATACGTATAATCCAGCAGATTCAGGCGAAAATGACTCTTGGATACCACATCACCACCCCATCCTCAAATTTAAAGTCTGCAAATCCACTCAAAATGCAGTGCTCAATTGTCCGTACATTTTGGTTACCATAGTTACCACGTCATTGATCGCCAATACGTCAGAGTGTAATTATCTTGTGTATTTATAGATCTTGGCGTTGTTGGCTCATGTGGAAAGGTTTGTTCAGCTCTGGAACAGAAAACCGGAAGTCAAGCTTTAGGTCTGGTATGCGATTTACTCTGCGATTATGTTGGTATTGATGAATTCATTAAACTCATCCAGAAGTAAGTATCACATTCAGAGGCACTTAAAAAATACAGGAACATCATGTTCAATGCGATTCCTCTGCATTGTCAGTATCCATGTACAAAAGAAGTCATATAAGATCACGATCAACAGAATTAAAGATACATTATGTAAGATTTAGATAAAGAACTCACCATGCTTGCTATAATAGTTCGAAATTAGTTAATGTAAAATGAATAATTTGAAAATTTCATTCAAATTACACTATTGCAAGTGAAGATATTAGCCTTTGAAGGTTTGGCAGACGTGTGCAATAATTTCAACCACCGTACTGGTTGAACGAAGTTAAGTCTCGGTCCTCCATATTTGATTAAATCAAAGTATCGCTGAACCGTTTTAATCTTTTTAATATCGGAGAAATCTGATGCCATCGAGAGTTGATTAAGGCCTGGATCAGTTAATTAATGTCTAATTAATAATTTAGAAAACTTTTCAGGCCTAAAGAAAGACATGCAATTGGCAGATTTAGCTCTTGCGTAATGTATGTTTAAAGGACGACGATTGAAACGAATACAATATTATATGTACATTGTTTGTGAAGGGGGACTGAATTAGATTTTCTAGAACATTGTCTTTGCCATACCCTTACCCAAGTATAGACAAATTTCCCTATACACTTTACCAAATAAGACATAAAACAAGCTATATTTGGATCATTTCACAGCGAGCAAATACAAAATATAAAACAAACTCATTTGGATCATTTCCAAGTGAGCAAATACAAAATATAAAATATAACTATTTTGATCTTTTAAAAGTGAGAGGGTGGAAGCAGACTATTCTTCAAAACTCTTGACATGATTCTAAACTGGAATAATGACAAGCTCCCAACGACACGCACAAAAAAAACCCACACCAACAACTGCATTTGATTCAAAGTGCCAATTGTCTACATTTGCAGTTAATGAATACCCCACTTTGATCTGCCTGTTAAAGATACATTATTTAAGATTTATATAAGAAGCTAGCTATTCTTACTATAATAGTTCGAAAATAAATAATATTAACTGAATCATTTGTAAATTCCATTCCAATTACTCTATTGCGAGGGACGATATTAGCCTTTCAAGGTTTGACAAGAAGTGTGTAATAATTTCAACCACCGTACTGGTTTTCTCGCTCCTCCATTCGCAAATTAAATCAAAATATAGCTGAACCATTCTAACCTATTTAATATCGGAGAAATCCGATGCCGCCGGGAGTTGATTATGACCTGGATCAGTTAATTAATGTCTAATTAATAGTTTAGATAACATTTCAGACGACCCAAAGAAAGACCTGTAATAGGCAGATTTAGCTCTTGCATAATGTATGTTCAAATAAAACCGATGTTTCACCTGCCCATTCAATGGATATTTACAGGGCTGATTTGGATCCATTTTATTTCTGTGAATTGATAAAGATCTGTCCTATCTTTGACACTGGTGATGCCACAATAACACAGTTGTCTGTGACACCTCTTAGCGGACCTCAGGGTAAGCATATGTACTTTCAAAAAAAAGAACTGACTTGCATTATGCACAACATCTCGGAATTTCAGAAATTTGTAGACAAAGGGGAAAATGGAGATGGCCTCAGTGCATTAGTTTTATCTAAAAGAAGATCGAAGTATCGATTTTATTAACACAGGGTATAATTTTAGGGATACACAATTACTGAGTTTACTAGTAAGAGACGTGTCGACGAGAAAACACTCTCTTTATCAAGCAAATGATACACAGTGATAAACTCAATAAGGATGTATCCATAAATGTTCAATTACTAAATGTGTGTTGTTGTACATGACCTACACAAATCATACCATTTCAATTACTTAATGCCTCTCAAGGAAATGTATTATGTGTTGTCTTCCAGGACCTAAATAAACGATAAAAACTGATAGTAGTCTCAATAAGGGTGTATCAATTAATGTTCAATTACTTAATGTCTTTCAAGGACAGTAATTGTATCTTGTTTTACAGGACCTAAACAAATTGTTGTTGCCTATACAAGTAAGAATGGTACCGGTACAGGAGAAATTATAGTTGGTATCCAGACCGTTGATGGTCTCCCTATTGGTACGTTAAATTACCTCGTATTTTATATCAAACAGGTGGGGGTTGGGTGGTCGAATGGTTAGCGTGCGCGCGCTGTATCAAACAGCCTGCCATTGAGTCAACATGCGTGGTTTCGGATCCTCGGTTGTACGTGTAGTAGGGTCACCTGTCCAACCGGGTACTCCGGTTTCCTCCCACTGCTAAAGACCCCTACGCGCAAGCGAATTATTAAAATGAAATTAAACCATACGTTAGTCCCGAAATGACCTAGTTTGTGTCGAGTGGGCGTTAAATCAAATTTCTCTCTCTCTCTCTCCTCTCTCTCTCTCTCTCTCTCTCTCTCTCTCTCTCTCTTTACATCAAACAAAATCCCGTGGGTCACTAGGCACCTGGTTCCCTATTGGTACGTTAAAGATCACAGAAATTCATCGGTTTACTAAGTCCTGTACTGGCTCACTGCTAAGGATGTTCCTTGTTCGACTGCTTGTTGGTCGAGAATAGAGACATGTCCAGGAATTTGAGCAGCGGAAGGCGGGTCTAAAGTGGAGACAATTTTAAGTTTGGTGTTTGGCTCTTTTTGGTGCATACATGTATAGAATTACATTGGGGTGCGCCAAAAAATAAAGTGAAAAGACCATTTGCTTAATCTGGAGAAGGCCCTCAACAGACCTAACCCGGACCTGTGACAATCACACATATCTTTCAAACCTTGAGCTGTGTTTATTTCTTCCAGAAAATGGATTCGTCCATGATGCACAACCAGCTGGAACATATCCTTTATCACTGACCCTGAAGGCGGAACCTGATCCCAACTGTGACCCTTCCCAGGGATTCTGTGAACAATGGTTGCCAGGCAACTACTCTGTGACTGTTGGTAAGTATGTCTATTTTTTGTTCAAGAACATTAAATGTTACTCAACTACGAAATATTAATCTTGTTAAAGTAGTTTGAGCCACGGTGGGGACAGAGACAATTTTCAACTGCCATGGGATCATTAATACCCCTAAAAAAATCCCCGACATCTGCATATATAAAATAAGAGTAGGCCGTAGCATCGAGTTGGAAGTAAAGCGTCTTCTCGGGTCTTCGTTATTATTCTCCCGTACCGTACCTGAATTTCAGACTAATTTAGCAAGGGCCTGATATTGTATGCCTGATATTGTATGCCGTCTTCAGTAGTTAGTCGTGTTCCCCTTGTCAGTGATGCGGGACGGAGGACCTGACAAGGACAGCTGTCTAATCGTTCGGATAGGACGAAAAACTGAGGTCCCGTGTACACATTGGCATGCACGTTAAAGATCCCTTGGCGGTTGGAATTCGATAGAAGAGTAGGCCGTAGCACCGTTGCCCGGGCAACGTTCCCTCATAGCACACTGTATGGCGTATGCCAGTCTTCATTAGCCCAGGTTAGGGGCAGAACAGTAGGACGTTATACTCCATTTAATTTCATTCCAGTAGTTAGTCCCTCGAACACGACGTTAATATGTAAAATTTGTACTTTCAGATGTTTGCAATGGAGAATGTGGTAGTGCTCACCCCAATAGTAAAGTCTATGACAGAAAGACCACCGGATTTGTAATCACTGAAAACTAAATTATCTCCCTTGTTTCTACAGTAAAAAAACTTGTTTCTTATAAAAACCTATTCACTAACGCCATGAAGATTATTTTAATTTTACATATCATAGTTAAAGAGAGTAGGTTTTTCGAGAACCCCGCGAATTATTACCCCGGGAGTATGACGTGGGTTCGCTATGTCAGGGGTACTGTACAGAGGGCCAGGCAAGGCAAAGGATAGTGAATAGTCGGTGGCATGTGCACGTAAAAGTGCTCTGTTTGGCGTCTTCATTAGCCGAGAGAGAGAGAGAGAAATGGGGTTTAACGTCCACTCGACACAAACTAGGTCATTTCGGGACTAACATATGGTTTAATTTTATTTCAATAATTCGCTTGCGCGTAGGGGTCTTTAGCAGTGGGAGGAAACCGGAGTGCCCGGAGGAAACCCACGAGGTTGAGAAGGCGCCCCATCTCCATGTCACATACGCTCACACCAGGGCTCGAAACCACAGCCGCAAGCCAGAAGTGACCGGCCATCCAAGACCACTAGGCCATCCTAGTCTTCATTAGCCCAGCAGGAGCAGATCAGTAGGACGTTAGACCCCATTTCATTTCATTTCATTTTTCATCCTGGGATTCAAAAGAAAGTTTGCAATCTTTCTCAGAGATAATTGGCGATTTTCGCTCCATTATGGAATTCCAATATTCCCGAAACGGGATTCGCTAAGATTTATATTAATATTTTACCCAAATCCACCCAAATCTACACAAAAATCCACCATTATTTCAACTTATATGATAATAATTAATATGCCAACTTTTCATTTTTAATTTAAAATCGTAACGTTTTTGTTTATAAATTTTCCTCGAAAATCAAATTTCCTGCAATACACGAGTTATGTCCTTTGATTACAACTTAAAAACTTGCTTGGAAATCGCATTTTGAGGGGGACTTTTGACACAAAAAAGTTACGATTTTAAATAAGACATGATGGTTTAATATAAAGAACGGTATATGATCAAATATTGATAAAAGCGTTACGATCATAAATTGGGACAACGATGGAACTATATTTATTTTGTCGTACAAGTTGAAATAATAGTGGATTTTGGGAAGATTTGGGTGTATTTTGATAAATCACGCCACTTCAAGTTTCGTTATGAAAGTATTCCAGTCAGATCTATGGTGATTCGAAATCCAGGAACGATGAAAAGTGGGAAACCCGGAAAAAAATCCTACTGAGGTGAACTTGTTTTAACTATTAAAATATGACGAGAGAGAGGAGAAAGAGAGAGAGAGAGAGGAGAGAGAGAGAGAGAGAGAGGGGAGGTTGGGGTTTAACTTCCACTCAACACAGACAGGGTAATTGTAGTTGTAGTTAAATTTTATTTCAATAATTCGCTTACAAGTAAGTCCTAAGTCGTGGGAGGAAATTATTATTATTAACAGGGGTACTGTAACCAACTCGCAGCCCGATGGCCGTCTTCATAAGCCCAATCACAACAGTAGAGGCACCAGTCCAACCTCCTTGGATTTGTCCAGGTCCTCCGGTAGGACACAGCAGGCGCGGATACATGGGGGGGGGGGCAGGGGGCCGTATACCCCCCCCCCTTCAGCCCCAGTGACATTTTCGTTTGCTTTGTTACATATATGCTCTTAAACAGATCACATAAACATGATTTTGGCATTGTCTCTGCCCACGCAATCAAATTTGCAACTTATTAGCCTTTGCGCCAATGTGTGCCCCCTCCACCCTCAGCAAAATCCTGGATCCGGGCCTGCACAGTGACTTAACACAGCGCGTGATTCGAGCGCCAAAGGCAAGCGAAGCTAACCTACAATTTTCCATAGGTGAATACCCCATAACGCGTTAAATATATATAGAGATTCATTGAACCGTGACACAAAATTTTATTGATAAAAACGTATAAATATCCTTTAGCGTTCGACTTTTGTCACCCTAACTTTGTTCAGAGGGCACGGCAAACTGAAATTGTAAAGATATTCATGCGTCTTATGTTATGTTATGTCATGTTATAAAACGTTCGGTAGGGAACATAATATATAAATAAATATGTTCCGCTCGACTGATTGTGTGTCACGCTATTTAATGTACGGTTAATTAAGTATTTTACACAAGAGAATAAATAGCTAATTAATGTAAACATTTCTTCAAGGGGGCCTTCAGGGGTTTGGACATACATAACAGAACATAATTTTTTTCCTAAGGGTATCTTTTCACTGTCATCTAGCACAATGTGTCGAAAATTCGTGCTTTTAAAATAAAACCAGTCGTTGGTTCCCATAAACACTGGAGATGCTCGATTCACAGTTCCGGAATTGAATTTCAAAAACTGGTGTCATTCGAGTGAAAAGGGGAATTTCGGAGGACAACGCATGTGCCAACTGAATAAAATATATTTCAACCAATCATGACAGCTGAAACATATTTTTCACTAGGAATACGTCACGATTCTACTCACTCCACATCAGCTATCGGGACGGGCAGAACTGCGACAGGACTGAATTCCGCGTCACTCGATTGTAATTCTGTCCATTCGAGACGAATCGTGTACCATCATACGTTTCAGCGCCATTTATAACAAGAGAATCGAAGAAAGGTGAAATACATATTCCACAAGCACTGTCAAACGGTGGTCACCTATTCTTATCTAGAGAGCATGTGCAATAAATAATATCAGTGGAATAACCAGACGCTAGAGATTGCCATTCGGTTGAGACTTCATGCGTATTTCGCCGAACATAACTGATTAGAAATTACAGTAAAAACGGAAACGATTGAATTTAAGTCAGTTTATATACATTCATATTACATTCTTATGAGTTGCGACCCATTTCGAGGTCCCTAATATCAAACATAGATTATGCAAGAGCAAAATCTGCCTATTGTAGGGCTTTCGTTATGCCTGAAATGTTATAAAAACTATTAATTAGACATTAATTAACTTATCCAGACCATAATCAGCTGTCGATGTCAAGGCTAGTCTGCGATATTTGTTGGATTGTAGACCGATTAACACTCAAAACTTTCCTTCGTGATTAACGATTAAATAGATAATCGAGACTATTAATTTTGTTTTACCGACTTCAGTAATGATGATCGAGGCTGTGCGGAACTTTCATCCGCTTAGTGCTCGGTTCATAGTGGATCATTTTGACTGAAATGTTCAGCAAATTGCCTTTACATTATCTAGTTTTTTACTATTATAGTGAGAACTGCCACCTCGTTATCTAATCTCCCATAGTGTATCTTTAATGATTTAGGCTCTTTTCTGGATAATACTTATTCACCCCCGCGGGATAATTACCCGTGCACAAGTTGTTTACTGTGTATTTTTCTGTTATGTCCCCGACGGCATTCCGTATATCAAATGGCGAGATCCACAAGCTGACAACATGCTGTACCTAGTTTTTATAATAAGGTATTAGCTTAAAAAACAGTTGACATCACAAATATGACTTTTAATGGTAAGGTTTTATTTTGATCACCGATCGTTGAGCAATTTAAGCGGATGGGTATTATGTTAATTTTGAGCCTGTTCCGCGGACTGGATGATAGGCCTATAATATACATTGAACGATCATGTAACACTAGAGATAGTATATTGTATTGAACAGGGAAATATCTATGTCAAAATAAACACCGCCATTTTACGAATAATTGATTTTATATTATGGATATGTTTGGAAACACTAGTTAAATACAACATAGCGGACAATTCGGCTATGGTTAGTTTACGGATTTAAGAGAGAGAGAGAGAGAGAGAGAGAGAGAGAGAGAGAGAGAGAGAGAGAGAGAGAGAGAGAGAGATAGCGTTTAACGTAAATTAGACACGAACTATGTCATTTTAGGACTAATAAACGGTTCAATTTTATTTCAATCATTTTCTTACGCGTAGGGGTCTTTAGCAGTGGGGGGAACCGAGAGGACCTAGAGAAAACCCACGAGGTTGAACAGGCGACCCAACTCCTTGTCAAGTACAACCAGGGATTAGAAACCACCCTAGTTGACTGAATGACAGCACCCTCCTGCTAACCATTCGGCCATCCAACCCCGCGACATGACAGAGTACACTCGGGCTTCATATCGACCCGGGTAGGTTAATATCCTATACATGTACTGAGCGCCATAGAAAACGCATCACTTAGTTTTTCGTATAACAAAATGATCCAGTAAACATATCTTATTTATTTTGCTTCTTATTGTGAACAATATTCAAATGGGAACACATCAATAACAACACATTTGTACACTTATGGATGTTTAATCTGTAATCAACGGTACAAAGTCAGAGGGGTCAAAACCAAAAGTACGACACAGATGTCAGTAGCGCGTGTGTCATTCACTGGCTATTACGCACGCTGTGCAGCGACGTAGCATGGAATCTCTCCCTCCCCTCTCTCCCTCTCTCTCTCTCGCTAATAGCTCACATATCTAAAAGTTAGATATATATTATAATATAAAAGGTTATGAAAGCAACTGAATACACAACTTCAAGGGAGAGAGGCAACAGCTCCTAGTTCTAGAATGTGTTTAAAATGCAGTTCATCATTGTTCAGACGATATGTGTGTTAACAGGTGCGTACACAAGAATATTGATGTTTATTTAAATTGTTTCAATGGCGTTGAGTAATGGACCTGGACTTACTGAGCAATTTGATAAAGATTAGAGAATCCTAGTGGAAACGTCGCTCAGTAAGAAACAGTAATTGTATTCCATAGAATTGTCACCCGTGTTTAAGATAAAATTTGTGTTCAAAAAATGTCTCAATCACAAACAATTTAAAAACAACTAAAACGTACATTTACAGGTGGAACATACTGGTATCAGAATATCAGAATCCCCTTTCTGGTGTAATCTGTGAAAACTCCAGCAGGATATTGGATATGGTGTTCGACTGGTGATGTAATCTGTGAAAACTCCAACAGGATATGGTGTTAGACTTGTGATGTAATCTGTGAAAACTCTAGCTGGATATGGTGTTATACTTATGATGTAATCTGTGAAAATTCCAACAGGCCACTTGAAATACAAACAGAACAATGGCGGCCGTATTCCAACCTCAATGTAAAAACTGTGAGATATTATTATTTTAGCTCTAAATGTAAATATGAAATGACCCCCCCCCCTCTGCCTGTCTGTCTGTCTTTCTCACTTTCTCACCCACACCCCCCTCTCTCTTATAGATAGATAGAGAGAGAAATGGGGTTTAACGTCCACTCGACACAAACCAGATCATTTCGGGACTAACATATGGTTTAATTTTATTTCAATTATTCGCTTGCGCGTAGGGGTCTTTAGCAGTGGGAGGAAACCGGAGTGCCAGGAGGAAACCCACGAGGTTGAGAAGGCACCCCATCTCCATGCCACATACGCTCACACCAGGGATCGAAACCACAGCCGCAAGCCAGAGGTGACCGGCCAGCTAGAGATCGAAGCGCGGCACTCTAGACCACTAGGCCATCCCAACCCCCCTCTCTCTTATAATAAATCACGTGATAGCCTACATTTGCATATTAAAGATAATGTCGGAAGGCGTGACTGACAAATGAGAAACGACAGAGAGAAACTATACCGTACAATAATCTGATTACAATACAGGTCTATAGTTTGTTTCGATGACCTCTTCAACATGAGGATCTGGCAGGTTACAGTAGGAGGTGGTGTCAGGAATCATACGAGCGGCTTTTGACCCTATGACGCCAGACATTGATTAATCAATCAGCGTTGACGGGTCTAGTGGTTTATCCACGGTTCCGTGCAAAGCTCGCCAAGAACTCGTCGTAACAGACTGTTTCATTATCTAATTCCTGACATCAACCACAACGCCGGTAATATAACAACTCTTCCAGATCCTAATGTAGTAAGGACAAGTAAAACGAAATTTAAACTATAAAAAACGAAACGAAACGAAACAGGATCTGTGTTTTAATTAAATTGGTTAGTGTAAAATATTAACACGTTAATAAACAGCATTCTCCTATACAACATTATACATTAGGAAAGTAACACCCCTCTAATGTGTCTTGGGTTCTAATGAACTCAGGACATGTCTTTTGGACGATTACGCCCCTCTAAATGCGAAATAGGAAATGTTTGTCCCAGAGCCACTTTAAAAAGTGGAGTGCTGCAGTGGTGGGGCGCCATAGCTTCCACGTAAGTGATAAGAAAGTTTGGATCAGGGCAAACGAACCCATGGGCGCGTGGGCGCCCTTAAAAACGACCGACTGATCAGTGATTTAAGAGCATCACTGTGTGGTCATAATCAAGTGCATTATTTTAAAATTGAAAGATAGTCCAATTTTCTTTTTGGGGGGGATTTGGATTGGGGGGGGGGATTTCACGGAGCGTCTTATTTATCTGGGGATGCAATGACCCCCCCCCCTCCCCCCGCTGAATACGGCCCTGGTTTGTCCCCCATATACAGTTGATCAGTCTATTTGAATAATAGTTAAACATCAATAAAGTTGTCACATCTGGATCTCTATAACTTATTGATTAATCGTGGGATATACAACACAGTTCATATTATTATATAGCTCTTAAAACTATTGAACATTAAGACATCTGTTACATTTTAAAAAATCATACAGTAGGAGTTAGACTAGACTTCTCGTATTGATTAGTATGCCTAATACAAGACTCCTCACGACAAGGGAAACAACTCTGTTTTGGAGACTTGACTGAATTGACGCGCGTGTTGTGGACAGTCATCTGTTACAGAGATAATTCGTAAGTAATTCTCTGTGAAACAGATTGAAGGATGACATCGACGCGACTTAATTAGTCCCCAATATTAACTTTTTTCTTCCGACAAATTAAATTCTAAAACATTTTTTTTATGTATTAGAAAATTAAGTTAAGATGTTTTAAGTATTTGTAGTTAAAAAGTATTTCCTATTTAGTGTAATTGTGTATTAAAATGAGTAAAAGGCATCATTTTGCCCGGAGTAGTTACGTCTTATGTAAACTATGCACGCCTCATTGAGCCAATGGTTAACGCCGCTTGATGTCATTGCACGTGTTTAAGAGAGTCATCCGTGACAGAGATAATTCGTAAGTAATTCTCTGTGAAACAGATTGGATTTGGCAGTCACACTAATCCAAATGATCTGGGCCTTGTTTCTCGAAATCTAGATACTTCAATTTTGATTGGCTAAGTACTTAAATCAATCTAATATTTTCCAATCAAGTTACTAATGTTTGGATTTTATCTTAGTTAAAATTTTGTGCAACAGGCCCCAGGTGATTTTAAGAGTTCTCATATTTAATTGAAGTATGATCAGTCTTTAGACTGTTCATTAATGATGTCCTTAACTGTAGGTGAGGTTACCTACTCATTAAATAAAGGACTTGCGATACATGGTTCAACTTTCTCGGTTTAGAAACGAATCAACTGATTTATTCACCCTTTTTTGGGAGATTGAGCTTCTTTTCTGAAGTATTATATATGCGTCTAGTCCGAACTATTGTGCGTCAAGTCCGATCTATTGTACGTCAAGTCCGAACTATTGTACCTCTGGTCCGAACTATTGTGCTTCTAGTCTGAACTATTATGCGTCTAGTCCGAATTATTGTGCGTTTAGTCTGAACTATTAATTATGCGTCTATGGTGTACCGAGTCGGAATGTTGAGTGCCTAGGCTGAACTATTGTGCTCCTTGTGTGAACCAACCAGTCCCTAATCTGAACTAGTATGCCTCCGAACTATTGTGCGTCTCGACTGAACTATTGAGGGTCGAGTCTGAACTATTGAGAGTCGAGTCTGAACTGCTGTACCCTAGTGTGGACCACCGTACGATTTTGCTCTTAGCCTTAATAATTGTGTCTCTACAGGGACAAATTGTCTGACCTTTTGTGCCTCTAGTCTGAACTATTACATTTTTGATATTTTGTTCATATATTATTTGTTTAAGATCGAGTTTTGTATATTGAATTAGAAGAAAGTCAAGACAACTCTAATGAAGCATTGGAGAATATCCTGTGTGAAAGCAGGTGTAAGTATAAGTTATCAATGTTTTACCACGCCCACCTGTTGGCCTGGGGGAAGGGTGGATGGCTGAATGGTTAGCGCGTGCATGCTGTATCATAAAACCTGTCATTGAGTCAACTGGCGTGACTGTTAATCCCAGGTTGTAAGTGACAAGGAGAAGGGCCGTCTGTCCGGCCTCGTCAGTTTTCTCCGGGTCCTCCGCTTTCCTCCCACTGCTAAAGACGCCTACGCGCAAGCCAATTATTGAAATAGAATTAAACCACATGTTAGTCCCGAAATGACCTGGTTTGAGTTGAGTGGACGTTAAACCCCATTTCTCTCTCTCTGTGTTGGCTTGGGGGCAGTGGTTTTTAATTTCGTATTCCATGATTTAGCACCTACATGGTGGGTTGCATGGTCTAAAAGCTAGGATTCCATGCACACCCACATGGTGGGTTGCGTGGTCTAAAAGCTAGGATTCCATGCAGGAATAGGTTGCGTGGTCTGAAAGGTAGGATTCCGTATTGGCTCTAGTGGTCTACAAGCTAGGATTCCATATTGGTCCACATGTTGTTGGGATGGTTGTCCAGTGGTGTAAACGCTAGGATTCCATGTTTTAGTACCGTCATGTCTCTCTCTCTCTCTCTCTCTCTCTCTCTCATACTGCCAGTCGATTGTGATCTGTGCGGCGCCCCTTAATGTGTTTAACAGGTTCTATGACATATGTGATAATGACTGACACCAATATTGTCCTTTTAAAAAATGTTGTATGTATTATTAGTTCGTAAATGGGATTTCTGTTCTGTTTTAGGTTGCAATATTTTTCTTCTGACCGCTTGTCTCACCCTGATTATAAAAGGTGAGCCTCTTTCAAAGAGAAAAAATGAAATGAAATAACTGGACTAATGGAGACGACTATGACGAACAATTGCCCGGACAGCAGCACTGGGGGTAAATTTGTATCGAATTCCGAATGTCAGGGATTCTGTTACGGGTATATCAGTGTGTAAACGGGACGATCTTTCCGTGTGGTATCTCTATAAACTACTTTCGGTTCTACTTTAAGGCCATGGGCGAAATTATTCCGTGACTGCTTCAAGCTTTTTTCCATTATTTGGGTCTGGCTCTTGTCTGAAATTATGTGACGTATACTGCCCTACATTGTCACTTAAAATGTAAATATCGGCAACGCTGGTTAATTACGGCCAAGTTCATTCGTAATGCGGATTTGAATTGATTATTGGAAAATGCTCTCAAATCGTTCGTCCTTGATCATCGTCCGGATATCAAGCATGTGACAATTGCGTCATTCTTAAGCAGGAGGGACGGGTGGTCCTCGGAGGTTATTTTATCTTAGCCGAATTTACCATGGTGCAAATGATGCCGCCGAAGCAGGGTCCGCAAAAAAACGGGTTCCAGCCTTATTACTTATTAGCCTTATCCAGGATTTGGCGATCAGAAAATCTAGAAATATTATAGTTTAATATCAACATATTTATTTGGCAATTGAGTATTTTTTTTTTATTTTTAGTTACATATACATGAGGCACCTTGATCGTTTAAGTCTCTATAGAGATTCGAATCTCATATGGTCCTCGTCAGGTTGGTAAATAGAGACGCCCATAATCCTGTCCCGGTCCAAAGATGGATAAATAGAACCGCCCATAATTCAGACTATTTTTTTTTAATGAATCCTAATTCAATTAACACAAAAAAGGAATTAATCCAGAAGTTGATTGTGTTCATTATCTGATCACCGAAAATTGAAGACCCTTTAATTGCGTCTTTTTATTACTTCCAGGCTGTCTGTTGTTTCTAACTTGTCCGACAGGGGGCTACGGTCCTGTTGTTCCGATCGTAGAAGGTGGCATGTACCTAAGCGTTAACTCAACGTACATTATTCGACAGTATCGGAAGAGAAATACAAGCTACCTGGAATATATGTTGAATATTCTGCTGATGATTACTGTGGTTGGAATTTTCATCTCGGGTGAGTCTTGAAATTCCAACAAGACAATTCTTTTAATGACCCCCTTTGGTCATGTAAATACATTGCCACACTACCGGCTTTACACCCCTCCCCCACAGAGAAAGAGACGGACAGAGAGAGAGAGAGAGGGGGGCGAGAGAGAGAGAGAGGGAGACAGACAGACAGGGAGAGAGGGGCGAGGGAGAGAGAGAGAGAGAGGGGGAGGGGGCATTTCTGGATTAACTTACGGATCTGTTTTATTTCAACAATTCGCTTGCGCGTAGGGGTCTTTGGCAGTGGCATAAAACCCATGAGGCTGAACTGGCGACCCTACTCCTACTCCATGTCATGCACATCCGGTGAATGGAAATCACACCAGTTGACTCAATGATATATTTTACCATCATGCCACGGCAATGCGCTAACCATTCGGCCAGTTTGTGCCCATAATTAATTTCTGATAACTACTTCTAGGGTTATCGCCCTTGATTACGACAATCCCCATCTGATCATTATTTGGAGTCATTTATTTCAACGTTAGGACACAGATGCGTAGGCCCCCTTATTTAAACCTTTAATTTATTTGTATATTTTTAGGTTTCAAGATGTATTTCAGAACTCCAATTACTGCTGATTCCATTTGTTACCTAGGGTTACGTACGTTCACGGTCTGGTTGCTATTACCAATTGGCATTAATTTCGGCTTCCTCCTTCTTGTTTACATAATGTCGCATTTCTGGAAATAAGTTTGTTACTATTGAACACTGCAGCGGTCGCAGGAAATGTGTACATTACTGTAAACACGAGTGTTACGCAGTCAGTCTTGCGTTTCTTGTGGGCTACTACCTACTAAAACTCAAAAAAAAAAAAAAAATCACAATATTGCTACAAGAATAATAACAAGTACGGACAATTTAACTTTCAAGATTTTAACATTGGTTTATATGTGCCATTACGATCTTTGCCTATCTTATCTCACGGATCTAATCATATCAAGCAACTCGACCACCGCGCTCACAAACAAATAACACCCTCATTGGTTGTGCCGTAAGCTAAACTGAAATCCTATGGGGATAAAGCCCTCAGTGTACGTGGACCGCGTTTGTGGAATAACTTACCATTGAAGATATAGAGAGTTCTCAAACATTAGCTGTGTTCAAATCCAAACTAAAAAAACTCATTTGTTTGTTACATATTACCAGGATTAGCTATTATCTTTGATGCGCTTTGGACATGCAATATGGATGGAGTGAGCGCAATTATATATGGATGGAGTGAACACCATGCAATATGGATGGAGCAAACACCACGCAATATGGATGGAGCGAACATCATGCAATATGGATGGAGCGAACACCATGCAATATGGATGGAGCAAACACCACGCAATATGGATGGAGCGAACACAATCATATATGTGCATTATTATTAATATCCTTGTGTCTATCATTATAAACACGAATATGCAACCTTACGTTTGGTCTGCGATAACACCATCGGTGGAAGCGGACGTTAAATTCCTTTAACGAAAGAAACCTGTGATTTGTCGGCGATATATCTATTGTGGCAGCAGACATTAACCCCCCCCCCCCCCCCCAGCAAGAACTACAACTTGGTGATCTAGAACTACCTCCCTTGTTACATTACTCCAAATACAACGTTATATATTATACAGCTTTACGTTTTGTCAGCGATAACACCATGGGTGGACGCGGACGTTAAACTACCAGCCCTACTTTTGTTGATGTAGAATGATCTCCCCGTGTGTAGGCTCCATTACCAAACGTTTTGTCCTTAATTCAATTTTTGTGGTCCAGCTTTATCATCTAGAATTACCTCCCTTGTTTTTGTTAATGTTAATAATATATTGTCTGAAGGTGAAAGCGGACGTTAAAAATCTGATTAAACGACAACAAAACATTTATGTGAACAAGCGCTACATTGGTCGACTGAATATGTTCATGACTTTCAAGATACTAATAATGCTGTGACGAATGCTGCCGTGCTCAGATTTTCAAAAGTGACGAAGGGGAAAACATACAACGTGATACCCCAGAAAATGGTTTGGGTGGCCAATCGTGTTCAGAAAGGACAGTCAGTCACTTACGCGAGTCGTTCCCGCAACTCTGCAGAAATGAACTACGCTAAGAAAGAAAAGGGAACCCATTTTCCGTACAACCTTAAAATTTCGAAGTTAAAGCGTCAACTCAATTTGAATCTCCGCTAGCAGCACCCAAACGTCTGCAACTTATGCCCCTTGCTCTTGGGCCATACGATTTGAACATACAAACAATGCAGGCCCATACACCTACCAGAAGCTATGTCCCATGTGTAGGGAACTTCGCAAGAGCAAGAAGAAACCTCAACTTATGTAAATCCAGTTTAAAACGCGCGTCATCCAAATCAGATAATCCGCCAATACGGTAATTTTAAATGGATGTCCACATACAAAAACAGACTTGTCTCTATATGTTCGTCCGCATTTAAATATTAAAAATGAATTATCCGTCCATATATATTTATTCCATAAAGTTTAAAACTGTTACATACAACGCATCTCGGTATGGAAGCTTGTAGAAGAGGCGCTCTGTTTTGGATTGTTTTGGACTGTTTGTCTCTGAATGTAGATTTTTATTTATTTACAACTAATTTATTACCTGATCTGGTTATGACGGTGATTGTTTGAACTTTCTATTGTTCAGTTATTACCAAGTATCAGATCAAGACTCCATGGTCACATTTTTGAAGACCAATGAAATGAAATGGGGTTTAACGTCCTACTATGCTGCTCTGACCTGGCTAATGAATATGACCAAACGCCATACAGTGTGCTATGACGAAAATTTTGCTCGGACAAGGGCGCTGCAGCCTACTCTTATATCGAATTCCAACAACCAAGGGATCTTTTACGTGTACGCCAATGTGTGCACGTTAGCTCGACCTTTCCTCCCATCCGTAAAACTAGACAAATGTCCATGTCAGGCCGTACGCATTTACCACTGATAATGGGGGAACCATGCCGGAAGTCAGTTCATACATAGAAGACTTCTGTAAGTGACTTCTTATAACGAAATTATATCAGACGATTCTGGGGGAAACAAAACAGAAAATGAGATTACGATTTTGCTATCTTCCAATAATATGAAATAATATGAATGAGAATAAGACAACTTGTCTGCGATGTCACCATCGGTGGAAGCGGACGTTAATAACTGTGGTGCTTCCGGTAGCCGGCTGGATGTTCTGGCCTACCTATTTGTGACGTAGGAAAGACTATAAATTAACCATGCGAGATCGTCACGGTCTAGTTGTTTCTCTACATTATAGAAGTAAGTTATCATCGATATATTATTGCCTGAGTTGGACTCAGTCCCGAATTGTATTATTATTATTATTGCCCAGTGCCACCTCATAACAAACAATAATTATTTGAGCATAATATTATTATGACATAATTTATAAAAGGCACTTTCTTTAATAGAGATCAATACTAAGCAGCGTTCTGTGTACATAGATATGATCAGTATCCTAGATTCCATTGTTTATTCATTAGCTTTCAACATGGCGGCAGTGTTGCTAAGACTACCGTTGTTAGGAGCATCTTCCACGCCTAGCAACTTACAAATCAAAGGGTATATGTCAACACTCTCGATAGACTCTTGCTTGTAGTTCACTTTAAAGTTGGGTCCATGTGCCACAAAGATTGGCTTCATCGACATCAATCGGTTGTCGTAACTATGGTCACCAAGTGGGTGTCGTTCGGAGTACTTCTGTGGTTTCTGAAATTCAATACATGGGTTATTAAACGAAGCACTGTCTGGAGGGGGGAGGGGTACGTCCACGCGCCACGGGTTGTGCAGGCAACCAACAAAGAGTAGTATAACTCTTAAAGCAATTTTTTAACTCTACCAGGCATATATTACTGTCCGGTCCAAACTACCCCTATACATGTATCAAATTTCAGCCCCGAGACAGCCCTAGTGTAGCCGTCAACCCGGACAGATTTTAATACTAACCGAAGAAATGAAATGCAATGGGGTTTAACGTCCTACTGGTCTGCTCCTTGCCTAAGCTAATGAAGACGGGCATATGCCATGCAGTGTGCTTTGAGGGAAATTTTGGCTGGGTAGCGGAGCTACGGCCTACTCTTATATCGAATTCCAACTGCCAAGGAATATTTTACGTGAACGCCAATGTGTACACAGGACCTCGGTTTTTCGTCCATCTGAACGACTAGACAGCTGTCCTTGCCAGGCACTCCCTCCTGCATCACTGACAAGGGGGAAACCACGTCGGAAAATCTGAATGAACTTCTCGGCCAATGCAGGCATCGAACACCAACCTCCAGGCTAGCGAACCAGCGTCTTATCCACTTAGCCACGTGATCTCCTTGATGATAACTGCATATACACTTACATCTGTGATTAACCATCCCTCATCAGCTATTGCAACAATTGGCGTCACACGACCGTTGAATTTATAGTGGAAGTGTTCCGGTATGTCCTCCCTCATATAAACTGTCGCATGCATCTCCTTCTCCTTATCTTTGAGGGCCTGGTAAACCACGTCTTCCTGTCCATCTTCCGGTAAGATCTGGATCACAGCGCCATCTCTAGGGACCATTTTCACGGTGTTGTTAGGCACGTAGTCATTGATATTGACCAACTTGTGAAATAGATTAATTATAAACAAGCCAACAGTGAGGCTGATGTCCCCCGCCGAAATCACAAAATAAATAGATGACACATATTAATTAATCGCTCATTTATTTTTTTCAAACGTATCGACCAATCAAACTGAACACGAAGTGTCATCCAAAAATTGCTTATCTCTGCCTACCGTAAGAAGAAAATGCTCATCTTCGAACTCCATCAAGGCATTGACCTAATAAGCATACACACCAATTTTGAACATTTTAACTGAATTCGAAGGAGAGTTATTGTGTTCCAAAGTCTCGGCAAATCAAATTGCTTATCGCTCTGCTTACCCTGAGCAGAAAATGCTCATTATCGATCTTAGTCAAGGTATTACTGTAATGAAACTATACACCAAGTTTCATCGTGTCTCAAAGCATCAACCAATCAAATTGCTTATCTCTGCCTACCCTAAGCGGAAAATGCTCATCTTCAAACTCCATCAAGGCATTGACCTAATAAGCATATACACCAAGTTTGAACATTTTAACTCAATTAGAAGGAGAGTTATTGTGTTCCAAAGTCTCGACCAATCAAATTGCGTATCGCTCTGCTTACCCTGAGCAGAAAATGCTTGTTATCGAACTTAGTCAAGGTATTACTGTAATGAAACTATACACCAAGTTTCATCACTCTCACTTAATTAGAACTAAAGTTATCGTGTCCCAAAGCATCAACCAATCAAATTGCTTATCTCTGCTTACCCTAAGCGGAAAATGCTCATCTTCGGACTCCATCAAGGCATTGACCTAATAAGCATATACACTAAGTTTGAACATTTTAACTCAATTAGAAGGAGAGTTATTGTGTTCCAAAGTTTCGACCAATCAAATTGCGTATCGCTCTGCTTACCCTGAGCAGAAAATGTTCATTATCGAACTTAGTCAAGGTATTACTATAATGAAACTATACACCAAGTTTCATCACTTTCACTTAATTAGTACCCTGACAGAAAATGCTCATTATCGATCTTAGTCAAGGTATTACTGTAATGAAACTATACACCAAGTTTCATCACTCTCACTTAATTAGAACTAAAGTTATCGTGTCTCAAAGCATCAACCAATCAAATTGCTTATCTCTGCCTACCCTAAGCGGAAAATGCTCATCTTCAAACTCCATCAAGGCATTGACCTAATAAGCATATACACCAAGTTTGAACATTTTAACTCAATTAGAAGGAGAGTTATTGTGTTCCAAAGTCTCGACCAATCAAATTGCGTATCGCTCTGCTTACCCTGAGCAGAAAATGCTCGTTATCGAACTTAGTCAAGGTATTACTGTAATGAAACTATACACCAAGTTTCTTCACTATCACTTAATTAGAACTAAAGTTATCGTGTCCCAAAGCATCAACCAATCAAATTGCTTCTCTCTGCTTACCCTAAGCGGAAAATGCTCATCTTCGAACTCCATCAAGGCATTGACCTAATAAGCATATACACTAAGTTTGAACATTTTAACTCAATTAGAAGGAGAGTTATTGTGTTCCAAAGTTTCGACCAATCAAATTGCGTATCGCTCTGCTTACCCTGAGCAGAAAATGCTCATTATCGAACTTAGTCAAGGTATTACTATAATGAAACTATACACCAAGTTTCATCACTTTCACTTAATTAGAACTAAAGTTATCGTGTCCCAAAGCATCAACCAATCAAATTGCTTATCTCTGCTTACCCTAAGCGGAAAATGCTCATCTTCGAACTCCATCAAGGGATTGGCCTAATAAGCATATACACCAAGTTTGAACATTTTAACTCAATTAGAAGGAGAGTTATTGTGTTCCAAATTCTCGACCAATCAAATTACGTATAGCTCTGCTTACCCTGAGCAGAAAATGCTCATTATCGAACTTAGTCAAGGTATTACTATAATGAAACTATACACCAAGTTTCATAAATCTCACTTAATTAGAACTAAAGTTATCGTGTCCCAAAGCATCAACCAATCAAATTGCTTATCTCTGCTTACCCTAAGCGGAAAATGCTCATCTTCGAACTCCATCAAGGCATTGACCTAATAAACACATACACCAAGTTTGAACATTCTAGCTCAATTAGGAAGAGAGTAATTGTGTCCCAAAAAGTGTGACAGACGGACAGACAGACAGACAGACAGACGGACGAACCCATTTTAATAGTCCCCCAACTTTCTTCGAAAGGCGGGGGACAATAAAATAACCACACAAACAAAATATCTGGGGCCGTATTTATAAAAATTCTTAGAGTTTTCATAACTTTTACTCTAAGACTTCCTAAAACAACATTTAGTTAAAAGTTACTCTTTAGAAATATTTATAAAGGGTCTTAGAGTTACTTTTAACTAAATGTAAGACTTAGGTCCTAACCAAACTCTTAGCGATGTAACCATGGGAAATCCGGGGGAATTCCCTGAAGTTATTTATAGCTCAGTGTTGATGTAATGGTGGCGGCGCTTGCGCTTCATGCAGTACGGAAGAGAAGACCGGGCCGAGTTTAGTTTGTTTGGCAACAACATCTCTAATGATTGAATCTGAATCAAAAATTATTTGAATGTTGATGAAGTGATAGTTTTTCCGATTAACAAACTCAGCTTCATTTTGTGAAGGCGCTAGGATACGGACGTGTGACCCTTATATCACACCAACGACACCGGGGAATCCCGCAAGTGCGTGGAACTGTCTCTTGTGTCGTTGAGTTTCCTGTTGAGATATGGGCATCGATACGAATCTCTGAACAATACGGTATCAGACAGTACATCTAACGTTTCTGCAATCACTCTACTCATTGTAGGTTGACTGACGCCGAAATCGTCGCCACTACACAGTTGCATTTTACCAGTAGCTAGGAAACGAAGCGTAATGGCGATCTTCATCTCAGCGGCGATTGAGAAATTTCGTTTAGTAGGACTCGTAAGTAGATGCCGAACTAAATCTGTCACAAAAAGAATCCCACCCATGTCCATTCGATATCTCCTTATCAACTCGTCATTGCTGTACTCAACTAAGAAGTCTCTTCTTGTTTTAAACTCTCTTAGGCGGCGTACACGGACGGCCATGTTAACCAAGATAAGAGTACTTTTAACATGTTAGGAGTGCTACAGGAGGACTCCTAAATATGTGTCATAGTTAGGAGTAATTCTTAAAGTAAAATGTTTTATAAATAGGTCTTAGGAAAATCTACAAAGTTAGGAGTAATTTTTGACAGTTAAGAGTTGGTTCCAACTCTTAGAATTTTTATAAATACCGCCCCTGGGGCCGTATTTATAAAAATTCTTAGAGTTTTCATAACTTTTACGCTAAGACTTCCTAAAACAACATTTAGTTAAAAGTTACTCTTTAGAAATATTTATAAAGGGTCTTAGAGTTACTTTTAACTAAATGTAAGACTTGGGTCCTAACCAAACTCTTAGCGATGTAACCATGGGAAATCCGGGGATTCCCTGAAGTTATTTATAGCTCAGTGTTGATGTCATGGTGGCAGCGCTTGCGCTTCATGCAGTACGGAAGAGCAGACTGGGCCGAGTTTAATTTGTTTACAATCAGTTACATCTCTAATAATTGAATCTGAATCAAAAATTATTTGAATGTTTAAGGAGTGATAGTTTTTCCGATTAACAAACTCAGCTCCATCTTGTGAAGGCGCTAGGATACGGACGTGTGTCCCATCTATCACACCAACGACATCGGGGAATCCCGCAAGTGCGTGGAACTGTCTCTTGTGTCGTTGAGTTTCCTGTTGAGATATGGGCATCGATACGAATTTCTGAACAATATGCGGATCAGACAGTACATCTAACGTTTCTGCAATCACTCTACTCACTGCAGGTTGACTGACGCCGAAATCGTCACCTCTACACAGTTGCATTTTACCAGTAGCTAGGAAACGAAGCGTAATGGCAATCTTCATCTCAGCGTCGATTGAGAAATTTCGTTTAGTAGGACTCGTAAGTAGATGCCGAACTAAATCTGTCACAAAAATAATCCCACCCATGTCCATTCGATATCTCCTTATCAACTCGTCATTGTTGTACTCCACTAAGAAATCTCTTCTTGTTTTAAACTCTCTTAGGCGGCGTACACGGACGGCCACGTTAACCAAGATAAGAGTACTTTTAACAAGTTAGGAGTGCTACAGGAGGACTCCTAAATATGTGCCATAGTTAGGAGTAATTCTTAAAGTAAAATGTTTTATAAATAGGTCTTAGGAAAATCTACAAAGTTAGGAGTAATTTTTGACAGTTAAGAGTTGGTTCCAATTCTTAGAATTTTTATAAATACCGCCCCTGGTCTATAAAAAATTGAATGAAAAAATCCTTGAGACGAACTACTCTTCATTACATTGGAGGGGGGGGGGGGTGTAACTGATGCTGATCTAGATATAGGCCACGAATCACCATTGAAAACACTATTTTTCAACATTTTCTCAGAGACGAGGGGCAGAATCTCCAAACCCTTTCACAAAACGTCATTTTCCCCTCGAACCGACGAATCTGATATTTGTAAGTACTGTATTCAGAATGTGCATTCTGTTGATATCTCTCTGGCCATCAACTAATAATATTTAATATTTCATACATCAGGACATGGAACGTCATTTACTGAAACACTATTATTCAAAAGATCATATTCGTCGGTTCGAAAAGTGACGAAACGAAATAGACTGCGTTCGCCACTGCTTCAACCTTTTTGGGGAGGGGTGGATACATGGCGCAGGTGAAATAATTACTGGTCTAAATCCTTACTACTTTATGATATACTATTCAAAAAAAGTAGGGGATATTTGATTTTGGGGGCATAATACTAAAATATGCAAATGACTACGAAAAAAGTCACTATAGAACCTAACAGAAGAAACATTTCCAGTTACATGTGACGCCCAAACGCACCAATAGCTACAGCATGGAATGCAGGTGATGCTTGGGATCATCATGGGGGTCCAACCCAAGATTTGCACGACTCTGACTTTGAATGTTACAGTCATTGTGGCATTGAATTCCAGGGTGGAAACATCAGTTTAATTGTTTTAGTGACCACAAAACAAATTTTGATATGCGTCGGCTTACCCAAAATGAAAGGTTACGTGCCCTTGGCATGCTACAGATCGGCACAACACAGGCGGTTGTGGCGCGGACGATGAATGTTTCTCGGTCGGTCATAAGCAGGCTATGGTCCAGATACCGTGATACACAATCTGTACAGGACAGACCACGCTCAGGTCGACCAAGGGCGACAACTCAAGCCCAGGATCGATTTATCCGTAGCTTGGCCTTGTGAAATCGTGTCATCACAGCAAATCAGATCAGCGCTCGTCTTCAAACAGACAGTGGTGTGAGAGTGAGTGGCCAGACGATTCGGAATCGACTGCATAGGGGTCACCTTCGCGCCCGACGTCCTCGCGTGATCCCTTGTTTGAGAGATCATCACATTCAGGCAAGACGTCGTTGGTGTATGGATCGTCAACACTGGGATAATCGACGCTGGCGCAATGTGATGTTTTCAGATGAGTCAAGGTTCACTGTTGATTTTTTGGACAGACGTAGGAGGGTGTGGCGTCGTCGACACGAGCGCTTCCAAGACATTAACGTCATCAGACATGATCGATTTGGGGGTGGTTCTGTTATGGTGTGGGGAGGCACCACTGTTGCTGGAAGAACGGCTTTACATGTTGTTGCAGGGCGTGTTACAGGCCAGTACTACCGGGACAACATCTTGGCAGTCCATGTTGTGCCGTTCGCACGACGTCATGGCCACCGTTTCATCTTCCAGGATGACAACGCAAGATGTCACAGGGCCAGGATCGTTACAGGTTACCTCCAACAACAGAACATCACCACATTACCTTGGCCAGCACTGAGTCCCGACCTCTCCCCCATCGAGCATGTCTGGGACATGCTTGGACAGAGGTAACGTCAACAACGTCCTGCCAATGTCCAAGAACTTGCTGCTGCGTTGCAACAGGAATGGGACAATCTGGACCAAAATGACCTTAGACGTCTCATTAGGAGTATGCCACGTCGCATCAATGCTTGTTTGGCAAACAGAGGAGGATTTACCTGTTACTGACTTTGTTGTGATGCTGTGGTAACTTTGCTGTTTGACCCCGGGTATCATTTTACCCATATAATGGTCAGTCTGTGCCCTACTTAGTCTAACGATCATTTGGAATAAATCGATGAATGTGAACTTCATTTCATTTTGTCATTTGTTTCTTCGTCAGTTTCATTAGGTGACTTTAATAACACTTAAAAATCAAATATCCCCTACTTTTTTTGAATAGTATAGTATTGACCTTCCTGGTTCACGCGACAGACTTCGGCAGATTTCGGAACCTACATCTAGCCTCGGCTATATGACAGTAAGTTATATGTACCTACGCCTGTATAATTGCGATGCGGCACCGGTTTACTTACTAGGAAAACTTGCCGCTTTTAGAAAGAAATTCTCAAAATTGCGTCGTTCGAAGAGTGTGTAAAATTTCCAGTGCCAACTTAACTTAAAAGAGAAACCGCTTCAAACTGTAAGATAAAACATTCTTCAAAGGCGTCGTCATGGGCAACGCCGTTGGTAATCCGGGAACTTGAAAGTAGTTCTAATGGCCATAGCTAGATGTAGGGTATTGGAATCTGCCTGGGTTTGCCGATGATTGACCTACCTGGTTCTCGACATCGACTGAAGTCATTCCGTTATCACTTGTAATGATGACGTTAACAGCATCCCATAAATTATTGTCACCTAACTTCTGTTTCATATACCCGACGAGTTCATCGATATACTTCACTTTATCTTTTAATTCTTGAGAATCGGGGCCATATTTATGACCTGTGCGATCGGGTTCGTGGAAATAAAGTGTCGCAAAATGGACACCTTTATTGGCAAACCAATCAACGACCTAAATGTAATAAAGAAAATATTATACAAAATCAGCACACACACGCATGCATTTCACACTTTAGTTTTAACTAAAAGGTCTCATTTTACTTGATACTGTGTTAAAGATACCCTACGGGAGATTAGATAACGAGTTTGCTGAAAATTTCAGTCAGATTGATCCACTATTAACTTAGGACTAAGCGAACGAAAGTTCCGCTTAGCCTCGATTATCATTACTAAAGTCGGTAAGACAAAACTAGTAGTCTCGGTTATCCATTTAATCGGTAAATCACAAAGGACAATTATGCAGCAAATCGAACTATAATCGAACTATAATCCAATAAATATCACCGGCTAACGATGACATCCAGAGTTGATTATGGTCTGGATAAGTCAATTAATGTCTAATTAATAGTTTTTACAACAATTCAGGCCTAAAGAAAGGCCTACAATAGGCAGATTTTGCTCTTGCATAATGAATGTTTGATTTGTAGTCCAGTCAATTTATGATTTTACCCCCAACAAACTGCAAGAAAACGTTTTCATGTATTTTTACGTTTATTTAGGTGTACTTTATAAAATCCCAAAAGTTTACCAAATTTTGCGCACCGGAAAGTGGTGAAATCCAAGATGGCCGACATTTGCCAAATCAATGTTTAAGAAAACCCTAAACTGTTGGTTTAAGGCTTTATAAGTGTATTATGAACACATAAATAAATGCTTTGGAGGCCATTTTTAAATTTGAAGATATAGTCAGTAGCGCTAACTGGTCCCTTAAAGCGGTAAAATAAGTAAAATCCAAGATGGCCGACATTCGTCAAACCAGTGTAGAAGAAAATCCTATAATTGTAATATGAACATGTAAATTAATGTTTATGTGGTCATTCGTTAATTTGAAGAAATATCCTGTGGTGTTCACTGGTCCCTTTTTACAAAACAGTAAAATCTGGTAAAATCAAGATGGCTGACATTTGCCTAACTAATGAACACAAACAATCTAAATGGTTGGTTTTTAAGATCCTATTAATGTATAATGAACATACAAATAAAAGCTCTTGGGGTCATTCTTTCAGTTGAAGATATATCAAGCAGCCTAGAGTTAACAGATCCCTAAAAGCAGTAAAAATAAGTAAACTCCAACACGGTAACATGCATAGTGTGTAGCAATGTCGTCAGAGCTTTTAGTAATGGGCTTCCGCGTTAAAAAATCCCCAAAGCAAGTAGAATAGGTTGATTGTGGTTACTATTCATGGAAACCGGTGAGAAATATACGTGTTGTCAGTTGTCGCTTAAACCCGTCAATACTTGTAACGTACGTCAGTTTTCTAATAAATGGTCAGTAATAATCATAAGGTGCGTATTTAAGTTAATCAGTTAGTTTTTCTAGCTTGTGTCAGTATGTGAAAATAACGTGAATAATTAAACAAACGTGAGTTTATACGAACATATCACTAGTCAGGCGTCTGTGGGAGAAATCGGGAAAAGCGTGACTAATTAACAAAACGTTACCATTGGAGCTCCCGTTCACTATCTAGATGAAACCGCCAGTTATGCATGGTGTGCGTTAGTAATTGGACACGGCGCCCGTAGAGCGTGAAATCGTTAACTTTATACATTTCTTGTGAGAATTGTTACTAATTGTAACTTGCCCGTTAAATTGTCGCTACGTTCTGAATAAAATACTAATTAATTATTTATTAATATTCTCGAATGGGGAAATGTTTTCTTTAACAATAATGGATGGCAGTGAACAACAGGAGTATTTTTCGGTTACCGCTGTAGTTTGCCGAATACTGTTTTCAAACAATAATGATGTATTTTTTCGGCGATTTCCATAACCGCCGTAGTTTGCAGGATGCGGGCAATATGTATAGTGTTATTTAATTTACAATTTATATTTAGTGTTATTCATTTTGCTATTTTATAATAAACCATAAAAAGCTTCATCGGTCTCCGTTGTATAAATAACCACGCGCACGGCAACCGAAATAAAAGTACAAAATCCTTACCGGTCTCTGTTATCTTTTTAAATCCTTATTCACACACTGAGAGTTCAGTTCTCTCAATCCGACTTTTGAGAATACCATTCTGCCCATGTGCACACAGACATTACAATATTTAAATTGTTTCTGATAAGTATTAACCAATTTATAGTTATAGTTATTTGTCTTATCGTGAAATAGTTCCAAATCTTACTACTGCGCGTCTTTTTTTCACGTTGGTTCTGTCTAGATCACTGCTGGTATTGTCTGGACACTTAATCATTACGAGTAGAAGTATTGGAAAAGGCAGGGCAATATATCGCACGGTTTAGTAAAAGTATTGGAAAAGGCAGGGAAGTATACCGCATGGTTTACGTGTGAGTAGAATGAAAGATGAAAGGGAGGATATCCCTTTGATGTCACAAGATTGACATTTCAGCTTCTAGATGCTGATGAAAATTTAGAGATAATTTAGTGATTTGTTTTGTTATGCTAGGCTACTTTAAGAATTTAGACACAATTTGTATCAACAAATAATAATTTATCATATAGATCATACTTTATTCATTAATAATATTACCAACAAATAAGTTCCCATTAGATGGTTTTATTTTTAACTATAGTTCTATAAATGGCGGAAGAATGTCACGTGATTGCCACTGTTTATAGACCGGTCACGGAGCTCTTCGCTTTGATGTTTCATTCATTGCCGCATGAATCATTCCGACACCTATTATAGGCATACAGCTGTCGATCACTCTAGGAATTACATCCTAATCAACACATGACATATTATAATCAATATTTTGTTGTTGTTTTAGGACGTTCAGCCCTTTGATATCTGCATGGGTTAAATTTGGAATCACAATTAATGGTTTAAAAAAGATCATCAACACAAATCTGCTTTCACTAATTTTATTGAAACAGATAATGATAGCAGATAACAGAAATAATGAATTTCATACATACACGTACATACATACAAGCTGTAATTCTGAGAACCGAAGACTCGTGTGAATATCTATTTACATTATTATTTGTAAATTTGTACCATATAACCCGATTCCAGATAAAACAAAGAGCATATGATTCAAACGTCAACCTGACTATTTTAGACTTCGCGTCTTACCGTTTCACGAATAGTCCGTGCAAAGCACGGAGTCGGCAACCAAGTAACCCTTCTCGATCCATGGAACAATCCTATTTATACATGTACAAGCGTGCATGCGCTTATTCAGGGTTCATATTGAAAAACTTTTGGTTTCAAGGCGACTGCAGTTCGGTGGCTTTATTTAAAAAGATAACTGATATTAAACTTGTGGTCGCCCAAGAAAAAGCAAGTTAAAGATATCGTTATATTCTAACACTATATCACAAAACAACCACGCCATATATTTGTTAATGTTTGTTTAATATTTCTCTCGGTGTTATAATTTAGAAGGAAAGAGAATAGTCCGTACATTAGTAATATAGGTCTTGTATATTAAATCTTTTATGGTCGTTGGAGGGACAGGCTATAGAAATGGTCTTTCAATTCTCACAAAACTTGTAGAGTTAATAGGCAGGTCCCGGGAATCTGTCCCATTTCTTATCCCCAGATCGGGGGGTTGGAATGGCCTAGTGGTCTAGAGTGCCGCGCTTCGAACTCTAGCGGGCCGGTCACCTCTGGCTTGCGGCTGTGGTTTCGAGCCCTGGTGTGAGCGTATGTGGCATGGAGATAGGGGCGCCTTCGCAACCTCGTGGGTTTTCCTCCGGGCACTCCAGTTTCCTCCCACTGCTAAAGACCCCTACGCGCAAGCGAATTATTGAAATAAAATTAAACCATATGTTAGTCCCGAAATGACCTAGTTTGTGTTGAGTGGACGTTAAACCCCATTTCTCTCTCTCTCTTTATCCCCAGATCTTTGCTCATTATGTCAACTTGAATATAACTACTTTCTGGCAAGATAACGAACCACAAATATATAGGCAATACGGTCTATGCTCTTTGTGGGATGGGGGTCTATGCTCAATGTGAGGTGGGATTATAGATGGCGCCCTAGATTTGGAACAGCCTCCACCCTATTCATAGCTTCTAGATCTGCTACTGGCATTATGTTAAGGTCCTTTGAATGTATAACAGTGAATGTGATTCAAACTATAACGTTCTATAGCCAAGCAAACTGAGATTGGCGCTTACCTTAGAAAAAGTTTCCAAGTTAATGAAAAACACCCTCATGTGGGGTGAGATCTATGATCATTGTGCGGTGGAATTATGGACGGAGCGGAGCTATTCACAGCGTCTAGATCTGCCACTGGCGTTACCAATCAATGAACCAACTCAAATGCCAGTAGTACCGGTAGAGCGTCGGACGATATTACTGTTCTAGCTCTCACAAAACAGGCAGAATTGACAGACAGATCCCAAGATTCTGAACCATTGACTGGCATTTCAGATCCTCTCGTTCACAAGAATTTGCCCACTAAAATGACCTCAAAAGCCATGATATTGACTCAAATTTTCTTCCCTTTGGATTACTCGTGGTATTGCCACTGCCCCTAAGGTTCACAAAAACTTATTACCAATCATAATATGACATGAACTTTATGTCAACTTGAATAAAACTACTTTCTGGTAAGATAACGAACTACAATTACTACGGACAACTACATGTATATTGGCAATTCGATCTATGCTCTTTGTGGGGTGGGGTCTATGCTCATTTTGTGGTGAGATTATGGATGGCACCCTAGATTTGGAACCGCCCCACACTATTCACAGTTTTTAGATCCGCTACTGACGTTACCTTAAGGTCCTTTGAATGTATAACAGTAAATGTGATTCAAACTATAACGTTCTATAGCCAAGCAAACTGAGATTGGCTCTTACTTTAGCGTGGGTCTTAGAAATCATAGACATACACCACTGGACATATCTTCAAATGAAATAATGTCCTCAGAAATATTAATTTTGAGACTACAATTGCTTTTTTTTAATGATAAAATAATGCAGAGTTATGCCCCTTTATAAATTTGGATTCTGGGCAGCATGTTTCACAGGTAATGAAATACCCGAAAATGGTTCAAGAGAGCACCGGACATCTATGAAAACCATTCCATTTTCATGTGCTTCTGTTAAAAATTTACGTCGTTTTGTCTAAAGTTGTACCTTTTGAAGGAAAATGGCTTAAATTCCGCACTTTACCCTCAAAATTTGGGACTTTCCGGTACTTCAATTTAGGATGTCATTCAGTACACCCAACACTACCAAAAACCATCAAAAAACCTTTTCTTGCAATTTGTTGGGGGTTGACCCCTTTTTTACATAAATTGACTAGACTATTGGCGTTTATACATAGAATATACGACTTTTGATGGTGTTGATTGGTGCCTTTAATTCAACGATAACACTGCATAATATTTTTACTGTATCGAATAATGCTTCTAAAGCAGCTATTCTAGTACACACCAGCAGCATTTATTGCACATGCTCTCCATATAAAAATTTTTCGTGACGGTTTGACATGACTTGTGCGATATGCCTGGCCTTGTTCGCCGAGTCTGTTGTTATCAATGGCGATGATTCGCGTAACAATGGTAAAATGTTTATTATGTCTTAAATACTGGATATCAGACGCCCATCTTTTCCTGGTAGGATCACAACATCAATGTTGATTTAAATTGACATATAATTCGTGTTTTCAATGTCAAAGTTCAAGACTTCTGGTTAATTTAAAGCGAGAATTTCATATTTTAAGTTATATTTTTAAAATGTATTAAATAAAGCCGTAAAATAGACATATTCCTAAAGCAATGGCCCGAGAAACCCCTCTCTGGCTATTGCTGGATTAGCTTCTGATTCTTGAACTTTTGCGGGAGTATGTCTATTCTTCCCGTTCAATCAAAGCTATCACTTAAGTACAGCAACATGACAGTCCTTCCTTTAATCTGGTTCTTCCCTAAAACGTTGGACAGTGATTTAAGGTATTAAAAACGCTGAAAGTATGTTCGTTTCCAAACAGTATTGTTTACATTTCATTGGACTTGATAGCCTCGTTTGCCACGCAATTAGTTTTACTGCAGTATTCTGCTATGCACGGGTTAATTAGGCATAATAAAATCGTGAGCCATGACGTAACGTTATGTAAACATATTTGGTCCAATATTGGCACTCGTTTTAAATGTAAAGCTTTTGTAGAGTAGCTTGTCATTGGTTGGTAGTCGGACTACTGACCAATCAAAATTTAAAACAACAATATCCACTCATTACAGCAGTGAGAATGGGATTACCTCTATTCAAACGAAAAACTGCGCGGAGTATGTAAAATAGATGGTATAAATAAACAGTCCTACCTTGTAAAAGAATGTTAGGTGTGAGAATGATACCCATTGTCGTATTATTGTGAGTTGAGCAAAAGGCATAGAGACAATTATGCTTTGCCTCTCTTAGAAAATATGAAATTATCACTTTAATACACCTATAAAACAAAATACTTTAATGGTAATTACCGTGTCGATTCGTGTTTTAAAAGGAATCGTTTCATTATATTTTAACCAGATGGCAGGTCTCACGCCGTTATATTCGACTTGACTCCCAGGCCAAAAATACGTGGCTGATTTCTTATTGTTTATTGTCGCTGTTATCCAAATGGGTTCTCCTACATCCCACCATTTTGAATCGCGTGTGGCATATCCGAACGACTCGTTAAATTCTGGATCATACATGTGGTTGCCTACGATACCATGTGTTTCCTCGTACAGACCTGGCAAATACAGATTAAATGATTTCAAGTCAAAGGGAAGAAAAAATACAAATTATTTGTCACTGCGAACTGCCTAAATAACAGTGGTGGTTTAATCCATGAATGAAATGTGGGTCGGGGGGGGGGGTCGATCCTTGCATTGGCCGAGAAAGTTCATACAGATTTGCCGGCGTGGTTCCCCCTTGTCAGTGATGCCGGACAGCTGTCCAATTTGGAGCTTTGTTTAAAATTTAACGATTTTATTATGCAGTTAGCTATTGGTTGTTAATCGGACAACTGACCATTCATAATTTGCAACAGAAATTTGCTTCCACTAAAGCAGTGTTTAGTGATTTTAGAACTAATCAAATGAAACGCTGCTAGGAGTATGCACGTCTTGATTAGTCCAGACGTAGCTGAAGAGTAGCACGTTAAAAAACCCGTTTCACAAACTTACCAGTCGCCATGCTGAAATGACATGGATATGTTTCAGCTATGAATGTAGGGTTCATATAACGAACTTTCACTCCTTGAGCAGTAAATGAATCAAAATTGGGAGTATCTATTTTCTCCAAGTAGTCCCATCGAAATCCAGCCATGGAGACTAGCAAAACCTTGTCTTCATAGATCTTTGCACACTCAGTAACTGGACAAATTCCCATCAAGGACACTAACACAATTAGCCAATTCATTGCAGAGCCCTTTAAAAGTAATCAAAACAAAAAAAACTAGACCTGCATGCAGGAATGACGGGTTTCACTGGTGCCATGTTACCTTTGAACTTGAACTTGTGTCACTTTCGGTGGTACGTCACCCTTGAACATATGTCACTTCCGGTACCAATGAAACCAATATACAGGTTTCCACATAAGCATTGCACACATCAAATAAAATGGAAACAGAATCAAACAAATCCAGCAATATCATTTCATTTTATACATTTGTTACATGTAATTGATCCTGACAAAGTTACAGTACTTCCGGTGATAATGTAAATGTTCCATTAGTTTTATGAAATCAGAAATGGCATAAGGCATCACATGGTGAAAATTTTATGTAAATCGAATAATAATTGCCACTTTTATAGACCAAAAACCTTGAAAAGTGACATGTAGAAAATCGTCTATTTCTCGGCAACCGTACAAGTTAGAAACCATTTTTTGGTATTTATATGACCGTATGGGTTTATTCTATTTGTTGATTGGAATCAAATATCATAATTGTATAAACGTTACAATTCAGACTCATTTGAATAAAATATCGGTTTTGAAGGCTTAAAATACAGTTTTGCCAAAATGACGTTACTTCCGGTGATAATGAAAACGTTAAATTAGTTTTATAACATCGCCTATGACATTAGGCTTCAAAGGGTGAAGATTTTATGAAAATCGAATAATAATTGACACTTTTATGGGCCAAAAACCTTCAAAAGTGACTTTTAGAAAATCGCCTATATCTCGGCAACCGAACAAGTTAGAAACAATTTTATGATATCTTTTTGACCGTATGAGTTTTGTTAATATGTGAATTTAAACCAAAAGTTAATTTTATTATTATATGTGACGTAATTCTTGGTTGAAAAAAATATCGATTTTAAAAGTTAAAAATTGAGTTTTTGACTAAATGACGTCACATCCGGTGTCAATTTTAAATAGTAATCAACATGATATGACGCAGACTTGCTTTTTGAATCAAATGATGTCACTTTTGTGAACATCCATTAATAATTGACTATTTTACAGGCAAAATTACGAAAACAGTGACTTATGCAAAACTGCCCATTTCTCGGCATTTGCTTATTTTAGAAACTAATTTTAACATACATTCTCTTCGTATGGATTATAGCTACAAGTTTATAAAAGTTACGAAGAAATATTTTAAAATCTGAAAAGCCTGAATAGGTTGTAAATAGGTCAATTTTACACCATTTTTAGCCTCTTAATCGAATTTGCTCGAAAATGAAATCGAAATTAAAAAAACTGCTTCCTACATTTTTTGCGCCTTGAAAGGGCACACTCTTTGACTCAAATAATTTTTCCAAAAAATAACATTTGTTTTCGAAGAAGGAAAATAACTGTCAAAATTGTAGTTTTCGGTAAAATTATGCCACTTCCGGTGCCGACAGGTAACACTTTTGGTAATAAAAAAAATGACAATTGATACAACGAAGCATATGAACTTTGTTTTATACAAATCGAACAATAAAAAATTAATCTAGGACTGAAAAACTGAATTAGCCAATGGCGGCCAAGGAAAATTACTGAGACCAAAATTTTTAACATTTTTGCACTAGTCAGATGACTCTTTAATTCTGTGCACAATACGACTAAAAAATATTCATAAATAAAAAAGTTTTTTGTAAAATTTTAAATTTTCGAAATTTGGCGCCTAATATCTTCGAAGATTTGCCGAAAATCAAAAATCGAAAGTAGCGTAGCTATGTGCCCTGTCTCAGGTTATGCCAAAATGTATCGAAAGTTAAAATCCAATGATTATTGTTAAAATTACTGCAATATTTTCATAAACGATAACTTCGGTGATTTCGGACATTTCGCATTGTCGCAGAACGTTCAAAATAGCTTTATCCTCTAAGTCACACCCACTTTCCCAGTAAAACCGAAGAAATCGTAACGATGCGACACGTAGTTGCTGAGATCTATTCAAATTGGAATCTGAATAATAATAATAATAATAACTAGATCTGCTACTGTCCCATGCAGATATGAAAGCTTTCATATTCATCGCCACGTGTCATTGATTGTATCAAGTATCCTAAATAAAAGGATAAGAAGAAAAAATTATCAAAATTCGTCAAAAACTCGCAAAATTACAAGTCTAAATATAGTACTAGATCTGCTACTGTCCCATGCAGATATGAAAGCTTTCATATTCATCGTCACGTGTCATTGATTGTATCAAGTATCCTAAATAAAAGGATAAGAAGAAAAAATTATCAAAATTGGTCAAAAACTCGCGAAGTTACAAGTCTAAATATAGTATGAAACATTGCACCCAGGCATAACAATAATCTAAAAACTAAAGGGAAATAACTGAAACTTGTATTACTGTAATGAGACGGATGAGAAAATGAAATGAAAATGGCGGGAAAAAAAATTAAAAATGGCAGGTTGGACAGGCGACCTTTCTCCTTGTCACGTACAACCGGGCATTCGAAAACACGCTAGTTAACTCAATGACAGGCGCGCGTGCTAACCATTCAGCCACCCCACCCCTTTGAAATCAGACACGTGCAATATGTCATATAGAGAGAATAACAAGTCGCTCACAACAAAATCGTAAATTAATGAGTTTAGGTCAAAGGGTTGAGCTACTGTTTTAGAGTATTTATTTGTTTTAAAGAGACACGTTATGGGTTGTTCATAGTTAAATGAAAGTTTAATTTTAAATAAGACCAATAAAATTAGGATTTAATAATGCCAGACTAATATTTCCAATATGTTTGGTTTTAAGTAGGAAATCGTGACGACTTCTTAAGCATGTTTTATACAAAAGATCATAGACTGAATTTTACAAGAATGGCACTCTGCAATAAAAAAACTGGCCAAAGCAAGATTTCTATGCAGAAATTAAATAATTGCTAGAACCAGAAAAATATTTATCCACTATAATAAATAAGCAACATAGACAAAATGAAATGAAATTCAATGGGGTTTAACGTCCTACTGTTCTGCTCCTAAAATGGGCTAATGAAGACGGGCATATGCCATAAAGTGTGCAATGAGGGAAATTTTACCCGGGCAGCGGCGTTGCGGCCTACGAGGTTGGACAGGCGACCATACTCCTTGTCACGTACAACCAAGAAATCGAAACAACGCCAGTTGACTCAATGACAGACGTTATGATACAGAGCGCACGTGCTAACCATTCAGCCACGCAACCTCCCTAAAATCGGCAAATTGCTGACCTACAGTGAGAAACATTTCAACCGGGCCAAATTTTCTATTTTAACAGTTTAATTTGCACGGTACCTTTAGTTATCAACCGAATATTACAAAACTTTTAAATATAAGCTCCCCCTGATTAGCTTAAGCGTTCGCAATAAACGTTTGCCCCTTAAAATCGGCAAATTGCTGACTTTAAAGTGAGAAACATTACAACCGGGCGAAATTTTCTGTTTTATCACTTTTACAGTACCTTTGATTACCAACCGATTATTACAAAACTTTAAAAATAAAAGAGAAAGAGAGAAATGCGGCCTAATGCCCATTCGACACAAACTAGGTCATTTCGTGACTAACATATGTTTTTTAATTTTATTTAAAAACTCCCCTTGCGCTTACTGGTCTTTAGCCGTTGGGAGGAAACCGAAGAACACGGAGAAAACCCACGAGGTTGGACATCATACTTCATGTCACGTGCAACCTGGAGATCGAAACGACGCCCATTGACTCAATGACAGACGTTACGATAGAGCGCGCACATGCTAACCATTCAGCCTCCCTGAATTCGGAAAATTGCTGACTTATAGCAAGAAACATTTCAACCGGGCGAAATTTTCTGTTTTAACAGTTTAATGTGCACGG
Organism: Patella ulyssiponensis; assembly: GCA_963678685.1. Classification (NCBI taxonomy): domain Eukaryota; kingdom Metazoa; phylum Mollusca; class Gastropoda; family Patellidae; genus Patella; species Patella ulyssiponensis. The sequence goes on from OY783230.1 coordinate 78,530,986, forward strand.
TACTTTAATTACCAACCGATTATTACAAAACTTTTGAAAATAAGCTCCAACTGACCAGCTTAATCGTATGCAATAAACGTTTGGCCTGAATTGAAAGTTCTGCACGGAGAAAGTTCATCTTGATTTCCCGGCGTGGTTCCCCGTTGTCAGTGAGGCAGAACGGAGGGCCTGACAAGCACAGCTGTCTAGTCGTTCGGATGGGACGAAAAACCAAGGTCCCGTGTACACATTGGAGTGCACGTAAAATATCCCTAAGCAGCTGGAATTCGATACTGTTGAATAAGCTCTATACGATGACTAAATGTGTAGATTGTAGTCACCCACACTGCATGTTTCGCTTAACAATGAAAGGGTGCCGTTTTCAATTTTCGATCCTTTTGTTCTTCTACTCCTGATATGTTGGACTGTTGATCGATGGTTTCATATAAAAGACTACCAATAAGACTCTTTGTAGAAGAAGTTCCCAAAAAATATTATGTTGACTTTACGAGAAAGACCTCTAAACATGCTCCAAATTGTAAAAATACGACTTTTTGGATTTTCAATCTCTTTTTTTCGGCTATCCCTGATATTTAAAAAAAATGATACAATGATTTCAAACAACAGGCTAGCTATTAGACTCTCTATTGACAAAAGTTTCTCCGCCCTCCCTTCATTATAACCGAAGTTATCGTGCCCTAAAGAATCAACAAATCAGCATGCTTATCTCTGCTTACCCTAAGCAGAAAATGCTCATCTTTGAACTCAATCATGACATTGACCTAGTGAAAGTCTACAAGAAGTTTGAACATTCTAGCTTAATTAGAAGGAGAGTTATTGTATTCCAAAGTCCCGGCCCTTCAAATTGCTTATATTTTTCATTTTCAATTCAAAATGGTGACCATCACGTGACCGAAATCAAAATTCGGATCCGACAGATTTTTAGGCATTCCTTCAAGGATTCTGAAAATATAACTCCCGAGTCTGTAAGTAAAATAGCAAAAAAGCCTTTTTGATTTTTCTCGTTTAAAGATGGTGGCACTTCCGGTTCGATCGACAAACTCCATATTTTGTGTACGAATCAGTAATTACTTGTCTAGTATCAAAGAAAAAAATTAGGTCATTCTGACATATATTTCGACGATTTTTTTGAAAACTTTGATCCTTAATTTCGTCAAGGGGAGATAATTTAGAAAATTTATAATTATATTTTTGAAGTCACATCGGTAACATCTACTTATACACTAAATTTCATGAAAATCGTACAACTATTAAAGAAGTTCTCAAATTGGTCTAAACTTCCGGTTCGAAATCACAGCGACGAATTTTCGAAATTGGAAAATGCGAAACTGCAGATGAAAATGATTTTTTTCAAGGTATTCAAAGAAAAAAGAATTAGTAAAATCGGTCAAAAAATAACAAAGTTACGACTATGCATTGTCAGTTTTTTCGTTCGTAAAATTCGGTGATTTCGGATTCGTAAAACGTTTTGAAAATATATTTAATCAACAGCCACCACCCATTTTTGGGGGGATAGGTAAAAGTTTCAGAACGATCCTATGGTTAGATTCTGAGAAATCCGATTTGTGGACAAAACACAAAAAAAAAATAACAATAATAATCTTAACAGAAACAATAAGCTTTCATATGTAATATGAAAGCTTAATAATCTTAACAGAAACAATAAGCTTTCATATGTAATATGAAAGCTTAATAATCTTAACAGAAACAATAAGCTTTCATATGTAATATGAAAGCTTAACTAGATCTGCTACTGTCCCATGCAGATATGAAAGCTTTCATATTCATCGTCACGTGTCATTGATTGTATCAAGTATCCTAAATAAAAGGATAAGAAGAAAAAATTATTAAAATTGGTCAAAAACTCGCGAAGTTTAAATATAGTATGAAACATTGCACCCAGGCATAACAATAATCTGAAAACTAAAGGGAAATAACTGAAACTTGTATTACTGTAATGAGACGGATGAGAAAATGAAATGAAAATGGCGGGAAAAAAAAATAAAATATGGCAGGTTGGACAGGCGACCTTACTCCTTGTCACGTACAACCGGGCATTCGAAAACACGCTAGTTAACTCAATGACAGCCGCGCGTGCTAACCATTCAGCCACCCAACCCCCCTTTGAAATCAGACACGTGCAATATGTCATATAGGAAGAATAAGAAGTCGCTCACAACAAAATGGTAAATTAATGAGTTTAGGTCAAAAGGTTGAGCTACTGTTTTAGAGTACTTAATAGTTTTAAAGAGACACGTTAAGGGTTGTTCATAGTTAAATGAAAGTTTAATTTTAAATAAGACAAATAAAATTAGGATTTAATAATGCCAGACTAATATTTCCAATATGTTTGGTTATAAGTAGGAAATCGTGACGACTTCTTAAGCATGTTTTAAACAAAGGATCATGTTTGTTTAAACAAGAATGGCACTCTGCAATAAAAAAACTGGCCAAAGCAAGATTTCTATGCAGAAATTAAATAATTGCTAGAACCAGAAAAATATTTATCCACTATAATAAATAAGCAACATAGAGAAAATGAAATGAAATTGAATGGGGTTTAACGTCCGACTGTTCTGCTCCTAAAATGGGCTAATGAAGACGGGCATATGCCATAAAGTGTGCAATGAGGGAAATTTTACCCGGGCAGCGGCGGTTACGGCCTACGAGGTTGGACAGGCGACCATACTCCTTGTCACGTACAACCAAGAAATCGAAACAACGCCAGTTGACTCAATGACAGACGTTATGATACAGAGCGCACGTGCTAACCATTCAGCCACGCAACCTCCCTAAAATCGGCAAATTGCTGACCTACAGCGAGAAACATTTCAACCGGGCCAAATTTTCTATTGTAACAGTTTAATTTGCACGGTACCTTTAGTTATCAACCGAATATTACAAAACTTTTAAAAATAAGCTCCCCCTGACCAGCTTAAGCGTTCGCAATAAACGTTTGCCCCTTAAAATCGGCAAATTGCTGACTTTAAAGTGAGAAACATTACAACCGGGCGAAATTTTCTGTTTTATCACTTTTACAGTACCTTTGATTACCAACCGATTATTACAAAACTTTAAAAATAAAAGAGAAAGAGAGAAATGCGGCCTAATGTCCATTCGACACAAACTAGGTCATTTCGGGACTAACATATGTTTTTAATTTTATTTAAAAACTCCCCTTGCGCTTACAGGTCTTTAGCCGTTGGGAGGAAACCGAAGGACACGGAGAAAACCCACGAGGTTGGACATCATACTTCATGTCACGTGCAACCTGGAGATCGAAACGACGCCCGTTGACTCAATGACAGACGTTACGATACAGTGCGCACATGCTAACCATTCAGCCATTCAGCCTCCCTGAATTCAGAAAATTGCTGACTTATAGCAAGAAACATTTCAACCGGGCGAAATTTTCTGTTTTAACAGTTTAATGTGCACGGTACTTTAATTACCAACCGATTATTACAAAACTTTTGAAAATAAGCTCCAACTGACCAGCTTAATCGTATGCAATAAACGTTTTCGCCTGAATTGAAAGTTCTGCACGGAGAAAGTTCATCTCGATTTCCCGGCGTGGTTCCCCTTGTCAGTGAGGCAGAACGGAGGGCCTGACAAGCACAGCTGTCTAGTCATTCGGATGGGACGAAAAACCAAGGTCTCGTGTACACATTGGAGTGCACGTAAAATATCCCTAAGCAGCTGGAATTCGATACTGTTGAATAAGCTCTATACGATGACTAAATGTGTAGATTGTAGTCACCCACACTGCATGTTTCGCTTAACAATGAAAGGGTGCCGTTTTCAATGTTCGATCCTTTTGTTCTTCTACTCCTGATATGTTGGACTGTTGATCGATGGTTTCATATAAAAGACTACCAATAAGACTCTTTGTAGAAGAAGTTCCCAAAAAATATTATGTTGACTTTACGAGAAAGACCTCTAAACATGCTCCAAATTGTAAAAATACGACTTTTTGGATTTTCAATCTCTTTTTTTCGGCTATCCCTGATATTTAGAAAAAATAATACAATGATTTCACACAACAGGCTAGCTATTAGACTCTCTATTGACAAAAGTTTCACCGCCCTCCCTTCATTATAACCGAAGTTATCGTGTCCTAAAGAATCAACAAATTAGCATGCTTATCTCTGCTTACCCTAAGCAGAAAATGCTCATCTTTAAACTCAATCATAACATTGACCTAGTGAACGTCTACACCAAGTTTGAACATTCTAGCTTAATTAGAAGGAGAGTAATTGTGTTCCAAAGTCCCGACCCTTCAAATTGCTTCTATTTTTCATTTTCAATTCAAAATGGTGACCATCACGTGACCGAAATCAAAATTCTATTCGCGACATTTTTTAGGCCTTCCATCAAGGATTCAGAAAATATAACTCCCGAGTCTGTAAGTAAAATAGCAAAAAAGCCTTATTGATTTTTCACTTTTAAATATGGCGGCACTTCCGGTTCAATCGACAAACTCCATATTTTGTGTACAAATCAGTAATTACTTATCTAGTATCCAAAAAAAAAATCAGGTCATTCTGACCTATATTTCGACGATTTTTTTGAAAATTTTGATCCTTAATTTCGTCAAGGGGAGATAATTTAGAAAATTTATAATTATATTTTTGAAGTCACATCGGTAAGATCTACTTAGATACTAAATTTCATGAAAATCGTACAACTATTAAAGAAGTTGTCAAATTGGTCTAAACTTCCGGTTCGAAATCACAGCGACGAATTTTCGAAATTCGAAAATCTGAAACTGCAGATTTATAGTAATTGTCTCAAGGTACTCAAAGAAAAAAGATTTAGTAAAATAGGTCAAATAGTCACAAAGTTACAGCATTATAGGTCAAATGCATTCTTACGTAAAATTCGGTGATTTCGGATACGTAAAACGTTTTGAAAATATATTTAATCAACAGCCACCACCCATTTTTGGGGGGATAGGTAAAAGTTTCAGAACGATCCTATGGTTAGATTCTGAGAAATCCGATTTGTGAATAAAACACAAAAAAAAAAAATAATAACTAGATCTGCTAAGCAGATATTAAAGCTTTCATATTCACGGTCAGTTTCTGTCGCATTTCATGAGTTATATAAAGAATCTTAAAAAGGAAAAAGAATTAATGAAATCCGCCAAAAACTCACCGAGTTATAACGAGAAACAATTCCACCGGTTCACATTAGAGGTGTTATGTTCCTATGTGATCAGTCAAATTGCTTATTGCTCCTAAATCTACGCAGAAATTCTCAACATCAAACTTAGTCAAGGTAATGACATAATGAATCTATATTTGGAATTTTGTCACTCTCACTTCATTATAACCAAAGTTATCGTGCCCCAAAGAATCAACCAATCAGATTGCTTATCTCTGCTTACTGTAAGCAGACAATGCTCATCTTCGCACTACTTCATGGCACTGACCTAATGAACGCCTTCACGAAGATTGAACATTCTGCCCCAATTAGAAGGAGAGTTATTTTGTTTCAAATTCTCGACCAATCAAATTGCTCATCGCTCTGCTTATCCAGGGCAGACAATGCTCATTGTCGAACGTATTCAAGGTATTGATGTAATGAAACTATACACCAAGTTTCATCAATCTGACTGAAGTGAAAGTGTCCGAAATCATCAACCAATCTAATTGCTTATTCGTTGATTGTTTCACTCTTATTTCGGCTATGATTTCGTTGAACGTTTCATTGTTATTTCTGCTACGAATTCGTTAATTGTTGAAGTGTTATTACTGCTATAAATTCGTTGATCGTTTCATTGCTATTTATGGGAATCACGGTGGCTAAGTGGGCAAGGCGCTGGCTCGTTAGCCTGGAGGTCGGGTGTTCGATCCTTGCATTGGCCGAGAAAGTTCATCTCGATTTTCCGGCGTGGTTTCCTCTTGTCAGTGATGCAGAAGGATGGCCTGATAAGGACAGCTGCCTAGTCGTTCGGATGGGACGAAAAACCGAGGTCCCGTGTACACATTGGAGTGCACGTAAAAGATCCCTTGGCAGTTGGAATTCGATATAAGAGTAGGCCGTAGCGCCGCTGCCCGGGCAAAAATTCCCTCATAGCACACTGTATGGCGTATGCCCGTCTTCCATTAGCCCAGGTCAGGTGCAGAAGAGTAGGACGTAAAACCCCATTTCATTTCTGCTATTTCTGCTAAGAATTCGTTAAGTTTTGCACTGTTATTTCTGCTATGAGTTCATTGATCGTTTCACTGTTATTTCTGCTGTGAACTCGATCAAGACAATGACCTAGTGAACGTCTACACCAAGTTTGAACATTCTAGCTGACCTACAGCGAGAAACATTTCAACCGGGCCAAATTTTCTATTTTAACAGTTTAATTTGCACGGTACCTTTAGTTATCAACCGAATACTACAATACTTTTAAAAAGTAAGCTCCCCTGAACAGCTTAATCGTTCGCAATAAACGGGGTTTTACATCATATTCCATGTCACGTGCAACCTGCGGATCGAAACGACGCCCATTGACTCAATGACAGACGTTACGAAACAGCGCGCACATGCTAACCATTCAGCCATTCAGCCTGCCTGAATTCGGAAAATTGCTGACTTATAGCAAGAAACATTTCAACCGGGCGAAATTTTCTGTTTTAACAGTTTAATGTGCACGGTACTTTAATTACCAACCGATTATTACAAAACTTTTGAAAATAAGCTCCAACTGACCAGCTTAATCGTATGCAATAAAAGTTTGGCTTGAATTGAAAGTTCTGCACGTAGGAAGTTCATCTCGATTTCCCGGCGTGGTTCCCCCTTGTCAGTGTGGCAGAACGGAGGGCCTGACAAGCACAGCTGTCTAGTTCGGATGGGACGAAAACCACGGTCCCGTGTACACATTGGAGTGCACGTAAAATATCCCTAAGCAGTTGGAATTCGATACTGTTGAATAAGCTCTATACGATGACTAAATGTGTAGATTGTAGTCACCCACACTGCATGTTTCGCTTAACAATGAAAGGGTGCCGTTTTCAATGTTCGATCCTTTTGTTCTTCTACTCCTGATATGTTGGACTGTTGATCGATGGTTTCATATAAAAGACTACCAATAAGACTCTTTGTAGAAGAAGTTCCCAACCAATATTATGTTGACTTTACGAGAAAGACCTCTAAACATGCTCCAAATTGTAAAAATACGACTTTTTGGATTTTCAATCTCTTTTTTCGGCTATCTCTGATATTTAAAAAAAATGATACAATGATTTCACACAACAGGCTAGCTATTAGACTCTCTGTTGACAAAAGTTTCACCGCCCTCCCTTCATTATAACCGAAGTTATCGTGCCGTAAAGAATCAACAAATCAACATGCTTATCTCTGCTTACCCTAAGCAGAAAATGCTCATCTTTGCACTCAATCATAACATTGACCTAGTGAACGTCTACACCAAGTTTGAACATTCTAGCTTAATTAGAATGAGAGTTATTGTGCTCCAAAGTTTCGGCCCTTCAAATTGCTTCTATTTTTCATTTTCAATTCAAAATGGTGACTCCCGGTTGACCTAAATCAAAATTCTATTCGCGACATTTTTTAGGCCTTCCTACAAGGATTCAGAAAATATAACTCCCGAGTCTGTAAGTAAAATAGCAAAAAAGCCTTAGTGATTTTTCACGTTTAAAGATGGTGGCACTTCCGGTTCGATCGACAAACTCCATATTTTGTGTACGAATCAGTAATTCCTTGTCTAGTATCAAAAAAAAAAATTAGGTCATTCTGACCTATATTTCGACGATTTTTTTGAAAACTTTGATCCTTAATTTCACCAAGGGGAGATAATTTAGAAAATTTCTAATTATATTTTTGAAGTCACATCGGTAGGATCTACTTATATACTAAATTGAATGAAAATCGCACAACTATTAAAGAAGTTGTCAAATTGGTCTAAACTTCCGGTTCGAAATCACAGCGACGAATTTTCGAAATTCGAAAATGTGAAACTGCTGATGAAAATGATTTTTTTCAAGGTATTCAAAGAAAAAAGATTTAGTAAAATCGGTCAAAAAACAATAAAGTTACGACTATGCAATGTCCATTTTGTCGTTCGTAAATTTCGGTGATTTGAGATTCGTAAAACGTTTTGAAAATATATTTAATCAACAGCTACTACCCATTTTTGGGGGGGTAGGTAAAAGTTTCATAAAGATACTGTGGTTAGATTCTGAGAAATCCGATTTGTGGATAAAACACAAAAAAAAAATAATAACTAGATCTGCTACTGTCCCATGCAGATATGAAAGCTTTCATATTCATCGTCACGTGTCATTGATTGTATCAAGTATCCTAAATAAAAGGATAAGAAGAAAAAATTATCAAAATTGGTCAAAAACTCTCGAAGTTACAAGTCTAAATATAGTATGAAACATTGCACCCAGGCATAACAATAATCTGAAAACTAAAGGGAAATAACTGAAACTTGTATTACTGTAATGAGACGGATGAGAAAATGAAATGAAAATGGCGGGAAAAACAAATTAAAAATGGCAGGTTGGACAGGCGACCTTACTCCTTGTCACGTACAACCGGTCATTTGAAAACACGCTAGTTAACTCAATGACAGGCGCGCGTGCTAACCATTCAGCCACCCAACCCCCCTTTGAAATCAGACACGTGCAATATGTCATATAGGAAGAATAAGAAGTCGCTCACAAGAAAATGGTAAATTAATGAGTTTAGGTCAAAAGGTTGAGCTACTGTTTTAGAGTATTTAATAGTTTTAAAGAGACACGTTAAGGGTTGTTCATAGTTAAATGAAAGTTTAATTTTAAATAAGACCAATAAAATTAGGATTTAATAATGCCAGACTAATATTTCCAATATGTTTGGTTATAAGTAGGAAATCGTGACGACTTCTTAAGCATGTTTTAAACAAAGGATCATAGACTGAATTATACAAGAAATAAAAAAACTGGCCAAAGCAAGATTTCTATGCAGAAATTAAATAATTGCTAGAACCAGAAAAATATTTATCCACTATAATAAATAAGCAACATAGAGAAAATGAAATGAAATTGAATGGGGTTTAACGTCCTACTGTTCTGCACCTAAAATGGGCTAATGAAAACGGGCATATGCCATAAAGTGTGCAATGAGGGAAATTTTACCCGGGCAGCGGCGTTACGGCCTACGAAGTTGGACAGGCGAACATACTCCTTGTCACGTACAACCAAGAAATCGAAACAACGCCAGTTGACTCAAAGACAGACGTTATTCAGCCACGCAACCTCCCTAAAATCGGCAAATTGCTGACCTGCAGCGAGAAACAGTTCAACCGGGCCAAATTTTCTATTTTAACAGTTTAATTTGCACGGTACCTTTAGTTATCAACCGAATATTACAAAACTTTTAAAAATAAGCTCCCCTTGATCAGCTTAATCGTTCGCAATAAACGTTTGCCCCTTAAAATCGGCAAATTGCTGACTTTAAAGTGAGAAACATTACAACCGGGCGAAATTTTCTGTTTTATCACTTTTACAGTACCTTTGATTACCAACCGTTTATTACAAAACTTTAAAAATAAAAGAGAAAGAGAGAAATGCGGCCTAATGTTCATTAGACACAAACTAGGTCATTTCGTGACTAACATATGTTTTTTAATTTTATTTAAAAACTCCCCTTGCGCTTACTGGTCTTTAGCCGTTGGGAGGAAACCGAAGGACACGGAGAAAACCCACGAGGTTGGACATCATACTCCATGTCACGTGCAACCTGGAGATCGAAACGACGCCCGTTGACTCAATGACAGACGTTACGATACAGCGCGCACATGCTAACCATTCAGCCATTCAGCCTCCCTGAATTCGGAAAATTGCTGACTTATAGCAAGAAACATTTCAACCGGGCGAAATTTTCTGTTTTAACACTTTAATGTGCACGGTACTTTAATTACCAACCGATTATTACAAAACTTTTGAAAAAAAGCTCCAACTGACCAGCTTAATCGTATGCAATAAACGTTTTGCCTGAATTGAAAGTTCTGCACGGAAAAAGTTCATCTCGATTTCCCGGCGTGGTTCCCCTTGTCAGTGAGGCAGAACGGAGGGCCTGACAAGCACAGCTGTCTAGTCCTTCGGATGGGACGAAAAACCAAGGTCCCGTGTACACATTGGAGTGCACGTAAAATATCCCTAAGCAGTTGGAATTCGATACTGTTGAATAAACTCTATACGATGACTAAATGCGTAGATTGTAGTCACCCACACTGCATGTTTCGCTTAACAATGAAAGGGTGCCGTTTTCAATGTTCGATCCTTTTGTTCTTCTACTCCTGATATGTTGGACTGTTGATCGATGGTTTCATATAAAAGACTACCAATAAGACTCTTTGTAGAAGAAGTTCCCAAAAAATAGTATGTTGACTTTACGAGAAAGACCTCTAAACATGCTCCAAATTGTAAAAATACGACTTTTTGGATTTTCAATCTCTTTTTTTCGGCTATCCCTGATATTTAAAAAAAATGATACAACGATTTCATACAACAGGCTAGCTATTAGACTCTCTATTGACAAAAGTTTCACTGCCCTCCCTTCATTATAACCGAAGTTATCGTGCCCTAAAGAATCAACAAATCAGCATGCTTATCTCTGCTTACCCTAAGCAGAAAATGCTCATCTTTGAACTCAATCATAACATTGACCTAGTGAACGTCTACAACAAGTTTGAACATTCTAGCTTAATTAGAATGAGAGTTATTGTGTTTCAAAGTCTCGGCCCTTCAAATTGCTACTACTTTTCATTTTAAATTCAAAATGGTGACCATCACGTGACCGAAATCAAAATTCTGCTCCCTACGATTTTTGGGCCATCCTTCAAGGATTCAGAAAATATAACTCCCGAGTCTGTAAGTAAAATAGCAAAAAAGCCTTATTGATTTTTCACGTTTAAAGATGGCGGCACTTCCGGTTCGATCGACAAACTCCATATTTTGTGTGCGAATCAGCAATTCCTTGTCCAGTACCGAAAAAAAAAATTAGGTCATTCTGACCTATATTTCGACGATTTTTTTGAAAAGTTTGATCCTTAATTTCACCAAGGGGAGATAAGTTAGAAAATTTCTAAAGTCATTTTTCAAGTCGCATCATTAAGGTCTACCTACATATTAAATTTCATGAAAATCGTACAACTACTAAAGAAGTTGTCGAGTTGGTGTAAACTTCCGGTTCGAAATCACAGCGACGAATTTTCGAAATTCGAAAATCCGAAATTGCAGATTTGAAGTAAATGTCTTAGGATACTCAAAGAAAAAAGAATTAGTAAAATAGATCAAATAGTCACAAAGTTACAGCATTGTATGTCAAATGCATTCGTTCGTAAAATTCGGTGATTTCGGATTCGTAAAACGTTTTGAAAATACTTTTAATCAAGGTTCGCACCCCATTTTTGGGGGGGTAGGTCAAAATTTCAGAAAGATCCTATGGATAGATTCTGAGAAATCCGATTTGCAGAAAACACACAAAAAAAAAAAATAATAATAATAACTTTAACAGAAACAATAAGCTTTCATATGTAATACATATGAAAGCTTAACTAGACCTGCAAGCAGCACTGAACCGGCTTTCAGGAATCATACAGGAAGTTTATTATACCATAGCCGATCCATTGAGCTACCGAACTATACTTTAGTTGTTTTGCTTCAGTGACCTTTTATCATATGTAAAAGGTCAACATTGTAAATTATGGCAAAATTACGTCACTTCCGGTGCCGAAAGAAATTTTTACAAAATAGAAACTTTGTTTAATACATATCGGGCAATAAATAATTAACCTATAACCCATAAACTGAAATTAAGAAGGTAAAAAAATTAAAAGTGACCCTGGGAAAATTGGCTATTATTCGACAAGGGAACATGCTAGAAGCCTTTTCTTGATATCAATATGATGGTATTGATTCAATCTTACTGCCCATTAGAGTCAGACGTTATAAAGTTAAACGAATAACTAATATAAATCCCTTCAAAAAAATGTTTCTTTTGAAGGCTAAAAATACGTTTTTTGCAAAAATTACATTACTTCCGGTGATATTGAAAATGTTAACTTGGTTCATAGAAGTCATAAATGGCATAAGGCATCAAATGGTAAAAAAATTATAAAAATCGAATAATAATTGACACTTTTATAGACCAAAAACCTTGAAAAGTGACTTATAGAAGATCGCCTATTTCTCTGTAACCGTACAAGTTAGAAACCATTTTGTGGTATCTGTATGGTCGTATGGCTTCATTCTATTCGTTGATGGGAATCAAATATCATAATTTTAAAAATATTACAAGTCAGACTCATTTGAATAAAATATTTGTTTTTTAGGTTAAAAATACAGTTTTTGCCCAAATGACGTCATTTCCGGTCACAGTGAAAATGTAAAATTGGCTTGACCTAGTCCAAATTGGCATTATGCATCAAATGGAAAAAAATATTGCAAATCGAATAATAATTCACTCCTTTATAGGCAAAATAACGTGAAATGTGATGCATGCAAAATTGCATATTTCTCGGCAACTGTATATATTACAAACGTATTTTCGCATACATTCTCTTCGTCTGGATTATTGCTACGAGTTTATGAAAATTACAAATAAATGTTTCAAAATATGAAGACACTGAATGAATTGTAAATAACTGAATTTTACACTTTATTTTACATTTTATTCGAAATTGCCCGAAAATGAAATTGAAATTAAAAAATCTGAGCTAAGGATTTTGTGCACCTTTGCAGGGTGTATCCTTTTAGTTATATCAGTTTTGAAAAAAAAATATTTGCTTTCAAAAAGTGGTACCTAACTGTCAAAATTGTAGTTTTTGTTAATATTACGTCACTTCCGTTGCCGACAGAAAAATTTCACCGTAACAAAAAAAAATACAATTTGGACCACGGAGCATATGAACTTTGTTTTATACAAATCGAACAATAAATAATTTTTCTGGGTACGAAAAACTAAATTAGCCGATGGCGGCTAACGGAAATTACCGAGACAATTTTTTTTCTCATTTCTGCTCAAGTAGGATGATATTTTAACCCTGTGTAAAATATCATCAAAAAATATTCATAAATAAAAAAGGTTTTCGTAAAAAAAGTAAAAAAAAAAAATTTTTTCAAAATATCGGACATTTTTTCGACTACTTCCGGTTTTACGATCATTGTCGCGATAGCTTTACGAAGTTATTTGGCTACTTAACTTTCTGTACCAGAAGTGTCAGAAACATCCATTGAGTAGTTTTGGAAAAAAAGATAAATTAAAGAGCGTTTACAAAAATTTAACGATTTTTCAATTTTTTTCAAAGTTTGATGCCATTTTTGGACCACCTATATTATTTCAATGCTTTTCATTTTGGATTCACTATATAGACAACCGATAGGACTTTGAGTAAGAAAAGTTTAAGAAAAATCTGCGGTGTCGTTTTCGAGAAAAGGGCGTCTCAGAATGTTAAAAAATCGGAAAATACTAGATTTTTGGCATACAATAATTTATTTCCTTACCATCGAAATCGTATTATTTAGATAACATATGAATGGTCCATTAATAGGGCTATCCAACGACACTTTTGGTTTTTTGGTCCGCTATTACCTAAGGGAGAAATCAAGTTTTTCGCAAGTGCGACAATGTTTTTAACCTTTTTTTTTAAAATTTTTTGAATACTTCCGGTATGGTTATTATTGTCGGAATAGTTTTAATAGCCGGTTTGGGCACTAAAATAGCCACAGGGCTCTGTAATGATATATTACATTATCAGATCAGATAAAATGCCCCCGAGAAATCCTATGTTCAAAAGTGCCAAAAATGCAAAAAATTTAAAATATCGAAAATTAAATTTCAATAACTACATACATATTATACATCGTTAGAATCGTAATTAGGTCAGCTATCTGAATATACAATCTTTTTTTGAAAATCTCTTAAAATAAAAAAATAGTAGAGCATTTTCCAAAATTTCACGATTTTTTTACTTTTTTCGATTTTCAGTCCGTTATTTCACCTATTCCAGATATTTCAAAGTCTTATTGGATGGCTTCATGCAAAATACCTCCGAAAGGACTCTCGATAGAAAAAATTTAAAAAAAAGTTGCGGTTAAGTTTTCGAGATACAGGCGTCCAAAAATGCTAAAAATCAGAAAATACTTGATTTTCAGCGTGCCATATTTTGCTGCCCGATCATAGTATCCGTATGAATTGGGTATCATACGATAGTACAATCCTCGTGCCACCCAATGGTACCTTAATTTGATTAATCCGTTGATATCGGACGGAGACATCACGTTTTCCCCGAAAACATCCATTTTTTGCATTTTTTTCAAAATATTGCACATTATTTCGACCACTTCCGGTTTAAAGATCCGTGTCGAAATTGCTTTATCAGTTGGTATTGGACTATAACTTCATGTTCCATAAGTTTCAGAAACATCATTTTGGCTGTAAAACGACACCACAGCTCACAAAATGGGTAGAAAATTCGAAAAAAATCGAAAAATAAAGGGCGGTAACTCTGTATGAAACTTATGTTTCTGGAATCGGATTGACGTCAGGTATCCAAAAATCTAGGTCAAATTTCCAAATTTTGAAAAATAACAAAAATTGTCTCGTAGGCGACGTGTTTTGAATTTTCGAACGATAGAAGTCAGCAACGAAGTTTCGAAATCGCAAAATGTGAGATTGCTATTGTCTCGGAAAAGTCTCAGGCTTTCCAAAAATGTGATTTGTTTGAATATAGGTAGAGAATTGACGAAACCACGGCCGATTTTTAATTTTTTATCAACGTTCAAAATTCGGCCACTTCCGGTCTGCGCTGAAGTTTGAAAATTGCTTTATTGGGTAGCCACCACCTAGTTTCCCGATAGAAATATGGATCGCAAATCGGTATCTCTTTTCGATCATAGAGAAATAGGCTCCGGCGGAAAAGAATAATAATAAAAACTAGACCTGCATGCAGGAATGACGGGTTTCACTGGTGCCGCGTTATCCTTAAACATGTCACTTCCGGTGCCAAGTTACCCCTGAACATATGTCACTTCCGGTACCAACGAAACCATTAAACAGGTTTCCAAATAAACATTGCACACAAATAAAATGGACGCAGAATCAACCAAATCCAGCAATATCAATTAATTTTATACATTGTTACTTGTAAATGATCTTGACAAAATTACATTTCTTCCGGTGTTAATGAAAATGTTCAATTAGTTTTATGAAATCAGAAATGGCATACGATATCATATAGTGAAAATTTTTATGTAAATCGAATAATAATTGCCACTTTTAAAGACCAAAAAACTTGAAAAGTGACTTGTAGAAAATCGGCTATTTCTCTGCAACCGTACAAGTTAGAAACCATTTTGTGGTATCTGTATGATCGTATGGGTTCATTCTATTTGTTGATTGGCATCAAATACCATAATTTGAAAAAGATTTCAAAACAGACTCATTTGAATAAAATATCTGTTTTGAAGGCTAAAAATACAGTTTTTGCCAAAATGACGTTACTTCCGGTGATAATGAAAATCTTAAATTACTTGTATGAAATCCTAAATGGCATTAGGTATAACATGGTGTAATGTTTATGAAAATCGAATAATAATTGACACTTTTATGGCCCCAAAACCTTCAAAAGTGACCTGTAGAAAACCGTCTATTTCTCGGCAACCAAACAAGTTAGAAACAATTTTATGATATCTATATGACCATATGAGTTGTGTTTATATGTGAATTTAAACCAAAAGTTAAAATTATTAATACATATTAAGTAATTCTTGGTTGAATATAACATTGATTTAAAAAGTTTAAAATGCAGTTTTTGACAAAATGACGTCACTTCCGGTGTCAATTTTAAATTGTAATCAACTTGATATGACGCTACATGCTTTTTGAATCAAATGATGTCACTTTTATAAAAATCTAATAATAATTGACTATTTTACAGGCAAAATAACGAAAACAGTGACTTATGCAGAACTGCCCATTTCTTGGCAACTGCTTATATTACAAACTAATTTTAACATACATTTTCTTCGTATGGATTATAGCTACATGTTTCTAAAAGTTACGAAGAAATATTTTAAAATCTGAAAAGCCTGAATGGGTTGTAAATAGGTCAATTTTACACCATTTTTAGCCTCTTAATCCAATTTGCTCGAAAATGAAATCGAAATTAAAAAAACTGCTCCCGACATTTTTTGCGCCTTTAAAGGACACACTCTTTGAGTCATATAATTTTTCAAAAAAATAATATTTGTTTTCAAAAAATGGTACCTAACTGTCAAAATTGTAGTTTTTGGTAAAATTACGCCACTTCCGGTGCCGACAGATAACACTTTTGGTAATAAAAAAAATGACAATTGAGACAACGAAGCATATGAACTTTGTTTTATACAAATCGAACTATAAAAAATTAATCTAGGACTGAAAAACTGAATTAGCCAATGGAGGCCAAGGAAAATTACTTAGACAAAATTTTTTAACATTTTTGCGCAAGTCAGATGACTCTTTAATTCTGTGCACAACACGACTAAAAAATATTCATAAATAAAAAAGTTTTTTGTAAAATTTCAAATTTCCGAAATTTGGCGCCTAATATCTTCGAAGATTTGACGAAAAACAAAAATCGAAAGTAGCGTAGCTATGTGCCCTGTCTCCAGCTATGCCAAAATGTATCGAAAGTTAAAATCCCATGATTATTGTTAAAATTACCGCAATATTTGTAAAAACGATAACTTCGGTGATTTCGGACATTTCGCATTGTCGCAGAACGTTCAAAATAGCTTTATCCTCTAAGTCACACCCACTTTCCCAGTAAAACCGAAGAAATCGTAACGATGCGACAAGTAGTTGCTGAGATCTACTCAAAACAAAAGAAGAATAATAATAATAATAATAAGAATAATAATTTTAACAAAAACAATAGTGTTTCACACAAGCTTCGCAGTGTGAAACCCTAAAAACTAGATCTGCTACTGTCCCATGCAGATATGAAAGCTTTCATATTCATCGTCACGTGTCATTGATTGTATCAAGTATCCTAAATAAAAGGATAAGAAGAAAAAATTATTAAAATTGGTCAAAAACTCGCGAAGTTACAAGTCTAAATATAGTATGAAACATTGCACCCAGGCATAACAATAATCTGAAAACTAAAGGGAAATAACTGAAACTTGTATTACTGTAATGAGACGGATGAGAAAATGAAATGAAAATGGCGGGAAAAAATAAAATAAAAATGGCAGGTTGGACAGGCGACCTTACTCCTTGTCACGTACAACCGGGCATTCGAAAACACGCTAGTTAACTCAATGACAGGCGCGCGTGCTAACCATTCAGCCACCCAACCCCCCTTTGAAATCAGACACGTGCAATATGTCATATAGGAAGAATAAGAAGTCGCTCACAACAAAATGGTAAATTAATGAGTTTAGGTCAAAAGGTTGAGCTACTGTTTTAGAGTACTTAATAGTTTTAAAGAGACACGTTAAGGGTTGTTCATAGTTAAATGAAAGTTTAATTTTAAAAAAGACCAATAAAATTAGGATTTAATAATGCCAGACTAATATTTCCAATATGTTTGGTTATAAGTAGGAAATCGTGACGACTTCTTAAGCATGTTTTAAACAAAGGATCATGTTTGTTTAAACAAGAATGGCACTCTGCAATAAAAAAACTGGCCAAAGCAAGATTTCTATGCAGAAATTAAATAATTGCTAGAACCAGAAAAATATTTATCCACTATAATAAATAAGCAACATAGAGAAAATGAAATGAAATTGAATGGGGTTTAACGTCCGACTGTTCTGCTCCTAAAATGGGCTAATGAAGACGGGCATATGCCATAAAGTGTGCAATGAGGGAAATTTTACCCGGGCAGCGGCGGTTACGGCCTACGAGGTTGGACAGGCGACCATACTCCTTGCCACGTACAACCAAGAAATCGAAACAACGCCAGTTGACTCAATGACAGACGTTATGATACAGAGCGCACGTGCTAGCCATTCAGCCACGCAACCTCCCTAAAATCGGCAAATTGCTGACCTACAGCGAGAAACATTTCAACCGGGCCAAATTTTCTATTGTAACAGTTTAATTTGCACGGTACCTTTAGTTATCAACCGAATATTACAAAACTTTTAAAAATAAGCTCCCCCTGACCAGCTTAAGCGTTCGCAATAAACGTTTGCCCCTTAAAATCGGCAAATTGCTGACTTTAAAGTGAGAAACATTACAACCGGGCGAAATTTTCTGTTTTATCACTTTTACAGTACCTTTGATTACCAACAGATTATTACAAAACTTTAAAAATAAAAGAGAAAGAGAGAAATGCGGCCTAATGTCCATTCGACACAAACTAGGTCATTTCGGGACTAACATATGTTTTTTAATTTTATTTAAAAACTCCCCTTGCGCTTACAGGTCTTTAGCCGTTGGGAGGAAACCGAAGGACACGGAGAAAACCCACGAGGTTGGACATCATACTTCATGTCACGTGCAACCTGGAGATCGAAACGACGCCCGTTGACTCAATGACAGACGTTACGATACAGTGCGCACATGCTAACCATTCAGCCATTCAGCCTCCCTGAATTCAGAAAATTGCTGACTTATAGCAAGAAACATTTCAACCGGGCGAAATTTTCTGTTTTAACAGTTTAATGTGCACGGTACTTTAATTACCAACCGATTATTACAAAACTTTTGAAAATAAGCTCCAACTGACCAGCTTAATCGTATGCAATAAACGTTTTCGCCTGAATTGAAAGTTCTGCACGGAGAAAGTTCATCTCGATTTCCCGGCGTGGTTCCCCTTGTCAGTGAGGCAGAACGGAGGGCCTGACAAGCACAGCTGTCTAGTCATTCGGATGGGACGAAAAACCAAGGTCCCGTGTACACATTGGAGTGCACGTAAAATATCCCTAAGCAGTTGGAATTCGATACTGTTGAATAAGCTCTATACGATGACTAAATGTGTAGATTGTAGTCACCCACACTGCATGTTTCGCTTAACAATGAAAGGTTGCCGTTTTCAATGTTCGATCCTTTTGTTCTTCTACTCCTGATATGTTGGACTGTTGATCGATGGTTTCATATAAAAGACTACCAATAAGACTCTTTGTAGATGAAGTTCCCAAAAAATATTATGTTGACTTTACGAGAAAGACCTCTAAACATGCTCCAAATTGTAAAAATACGACTTTTTGGATTTTCAATCTCTTTTTTTCGGCTATCCCTGATATTTAGAAAAAATAATACAATGATTTCACACAACAGGCTAGCTATTAGACTCTCTATTGACAAAAGTTTCACCGCCCTCCCTTCATTATAACCGAAGTTATCGTGCCCTAAAGAATCAACAAATTAGCATGCTTATCTCTGCTTACCCTAAGCAGAAAATGCTCATCTTTAAACTCAATCATAACATTGACCTGGTGAACGTCTACACCAAGTTTGAACATTCTAGCTTAATTAGAAGGAGAGTAATTGTGTTCCAAAGTCCCGACCCTTCAAATTGCTTCTATTTTTCATTTTCAATTCAAAATGGTGACCATCACGTGACCGAAATCAAAATTCTATTCGCGACATTTTTTATGCCTTCCTACAAGGATTCAGAAAATATAACTCCCGAGTCTGTAAGTAAAATAGCAAAAAAGCCTTATTGATTTTTCACTTTTAAATATGGCGGCACTTCCGGTTCGATCGACAAACTCCATATTTTGTGTACAAATCAGTAATTACTTATCTAGTATCCAAAAAAAAAATCAGGTCATTCTGACCTATATTTCGATGATTTTTTTGAAAATTTTGATCCTTAATTTCGTCAAGGGGAGATAATTTAGAAAATTTCTAATTATATTTTTGAAGTCACATCGGTAAGATCTACTTAGATACTAAATTTCATGAAAATCGTAAAACTATTAAAGAAGTTGTCAAATTGGTCTAAACTTCCGGTTCGAAATCACAGCGACGAATTTTCGAAATTCGAAAATGTGAAACTGCAGATGAAAATGATTTTTTTCAAGGTATTCAAAGAAAAAAGAATTAGTAAAATCGGTCAAAAAATAACAAAGTTACGACTATGCATTGTCGATTTTGTCGTTCGTAAATTTCGGATTCGTAAAACGTTTTGAAAATATATTTAATCAAGGTTCGCACCCCATTTTTGGGGGGGTAGGTCAAAATTTCAGAAAGATCCTACGGATAGATTCTGAGAAATCCGATTTGCAGAAAACACACAAAAAAAAAAAATAATAATAATAATCTTAACAGAAACAATAAGCTTTCATATGTAATATGAAAGCTTAATAATAATTTTAGTAATCTCAATAGGCTTTCAGACGAAAGTCTGAAAGCCTAATAACTAGACCTGCATGCAGGAATGACGGGTTTCACTGGTGCCAAGTTACTCTTAATCATGTCACTTCCGGTGCCAAGTTACCCTTGAACATATGTCACTCCCGGTACCAGCGAAACCACTAAACAGGTTTCCAAATTAACATTGCACACAAATAAAATGGACGCAGAATCAACCAATCAATCCAGCAATATCAAGTCATTTTATACATTTGTTACTTGACAAAATTAAATTACTTCCTGTGTTTATGAAAATGTTCAATTAGTCTTATGAAATCAGAAATGGCATACGATATCATATAGTGATAATTTTATGTAAATCGAATAATAATTGCCACTTTTAAAGACCAAAAAACTTGAAAAGTGACTTGTAGAAAATCGGCTATTTCTCTGCAACCGTACAAGTTAGAAACCATTTTGTGGTATCTGTATGATCGTATGGGTTCATTCTATTTGTTGATTGGCATCAAATACCATAATTTGAAAAAGATTTCAAAACAGACTCATTTGAATAAAATATCTGTTTTGGAGGCTAAAAATACAGTTTTTGCCAAAATGACGTTACTTCCGGTGATAATGAAAATCTTAAATTACCTGTATGAAATCCCAAATGGCAATAGGTATAACATGGTGTTACGTTTATGAAAATCGAATAATAATTGACCCTTTTATGGCCCCGAAACCTTCAAAAGTGACCTGTAGAAAACCGTCTATTTCTCGGCAACCGAACAAGTTAGAAACCATTTTATGATATCTATATGACCATATGAGTTTTGTTTATATGTGAATTTAAACCAAAAGTTAAAATTATTAATACATATTAAGTTATTCTTGATTGAATAAAACATTGATTTAAAAAGTTTAAAATGCATTTTTTGACCAAATGATGTCACTTCCGGTGTCAATTTTAAATTGTAATCAACTTGATATGACGCTACGTGCTTTTTGAATCAAATGATGTCACTTTTATAAAAATCCAATCATAATTGACTATTTTACAGGCAAAATAACGAAAACAGTGACTTGTACAGAACTGCCCATTTCTTGGTAACTGCTTATATTACAAACGAATTTTAACATACATTTTCTTCGTATGGATTATAGCTACAAGTTTATAAAAGTTACGAAGAAATATTTTGAAATCTGAAAAGCCTGAATAGGTTGTAAATAGGCCAATTTTACACCATTTTTAGCCTCTTAATCGAATTTGCTCGAAAATGAAATCGAAATTAAAAAAACTGCTTCCTACATTTTTTGCGCCTTGAAAGGGCACACTCTTTGAGTCATATAATTTTTCAAAAAGATAATATTTGTTTTCGAAATAAGAAAATAACTGTCAAAATTGTAGTTTTTGGTAAAATTATGCCACTTCCGGTGCCGACAGATAACATTATTGGTAACAAAAAAAATGACAATTGAGACAACGAAGCATATGAACTTTGTTTTATACAAATCGAACAATAAAAAAATAATCTAGGACTGAAAAACTGAATCAGCCAATGGCGACCAAGGAAAATTACTGAGATAAAATTTTTTAACATTTTTGCACAAGTCAGATGACTTTTTAATTCTGTGTACAACACTACTAAAAAATATTTATAAATAAAAAAGTTTTTTGTAAAATTTTAAATTTTCAAAATTTGGCGCCTAATATCTTCGAAGATTTGCCGAAAATCAAAAATCGAAAGTAGCGTAGCTATGTGCCATGTCTCCGGCTATGCCAAAATGTATCGAAAGTTAAAATCCCATGATTATTGTTAAAATTAATGCAATATTTTAAAAAACGATAACTTCGGTGATTTCGGACATTTCGCTTTGTCGCAGAACGTTCAAAATAGCCTTATCCTCTAAGTCACACCCACTTTCCCAGTAAAACCGAGGAAATCGTAACGATGCGACACGTAGTTGCTGAGATCTATTCAAATTGGAATCTGAATAATAATAATAATAATAACTAGACCTGCATAGCAGTGCTGAATCGGCTTTCAGGGTCCTTTAGATCATTACAATGCTTTTAAATTTACCTTTATACCCTAAACGACCGATAGGACTCGGGGTAACAGAAGTTTAAGAAGTGAAATAGAAGTAGTTATCGAGATAAACGAGTTTGAAAAGGCTCCAAAAAAAGAGGAAAATACTATATTTTCGGCATCTCATAATCTATTGCCTAACCATCGAATTTGTATGATTCTGATATCATATAAAAGTCCAAAAAGGAAAATACTAGATCTTCAGCGCCCCGTAATATTTGTCATTGAACACGCCATCTTGAGTCGGATCGCGCAAAATCTAATTTTGGAGTAAAATTTTATTTTGAAGTCTAAAAATACGGTTTTTGCAAATATGACATTACTTCCGGTGATAATGGAAATGTTAAATCAGATCATTGCAATCATAAATGGCATAAGGCATCACATGGTGAAAATTGTATGAAAATTGAATAATAATTGACACTTTTATAGACCAAAAAGCTTGAAATGTGACTTGTAGAAAATCGTCTATTTCTCGGCAACCGTACAAGTTAGAAACTTTTTTGTGGTATCTGTATGATGGTATGGGTTCATGCTATTCGGTGATGGGATTCAAATATCATAATTTTAAAAATATTATAAAAGAGACTCATTTGAATAAAATATTTGTTTTCTAGGTTAAAAATACAGTTTTTGCCAAAATGACGTCATTTTCGGTCACAGTGAAACTGTAAAATTGGCTTAACCTAGTCCAAATTGGCATTAGGCATCGAATGAAAAAAAATTATTGAAAATTGGATAATAATTTACTATTTTATAGGCAAAATAACGTGAAAAGTGATGCATGCAAAATTGCATATTTCTCGGCAACTGCTCATATTACAAACTATTTTACGCATACATTCTCTTCGTCTGGATTATGGCTACGAGTTTATGAAAGTTACGAATAAATAGTTCAAAATATAAAGACGTTGAATGGGTTGTAATAACTGAATTTTACCGTTTTTTTTACATTTTATTCGAAATTGCCCGAAAATGAAATTGAAATTTAAGAATCCCAGCCAAACATTTTATGCGCCTTTACAGGGCGCATACTTTTTGTTATATCAGTTTTCGAAAAAAATAATATTTGCTGTCAAAAAGTGGTACTTAACTCTCAAAATTGTAGTTTTTGTTAATATTACGCCACTTCCGTTGCGTGCAGAAAAATGTCACCGTAACAAAAAATATTACAATTGACATCACGAATCATATGCACTTTGTTTTATACAAATCGAACAATAAATAATTAATATAGGTACGAAAAACTAAATTAGCCAATGGCGACTAAAGAAAATTACTGAGACAAAATTCTTTCTCACTTATGCTCAAGTAGGGTGATACTTTAACTCTGTGTAAACTACCATCAAAAAATATTCATAAATAAAAAAGTTTTCTGTAAAAATGTAAAAAAAATTCAATATATCGGATATTTTTTCGACTACTTCCGGCTTTTCGATCATTGTCGGAATTGCTTTAACAAGTTGATTAGATACTTAACTTCCTGTAGCAGAAATATCAGAAACATTCATTAAGTAATTTTTGAAAAAAAGATAAATAAAAGAGCATTTTCAATAATTTAATGATTTTTCAACTTTTTTCAAAGATTGGGGTCATTTTTGGACCGCCTATAATATTGCAACGCTTTTATTATTAAATGCACACGCTAGGCCACCGATAGGACTCTGAGTAAAAAATGTTTGAGAAAAATCGTAGGCGTCGTTTTCGAGAAAAAGGCGTCTCAGAATGCTCCAAAACGGAAAATACTTAGTTTTCGGCGTACCATAATTTATTTCCTAAGAATCAAATTCGTGTTATTTAGATGTTATACGATCGTCTATTAATGGAACTATCCAAAGACACTTTAATTGTTTTGGTCCGCTAATATGTGACGGAGAATTCGAACTTTTGGCAAGAGCTCCAATTTTTTTTCATCTTTTTTACATTTTTCTTTGTTTTTTGAACTACTTCCGGTATACGAATCATTGTCGAGTAGTTTTCACATCCAGTTTTGGAGTTTGCATGGGAACAGGGCTCTCTAATGATATACGACACTATACGATCAAATAAAATACTTCTGAGAAATCCCATGTTCAAAAGTGTTAAAAATGTAAAAATGTCAAAATATTGAAAATTAAATTTCAATAACTGCATACATATTATACATCATTAGAATCGTAATTAGGTCAGCTTTTTAAATATATATCTTTTTTTTGAAAATCTCTTAAAATAAAAAAATAGTAGAGCATTTTCCCAAATTTCACGATTTTTCGACTTTTTTCGATTTTCAGTCCCCTTTTTGTCTTATTCCAATTATATAATAGTCTTAATGGGTGGATCCATGCTAAAGACTACCGGAAGGACCATCGATAGATAAAGTTTAAGAAAAATCGCTGGAGCAGTTTTCGAAATACAGGCGTCCAAAAACGCTCCAAATCAGAAAATACTTGATTTTCAGCGTGTCATATTTTGCTTCCAGCTCATCGTATCCGTACGAATTGGGTATCATTCAGTGGTCCAATCACCGCTAGGCCAAATGAGACCTTAATTTGTTTAATCCGTTGATATCGGACGGAGAAATCGTGTTTTTACCCACGACACCAATTTTTCACGTTTTTTTCAAAATATCGCATATTATTTCGACTACTTCCGGTTTACGGATTGTTGTTGAAATTGCTTTAAACGGTGGTTTGACAATATTGCTTCATGTATCAGGAATTTGAGAAACCTTGATCCGGCCGTAAAACGAAACTTAAGCTCACAAAATGTGAAGAAAATTCGAAAAAAATCGAAAAATAAAGGGCGATAACTCGGAATGAAACTTATATTACTGGAACCAGATTGCCTTCAGGTATCCAAAAATGTAGGTCAAATTTGAAAATTTTGAAAAATAACAAAAATTGTCTCTCAAATAAAATTTTTCATTTTTCGATCGCAAGAAGTCAGCGATGAAGTTTCGAAATATCGAAATTTTCAACTGCTATCGTCCGAGAAAAGACTCAAGGTTTCCGAAAATGTCATTTGTATGAAAATAGGTACAGAATTGACGAATCTACGGCCGTTTTTTAATTTTTTGACACAGCACAAAATTCGACCACTTCCGGTCTGCGCAGAAGTTTCAAAAATAGTTTATCAAGTAGCCAACACATGGTTTCCCTATAGAGAATTAGGTCCCAGATCGGTATCTGTTACAGGCGCTGAGAAATAGGCTCCCCCGAAAAATAAAATAATAATAATAAATAATAATTTTAGTAAAAACAATAGTCTTTCAGACGAAAGTCTGAAAGCCTAACTAGACCTGCATGCAGGAATGACGGGTTTCACTGGTGCCATGTTACCCTTAAACATGTCACTTCCGGTGCCAAGTTACCCTTGAACATATGTCACTTCCGGTACCAGCGAAACCACTAAACAGGTTTCCAAATTAACATTGCACACAAATAAAATGGACGCAGAATCAACAAAATCCAGCAATATCAATTCATTTTATACATTTGTTACTTGTAAATGATCTTGACAAAATTAAATTACTCCCGGTGTTAATGCAAATGTTCAATTAGTCTTATGAAATCAGAAATGGCATACGATATCATATAGTGAAAATTTTATGTAAATCGAATAATAATTGCCACTTTTAAAGACCAAAAAACTTGAAAAGTGACTTGTAGAAAATCTGCTATTTCTCTGCAACCGTACAAGTTAGAAACCATTTTGTGGTATCTGTATGATCGTATGGGTTCATTCTATTTGTTGATTGGCATCAAATACCATAATTTGAAAAAGATTTCAAAACAGACTCATTTGAATAAAATATCTGTTTTGGAGGCTAAAAAAACAGTTTTTGCCAAAATGACGTTACTTCCGGTGATAATGAAAATCTTAAATTACTTGTATGAAATCACAAATGGCATTAGGTATAACATGGTGTGACGTTTATGAAAATCGAATAATAATTGACCCTTTTATGGCCCCGAAACCTTCAAAAGTGACCTGTAGAAAACCGTCTATTTCTCGGCAACCGAATAAGTTAGAAACCATTTTATGATATCTATATGACCATATGAGTTTTGTTTATATGTGAATTTAAAGCAAAAGTTAAAATTATTAATACATATTAAGTTATTCTTGGTTGAATAAAACATTGATTTAAAAAGTTTAAAATGCATTTTTTGACCAAATGATGTCACTTCCGGTGTCAATTTTAAATTGTAATCAACTTGATATGACGCTACGTGCTTTTTGAATCAAATGATGTCACTTTTATAAAAATCCAATCATAATTGACTATTTTACAGGCATAATAACGAAAACAGTGACTTGTACAGAACTGCCCATTTCTTGGTAACTGCTTATATTACAAACGAATTTTAACATACATTTTCTTCGTATGGATTATAGCTACAAGTTTATAAAAGTTACGAAGAAATATTTTAAAATCTGAAAAGCCTGAATAGGTTGTAAATAGGCCAATTTTACACCATTTTGAGCCTCTTAATCGAATTTGCTCGAAAATAATATTTGTTTTCGAAATAGGAAAATAACTGTCAAAATTGTAGTTTTTGGTAAAATTATGCCACTTCCGGTGCCGACAGAAAACATTATTGGTAACAAAAAAAATGACAATTGAGACAACGAAGCATATGAACTTTGTTTTATACAAATCGAACAATAAAAAATTAATCTAGGACTGAAAAACTGAATTAGCCAATGGCGGCCAAGGAAAATTACTGAGACAAAAAATTTTAACATTTTTGCACTAGTCAGATGACTCTTTAATTCTGTGCACAATACGACTAAAAAATATTCATAAATAAAAAAGTTTTTTGTAAAATTTTAAATGTTCGAAATTTGGCGCCAAATATCTTCGAAGATTTGCCGAAAATCAAAAATCGAAAGTAGCGTAGCTATGTGCCCTGTCTCAGGCTATGCCAAAATGTATCGAAAGTTAAAATCCAATGATTATTGTTAAAATTACTGCAATATTTTCAAAAACGATAACTTCGGTGATTTCGGACATTTCGCATTGTCGCAGAACGTTCAAAATAGCTTTATCCTCTAAGTCACACCCACTTTCCCAGTAAAACCGGAGAAATCGTAACGATGCGACACGTAGTTGCTGAGATCTATTCAAATTGGAATCTGAATAATAATAATAATAATAATAATAATAAGAACTAGACCTGCAAGCAGCACTGAACCGGCTTTCAGGAATCATACAGGAAGTTTATTATACCCTAACCGATCCATTGAGCTACCAAACTTTAATTGTTTTGCTTCAGTGACACCCTCTATCATATGTAAAAGTAATATTTGCTGGCGAAAAGACCTTTCAAAATTGTAAATTATGGCAAAATTACGTCACTTCCGGTGCCGAAAGAAATTATTATAGGTGAAAAATAAGTCGAAAATTCGCAACATACAAAATACAAACTTTGTTTTATACATATCGGGCAATAAATAATTAACCTATAACCAATAAACTGAAATTAAGAAGGTAAAAAACTTAAAAGTGACACTGGGACAATTGGCTATTTTTCGACAAGGGAACATGCTAGAAGCCTTTTCTTGATATCAATATGATGGTATTGATTCAATCTTACTGCCCATTAGAGTCAGACGTTATAAAGTTAAACGAATAATAAACATAAACCACTTCAAAAAAAATGTTTGTTTTGAAGGCCAAAAATACGATTTTTGAAAAAATTACATTACTTCCGGTGATATTGAAAATGTTAATTTAGTTCATAGAAGTCATAAATGGCATAAGGCATCAAATGGTAAAAATTTTTATAAAAATCGAATAATAATTGACACTTTTATAGACCAAAAACCTTGAAAAGTGACTTATCGAAGATCGCCTATTTCTCTGTAACCGTACAAGTTAGAAACCATTTTGTGGTATCTGTATGGTCGTATGGCTTCATTCTATTCGTTGATGGGAATCAAATATCATAATTTTAAAATTATTATAAGGCAGACTCATTTGAATAAAATATCTGTTTTTTAGGTTTAAAATACAGTTTTTGCCCAAATGACGTCATTTCCGGTCACAGTGAAATTGTAAAATTGGCTTGACCTAGAACAAATTGACACTAAGCATCAAATGGAAAAATAATATTGCAAATCGAATAATAATTCACTCTTTTATAGGCAAAATAACGTGAAAAGTGACGCATGCAAAATTGCATATTCCTCGGCAACTGCTCATATTACAAACTAATTTTCGCATACAATCTCTTCTTCTGGATTATTGCTACGAGTTTATTAAAATTACAAATAAATATTTCAAAATATGAAGACGCTGAATGAATTGTAAACAACTGAATTTTACACTTTATTTTACATTTTATTCGAAATTGCCCGAAAATGAAATTGAAATTAAAAAATCTGAGCTAAGGATATTGTGCACCTTTGCAGGGTGCATCCGTTTAGTTATATCAGTTTTGAAAAAAAATAATATTTGCTTTCAAAAAGTAGTACCGAACTGTCAAAATTATAGTTTTTGTTAATATTACGTCACTTCCGTTGCCGACAGAAAAATTTCACCATAACAAAAAAAATTACAATTGGGACCACGGAGCATATGAACTTTGTTTTATACAAATCGAACAATAAATAATTTTTCTGGGTACGAAAAACTAAATTAGCCGTTGGCGGCTAACGAAAATAACCGAGACAATTTTTTTTCCCATTTCTGGTCAAGTAGGATGATATTTTAACCCTGTGTAAAATACCATCAAAAAATATTCATAAATAAAAAAGGTTTTCGTAAAAAAAATATTTTTTATCAAAATACCGGACATTTTTTCGACTACTTCCGGTTTTACGATCGTTGTCGTGATAGCTTTACCAAGTTCTTTGGATACTTAACTTTCTGTACCAGAAGTGTCAGAAACATCCATTGAGTAGTTTTTGAAAAAAAGATAAATTAAAGAGCGTTTACAAAAATTTTACGATTTTTCAATTTTTTTCAAAGTTTGATGTCATTTTTGGACCACCTACATTATTTCAATGCTTTTCATTTTGGATTCACTATATAGACAACCGATAGGACTATGAGTAAGAAAAGTTTCAGAAAAATCGTAGGCGTCATTTTCGAGAAAAGGGCGTCTCAGAATGTTAAAAAATCGGAAAATACTAGATTTTTGGCATACAATAATTTATTTCCTTACCATCGAAATCGTATTATTTAGATACCATATGATGGTCCATTAATAGGGCTATCCAACGACACTTTAGTTCTTTTGGTCCGCTATTACCTAAGTGAGCAATCAAGTTTTTCGCAAGTGCGACAATATTTTTAACCTTTTTTTTCATTTTTTGAATACTCCCGGTATGGTTATTATTGTCGGAATAGTTTTAATAGTCGGTTTGGGCGCTAAAATAGCCACAGGGCTCTGTAATGATATATTACATTATCTGATCAGATAAAATGCCCCTGAGAAATCCTATGTTCAAAAGTGCCAAAAATGCAAAAAATTTAAAATATCGAAAATTAAATTTCAATAATTACATACATATTATACATCGTTAGAATCGTAATTAGGTCAGCTATCTGAATATACAACCTTTTTTTAAAAATCTCTTAAAATAAAAAAACAGTAGAGCATTTTTCAAAATTTCACGATTTTTCGACTTTTTTCGATTTTCAGTCCCTTTTTATTCTATTCCAGACATTTCAAAGTCTTATTGGTTGGCTTCATGCAAAATACCTCCAAAAGGACTCTCGATAGAAAAAATTAAAAAAAAATTGTAGGTTAAGTTTTCGAGATACAGGCGTCCAAAAATGCTAAAAATCAGAAAATTCGTGATTTTCAGCGTGCCATATTTTGCTTCCTGATCATAGTATCCGTATGAATTGGGTATCATACGATAGTACAATCCTAGTGCAGTCCAATGGTACCCTAATTTCTTTAATCCATTGATATCGGGCGGCGAAATCGCGTTTTTCCCCAAAATATCCATTTTTTGCATTTTTTTCAAAATATTGCCCATTATTTCGACCACTTCCGGTTTAAGGATTCTTGTCGAAATTGCTTTATCAGTTGGTATTGGACTATAACTTCGTGTTCCAGAAGTTTCAGAAACGTCAATTCTGCCATAAACCGAAACCGGAGCTCACAAAATGGGAAGAAAATTCGAAAAAAATCGAAAAATAAAGGGCGATAACTCTGAATGAAACTTATATTACTGGAATCGGATGGACTTCAGGTATCCAAAAATGTAGGTCAAATTTGAAAATTTTGAAAAATAACAAAAATTGTCTCGTAAACAACATGTTTGCAATTTTCAAACGATAAAAGTCATAGACGAATGTTCGAAATTGAAAAATGTCTCAGAATAGATTGTCTCAGAAAAGATTCAGGGATTCCAAAAATGTAATTTGTTTGAAAATGGATAAAGAATTGACGAAACTATGGCCGATTTTCAATTTTTAGATAACGTACAAATTTCGGTCACTTCCGGTATGCGCAGAAATTTCAAAAATATTTTATCAAGTAGCCACCACATGGTTTCCCAATAGAAAATCTGATTCCAGATCGATATCTGTTTTCGATCATGGAGATCTAGGCCCTCGCGGTAAATAATAATAATAAATAATAACTAGATCTGCTACTGTCCCATGCAGATATGAAAGCTTTCATATTCATCGTCACGTGTCATTGATTATATCAAGTATCTCAAATAAAAGGATAAGAATAACAAACTATCAAAATTGGTCAAAAACTCGCGAAGTTACAAGTCTAAATATAGTATGAAACATTGAGTAATCTGAAAACTAAAGGGAAATAACTGATACTTGTGTTGCTGTAATCGGGATGACTTCCGATTTCAAAAATTTCAGAATAATGAAATGAAAATGGTAAGAAAACATTGAAAAATTAAATGAAATAACTTTGAACAAAACTAAAACTTTTTGAATCAGGTTGAACTCAACTGTTTGAATATGTACGTTAAATATGTAGATTTGGAAAATTATAAAGACATAATATCAAAATCGGTCAAAAACTCACAAAGTTACAAATTTAAATGTAGTGAGAAACATTGCACCCGGGCAAAAAAATAATCTTTAAACTAAAGGGAAATAACTGAAACTTGTATAGCTGTAATCGGGCTTCCAAGATATGTTATATAATTATGGTTTCCAATATGTTTGGTTATAAGTAGGAAATCGTGACGACTTCTTAAGCATGTTTTAAACAAAGGGTCATAGACTGCAATATACAAGAATGGCACTCTGCAATAAAAAAAACTGGCCAGAGATTTCTATGCAGAAATTAAATAATTGCTAGAACCAGAAAAATATTTATCCACTATAATAAATAAGCAACATAGAGAAAATGAAATGAAATTGAATGGGGTTTAACGTCCTACTGTTCTGCTCCTACAATGGGCTAATGAAGACGGGCATACGCCATAAAGTGTGCAATGAGGGAAATTTTACCCGGGCAGCGGCGTTACGGCCTACGAGGTTGGTAAGGCGACCATACTCCTTGTCACGTACAATCAAGAAATCGAAACAAGGCCAGTTGACTCAATGACAGACGTTATGATACAGAGCGCACGTGCTAACCATTCAGCCACGCAACCTCCCTAAAATCGGCAAATTGCTGACCTACAGCTAGAAACATTTCAACCGGGCCAAATTTTCTATTTTAACAGTTTAATTTGCACGGTACCTTTATTTATCAACCGAATATTACAAAACTTTTAAAAATAAGCTCCCCCTGACCAGCTTAATCGTTCGCAATCAACGTTTGCCCTTTAAAATCGACAAATTGCTGACTTTATAGTGAGAAACATTACAACCGGGCCAAATTTTCTGTTTTATCACTTTAACAGTACCTTTGATTACCAACCGATTATTACAAAACTTTAAAAAGAGAAAGAGAGAAATGCGGCCTAACGTCCATTCGACACAAACTAGGTCATTTTGGGACTAACATATGTTTTTTAATTTTATTTAAAAACTCCCCTTGCACGTACTGGTCTTAAGCCGTTGGGAGGAAACCAAAGAACACGGAGAAAACCCACGAGGTTGGACATCATACACCATGTCACGTGCAACCTGGAGATCGAAACGACGCCCGTTGACTCAATGACAAACGTTACGATACAGCGAGCACATGCTAACCATTCAGCCATCCAGCCTCCCTGAATTCGGAAAATTGCTGACTTATAGCAAGAAACATTTCAACCGGGCGAAATTTTCTGTTTTAACAGTTTAATGCGCACGGTACTTTAATTACCAACCGATTATTACAAAACTTTTGAAAATAAGCTCCAACTGACCAGCTTAATCGTATGCAATAAACGTTTTGCCTGAATTGAAAGTTCTGCACGAAAAAAGTTCATCTCGATTTCCCGGCGTGGTTCCCCTTGTCAGTGAGGCAGAACGGAGGGCCTGACAAGCACAGCTGTCTAGTCCTTCGGATGGGACGAAAAACCAAGGTCCCGTGTACATATTGGAGTGCACGTAAAATATCCCTAAGCAGCTGGAATTCGATACTGTTGAATAAACTCTATACGATGACTAAATGCGTAGATTGTAGTCACCCACACTGCATGTTTCGCTTAACAATGAAAGGGTGCCGTTGTCAATGTTCGATCCTTTTGTTCTTCTACTCCTGGGCCCTGTTTCACAAAAACTTAAATCTCCTTAAAATCGTCTTAAACTAGAATTTCATCCTAACTTAAGATAGATGAGTTTCACAAAACGATTTTAAGGATTTTAGTTAAAATCCACTAAAATAGTATTGTAAGTTAAAATCTAATCTGAACTTAAAATAGTAGCGTTTCACAAACGTATTTTAAGGACAATTTTAACAAAAATCAATTTTAACTTAGGATAGCCATCACCCTGTCCTAACTTAAAATCAAGACATTAACAAACATTCATTAGAGCTACACTGTTACATATTTTGCGATATATAGATATAATTGGAATAATGATAATATTGTGAACGGCCCGGGTCACATAATTCTAATATTCCAACCACCATTCGCAAAAAAAATTCTCATTCAAATTCTTTTCACCCGTTTATTTTATTGTAAGTCAATTTAAGCATTTGGATGGCGCTCCATATTAGAACTCCAAGAAAAAACCCCACTCAAAACCCCAGTAAACTAAACACTAAAAGAAAATCATTTATTCATATCCAATTTCTTGGAAAGAAGCGCCTTCTTGTCTATAAAGAAAATATGTTCGGGTACAATTATTTAATATGCCCTATTTCTAGGTTTTAGAAGGCCTATAATACTAGGCAAACCATATGTAGTATTTACGCATACTTTTGAGGGTTATGATGATATGTAAATACTAAAGAGATAAATCAATAGTCTCAAATGTGTTTATTGAAAAATGTTATAGGCCTAGGCCTATTTCAAATTAAATTTTAATATAAATTTATTATTATTTCTTAATAAAGTCTTGCGTTAATAAAACAAAAAAAATTAATTGGCATTTTAGGAGCCAAAGCTATTTTATCTTGGGGAAAAAAATCATTTAAGTGAGTAAGTATCATTTTCAAACTTTCACTGAAAGGGTGGGTCGATGAGAATGACATGTCAAATGTAGGCATCGGAACATTGGCTATTTGGTGTATTAATTTCAAAGTTGATAAATACTTTTAAAATGCGACGACAATTACAACCTAGATTAGCCGTTTGAGTCAGAAATATATCATAATATGTTTGTGACAATTCCCAATAAAACTACAAATCCATGCGATTTAGTTTATCGATACACAGTATTTCCATTGAAGCCTGCGATTAAATCAAATTCCCATGTCACTAATCAAATGCCAAGTTCAAGGCCACCCACCGATACTTTTCGAATCACATATTATGCAGTACACTCATTTATTTCAACTCTCTACGAATGTCTGACCGTGTGCAAACATTGCTTCAACGTATGAAACTCTACCCATTGATATTGCAACCTTTAATTCAACCTGCCAACAGTTTTCAGTTTCGAAGCGTATTTGTTTTCACCGTAAATACCCGCAGCGGAAATGTGCACTGCGCGGGCGCAAGCGATTTTAACTAAAATCCATTAAAATCGCATTTTAGGTTACAATCAATCTTCGTGAAACGCTTAAAATTTAAAATTTCATTTTGATTTTAGTTAAAATCTATTTTAGTGATTTTAGTTTAAGTTTTTGTGAAACAGGGCCCTGATATGTTGGACTGTTGATCGATGGTTTCATATAAAAGACTACCAATAAGACTCTTTGTAGAAGAAGTTCCCAAAAAATAGTATGTTGACTTTACGAGAAAGACCTCTAAACATGCTCCAAATTGTAAAAATACGACTTTTTGGATTTTCAATCTCTTTTTTTCGGCTATCCCTGATATTTAAAAAAAATGATACAATGATTTCACACAACAGGCTAGCTATTAGACTCTCTATTGACAAAAGTTTCACCGCCCTCCCTTCATTATAACCAAAGTTATCGTGCCCTAAAGAATCAACAAATCAGCATGCTTATCTCTGCTTACCCTAAGCAGAAAATGCTCATCTTTGAACTCAATCATAACATTGACCTAGTGAACGTCTACAACAAGTTTGAACATTCTAGCTTAATTAGAATGAGAGTTATTGTGCTCCAAAGTCTCGGCCCTTCAAATTGCTTCTATTTTTCATTTTCAATTCAAAATGGTGACTCCGGGATGACCTAAATCAAAATTCCATTCGCGACATTTTTTAGGCCTTCCTACAAGGATTCAGAAAATATAACTCCCGAGTCTGTAAGTAAAATAGCAAAAAAGCCTTATTGATTTTTCACGTTTAAAGATGGTGGCACTTCCGGTTCGATCGACAAACTCCATATTTTGTGTACGAATCAGTAATTCCTTGTCTAGTATCGAAAAAAAAAAACTAGGTCATTCTGACCTATATTTCGACGATTTTTTTGAAAATTTTGATCCTTAATTTCACCAAGGGGAGATAAGTTAGAAAATTTCTAAAGTCATTTTTCAAGTCGCATCATTAAGGTCTACTTACATATTAAATTTCATGAAAATCGTACAACGACTAAAGAAGTTGTCGAGTTGGTGTAAACTTCCGGTTCGAAATCACAGCGACGAATTTTCGAATTTCGAAAATCCGAAATTGCAGATTTGAAGTAAATGTCTTAGGATACTCAAAGAAAAAAGAATTAGTAAAATAGATCAAATAGTCACAAAGTTACAGCATTGTAGGTCAAATGCATTCGTTCGTAAAATTCGGTGATTTCGGATTCGTAAAACGTTTTGAAAATACATTTAATCAAGGTTCGCACCCCATTTTTGGGGGGGTAGGTCAAAATTTTAGAAAGATCCTATGGATAGATTCTGAGAAATCCGATTTGCAGAAAACACACAAAAAAAAAAAATAATAACTAGATCTGCTACTGTCCCATGCAGATATGAAAGCTTTCATATTCATCGTCACGTGTCATTGATTGTATCAAGTATCCTAAATAAAAGGATAAGAAGAAAAAATTATCAAAATTGGTCAAAAGCTCGAGAAGTTACAAGTCTAAATATAGTATGAAACATTGCACCCAGGCATAATAATAATCTGAAAACTAAAGGGAAATAACTGAAACTTGTATTACTGTAATGAGACGGATGAGAAAATGAAATGAAAATGGCGGGACAAAAAATTAAAAATGGCAGGTTGGACAGGCGACCTTACTCCTTGTCACGTACAACCGGGCATTCGAAAACACGCTAGTTAACTCAATGACAGGCGCGCGTGCTAACCATTCAGCCACCCAACCCCCCTTTGAAATCAGACACGTGCAATATGTCATATAGGAAGAATAAGAAGTCGCTCACAACAAAATGGTAAATTAATGAGTTTAGGTCAAAAGGTTGAGCTACTGTTTTAGAGTACTTAATAGTTTTAAAGAGACACGTTAAGGGTTGTTCATAGTTAAATGAAAGTTTAATTTTAAATAAGACCAATAAAATTACGATTTAATAATGTCAGACTAATATTTCCAATATGTTTGGTTATAAGTACGAAATCGTGACGACTTCTTAAGCATGTTTTAAACAAAGGATCATAGACTGAATTGTACAAGAATGGCACTCTGCAATAAAAAAACTGGCCAAAGCAAGATTTCTATGCAGAAATTAAATAATTGCTAGAACCAGAAAAATATTTATCCACTATAATAAATAAGCAACATAGAGAAAATGAAATGAAATTGAATGGGGTTTAACGTCCTACTGTTCTGCTCCTAAAATGGGCTAATGAAGACGGGCATATGCCATAAAGTGTGCAATGAGGGAAATTTTACCCGGGCAGCGGCGTTACGGCCTACGAGGTTGGACAGGTGACCATACTCCTTGTCACGTACAACCAAGTAACCGAAACAACGCCAGTTGACTCAATGACAGACTTTATGATACAGAGCGCACGTGCTAACCATTCAGCCACGCAACCTCCCTAAAATCGGCAAATTGCTGACCTACAGCGAGAAACATTTCAACCGGGCCAAATTTTCTATTTTAACAGTTTAATTTGCACGGTACCTTTAGTTATCAACCGAATATTACAAAACTTTTAAAAATAAGCGCCCCCTGACCAGCTTAATCGTTCGCAATAAACGTTTGCCCCTTAAAATCGGCAAATTGCTGACTTTAAAGTGAGAAACATTACAACCGGGCGAAATTTTCTGTTTTATCACTTTTACAGTACCTTTGATTACCAACCGATTATTACAAAACTTTAAAAATAAAAGAGAAAGAGAGAAATGCGGCCTGATGTCCATTCGACACAAACTAGGTCATTTCGTGACTAACATATGTTTTTTAATTTTATTTAAAAACTCCTCTTGCGCTTACTGGTCTTTAGCCGTTGGGAGGAAACCGAAGGACACGGAGAAAACCCACGAGGTTGGACATCATGCTTCATGTCACGTGCAACCTGGGCCCGATTCCTAGAAAATTCTTAAGCACGTTCTTGTGCTTAGATTTTAAGTAGACTTTGCAATTAAGTAAACTTACCTTATTTTGTAGTCCCAGAAAATTCTTAAGAACGTTCTTGTGCTTAGATTTTAAGTAGACTTCAGTGTAAGCACAAGCACTTTATTATGTGTTCCAAGAAAAAACTTAAGCACAACTTCGTTCTTACAATTGCCAATCTAAGCAAAAGTCCCGAGCAAGGTATAGGGAGGGCTTGCTTACCAACCTTAAGCCTGTTTCTGCTTCAAACAATATGGCTGACCGTATAGTTAGTTATTCGACGGCATTTACTACATCTTTTGATACCTAAGAGACATTTGGAAGCCGGAAAATCCTTAAGAAATATATTCTCGACAAGAATGCTATAGAATATTTCCGCTTCTACACTAAAAACATTTTATTTATTTACAAATTGGTAAACAACACAAACGCAGGCAACTTGAAAGGAGCTAAATCGCTAACATTTGGGACCAAGAAATTGACACAAGTGTGTCGCAACGCATATAATACTCTAATATGAATGTATATAAACCGATTTACATTCAATGGTTTCCGTTTTTACTCCAATTTCAAATCAGTTATGTGCGGCGAAATTTGCCAACAGTGTCAATCGAATGCAAATTTCTAGCGTCTAGTTATTCCAGTCTACATGCGCCGTTTGATTTGGTGCAATGTTTCTAGCCTTGTTCCACCGAGTCTCTCGCTAGAACTGGGCTGAAACGCATTATGGTACACGATTCGTGTACCAATGGCAAAATATTTATCTTGTCTTAAATATTGGATATCAGAAGCCCATCTTTTTCCGATAAGATCACATCATCAATTTTGATTTAAACTGACAAATAATTCGTGTTTTCAATGTCGAAGATGCTGGATGACATTGAGTTAGAGACTTAGCTACTTTAAAATCAGGCGCTGTCTCAGTCATTCCGTCTGTTTGTATGTGCTTGCGTTTTGGGGTATTTTTTAGCTTATAGACCTATAGGGGCCATGTCAAAAGGATCACGTGGTTAAGTGGGTAAGACGCTAGCCAGGGCCAATTCCTAGAAAATTCTTAACAGCAAGCACAAAGTTATGCTTCACTTATGCTTACGTAAGAAACTTTATAAAATACCGTCTCTAGAAAATTCTCAAGACCGTTCTTACGTAAGCACAAGTTAAGCACATTGCGACTGGTAAATTGAGAGTACGATGCTCTCTAACGTCAAAAAAACATTTTTGGTATGCAAATTACACCGTAATTGTAAATTCGTCTGCATCGCAGAGTTTCTACATATAGCTCTATGGTCTGCATGGAGTTATAAATAGACCAATGACATTAACCCCCCCCCCCCCCGAAAATAGTCGATTTAGATGTATTTTATTATTTAACAAATTAAATGAAATGAAATTTAACGTCCTACTATTTTGTTCGTAATCTGGGGTAATGAAGACGTAGATACGTCATACCGTGTGCTATGAGGGAAATTTCGCCCTGGCAGCGGCACTACTCTATCGAATTCCAACTGCCACGGAATCTTTTACGTGTACGCCAGTTTGTACACGGGACCTCGTTTTTTCGTCCCATCCGAATGACAAGACAGCTGTCCTCCGTCCTGCATCACTGACAAGGAGAAACAACGTCGGAAAATTTGGATGAACCTTCTCGGCCAATGCAGGGATCGAACACCCGACTTCCAGGCTAGTGAACCAGCGTCTTACCCACTTAGGCAAGTGATCCTCTGATACCGTTGACGTGTCCCCTATAGGCCTACACATATAAAATATACCACAGACTAAACAAAAGAAAACAACCCAAAACGCAAGTACATGCAAAACAAACCGAATAATAATTGTGAGAGCGACTGATCTTTAAGTAGCCCGCGTGTGTGTTGTTTACCAATTTGGAAATAAATGAATTGTGTTTAGGGTAGAAGCGAAATTTCCTATAGCATTCTTCTCGAGAATATGTTTCTAAAGGATTTTCTGTCTTTCAATTGACTCTTAGGTATCAAAAGATGTAGCAAATATCGTCGAATAAATCCACGGTCAGCCATATTGTTTGAAGCAGAAACATGCTTAAAGGTTGGTAAGCAAGCCCTATACCTTGCTTGGGATTTGTGCTTAGATTGACAATTTTAAGAACTAAGTTGTGCTTAAGTTTTTTCTTGGAACAAATGATGACGTGTTAGTGCTTACACTGAAGTCTACTTAAAATCTAAGCACAAGAACGTTCTTAAGAATTTTCTGTTAACACAAAATAAGATAAGTTTACTTATTTGCAAAGTCTACTTAAAATCTACATGTCATGTAGGCCTAAGCGCAAGAACGTGTTAAAGAATTGTTTATGAATCGGGCCGAGGTAGGGTGTTCGATCCCTGCATTGGCCGAGAAGGTTCATCCCCTTGTCAGCGATGCAGGCGAAAAAATAAGGTCCCATGTAAAAATTGGCGTGCACGTCAAAGATCCCCTGGCCGTTGTAATTCGATATAAGAGTAAGCCGTAGCGCCGCTGCCCGGGCAAACTTTCCCTCATAGCATACTTTGTGGCGTATGCCCGTCTTCATAAGCCCAGCTTAGGAGCAAAACAGTAGGAAGTTAAAACCTTTTTCATTTCATGTCATTTGTCAAATACTTCTAAATCGACTATTTGAAGTTAATGTCATTGATCTATTTATAACTCTATATGCAGACGAATTTACGGTGTAATTTGCATACCAAATTTGTTTTTATGACGCTAAAGGGCATCTTAGTCTCAATTTACCAGTCACACTGTGCTTAGACTCGTACTTGGCTTGATCTTACGTAAGAACGGTCTTGAGAAGTTTCTATAGAGACGGTATTTCATAAAGTTTCTTACGTAAGCAAAAGTGAAGCATAACTTTGTGCTTACTTTTAAGAATTTACTGGGAACCGGGCCCTGGAGATCGAAACGACGCCCGTTGACTCAATGACAGACGTTACGATACAGCGCGCACATGCTAACCATTCAGCCATTCAGCCTCCCTGAATTCGGAAAATTGCTGACTTATAGGAAGAAACATTTCAACCGGGCGAAATTTTCTGTTTTAACAGTTTAATGTGCACGGTACTTTAATTACCAACCGATTATTACAAAACGTTTGAAAATAAGCTCCAACTGACCAGCTTAATCGTATGCAATAAACGTTTGGCCTGAATTGAAAGGTCTGCACGGAGAAAATTCATCTTGATTTCCCGGAGTGGTTCCCCGTTGTCAGTGAGGCAGAATGGAGGGCCTGACAAGCACAGCCGTCTAGTCGTTCGGATGGGACGAAAAACCGGGAAATTTTCTGTTTTAACAGTTTAATGTGCACGGTACTTTAATTACCAACCGATTATTACAAAACTTTTGAAAATAAGCTCCAACTGACCAGCTTAATCGTATGCAATAAACGTTTTGCCTGAATTGAAAGTTCTGCACGGAAAAAGTTCATCTCGATTTCCCGGCGTGGTTCCCCTTGTCAGTGAGGCAGAACGGAGGGCCTGACAAGCACAGCTGTCTAGTCCTTCGGATGGGACGAAAAACCAAGGTCCCGTGTACACATTGGAGTGCACGTAAAATATCTCTAAGCAGTTGGAATTCGATACTGTTGAATAAACTCTATAGGATGACTAAATGCGTAGATTATAGTCACCCACACTGCATGTTTCGCTTAACAATGAAAGGGCGCCGTTTGCAATGTTCGATCCTTTTGTTCTTCTACTCCTGATATGTTGGACTGTTGATCGATGGTTTCATATAAAAAACTACCAATAAGACTCTTTGTAGAAGAAGTTCCCAAAAAATAGTATGTTGACTTTACGAGAAAGATCTCTAAACATGCTCCAAATTGTAAAAATACGACTTTTTGGATTTTCAATCTCTTTTTTTCGGCTATCCCTGATATTTAAAAAAAATGATACAATGATTTCACACAACAGGCTAGCTATTAGACTCTCTATTG
This sequence comes from Patella ulyssiponensis, assembly GCA_963678685.1. NCBI lineage: Eukaryota > Metazoa > Mollusca > Gastropoda > Patellidae > Patella > Patella ulyssiponensis. The sequence goes on from OY783230.1 coordinate 78,572,251, forward strand.
ACAAAAGTTTCACCGCCCTCCCTTCATTATAACCGAAGTTATCGTGCCCTAAAGAATCAACAAATCAGCATGCTTATCTCTGCTTACCCTAAGCGGAAAATGCTCATCTTTGAACTCAATCATAACATTGACCTAGTGAACGTCTACAACATTCTTTGAACATTCTAGCTTAATTAGAATGAGAGTTATTGTGCTCCAAAATCTCGGCCCTTCAAATTGCTTCTATTTTCCATTTTCAATTCAAAATGGTGACTCCCGGTTGACCTAAATCAGAATTCTATTCGCGACATTTTTTAGGCCTTCCTACAAGGATTCAGAAAATATAACTCCCGAGTCTGTAAGTAAAATAGCAAAAAAGCCTTATTGATTTTTCACGTTTAAAGATGGTGGCACTTCCGGTTCGATCGACAAACTCCATATTTTGTGTACGAATCAGTAATTCCTTGTCTAGTATCAAAAAAAAAACTAGGTCATTCTGACCTATATTTCGACGATTTTTTTGAAAACTTTGATCCTTAATTTCACCAAGGGGAGATAAGTTAGAAAATTTCTAAAGTCATTTTTCAAGTCGCATCATTAAGGACTACTTACATATTAAATTTCATGAAAATCGTACAACTACTAAAGAAGTTGTCGAGTTGGTGTAAACTTCCGGTTCGAAATCACAGCGACGAATTTTCGAAATTCGAAAATCCGAAATTGCAGATTTGAAGTAAATGTCTTAGGATACTCAAAGAAAAAAGAATTAGTAAAATAGATCAAATAGTCACAAAGTTACAGCATTGTAGGTCAAATGCATTCGTTCGTAAAATTCGGTGATTTCGGATTCGTAAAACGTTTTGAAAATACATTTAATCAACGTTCGCACCCCATTTTTGGGGGGGTAGGGCAAAATTTCAGAAAGATCCTATGGATAGATTCTGAGAAATCCGATTTGCAGAAAACACACAAAAAAAAAAAATAATAATAATAATAACTTTAACAGAAACAACTAGATCTGCTACTGTCCCATGCAGATATGAAAGCTTTCATATTCATCGTCACGTGTCATCGATTATATCAAGTATCTCAAATGAAAGGATAAGAATAACAAACTATCAAAATTGGTCAAAAACTCGCGAAGTTACAAGTCTAAATATAGTATGAAACATTGCATAATCTGAAAACTAAAGGGAAATAACTGATACTTGTGTTGCTGTAATCGGGATGACTTCCCACTTCAAAACTTTCAGAAAAATGAAATGAAAATGGTAAGAAAACATAGAAAAATTAAATGAGATAACTTTGAACAAAACTAAAAAAAAATTTGAATCAGGTTGATCCCAATTGTTTGAATATTTACGTTAAATATGTAAATTTGGAAAATTATAAAGACATAATTATCAAAATCGGTCAAAACTCACAAAGTTACAAATTTAAATGTAGTGAGAAACATTGCACCCGGGCAAAAAAATAATCTTTAAACTAAAGGGAAATAACCTAAACTTGTATAGCTGTAATCGCGCTTCCAAAATTAGAGATATGTTATATAATTATGGTTTCCAATATGTTTGGTTATAAGTAGGAAATCGTGACAACTTCTTAAGCATGTTTTAAACAAATTGTCATAGACTGCAATATACAAGAATGGCACTCTGCAATAAAAAAAAACTGGCCAGAGATTTCTATGCAGAAATTAAATAATTGCTAGAACCAGAAAAATATTTATCCACTATAATAAATAAGCAACATAGAGAAAATGAAATGGAAAAAAACTGGTCAAAGCAAGATTTCTATGCAGAAATGAAATAATTAATAGAACCAGAAAAACATTTATCCACTATAATAAATAAGCAACATAGAGAAAATGAAATCAAATTGAATGGGGTTTAACGTCCTACTCCTAAAATGGGCTAATGAAGAAGGGCATACGCCATAAAGTGTGCAATGAGGGAAATTTTACCCGGGCAGCGGCGTTACGGCCTGCGAGGTTGGACAGGCGACCATACTCCTTGTCACGTACAACCAAGAAATCGAAACAACGCCAGTTGACTCAATAACAGACGTTATGATACACAGCGCACGTGCTAACCATTCAGTCACGCAACCTCCCTAAAATCGGCAAATTGCTGACCTACAGATAGATACATTTCAACCGGGCGAAATCTTCTTTTTTATTAGTTTAATTTGCACGGTACCTTTAGTTATCAACCGAATATTACAAAACTTTTAAAAATAAGCTCCCCCTGACCAGCTAAATCGTTCGCAATAAACGTTTTCCCCTTAAAATCGGCAAATTACTGACTTTAAAGTGAGAAACATTACAACCGGGCGAAATTTTATGTTTTATCACTTTTACAGTATCTTTGATTACCAACCGATTATTACAAAACTTTAAAAATAAAAAAAAGAAAGAGAGAAATGCGGCTAAACGTCCATTCGACACAAACTAGGTCATTTCGGGACTAACATATGTTTTTTAATTTTATTTAAAAACTCCCCTTGCGCGTACTGGTCTTTAGCTGTTGAGAGGAAACCGAAGGACACGGAGAAAACCCACGAGGTTGGACACCATACTCCATGTCACGTGCAACTTGGAAATCGAAACGACGCCGGTTGACTCAATGACAGACGTTACGATACAGCGCGCGTATGCTAACCATTCAGCCTCCCTAAAATCTGGAAATTGCTGACTTATAGCAAGAAACATTTTAACCGGGCGAAATTTTCTGTTTTAACAGTTTAATTCGCACGGTATTTTAATTACCAACCGATTATTACAAAACTTTTGAAAATAAGCCCCAACTGACCAGCTTAATCGTATGCATGTCCATGTCACGTACAATCTCGAAATCGAAACGACGCCCGTTGACTCAATGACAGACGTTACGATACAGCGCGCACATGCTAACCATTCAGCCATTCAGCCTCCCTTAAAAATAAGCTCCCCCTGACCAGCTTAATTGTTCGCAATAAACATTTGCCCTCTAAAATCGGCAAATTGCTGACTTTAAAGTGAGAAACATTACAACCGGGCGAAATTTTATGTTTTATCACTTTTACAGTACCTTTGATTACCAACCGATTATTACAAAACTTTAAAAATAAAAGAGAAAGAGAGAAATGCGGCTCAACGTCCATTCGACACAAACTAGGTCATTTCGGGACTAACATATGTTTTTTAATTTTATTTATAAACTTCCCTATCGCGTACGGGTCTTTAGCCGTGGGAGGAAACCGAAGGACACGGAGAAAACCCACGAGGTTGGACACCATACTCCATGTCACGTGCAACTTGGAAATCGAAACGACGCCGGTTGACTCAATGACAGACGTTACGATACAGCGCGCGTATGCTAACCATTCAGCCTCCCTAAAATCTGGAAATTGCTGACTTATAGCAAGAAACATTTTAACCGGGCGAAATTTTCTGTTTTAACAGTTTAATTCGCACGGTATTTTAATTACCAACCAATTATTACAAAACTTTTGAAAATAAGCTCCAACTGACCAGCTTAATCGTATGCAATAAACGTTTTGCCTGAATTGAAAGTTCTGCACGGAAAAAGTTCATCTCGATTTCCCGGCGTGGTTCCCCTTGTCAGTGAGGCAGAACGGAGGGCCTGACAAGCACAGCTGTCTAGTCCTTCGGATAGGACGAAAAACCAAGGTCCCGTGTACACATTGGAGTGCACGTAAAATATCCCTAAGCAGTTGGAATTCGATACTGTTGAATAAACTCTATACGATGACTAAAGGCGTAGATTGCAGTCACCCACACTGCATGTTTCGCTTAACAATGAAAGGGTGCCGTTTTCAATGTTCGATCCTTTTGTTCTTCTACTCCTGATATGTTGGACTGTTGATCGATGGTTTCATATAAAAGACTACCAATAAGACTCTTTGTAGAAGAAGTTCCCAAAAAATAGTATGTTGACTTTACGAGAAAGACCTCTAAACATGCTCCAAATTGTAAAAATACGACTTTTTGGATTTTCAATCTCTTTTTTTTCGGCTATCCCTGATATTTAAAAAAATGATACAATGATTTCACACAACAGGCTAGCTATTAGACTCTCTATTGACAAAAGTTTCACCACCCTCCCTTCATTATAACCGAAGTTATCGTGCCCTAAAGAATCAACAAATCAGCATGCTTATCTCTGCTTACCCTAGGCAGAAAAAGCTCATCTTTGAACTCAATCATAACATTGACCTAGTGAACGTCTACACCAAGTTTGAACATTCTAGCTTAATTAGAATGAGAGTTATTGTGCTCCAAAGTCTCGGCCCTTCAAATTGTTTCTATTTTTCATTTTCAATTCAAAATGGTGACTCCCGGTTGACCTAAATCAGAATTCTATTCGCGACATTTTTTAGGCCTTCCATCAAGGATTCAGAAAATATAACTCCCGAGTCTGTAAGTAAAATAGCAAAAAAGCCTTATTGATTTTTCACGTTTAAAGATGGTGGCACTTCCGGTTCGATCGACAAACTCCATATTTTGTGTACGAATCAGTAATTCCTTGTCTAGTATCGAAAAAAAAAACTAGGTCATTCTGACCTATATTTCGAGGATTTTTTTGAAAACTTTGATCCTTAATTTCACCAAGGGGAGATAAGTTAGAAAATTTCTAAAGTCATTTTTCAAGTCGCATCAATAAGGTCTACTTACATATTAAATTTCATGAAAATCGTACAACTACTAAAGAAGTTGTGGAGTTGGTGTAAACTTCCGGTTCGAAATCACAGCGACGAATTTTCGAAATTCGAAAATCCGAAATTGCAGATTTGAAGTAAATGTCTTAGGATACTCAAAGAAAAAAGAATTAGTAAAATAGATCAAATAGTCACAAAGTTACAGCATTGTAGGTCAAATGCATTCGTTCGTAAAATTCGGTGATTTCGGATTCGTAAAACGTTTTGAAAATACATTTAATCAAGGTTCGCACCCCATTTTTGGGGGGGTAGGTCAAAATTTCAGAAAGATCCTATGGATAGATTCTAAGAAATCCGATTTGCAGAAAACACACAAAAAAAAAAAATAATAATAATAACTTTAACAGAAACAATAAGCTTTCATATGTAATACATATGAAAGCTTAATAATAACTTTAACAGAAACAATAAGCTTTCATATGTAATACATATGAAAGCTTAACTAGATCTGCTAAGCAGATATTAAAGCTTTCATATTCACGATCAGTTTCTGTCGCATCTCATCAGTTATATAAAGAATCTTAAAAAGGGAAAAGAATTAATAAAATCCGCCAAAAACTCACTGAGTTATAACGAGAAACAATTCAACCGGTTCAAATTCTACCTTAATTAAAAACAGAGTTGTTATGTTCCATTGTGATCAGTCAAATTGCTTATTGCTCCTAAGTCTACGCAGAAATTCTCAACATCAAACTTAGTCAAGGTAATGATATAATGAATCTATATTTGGAATTTTGTCACTCTCACTTCATTATAACCAAAGTTATCGTGCCCCAAAGTATCAACCAATCAGATTGCTCATCTTCGCACTCCTTCATGGCATTGACCTAATGAACGCTTTCACCAAGATTGAACATTCTGCCCCAATTAGAAGGAGAGTTATTTTGTTTCAAATTCTCGACCAATCAAATTGCTCATCGCTCTACTTATCCATGGCAGACCATGCTCATTGTCGAACGTATTCAAGGTATTGATGTAATGAAACTATACACCAAGTTTCGTCACTCTGACTTAATTAGAACTGAAGTGAAAGTATCCGATCATCATCAACCAATCAAATTGCTTATCTCTGCTTACCCTAAGCATAAAATGCTCATCTTCGAACTCCATCAAAGCATTGACCTAATAAACACCTACGCCAAGTTTGAACATTCTAGCCGAATAACACTGAGAGTTATTGTGTTTCAATGTCTCGACCAATCAATTTACGTATTGCTCTGCTTATCCTGGGCAGAAAATGCTCATTGTCGAACTTAGTCAAGGTAGTGATTTAATGAAACTATACACCAAGTTTCATCACTATCACTTAATCAGAACTAATGTTATTGTGTGTCGAATCATCAACCAATCAAATTGCTCATCTCTGCTTACCCAACGCCGAAAATGCTGATATTCGAACTTCATCAAGACATTGCCCTTGTGAATGCCTATACCAAGTTTGAACATGGTACCCCAATTAGAAGAAGAGTTATTGTGTTCCAGAGTCATCAAGGTATTGGCCTAATAAACACCCACACCAAGTCTAGCTGAATTAGAAAGAGAGTTATTGTGTCCCAAACTAGATCATAGGTTGAACTCAACTGTTTGAATATTTACGTTAAATATAATTATCAAAATCGGTCGAAAACTCACAAAGTTACAAATTTAAATGTAGTGAGAAACATTGCACCCGGGCAAAAGTAGAGATATGTTATATAATTATGGTTTCCAATATGTTTGGTTATAAGTAGGAAATCGTGTCAACTTCTTAAGCATGTTTTAAACAAAGGGTCATAGACTGCAATATACAAGAATGGCACTCTGCAATAAAAAAAAATGGTCAAAGCAAGATTTCTATGCAGAAATTAAATAATTGCTAGAACCAGAAAAATATTTATCCACTATAATAAATAAGCAACATAGAGAAAATGCAATGAAATTGAATGGGGTTTAACGTCCTACTGTTCTGCTCCTAAGACGGGCATACGCCATAAAGTGTGCAATGAGGGAAATTTTACCCGGGCAGCGGCGTTACGGCCTACGACGTTGGACAGGCGACCTTACTCCTTGTCACGTACAACCAAGAAATCGAAACAACGCCAGTTGACTCAATGACAGAAGTTATGATACAGAGCGCACGTGCTAACCATTCAGCCACGCAACCTCCCTAAAATCGGCAAATTTCTGACCTACAGATAGAAACATTTCAACCGGGCCAAATTTTCTATTTTAACAGTTTAATTTGCACGGTACCTTTAGTTATCAACCGAATATTACAAAACTTTTAAAAATAAGCTCCCCCTGACCAGCTTAATCGTTCGCAATAAACGTTTGCCCCTTAAAATCGGCAAATTGCTGACATTAAAGTGAGAAACATTACAACCGGGCAAAATGTTCTGTTTTATCACTTTTACAGTACCTTTGATTACCAACCGATTATTACAAAACTTTAAAAATAAAAGAGAAAGAGAGAAATGCGACCTAACGTCCATTCGACACAAACTATGTCATTTCGGGACTAACATATGTTTTTTTAATTTTATTTAAAAACTCCCCTTGCGCGTACTGGTCTTTAGCCGTTGGGAGGAAACCGAAGGACACGGAGAAAACCCACGAGGTTGGACATCATACTCCATGTCACGTGAAACCTGGAGATCGAAACAACGCCGGTTGACTCAATGACAGACGTTACGATACAGCGCGCACATGCTAACCATTCAGCCACCCTGAATTCGGAAAATTGCTGACTTATAGCAAGAAACATTTCAACCGGGCGAAATTTTCTGTTTTAACAGTTTAATGTGCACGGTACTTTAATTACCAACCGATTATTACAAAACGTTTGAAAATAAGCTCCAACTGACCAGCTTAATCGTATGCAATAAACGTTTGGCCTGAATTGAAAGTTCTGCACCGAGAAAGTTCATCTCGATTTCCCGGCGTGGTTCCCCCTTGTCAGTGAGGCAGAACGGAGGGCCTGACAAGCACAGTTGTCTAGTCGTTCGGATGGGACGAAAAACCAAGGTCCCGTGTAGACATTGGAGTGCACGTAAAATATCCCTAAGCAGTTAGAATTCGATACTGTTGAATAAGCTCTATACGATGACTAAATGTGTAGATTGTAGTCACCCACACTGCATGTTTCGCTTAACAATGAAAGGGTGCCGTTTTAAATGTTCTGGTCAAAGCAAGATTTCTATGCAGAAATTAAATAATTGCTAGAACCAGAAAAATATTTATCCACTATAATAAATAAGCAACATAGAGAAAATGAAATGAAATTGAATGGGGTTTAACGTCCTACTGTTCTGCTCCTAAAACGGGCTAATGAAGACGGGCATACGCCATAAAGTGTGGAATGAGGGAAATTTTACCCGGGCAGCGGCGTTACGGCCTATGAGGTTGGACAGGCGACCATACTCCTTGTCACGTACAACCACGAAATCGAAACAACGCCAGTTGACTCCATGACAGACGTTATGATACAGAGCGCACGTGCTAACCATTCAGCCTCGCAACCTCCCTAAAATCGGCAAATTTCTGACCTACAGCGAGAAACATTTCAACCGGGCCAAATTTTCTATGTTAACAGTTTAATTTGCACGGTACCTTTAGTTATCAACCGAATATTACAAAAATTTTAAAAATAAGCTCCCCCTGACCAGCTTAATCGTTCGCAATAAACGTTTGCCCCTTAAAATCGGCAAATTGCTGACATTAAAGTGAGAAACATTACAACCGGGCAAAATTTTCTGTTTTATCACTTTTACAGTACCTTTGATTACCAACCGATTATTACAAAACTTTAAAAATAAAAGAGAAAGAGAAATGCGGCCTAACGTCCATTCGACACAAACTAGGTCATTTCGGGACTAACATATGTTTTTTTAATTTTATTTAAAAACTCCCCTTGCGCGTACTGGTCTTTAGCCGTTGGGAGGAAACCGAAGGACACGGGGAAAACCCACGAGGTTGGACATCATACTCCATGTCACGTGCAACCTGGAGGTCGAAACAACGCCGGTTGACTCAATGACAGACGTTAGGATACAGCGCGCACATGCTAACCATTCAGCCATTCAGCCACCCTGAATTCGGAAAATTGCTAACTTATAGCAAGAAACATTTCAACCGGGCGAAATTTTCTGTCTTAACAGTTTAATGTGCACGGTACTTTAATTACCAACCGATTATTACAAAACTTTTGAAAATAAGCTCCAACTGACCAGCTTAATCGTATGCAATAAACGTTTGGCCTGAATTGAAAGTTCTGCACCGAGAAAGTTCATCTCGATTTCGCGGCGTGGTTCCCCCTTGTCAGTGAGGCAGAACGGAGGGTCTGACAAGCACAGTTGTCTAGTCGTTCGGATGGGACGAAAAACCAAGGTCCCGTGTAGACATTGGAGTGCACGTAAAATATCCCTAAGCAGTTGGAATTCGATACTGTTGAATAAAGCTCTATACGATGACTAAATGTGTAGATTGTAGTCACCCACACTGCATGTGTCGCTTAACAATGAAAGAGTGCCGTTTTCAATGTTCGATCCTTTTGTTCTTCTACTCCTGATATGTTGGACTGTTGATCGATGGTTTCATATAAAAGACTACCAATAAGACTCTTTGTAGAAGAAGTTCCCAAAAAATATTATGTTGACTTTACGAGAAAGACCTCTAAACATGCTCCAAATTGTAAAAATACGACTTTTTGCATTTTCAATCTCTTTTTTTCGGCTATCCCTGATATTTAAAAAAAATGATACAATGATTTCACACAACAGGCTAGCTATTAGACTCTCTATTGACAAGAGTTTCACCGCCCTCCCTTCATTATAACCGAAGTTATCGTGCCCTAAAGAATCAACAAATCAGAATGCTTATCTCTGCTTACCCTAAGCAGAAAATGCTCATCTTTGAACTCAATCATAACATTGACCTAGTGAACGTCTACACCAAGTTTGAACATTCTAGCTTAATTAGAAGGAGAGTTATTGTGCTCCAAAGTCTCGGCCATTCAAATTGCTTCTATTTTTCATTTTCAATTCAAAATGGTGACTCCCGGTGGACCTAAATCAAAATTCTACTCCCGACATTTTTTAGGCCTTCCTACAAGGATTCAGAAAATATAACTCCCGAGTCTGTAAGTAAAATAGCAAAAAAGCCTTAGTGATTTTCACGTTTAAAGATGGTGGCACTTCCGGTTCGATCGACAAACTCCATATTTTGTGTACGAATCAGTAATTCCTTGTCTAGTATCGAAAAAAAAAATTAGGTCATTCTGACCTATATTTCGACGATTTTATTGAAAATTTTGATCATTAATTTCACCAAGGGGAGATAATTTAGAAAATTTCTAATTTTATTTTTGAAGTCACATCGGTAAGATCTACTTATATACTAAATTTCATGAAAATCGTACAACTATTAAAGAAGTTGTCAAATTGGTCTAAACTTCCGGTTCGAAATCACAGCGACGAATTTTCGAAATTCGAAAATGTGAAACTGCAGATGAAAATGATTTTTTTCAAGGTATTCAAAGAAAAAAGAATTAGTAAAATCGGTCAAAAAATAACAAAGTTACGACTATGCATTGTCCATTTTGTCGTTCGTAAATTTCGGTGATTTCGGATTCGTAAAACGTTTTGAAAATATATTTAATCAACAGCTACCACCCATTTTTGGGGGGGGTAGGTAAAAGTTTCATAAAGATACTGTGGTTAGATTCTGAGAAATCCGATTTGTGGATAAAACACAAAAAAAAAATAACAATAATAATCTTAACAGAAACAATAAGCTTTCATATGTAATATGAAAGCTTAACTAGATCTGCTAAGCAGATATTAAAGCTTTCATATTCACGATCAGTTTCTGTCGCATCTCATCAGTTATATAAAGAATCTTAAAAAGGGAAAAGAATTAATAAAATCCGCCAAAAACTCACCGAGTTATAACGAGAAACAATTCAACCGGTTCAAATTCTACCTTAATTAAAAACAGAGTTGTTATGTTCCATTGTGATCAGTCAAATTGCTTATTGCTCCTAAGTATACGCAGAAATTCTCAACATCAAAATTAGTCAAGGTAATGACATAATGAATCTATATTTCGAATTTTGTCACTCTCACTTCATTATAACCAAAGTTATCGTGCCCCAAAGTATCAACCAATCAGATTGCTTATCTCTGCTTACTGTAAGCAGACAATGCTCATCTTCGCACTCCTTCATGGCATTGACCTAATGAACGCCTTCACCAAGATTGAACATTCTGCCCCAATTAAAAGGAGAGTTATTTTGTTTCAAATTCTCGACCAATCAAATTGCTCATCGCTCTGCTTATCCATGGCAGACCATGCTCATTGTCGAACGTATTCAAGGTATTGATGTAATGAAACTATACACCAAGTTTCGTCACTCTGACTTAATTAGAACTGAAGTGAATGTATCCGATCATCATCAACCAATCAAATTGCTTATCTCTGCTTACCCTAAGCATAAAATGCTCATCTTCGAACTCCATCAAAGCATTGACCTAATAAAGACCTATGCCAAGTTTGAACATTCTAGCCGAATAACACTGAGAGTTATTGTGTTTCAATGTCTCGACCAATCAATTTGCGTATCGCTCTGCTTATCCTGGGCAGAAAATGCTCATTGTCGAACTTAGTCAAGGTAGTGATTTAATGAAACTATACACCAAGTTTCATCACTATCACTTAATCAGAACTAATGTTATTGTGTGTCAAATCATCAACCAATCAAATTGCTCATCTTTGCTTACCCAACGCCGAAAATGCTGATATTCGAACTTCATCAAGACATTGCCCTTGTGAATGCCTATACCAAGTTTGAACATGGTACCCCAATTAGAAGAAGGGTTATTGTGTTCCAGAGTCATCAAGGTATTGGCCTAATAAACACCTACACCAAGTCTAGCTGAATTAGAAAGAGAGTTATTGTGTCCCAAACTAGATCATAGGTTGAACTCAACTGTTTGAATATTTACGTTAAATATAATTATCAAAATCGGTCGAAAACTCACAAAGTTACAAATTTAAATGTAGTGAGAAACATTGCACCCGGGCAAAATTAGAGATATGTTATATAATTATGGTTTCCAATATATCTTAAGCATGTTTTAAACAAAGGGTCATAGACTGCAATATACAAGAAATGGTCAAAGCAAGATTTCTATGCAGAAATTAAATAATTGCTAGAACCAGAAAAATATTTATCCACTATAATAAATAAGCAACATAGAGAAAATGAAATAAAATTGAATGGGGTTTAACGTCCTACTGTTCTGCTCCTAAGACGGGCTAATGAAGACGGGCATACGCCATAAAGTGTGGAATGAGGGAAATTTTACGACGGCCTACGACGTTGGACAGGCGACCTTACTCCTTGTCACGTACAACCAAGAAATCGAAACAACGTCAGTTGACTCAATGACAGAAGTTATGATACAGAGCGCACGTGCTAACCATTCAGCCACGCAACCTCCCTAAAATCGGCAAATTTCTGACCTACAGCGAGAAACATTTCAACCGGGCCAAATTTTCTATTTTAACAGTTTAATTTGCACGGTACCTTTAGTTATCAACCGAATATTACAAAACTTTTAAAAATAAGCCCCCCCTGACCAGCTTAATCGTTCGCAATAAACGTTTGCCCCTTAAAATCGGCAAATTGCTGACATTAAAGTGAGAAACATTACAACCGGGCAAAATGTTCTGTTTTATCACTTTTACAGTACCTTTGATTACCAACCGATTATTACAAAACTTTAAAAATAAAAGAGAAAGAGAGAAATGCGGCCTAACGTCCATTCGACACAAACTAGGTCATTTCGGGACTAACATATGTTTTTTAAATTTTATTTAAAAACTCCCCTTGCGCGTACTGGTCTTTAGCCGTTGGGAGGAAACCGAAGGACACGGAGAAAACCCACGAGGTTGGACATCATACTCCATGTCACGTGAAACCTGGAGATCGAAACAACGCCGGTTGACTCAATGACAGACGTTACGATACAGCGCGCACATGCTCACCATTCAGCCACCCTGAATTCGGAAAATTGCTGACTTATAGCAAGAAACATTTCAACCGGGCGAAATTTTCTGTTTTAACAGTTTAATGTGCACGGTACTTTAATTACCAACCGATTATTACAAAACGTTTGAAAATAAGCTCCAACTGACCAGCTTAATCGTATGCAATAAACGTTTGGCCTGAATTGAAAGTTCTGCACCGAGAAAGTTCATCTCGATTTCCGGGCGTGGTTCCCCCTTGTCAGTGAGGCAGAACGGAGGGCCTGACAAGCACAGTTGTCTAGTCGTTCGGATGGGACGAAAAACCAAGGTCCCGTGTAGACATTGGAGTGCACGTAAAATATCCCTAAGCAGTTGGAATTCGATACTGTTGAATAAGCTCTATACGATGACTAAATGTGTAGATTGTAGTCACCCACACTGCATGTTTCGCTTAACAATGAAAGGGTGCCGTTTTAAATGTTCTGGTCAAAGCAAGATTTCTATGCAGAAATTAAATAATTGCTAGAACCAGAAAAATATTTATCCACTATAATAAATAAGCAACATAGAGAAAATGAAATGAAATTGAATGGGGTTTAACGTCCTACTGTTCTGCTCCTAAAACGGGCTAATGAAGACGGGCATACGCCATAAAGTGTGGAATGAGGGAAATTTTACCCGGGCAGCGGCGTTACGGCCTATGAGGTTGGACAGGCGACCATACTCCTTGTCACGTACAACCACGAAATTGAAACAACGCCAGTTGACTCAATGACATACGTTATGATACAGAGCGCACGTGCTAACCATTCAGCCTCGCAACCTCCCTAAAATCGGCAAATTTCTGACCTACAGCGAGAAACATTTCAACCGGGCCAAATTTTCTATTTTAACAGTTTAATTTGCACGGTACCTTTAATTATCAACCGAATATTACAAAACTTTTAAAAATAAGCTTCCCCTGACCAGCTTAATCGTTCGCAATAAACGTTTGCCCCTTAAAATCGGCAAATTGCTGACATTAAAGTGAGAAACATTACAACCGGGCAAAATTTTCTGTTTTATCACTTTTACAGTACCTTTGATTACAAACCGATTATTACAAAACTTTAAAAATAAAAGAGAAAGAGAAATGCGGCCTAACGTCCATTCGACACAAACTAGGTCATTTCGGGACTAACATATGTTTTTTTAATTTTATTTAAAAACTCCCCTTGCGCGTACTGGTCTTTAGCCGTCGGGACGAAACCGAAGGACACGGAGAAAACCCACGAGGTTGGACATCATACTCCATGTCACGTGCAACCTGGAGGTCGAAACAACGCCGGTTGACTCAATGACAGACGTTACGATACAGCGCGCACATGCTAACCATTCAGCCACCCTGAATTCGGAAAATTGCTGACTTATAGCAAGAAACATTTCAACCGGGCGAAATTTTCTGTTTTAACAGTTTAATGTGCACGGTACTTTAATTACCAACCGATTATTACAAAACTTTTGAAAATAAGCTCCAACTGACCAGCTTAATCGTATGCAATAAACGTTCGGCCTGAATTGAAAGTTCTGCACCGAGAAAGTTCATCTCGATTTCCCGGCGTAGTTCCCCCTTGTCAGTGAGGCAGAACGGAGGGCCTGACAAGCACAGTTGTCTAGTCGTTCGGATGGGACGAAAAACCAAGGTCCCGTGTAGACATTGGAGTGCACGTAAAATATCCCTAAGCAGTTGGAATTCGATACTGTTGAATAAGCTCTATACGATGACTAAATGTGTAGATTGTAGTCACCCACACTGCAAGTTTCGCTTAACAATGAAAGGGTGCCGTTTTAAATGTTCTGGTCAAAGCAAGATTTCTATGCAGAAATTAAATAATTGCTAGAATCAGAAAAATATTTATCCACTATAATAAATAAGCAACATAGAGAAAATGAAATGAAATTGAATGGGGTTTAACGTCCTACTGTTCTGGTCCTAAAACGGGCTAATGAAGACGGGCATACGCCATAAAGTGTGGAATGAGGGAAATTTTACCCGGGCAGCGGCGTTACGGCCTATGAGGTTGGACAGGCGACCATACTCCTTGTCACGTACAACCAAGAAATCGAAACAACGCCAGTTGACTCAATGACAGACGTTATGATACAGAGCGCACGTGCTAACCATTCAGCCTCGCAACCTCCCTAAAATCGGCAAATTTCTGACCTACAGCGAGAAGCATTTCAACCGGGCCAAATTTTCTATTTTAACAGTTTAATTTGCACGGTAACTTTAGTTATCAAACGAATATTACAAAACTTTTAAAAATAAGCTCCCCCTGACCAGCTTAATCGTTCGCAATAAACGTTTGCCCCTTAAAATCGGCAAATTGCTGACTTTAAAGTGAGAAACATTACAACCGGGCAGAATTTTCTGTTTTATCACTTTTACAGTACCTTTGATTACCAACCGATTATTACAAAACTTTAAAAATGAAAGAGAAAGAGAGAAATGCGGCCTAACGTCCATTCGACACAAACTAGGTCATTTCGGGACTAACATGTTTTTTTAATTTTATTTGAAAACTCCCCTTGCGCGTACTGGTCTTTAGCCGTTGGGAGGAAACCGAAGGACACGGGGAAAACCCACGAGGTTGGACATCATACTCCATGTCACGTGCAACCTGGAGGTCGAAACAACGCCGGTTGACTCAATGACAGACGTTAGGATACAGCGCGCACATGCTAACCATTCAGCCATTCAGCCACCCTGAATTCGGAAAATTGCTAACTTATAGCAAGAAACATTTCAACCGGGCGAAATTTTCTGTTTTAACAGTTTAATGTGCACGGTACTTTAATTGCCAACCGATTATTACAAAACTTTTGAAAATAAGCTCCAACTGACCAGCTTAATCGTATGCAATAAACGTTTGGCCTGAATTGAAAGTTCTGCATGGAGAAAGTTCATCTCGATTTCCCGGCGTGGTTCCCCCTTGTCAGTGAGGCAGAACGAAGTGCCTGACAAGCACAGCTGTCTAATCGTTCGGATGGGACGAAAAACCAAGGTCCCGTGTAGACATTGGAGTGCACGTAAAATATCCCTAAGCAGTTGGAATTCGATACTGTTGAATAAGCTCTATACGATGACTAAATGTGTAGATTGTAGTCACCCACACTGCATGTTTCGCTTAACAATGAAAGGGTGCCGTTTTCAATGTTCGATCCTTTTGTTCTTCTACTCCTGATATGTTGGACTGTTGATCGATGGTTTCATATAAAAGACTACCAATAAGACTCTTTGTAGAAGAAGTTCCCCAAAAATATTATGTTGACTTTACGAGAAAGACCTCTAAACATGCTCCAAATTGTAAAAATACGACTTTTTGGATTTTCAATCTCTTTTTTTCGGCTATCCCTGATATTTAAAAAAAATGATACAATGATTTCACACAACAGGCTAGCTATAAGACTCTCTATTGACAAAAGTTTCACCGCCCTCCCTTTTTATTATAACCGAAGTTATCGTGCCCTAAAGAATCAACAAATCAGCATGCTTATCTCTGCTTACCCAAAGCAGAAAATGCTCATCTTTGAACTCAATCATAACATTGACCTAGTGAACGTCTACACCAAGTTTGAACATTCTAGCTTAATTAGAAGGAGAGTTATTGTGCTCCAAAGTTTCGGCCATTCAAATTGCTTCTATTTTTCATTTTCAATTCAAAATGGTGACTCCCGGTTGACCTAAATCAAAATTCTACTCCCGACATTTTTTAGGCCTTCCTACAAGGATTCAGAAAATATAACTCCGGACTCTGTAAGTAAAATAGCAAAAAAGCCTTAGTGATTTTTCACGATTAAGGATGGTGGCACTTCCGGTTCGATCGACAAACTCCCTATTTTGTGTACGAATCAGTAATTCCTTGTCTAGTATCGAAAAAAAAAATTAGGTCATTCTGACCTATATTTCGACGATTTTTTGGAAAACTTTGATCATTAATTTCACCAAGGGGAGATAATTTAGAAAATTTCTAATTATATTTTTGAAGTCACATCTGTAAGATCTACTTATATACTAAATTTCATGAAAATCGTACAACTATTAAAGAAGTTGTCAAATTGGTCTAAACTTCCGGTTCGAAATCACAGCGACAAATTTTCGAAATTCGAAAATGTGAAACTGTAGATGAAAATGATTTCTTTCAAGGTATTCAAAGAAAAAAGAATTAGTAAAATCGGTAAAAAAATAACAAAGTTACGACCATGCATTGTCCATTTTGTCGTTCGTAAATTTCGGTGATTTCGGATTCGTAAAACGTTTTGAAAATATATTTAATCAACAGCTACCACCCATTTTTGGGGGGATAGGTAAAAGTTTCATAAAGATACTGTGGTTAGATTCTGAGAAATCCGATTTGTGGATAAAACACAAAAAAAAAATAACAATAATAATCTTAACAGAAACAATAAGCTTTCATATGTAATATGAAAGCTTAATAATAATAATTTTAGTAATCTCAATAGGCTTTCAGACGAAAGTCTGAAAGCCTAATAATAATTTTAACAAAAACAATAGTGTTTCACACAAGCTACGCAGTGTGAAACCCTAATAATAAGAATAATAATTTTAACAAAAACAATAGTGTTTCACACAAGCTACGCAGTGTGAAACCCTAATAATAATAATAATAAGAATAATAATTTTAACAAAAACAATAGTGTTTCACACAAGCTACGCAGTGTGAAACCCTAATAATTTCATAAGTTTCTGCACCAAACGGCCTGCTATCATGGTACCTTTGTGGTGGGCGTATTAAGAAAGTGGGTTAGTTGGACAAATGCGCATTGATAATTACTTTAAACCTGAGACTTCAGTATTTAATTCAATAATAGACCTAATGATTTAAAGCGCACACTGTAAACCATTTGACCACCCCTCTCTCCCACCCACCAATAAACCATTCGACCACCCCTCTCTCCCCACCAATAAACGGTAATTCAAACATATAGTTACCTATTGATTCCGTTTAATTAGAACCAATAAGATGTGAATATCACAGAAACCTCCAAGATCAACTTTTACTTTGAAATAAACGAAGCTATTTCTCTCAGTAGCTGCGGAGACTCGACGCTATATCAAAGTATGTATAGCATACGAATGTGTTGTGGCTTATCAATCCGCTGGTTCGTTAGGTTTTGTCTACTGATATTGTTCTCTTTGTTCGCGTTGTTAGAGTTTCTGTAACAGTTCATATTGGCGAAATATGTACAAATATTTTTTTTTCGATATTTTGTTTTATGTATTTTAAAGAATGTATATTTATAATAATAATCATCATATCTTTATTCAAGTACTTTGTGGCCAAAAGCCAATGGTACAAAATGTATACAATATAAATGAATTTAAAAAACAACACATAATTAATCAATACGAATGAAGAAAACAAACAGAGAAATATACAATTTTACACTTATGTTGGTTATATTGATAATAATTCTTCTCTTATTTCCATACCTTTTTTGATATATACACAAAGATTCTTAATATCATTTTCGCTTTTACATTGAAATAACGACTTCAATTTCATGTCGTTTGGTGATGAGTGGCAATATTTCGACAGGAAGTTCATTCTGAGATCTTGCAGGATTGGACAGACAAGAATAAAATGATACTCGTTTTCAACGCAGTTTAGATTACAAATTTCTCACAAACGTCTAGAAGCAGGAATACCATTTCCACGACCTAATTCAATGTTAAGTTTATGCTTTGAACATCTAAAATTTGCTAAATAAAATCTTAGTGGTTGGGGTAAATTAATATTTAAATAATTCTCACATTCAAATTCTGACTTATGATTGAATAAAATGCACATGTAGTTGATTGGTTGATGTTTGATTGCCAAGACTGTAGACTGTTATCTCGGAGACGTTGTTTGAAGACAAACATGAAATGTGATATACTACCTACTCCTTGAGCAACCCACACATTCCCAAATACATTCCAAAACATTCCCCAAAACATTCTTAACAGAAGTGCACCAGTTTTTTTCTACCCAAAAAGTCCTGCTTGAACAACATTTTATAACACAATTTCGGTAATGTTTTATCTTCCATGAGTTGCAGTTTGAGAAAATATTTGAACGGGCTGCACATATAATTTACATACAAATCATATCTACCACATTCACCTTTAATCATATAATTTGTAGGCTTTTCTCCTGTATATAACATCCATTTGCAGACTCAATCTGTGGTCTTACTCCAAGCCCCCATAGTTCTGATCCATAACATAGAATAGATGCTATCATGGAATCAAACAATTTAAAACCTGCTTTACAATTTCTAATCCCATATTTAGTCAGACATTTCTTTATTACATTAAATGCTTTTATACCTTGTTGGGCAAGATTTGTGCAACATAAATTCCATTTTAATCTGCTGGAGAAATGGATTCCTAAATATTTATAGTGAGACAAAGCTTCAATTTCTGACCCCATAAAAACTCACTTTTCCTTTTTTGATAACACACCCCATTCTTGAATACAACAATATTTGACTTTTGTAAGTTTACAGACACATTCCATTGCTTACAATAATTCTCTAGAACATTTAATCTGTCTTGTAGGTTACCAATACTGTCAGCAACTAGTGATAAATCATCAACAAATAATAGTGAAAATGTATCTTCAATCGACTGATTTACAAAGTTACCATTTTAGTTTTAAAGCAAGCTCATTTATGAATAATCCAAACAAAAAAGGACTCAGGATGCAGCCTTGTTTGACCCCAGATTGACATAAGAATTCTCCCGTTACATGGCCATTACACCGGACTTTACTCTTGACATTACTGTAAATACTTTGTAACATTGTAATCATAGGTCCATGCAAATTATGTTCTAACAGTACATGTATATAAAATAATTTGTTCGACTGATTCCGTCGAAGGCGCGCCTGAAATCGATAAAACCAACGTATAGTCGACCCTCTTCACAGTTACCCATATACATTTGCACAAGACAGTTTAATACAAAAACATTGTCAATGGTTGAAAACCTTTTCTGAATCCAGCTTGTTCCTCCACGATTGGGGGTTGGGAGGGCCTAGTGGTCTAGTGTGACAGACCTTATGATACAGCGCGCATCTGCTAACCATTCGGCCATTCAACCCTATAAAATGATAATTCGTATATTTTACAGCCATTAAAGAAATGTATCCTTTGTATCGAATGAACGATTTTATATTGAAAAGTTTAGAAAGATATAGTGTTGAAAAGATCCATATTTCATGGAGGAGACCAGATATTGGCATTTTATTTTACAGCTATCACGCTTCCGTTTAACACACTAACAATTTATTGTTAATTCACTTAGAAAGATATGACAAACAATTTAACAGTTGGTATATTTTAGTCGGGTATTTTATAACTAAATGGAAGTTTACGTGTAGTCGAGAACTAAAAGGAAAAATGCTACCGGTGCAATGGTAGACCTTATTTAAATGTGTATTTTCATAGAAATGAAATAAAATGGGGTTTAACGTCCTACTGTTCTGCTCTTAAACTGAGCGAATGAAGACGGGCATACGCCATACAGTCTGCTATGAGGAAACCTTTTCCCGGGCAGCGGCGTTGCGACCTACTGTCAACGGATCTTTTACGTGCACGCCAATATGTACACGGGACTCAGGTTTTCGTCTTATCTTATTCGACGACTAGAAAGTTGTCCTAGTCGGACCATCCGTCCTGCATCACTGAGAAGGGGAAGCCACGCCGGAAAAGCTGGATGAAGTATTTTTGAACACCAACCGGTGGTTATTATCGGTCTATACGACACTAGGGGCGGATTCCCCCCCCCCCTCACATTTACTAGTCGAGCCTATGCGCTTCGTCATTGATAAATAAAAGTGTACAAGCAGTTGTACCTCTATCCCCCGCCTCTCTCTCTCTCTCTCTCTGTCTCTCTCTCTTCTAAGGCTCGCAGATCTATTTCTCTCAGCAGCTGCGGAGACTCGACGCTATATCAAAGTATGTATAGCATACAAATGTGTTGTGGCTTATCAATCCGCTGGTTCGTTAGGTTTTGTCTACTGATATTGTTCTCTTTGTTCGCGTTGTTAGAGTTTCTGTAACAGTGCATATTGGCGAAATATGTACAAATATTTTTTTTCGATATTTTGTTTTATGTATTTTAAAGAATGTATATTTATAATAATAATAATCATATCTTTATTCAAGTACTTTGTGGCCAAAAGCCAATGGTACAAAATGTATACAATATAAAAGAATTCAAAAAACAACATAATTAATCAATACGAATGAAGAAAACAAACAGAGAAATATACAATTTTACACTTATGTTGGTTATATTGATAATAATTCTTCTCTTATTTCCATACATTTTTTAATGTATACACAAAGATTCTTAATATCATTTTCGCTTTTACCTTGAAATAACGACTTCAATTTCATGTCGTTTGGTGATGAGTGGCAATATTTCGACAGGAAGTTCATTCTGAGATCTTGCAGGATTGGACAGACAAGAATAAAATGATACTCGTTTTCAACACAGTTTAGATTACAAATTTCTCACAAACGTCTAGAAGCAGGAATACCATTTCTACGACCTAATTCAATGTTAAGTTTATGCTTTGAACATCTAAAATTTGCTAAATAAAATCTTAGTGGTTGGGGTAAATTAATATTTAAATAATTCTCACATTCAAATTCTGACTTTATGATTGAATAAAATGCACATGTAGTTGATTGGTTGATGTTTGATTGCCAAGACTGTAGACTGGTATCTCGGAGACGTTGTTTGAAGACAAACATGAAATGTGATATACTACCTACTCCTTGAGCAACCCACACATTCCCAAATCCATTCCAAAACATTCCCAAAAACATTCTTAACAGAAGTGCACCAGTTTTTTTCTACCCAAAAAGTCCTGCTTGAACAACATTTTATAACACAATTTCGGTAATGTTTTATCTTCCATGAGTTGCAGTTTGAGAAAATATTTGAACGGGCTGCACATATAATTTACATACAAATCATATCTACCACATTCACCTTTAATCATATAATTTGTAGGCTTTTCTCCTGTATATAACATCCATTTGCAAACTCAGTCTGTGGTCTTACTCCAAGCCCCCATAGTTCTGATCCATAACATAGAATAGATGCTATCATGGAATCAAACAATTTAAAACCTTCTTTACAATTTCTAATCCCATATTTAGTCAGACATTTCTTTATTACATTAAATGCTTTTATAGCTTGTTGGGCAAGATTTGTGCAACATATATTCCATTTTAATCTGCTGGAGAAATGGATTCCTAAATATTTATAGTGAGACACAGCTTCAATTTCTGACCCCCATAAAAACCCACTTTTCCTTTTTTGATACCCCCCTCCCATTCTTGAATACAACAATATTTGACTTTTCTAAGTTAAAAGACACATTCCATTGCTTGCAATAAGTCTCTAGAACATTTAATCTGTCTTGTAGGTTACCAATACTGTCCGCAACTAGTGATAAATCATCAACAAATAATAGTGAAAATGTATCTTCAATCGACTGATTTACAAAGTTACCATTTTTACATTCTAATTTAAATTTTAAAGCAAGCTCATTTATGAATAATCCAAACAAAAAAGGACTCAGGATGCAGCCCTGTTTGACCCCAGATTGACATAAGAATTCTCCAGTTACATGGCTATTACACCTGACTTTACTCTTGACATAACTGTTAATACTTTGTAACATTGTAATCATAGGTCCATGCAAATTATATTCTAACAGTAAATCGATAAAACCAACGTATAGTCGACCCTCTTCACGGTTACCCATATACTTTTTCACAAGACAGTTTAATACAAAAACATTGTCAATGGTTGAATACCTTTTCTGAATCCAGCTTGTTCCTCCACGATTGGGGGTTGGGATGGCCTAGTGGTCTAGTGTGACAGACCTTATGATACTGCGCGCATCTGCTAACCATTCGGCCATTCAACCCTATAAAATGATAATTCGTATATTTTACAGCCATTAAAGAAATGTATCCTTTGTATCGAATGAACGATTTTATATTGAAAAGTTTAGAAAGATATAGTGTTGAAAAGATACATATTTCAGGGAGGAGACCAGATATAGGCATATTATTTTACAGCTATCACGCTTCCGTTTAACACACTAACAATTTATTGTTAATTCACGTAGAAAGATATGACAAACAATTTAACAGTTGGTATATTTTAGTCGGGTATTTTATAACTAAATGGAAGTTTACGTGTAGTCGAGAACTAAAAGGGAAAATGCTACCGGTGCAATGGTAGACCTTATTGTGCATTTTCATAGAAATGAAATAAAATGGGGTTTAACGTCCTACTGTTCTGCTCTTAAACTGAGCGAATGAAGACGGGCATACGCCATACAGTCTGCTATGAGGAAACCTTTTCCCGGGCAGCGGCGTTGCGGCCTACCGTCAACGGATCTTTAACGTGCACGCCAATATGTACACGGGACTCAGGTTTTCGTCTTATCTTATCCGACGACTAGAAAGTTAGTCGGACCATCCGTCCTGCATCACTGAGAAGGGGAAGCCACGCCGGAAAAGCTGGATGAAGTATTTTTGAACACCAACCGGTGGTTATTATCGGTCTATACGACACTAGGGGCGGATTCCCCCCCCCCCCTCACATTTACTAGTCGAGCCTATGCGCTTCGTCATTGATAAATAAAAGGGTACAAGCAGTTGTACCTCTATTTCCCCCCGCCTCTCTCTCTCTCTCTCTCTCTTCTAAGGCTCGCAGATCTAAACCTTGTATATATGATACATGCTATTTTATAAAAGCGACTGAATACTCCTGTTCAATAAATAGATCTCTCGTTATGAATGTGCTCCAACGCCGTCTTTGTCAACCATTGTATCGTCTATAACAGGTAATATTTTTATCTCTTATACATGTCAAATTGTGAAAGGTAATCTTTTATTATTTACGAAGATTCATTTTGCGTCCGGGTTTAAATGTACGGAGCTGGGTAAGGAACATAAATAATTTTATTTGAATAAACTGTCGCTAGTGATGATCTGGTCCTCTATATTAAAGCGACATTAGGTAAGATTATCTTCTTTGATTGGCATTTAGTAATTGAACATATAACACAAGGTACAATTTTATGGATACACAATTACTGAGTTTGATACTAAGCGACGTTTCGACGAGGATACTCTGTCTTTATCAAGCAAATGATACAAAATGTGAATAGTAGGCAAATATATACAGAATATGCAACAAAGATAAGAATAAATACTATTGTTTTGGGGAGTAATCCATTGGGAATAATGGCACTATCTCTACATTGCATTAAAAATGTAAAATTGTTGCATAATCTAATATACTTGCCCTCTGATTTCACAATCTGGTTCATTAGTCTGGTAGCCACATCTCCATATTGATAAAGTATCCTCGTCGAAACGTCGCTTAGTATCAAACTCAGTAATTGTGTATCCATAAAATTGTACCTTGTGTTAGATATGTTGAGTCAAGATATTCGCAATTATACATACAAAGTTCTACATGCTAAAACTTGCATCATTGTTGCCTATTTGGATATATAACACTTTTATATAAAAATTATCATCCTTTTTCGCAGATAAAAATTGAAAGCCAGTGTGAGTTCTGCTTGTGTTTGTTTTGCGTGTATTCCCGTCTTCATTAGCCCAGTTTAGGAGCAGAACAGTAGGACGTTAAACTCCATTTCATTTCATTTCATTTGTTTTGCGTGTGAGTATATATAAAATGGTCGTCGCCCCAGTGGTACCATTTATATTATCCGATATATTCCATCACTTATTTTACTCCATCAGTTAATATCAAGTGATTACGTCATTATCACTAAATGACGTAACAAAGAAGACTCCACATTAGTCAATATCAGGATAGAAACCAGAGACTCAGATATATCAATTTATATTTTATGTCCCTTCACGGTTTCCGTAACAAAATGGCTATATATACGAGTAGGTAAACTACATGCCGAATCTATATACGCTGTAATTCGTTTTACCAAGACCTGACCAGCTTCTGGTCAACAAGTTGATATCACAGGCATGGCTTCCACAGGTAAGGGTACCTTTTGATCTCCCGTCGTAAATCAGTTTAAGTGGAGTGGATGTGGGGCGGTTTAATTAGGGTTTATTCGTCTGACGTTTGAAACACAATATACGAGGCGTGTTCCAAAAGTTTCCCTATGAACAGATTATCTAACAGCAACCGACCTGCTCATAATGCTAGATAAGGATCTCCGTACGTGCATGACATGCGAAACATATTGCTAGAAAAGAATGTCAGCATGTGCATGACATGCGAAATAAGAATTTCACGTCCTATAATTTCCTGTATATATAACTTTCAAACAGATTGATCCCGCCTTTTGCTTATCGTGTAGAACAAACAGCAATTTGCTCAATTGACAAGGGACAGAATCAGCGAGGATCAACCAGTATCATATTGATACTGCTCTCGACAAGGTGGTGTGAAAGGTCACTGCTAATACTATGGACAGACGAGCGTATTTTTCCGCCCGATCTCGGCGATTGAAATTACGTAATCAAATTAAAGAGAAGTCCCGAGGGATCTATCTGTTTCATGACAATGCCCCAGTTGACTCCACTCAAGTAGGAAAGACTGTGACTTCAAGATCCTCCCTCAACAAGCCTATTCTCCGGATTTAGCTCTTTTTGTCTTCTTCCACTTCCCAGAACTCAAACCTGCCCCAAGGGACCGCAGATGTAACAAGGATGACGGAGGCTTTAGGATCGCGGGAAAACCCGTAGTTTGCTGACGGGTTAAATGTGTTGGATGTCCAGGGGATGGGGGGGGGATGTTCTTGAAAAATAAGTATAAAAATTTTCATATAAATGGCATATTAATGATGGAGGCCCGATACGCTTCGGACGGTGCCTCTAGTCTGAACTATTGGGCCTATTGTCTGAGGAACTATTGTGCCTCTAGTCTGATCTATTCTCCCTCGAGTCATAACTATTGAACATCTAGTGTAAGACTATCGTAGAATTTTTGCTCTTTAATTAATGATAGCATTATACTATATTTTTATATATTATTTAGTTAACACATACTATAGAAGTCATATCTAAAAGAGTTATAATTTAAAAACCCAAGCTACAAGACTATCGTGTATCCGAGCATTCGTCAGACACCAGTTTGATTCCGGAAGGGAAAAGATGTAGCAATTTCAGCTGGATGGGGTTTGCTTGAACAATTGTCCCTCTTGTTTGAACTAAGGTTCCTCTTGTCTGAACTGTTGTCCCTTTAGTCCGGGTTAAAATTGAGGGAGGTGCCAACATGACAGTCCTTCATTTAATCTGGGTCTTCCCTAAAACTTTGGACAGTGATTTAAGGTATTCAAAACGGTGAAAGTATGTTCGTTTCCAAATAGTATTGTTTACACTTCACTCAACTTGATAGCCTCGTTTATCACACAATTAGTTTTACTGCAGTATTCTGCTATGCACCGATTAATTAGGCATAATCAAATCGTGAGCCAAGACGTAACGTTATGTAAACATATTTGGTCCAATATTGGCACTCGTTTTAAATGTAAAGCTTTTGTAGGGCAGCTAGTGATTGGTTGGTAGACGGACTACTGACCAATCAAAATTTAAAACAACAATATCCACTCATAATAGCAGTGTGTAGTAGGATTACCTCTAATCAAACGCCACACTGCGCGGAGTATGCGCAATGGTCACATTTTGCACTAATTGTGATTAGAGTTATTCACAAAGCATCTTCATTATTATGTACCACACATTTAATGAAGATATAAAATGATGAGGGCACTCTTAAAAATGGCCGCAAACAACTCAGAGAAAAGGATATAGGCCTGTGTAGGTTAAGAAAAGATTATTGCGGCGCATTTGACCTCTTTTTGCATTAGGTTCACTTGAAAAGAATCTGTATGGAGGTGAAAACTGGGGTGCTCTTCAAAATAGCCACCAAAATCCATTCTAAATTAATAATAATATGTCCATTTATATGGCGCCAAATCCACAAATCAACTATACAAAAGTCTTTTGGCTCCGTGTGTTTGTGTCATTGAGCTTTAAATAAGCATTACAAAGCGTAATATGTTTATATGTCCAGATAGTAAGTTAAAATTTGTTAAGTTGTTTCTGTATGATAACTGAAAAAATGTTTGACACTTCATTCTTCAAGGAGCTTAAAGGGTAAGGGCTTGTACCAAATTGTCCTTACAATATAGTCTGGTATGACAAATCACTGCGTTCTGAATATAGTCCCCTCACCCATTTACAATAGGCTTCCAGGAGACACAATGCCTTAACAAATCTGGGCGTGGTCTCCAACAACTTCCGACATACCCGCAGCTTTAACCGTTCCCCATCATAAGTGTGTGAGAGTCTTGTAGAATAGGTGGCATTGCTGTACGAGGTAGAGACCAACAACGTCAATGAAGCCAGACGTGCCATCTTTGACCGAAAGTTAGCAATGGAGCAAATATCAACGGATATGGCATTGCTACCAGCCTGTCGTCAAACATTGCAACTTCATAAACTCTGATTACATTTCATAGCTCGAGAATGGCGTTAAACAGGCATCAATGATTATGAAGGCACAGATTCTTGTGACAACGGTTGTCATGAAGAAAATGAGCCTAAGTTGATGGAGACAATGATGCCTGAAGATATGCAAGAACCGGTTATTGACAATGAGTGCGAGGACAATTCAGCGTGATCTCAGGGACTTGGAAAATTAATGCTATAGCATTGTGAGTGATTTGTCATACCAGAATACATTCTAAGGCTCCGTTCTTGGGCCATTATTGTTCACCACATATACTTCTCCCTTAAGCGACATTATTTCAAATCATGGACTTTACTTCCATCTGTATGCTGATGATACGCAGCTGTACATCGCACTTAAACCATCTACCGAAACATTTGAAAAGGTCAAACTGGAAAACTGTTTAGCTGAAATTCGGTACTGGATGAAATCAAACCTCTTCAAACTAAATGACGATAAGACTGAACTTATAAAACTTGGTACCAGACATATTTTAAATCAAATCGGCGATGATGGTATTAATATTGGAGATTTTGCTATACCCGCCAGTAAAACTGTTAAAAACCTTGGAGTCACATTTGACAGCACTCTTTCAATGCAAGATCATATATCAGCCGTAACCAAATCCTGTAACTTCCATATCTACCAAATCGGCAAAATCAGAAAATACCTAAACCTCGAAACAACAAAACTCTTAGTAAATGCACTGATCACCTCAAAATTAGATTACTGTAACTCACTTCTCATCAATCTTCCGGCAAAATCTCTTCGACCATTAAAACTTATTCAGCACAAAGCAGCAAGAATTGTTTCCCGATCAAAGCCTTTCACTAGTATTACACCTGTACTCCAAGAACTGCACTGGTTGATCTTAAAGTATCGCATTAAATTCAAAATCTTATGTTTCACATACTGCTCCATCTACTCTGCTGAATTCCCTGAATACATATCCACACTGCTACAACAATACCAACCGACCAGAAGCCTTCGCTCAGAGAACCAGAACCTATTAGTTGTACAAAAAGTAAAAAGTACTCTTGGTCTCCGAAGCTTCAAGGTGGCTGCCCCAACACTATGGAATCAGCTTCCACTTGAACTGAAAAGTGTAGACAATATAATCTTGTTCAAAAAGAAACTAAAAACTCATTTGTTTAACAAAGCTTTTGTGATTCCCCGGTGCGATCTTTAAACTGTAACAGAGCTAATCTAACTGGATGTTGGCGCTCTATAAATGCGCATTATTATTATTATTATAAGGACAATTCAGTATAAACCTTAACCTTTAAGCTCTCTCAAGAATGAGATGTCAAACATCTGTTCAGTGGTTATATAAAAACAACTTACCAACTTGGATCCCAGCGGCTATTTTGAAGAGAACCCCCAATTTTCACCTCCATACAGATTATTGGTCACACATGTAGATTCTTTTCAAATAACTTTATGTAAAACTAATGGAAAAAGAGGTCAATTGCGCAGCAATAATCTTTTCTTAACCGGAATAGGCCCATGTCCCTTTTATGGTGAGCTTTGTGAACAACTCTAATCACACCTAATGCAAAATGTGACCATTGCGCGGCTTAATAAATGCTCATTAAAATATATACATGTACAGTTTATCTACGTATGAAGAGCGCCCTCACTTATTTTTTACTTTCAATAGTTTGGAATACAGTCGCAGCTTGTTTGGGAATGACTCTAATGATAACTTATGCAAAAAGTGGTCAAACATGCATCATTATTACTTACTTAACCCATATAGTCACTCTATATATGAGATTTTGGCGACCATTTTGGAAAAGCGCCCGTACGGGTCAAGGGTTCGGGATATGGCCTGTTTACCTCATATATACTTGTTCAGAATAAAAATCTGGTCTAGAAAAACCACATCAGAATTTCTACCGCTCCAGGTGGCACCTCCCTCAATTTTAAAAGGACTACTATGGCCATAACTATTGTGCCTCTCGTCCGATGTATTTTGTCTCTAGACTGGATCGCTTGGAATATTGGGTCTTTAATATTTTGTTGTTTTCGTCTTTTTTTTTTGTTATTGGTAAAAGTTCGAGCTTTGGATATTGAATTGGAAAAGGGTAAAGGTGACTTTAATGAAGACAAAGAAAGTATATCTTGTGGCGGGTTTTTCGCATGTGGCAAGTATAAGTTATTGTGTTTTAATTAGCTGGTTGATTGAGTGGTCTAAACTCTAGGATTCCATGATTCAGGATACGTCCATGTTGGGTTAGGTGTCCGAATGGTATATGGAGTGGGAGACTATGTTTGTGTGGGAAACAACAAGCGACTTGAAATTATCTTGCGTCTTTGTATTGCGTTTCTCAGGCTCTATAGAAAAAAGGGAGAAAAGTATAGAGATCGGAAATGACCCCTATCAATTATTGCCACTTCCGGAAGTAAATGCTCATAACGTATTGCCACTACCGAAATGGATACCATATAAAACAAAATGAGAAGACAATTATATTCAACATCTTGTCACCTTGTGTATATTTCATTTCTTTCTCCATGCGCCAAAATTTCAGCGTAGGCCCATTATATCGCTAATCATTCTGCAACGTAATAGGGGCTACATTTTCTAACGTTTTACACCAGTAGGTCTTGTAACTGAGTCATGTGACATAGTTGGATTCGAATCCACGCTTGTACGTGGCAAGAAATTGGATAGCCTGGCCAGCCTCATAGGTTTTCTTTACGTCCCCCATTTCCCACGACTGCTACAGAAATCTACACTTAATGAAATAAAATCGAACCGTATGTTAGTCTCGAAATGCCTTGTATCTATCTCTCCCTCTCTCAGTTTAGTCAGTGCAGAACACTAGGGAGTTATACCTAGTGTAATTTCCTGTTACACGAGTTAAAAGAATGTTGTATGAATTGTTAATTTGGCACTGGGATTCCTGATTCATTTCGGGGGTCATGGTGGCTAACTGGGTAAGACGCTGGCTTGCTAACCTGGGGGTCGGCTGTTCGATCACTGCATTGACCGAGACAGTTCATCCCGAATTACCGGCGTGGTCCCCTTGTCAGTGATGCAGAACGGTGGGCCTGACAGTGACAGCCATCGACAGTTGAACGGGGGTCTGACAAGGACAGCTGTCTAGTTCCATGCACACATTGACGTGCATGTAAAAGATCCCTTGACCGTTAGAATTTGATATAAAAGTAGGCCGCAGTGCCGCTGTCTGGGCAAAATGTGCCTCATAGCACACTGTATTTCCTTCTTCATTGACGCCCAGTTCGAGACAGAACAGAAGGGCGTTAAATCCCATTTTATTTTATTTCGTTTTATTTTATTTTATTTTCCTGGTTCATTTCAGTTTGGCGGGTTTTTTTTACTTTTTGTTTTCTCGAACAGATTACCTTCGGTAAGTTTCTTCAGGGCGGATATATGATTTCTGTCTGGAGGGAGGTGGGGGAGGGGGTAGATTCTTTATATCTGCATCAAAATGAATTTCCGAGAGAAAGAAACACAGGACACGTTGGACCAAGAAGTGCAACGTGTTATATGTACGTGTTCTTTCAGGGTGGTCAGTGTTGGGTGGGGGAGGGGATATTCAGGGTGTGGGGGGGGGGGGATTCCTTCTTGATTTAAACTTTTTTCCAGGATTTGGGTATGAGCCTTGTCTGACGTAGCTCTGGTTAATTCCGAATAAATTCCTTGCTACATTTTAGAAAATGCACTTAATCATTTTGTCTTCTTTAGGTTAAGTAAAGCCGCCATGTCTAAAAACAAACATGAATCGTACTTTAGCACAAAATATATCCTTTAATCCAACAAGGGTTTTGTTTATTTTTATAGTAAAAGGAATTCGCGTAGTTCTCCGGAAAAGAAATTGCCAAAGAAATTGATGATCATTTATTTGCTCCTTTTTGCTACTTCTTCTAGGTGTCTTTTTGTTCCCATATTGTCAGGAAAAGAGGTATGGCCTTGCTGTTTCGGTCTTACAGGGTGTGATAAGCCTGGTTTTGTATCAAAAGAGATATAAAAATTACCTAAAATACGTTGTGATTATCCTGTTGATTATTACCCAGGTTGGACCGGTCATAGTTGGTGAGTCTTGACAATTTTGTACATAATCTGATTCCAATACAGCTCGATATTTCGTTTTTATACTTTCGATGGTCTCCACTACAAAAATATTTGGCCGGTTGTAGTGGAAGGACGCTTCAGTGGTAAAACGAGTAACTTTTGACCTTATGACGTCGGATATGGGACTAAGCAATCAGTGTTGATGTTTCTATTGGGATACCCAAGAATTCGCATAACTTACCATTTCATTGGCTATCAATGATTTAGATTATTATTATATACAGTCATTTTATATTAATTATGGAAAACTAATTCTGGAGTTAACTCCCTTGATTATGGTAATCCATTTTATGTTACATGGTGTCATTTAATATATTTATTGAAAAGTTATTGTCGCTATTTCTTTGATTAATCAGGAGTATTTTTTTGATAAATCAGCAGTATTTATTTGAATAATCAACAGTACAATAATATGTATTTGCTTTTGTAGGTTTCCTGTTATGGTATGGATCTCAAATTGATTTTAACCTTTGTTACTTAGGAAACGTGTTCCCGATCATCTCTTTAATCCTTTTAACATACACGTTCTTTAATTGCTTGCTCATGGCTTTTATGATAGTCATATTGTTATTCTTGTTTAAGATTATTATAGATATTTTTGACTTTTTTATGAATAATAGCATTATATTATACCCTTAACTAGTTATTGGGTTGATATACATGTATTGTAGAGAAGTCATGTGTCATGCACTTAAATTGAATGACTGATGGGTCGACACATAAAAAGATTTATACAATCAAAACATGGATGATTCTGGGTGAAGCCAGTATATCATGTTTATCACCAATGGTACGAAAATTCATATTGCATTCTTTGGTGTAGTAACCAATCATTATAATGAATTACGTTATATTTGAAAAATTAGATAATTGAAAGCCAAAGGGTAGCAAACCGTCAGAGTTCTGACCATTGACAAATGGCCCCTAAATTCGGGAGCGAGCCCTGCATTGATTTATAGAAGAGCCATATTTATGATGTTGTGTGCTCCACCAATCTGTTTTACAGAGGATTACGAAAGTCTTCTAATATCTCTGTCAAAGATGACTGCCTTCAACACGTGACGTCACATCACGCGACGTAAATCATAGGCTCAATGGCGCGTGCATTGTTTATATAAGACGATACTGAAACGTGCAGTATGCTGCCTTTTACTCATTTTAATACCCATTTACACTAAATAGGAAATACTTTTTAACTACAAATACTTCAAACGTCTTTATTTATTTTATAATATTTAAGAAAAATGTTTTAGAACTTAATTTGTTGGAGGAAAAAAGTTAATATTTTTGGTTCATTTAGTTGCATCGATGTCATTCTTATCAGTGACTATAGGGTCCTAGCGATCAGGGTGTTACTCCGCCAGTAAACTGGATCTATAAATTAGGGGTGGAAAGAAAGACATGTTAATTTTAAGTATTGTAATGTAACCTAAAGGGACCCACACACGCTCAATATAATTGTTAATATTATTGATGTGAATTTTATTAAAAACCACAACACAATTTATATGGAAAACAATCACTGGTTTATACACATATAGCACGACGTTTCGACATCAAGTATCGGTTTTTTTTGTTTTCATTTTTGTACTTGACAACGATAAGAGAATACTTGTCGAAACGTCGTGCTATACGTGTATAAACCAGTGATTGTTTTCCATATAAATTGTGTTGTGTTTTTTATTGTGCTCAATCACTAAATGCCACTCAAGGATTATAAGTCAATTTTATTGAAGCAAATTTCGGTTTCGCACATAAGGTCAATTATATTGTCTCAATATTCATTCTGAGGAAAGCAGCCATCATTGACGGAACTATTTGTTTGGCATTAGCTATGGCGGTTCCAAGTCCCCCCAAAAAAGGAAAATACATGGAAAGTGGTCATAACGGTGGTGCACAGTTTGGGCACACACACTCACTTTGAGAGCTTCATTAAAACGAAATATTGCCTCAATATTATTGATGACGCCCACACACGAACAATTGTTGCACAAACATTGACGGTTCGACGGTTCGTCAATAAAAAATCTACAGACTTTTGATTTCTTCAATAATATTGACATCAATTATTTCGAGCTTCAATATCGCATACCCATGTTCAATATAATTATCAAAATCGAGTACTGACAATAATATTGAGTGTGCGCGGGCCGCTAAGCTTGTAACCTATGTAGCAGAAGAGAGCATGCGTCAAACGTCGGCTCTGGGGAGTTTTTATATGTTTGGGCTTTCCACATTTAACCAGAGACGCATAGCGCTGCATAGTGTTACATATAGGGATTTTATTTTAGTTCTATGAAAGGCCCTCTGTTTGTCTAAAAAAAACACCCACAATATGATCTTGAAACGTCAACGGATAATGTTTGGACCGGATATTAGCCAAGTCGAAACAAACAGTCATTTTTGTCTTACCATGATAATTGTTAATGTATTGTAAATATTTTAATCGTATTTATTGTGTACGATATCATCTCGGTTAAATAAATAAACGTGTTTCTCACGCCGCCATATTTGTTGTTCTGTAATATACAGAGTACAGTATCCACCTGTTTACTGTAATATACAGACTACAGTATTAACCTGTTTACTCAACCAATCCTTGTAGTGAAACATCAACTGTCAATTGGTTGAAATAATCCTGTTTAAATGTCTTGAGGTGGGGTCTAGTTGTTTAACGCATGCGTGTCAAATCACCAGGTCTGTCATTGAGTCAAATGAAAAGGAGTACGGTCGTCCCCTGCCTTCTCCCTCCCCTTGCTGCTCTAGAAAAATATTGAAATGTAATTGAACCAAATGTTAGTCCCAAAATGGCCTAGTTTTTTGTCGAGTGGACGTTACCCCTGCACCCCACCCCCGCTCGCATTTATTAGCCAGAGTCTATGTACAACATTATTAATAAATACAAGTGTAGAAGCAGTTGTGCTCTCTCTCTTTCTCTCTCTCTCTCTCCTAAAGCTCAAATATCTTAACGTTAGACATATAATATAATATGAAACGTTATGAAAGTGAATAAATATATACAAGTTCAATGAATAGACCGCCTTTTATTATAAACATGTACCAACGCCGTCTTTGTCCTCCATTGTATTCCTTATTCATGTCAAATTGTAAAAAGTGAATTTTTATTATTTACGTACATTCATGTCGTGTCCGGATTTATATGGAGCTGGGTAGGGAACATAAATAATTTTATTTGAATAAACTGTCCGCTAGCTATAATAGTTTACAATATAGATAATAACAAGAGCTGACAGTTCTAGCTATAATAGTTTACAATATAGATAATAACAAGAGCTGACAGTTCTAGCTGTAATAGTTTACAATATAGATAATAACAATAACAAGAGATAATAACAAGAGCTGATAGTTCTAGCTATAATAGTTTACAATATAGATAATAACATGAGCTGACAGTTCTAGCTGTAATAGTTTACAATATAGATAATAACAAGAGCTGGCAGTTCTAGCTGTAATAGTTTACAATATAGATAATAACAAGAGCTGACAGTTCTAGCTGTAATAGTTTACAATATAGATAATAACATGAGAATATGTTGAACATTTTGCTCAAATCACTCCACCCTTAGTCAAGATATTCGCAATTATACATACAATGTTCTACATGTTTTAACTCGTATCATTTTATGGTGTTGGGATTGTTGCTCATTTGGATGAAAGAACACTTTTATATAAAAATTATAATCCATTTTGGCGGATTAAATTTGAAAGCCAGTGTGAACCAGGGGCGTGGTGAGAATGAGTTCATGAGTAGCCATACTCATGCGCCAAAAAGTTTTTGCGCCAAAATCACAATCAAATTACTCAAAAAATGAAAAACATTTGTAAGTGGAAAAATTGTTTCATCTGACCCAATTAAAAAAATTTTGAAAGAGTCAAGTTGGAAAATTTAATCATATTTTATTACCGTATTTCTTGTCTCGGATTGCTGGAGATTGCGTTTCTGGGCTTCTAATTTTCGAAATTTTCCAGGGGGAGGGCCCCCCGGACCCCCCGCCGCGGGCTCGCGACTTCGGCGCTCGCGGTGGCCGGCTTCGCCGGCCACAGCTCCGCGGTCAGTAAAAGGGTTTTTGTGCCAAAATCTTTTTTGTTACTCATAATTTCTTCTCAATAATTGCCCTCACCACGCCCCTGGTGTGAACCCTGCTTACCAGTGGTACCATTTATTATATTATCCGATATATTCAATCACTAATCTACTTCACCAGTTAATATAGAGCCCACACTAATCAAAATCAGGATAAAACCCAGATATATCATTTATATTTTATGTCCCTTCACGGTTTCCGTAACAAAATGGCTATTTATACGAGTAGGTAACCAACATGCCGAACCTATATACGCTGTAATTCGTTTTACCAAAGACCTGACCAGCTGCTGGTCAAGAAGTTAACATCACAAGCATGGCTTCCACAGGTAAGGTTTTCTTATGACATCCCATCGTCCATCAGTTTAACTGGAGTGGGTGTGGGGCTGTTTAAATAGGGTATGTACAACATATTAGGCGTGTCCCAAAAGTTTCGAGTCTCACCTTGAACCGATCAACCTAATGCAAGCAAGTTGCTCATAACGCTAGGTAGGACCATAGCATTTGTTCGACTTGCGGAACGAGGATTCCACGAGCCATAATTTCCTGTATATATAGCTGTCAAACAGTTTGGTTCTCTCATGTAGTACAGTCATGTAGTACATGTGTGCTGAATTAACAAGAGGAAGAATCGACCAAGAAAATGTAGCTATTTGACAGTTAGTAAAAAGACATGACCAATCTGTTTCATATGACACTAGTAAAACTTTGACCTGGAGACAAAACGTGAAAGTATGCCGCAGTAGCACTTGACGCCACTAACGCCCAGTGGCTCGGGGAGTATAACGTAAGAGCAGAATAGTAGGAAGTTAACCCCAATTTCCAACGCACGAACAGCTCAAATAAATGACTTCCAGTGACCAGGTCATGGCCTCCATTTTCGGGGGCCGCGAGAGCGTCATTATTGAAGATTACCTTTGAATATTGAAGATTACCTTTGTCCCCCTCCACTTCACAGGGAGAGGGCTTTCACATAGGCTAAGCCTGTTTCCCAATCCCATTCAGACATCCTGAATAAAATATTGTTTAAAAAAAACCCCAAAAAAACAAAAAAACTCAAATCTGTACCAAGGGACCACAGATGTAACACGGACGATGAAGTCATCATTGCTGTGACGGAGGCTTTAGGATCGCGGGCCAAACCGTAGTTTGCTGACGGGTTAAATATGCTAGATGTCCAGAGGCGGTTCTTGAAAAATAAGTCAAACAATTTTCATATTAA
Organism: Patella ulyssiponensis; assembly: GCA_963678685.1. NCBI lineage: Eukaryota > Metazoa > Mollusca > Gastropoda > Patellidae > Patella > Patella ulyssiponensis. Next base: position 78,608,972 of record OY783230.1, read on the forward strand.
TGGCATATTACTGATAGAGACCCGATACACTTCGGACAGTGCCTCTAAGCTGAACTATTGGGCCTATTGTCTGAGGAACTATTGTGCCTCTAGTCTGATCTATTCTCCCTCGAGTCATAACTATTGTACATCTAGTGTAGGACTATTGTAGAACTTTTGCTCTTTAAATTAATGATAGCATTATTTTCTATATGTAAATATTATTAAGTTAACACATTCTATAGAAATCGTATCGAAAGAGTTATAATGTAGTTTTAACTACATGCAATTCTAGGTTGATAACAGGTATCTTCTGGGAAATCTTCCATAATCGGGAAAAACCTAGTAACACTGTTGAATGCAGATTAGAGAATACAAAGATAAACTGTTTTGTTTCAAATTTAAGCTACTGAATATAAAACCAATTTTATTTTGTCTTTTAAGATGGAGATAATTAGAAGCCCTTCGGTGAAGGAGAAAAAAAACCTATTATTATATACATGTGTATTAAGTCCAAATATGGATTTAACTCAATTTTACCGACTTGCTAGGTTTTTCCAGATCACGGGAGAAATGTCTACTGCAAGTTTCTACTATCCATATAAGGGTCATACTCCTCGCAGTGTTCAGTTTGATTAGAGCTAATAACACTACTTACTGCTTGAAAGAGTGAAAATTCTTGTTCTAAAATATGATTGGTCAATAGTCAGATTATCTACCAATCGCTAACTGCGTTACAACGGCGTTACCCTTAACACAGAGCGCCAAATTGGACCAAATATGTTTACATAACGTTACGTCATGGCTCACGATTTTATTATGCCCATTTACTGAAGTGATAGATTTGACTGAACGGGAAGAATATGCACACTCCCGCTAAAGTTTAACTATCAGAAGTCAATCCAGCAATGGCCATAGAGGCACTTCTTGGGCCATTGCTTCAGGAATATGTATAAGGATGGCTTTCGACGTCATTAGACTAATTAACCAATCTCTATAATTATTTACGTCATGTTTGACCAATTAGATAATAGAACGTCCAGCTATGATATAAGACTGTAGAAACCGTACCTATCATCATGTTTGTTAATCATATGATATTTGGGACTGACAACATGGAATGTCTCAGTGACATATAAAGATACGTCCTAACCAGTTAAAGAATTACAAATACAGTCAGAAACAATACTAGGGCCGTCCTAAAATACAGTAGGTAGCAGCAGAGAGTATTATATGTGTCACAGGTTGAATGTGGAGAGATTTCCCGTGTATTTTCTACAACTAGGCATGATACTACACTAATCTGAACTATTGTGCTTCTAATATGAACTGTTGTGGATCTCGCCATAACTATTGTGTCTCGTGTCTGAACTAGGTTGGAATGGCCTAGTGGTCTAGAGTGCCGCGCTTCGACCCCTAGTTGACCGGTCACCTCTGGCTTGCGGCTGTGGTTTCGATCCCTGGTGTGAGCATATGTGGCATGGAGATAGGGGCGCCTTCTCAATCTCGTGGGTTTCCTCTGGGCACTCCGGTTTCCTCCCACTGCTAAAGACCCCTACACGCAAGCGAATTAATGAAATAAAATGGAACTATATGTTAGTCCCGAAGTGACCTAGTGTGTGTCGAGTGGGCTTTAAACCCCATTTCTCTCTCTCTTTGAACTATTGTGCCTCTTGTCTGAACTGCTGTGTTTCCAGTCGTAACTATTATCACATCGTAATATAATGAAAGATACATTATGGGAGATAAGATAAAGAGATAGTAGTTCTCACTATAATAGTTAGAAACCGCATAGTGTAAAGGTAATGCGCTGAAAATGTCAGTCAAATTGATACACTATGAGCCGAGAACGAAGCAGGTGAAATTTTCACATAGCCTCGGTCATTATTACTAAAATTATTAATATAAACAGCATAGTCTCGACTACCCACTTTTTTGATTTAATTATCAATGGCCGTTAAGCGGCGTATAGGAATCTAATCCAGCCATCATCGAAGGCTAGTCTAGGCAACGAGAGTTGATTATGGTCTGGATAAGTTAATTAATGTCTAATTGAGAATTAAGATAACATTTCAGGCCTAAAGAAAGACCTGTAATAAGCAGATTTTGCTCTTGCATAATGCATGTTTAATTTACGTATTATCATTGTATCGTCAAGAGTCAGGATTCCTAATTCCGGCCCACATCCAGCACAACCAACCCAGAAAGTCAATTATACTAGCCCATTCCATACAACATGATTATCACCGCTTCATGGCCGGTCCAATATAATGTTCAGCAGAAAGAGGTTTCTTTGACGAATTGGACAAAATATTTTTTTTTATTGTCCCTCTAGTCCGATGTATTACGTCTCTAGTCTGAACCGCTTGGAGTATTGGTTCCTTAATATTTTGTTGTTTTCTTCTCTTTTTTTTTGTTATTGGTAAAAGATCGAACTTTGGATATTGAATTAGAAAGGGGTAAAGATAAGTTTATTAAAGACAAAGAAAGTGAGGAGGATTTTACACTCAGTAAGTATCAGTTATCGTGTTTTAGTTGATTGGATTATTAAGTAGTCCAGATGCCACCCATAGTCTAGTCGGTGCAGACCATTAGGACCTATTTTATTTCTATTTATACAAAGTAAAAGAATACTGCATGAATAATTAATTTGCGACTGGGACTCTTGATTCATTTCGCGGGTCACGGTTGCTAAATGGGGATCGGAAGTTCGTTCCAGATTTACCGGCGTGGTTTCCCCTTCTAGTGAGGCAGGACAAGGACAGCTGTCTAGACGAATAACTGAGGTCCGGTGTACACATTGACGTGCACGTAAAAGATCCCTTGACAGTTAGAATTCGATATGAGTAGGCCGCTGTCCGGGCCAAATTTTTTTCATAGCACACATAATGACGTATGCCATCTTCCTTATAGCCCCGTTCGGAGCAGAACAGTAGGACGTTAAACCCCATTTCATTTCATTTTTCTGATTCATTTCAGTTTGCTGCTATTATTTAGCGATGTGTTTTCTCCAACAGATTGCCGTAGGTAAGTTTATTTATGGCGGATATATGATTTCTGCCTGGAGGGGGGTTAGCGGGTAAATTCTTTATACCTGTATAAAATCGAATTTCCGAAAGAAAAACACACGACATAGTAGACCAAGACGAGCAACATGTTACATGTACATGTTCTTTCAGCGAGAAAGTATTTCCCGTCCGTATGGTAGAACTTTAAGCTGCCTTCGTTTCTACGTTATAACGATGGGCGGGCCGGGGTTCGGGGGTTTAGCGGTATTCCGGGATTGATTAAAACTTGTCTGAAATTTTCTGGAGTAGCTCTTGTAAGTTCATTGCTACATTTTGGGCTGTATTCATTTTCTTAGTAAAGGGACTTCGCGTAGTTATCCGGAAAAGTAAACTGGGCAATGACATTGATGATCATTTATTTGCTCCTTTTTGTTACTTCTTGTAGGTGCCCTTTTCTTACAAATTTGTCCGGCAGAGAGATACGGTCCTGTTGTCGTGGTCTTACAAGGCTTGATGTGTCTGTTTTTTCTATGGTATCGAAAAAGATATAAATATTACCTAAAATACGCTGTGATTACCCTGTTAATCATTACCCAGGTTGGACCGGTCATAGTTGGTGAGTCTTTTCGAACTAATTAATTTGTAATAATTTTGCTTCAAATAATTCTCAAACATTGTAATTGCCAAGGAATACCGACCCTGCTATAAAATTCGAACAAAAGCGATCATGTTTGCGTCACGTGACTTAACGCTCTCGGAAGTCGCAGGAGGATAATTCATTGCATACACAAGACGATTTTGTCTTTAATCGCTTACTATTCATTGAAAATATCGAGTCCTAATTAAATTCTCGGATTATATACTACCCGCGTCTTTTTCCGTGTTTTTTTATCCCAGAAAGTGTTGTACGTCTAACTCTTCATAAAGTTTATAAACATGTACATCAACCGCTCAATCTCCGTGTGCAACCCTTGACGCTACGCGTGCAGATATTCCTAATCGCCGGGATGTCGATTGGGGAATCCTTATATATTTTGCCCTCTATACGCTCCATGAGTATTTTTCTTGGAATCCAAAGTTTTTCTAGTAAGATTGTATATTTCTACTTTCAATATATACCAAAATTGCCATACTTTCATTGGAAATCAGCAGTATTTATTTGCATTTGTAGGTCTCCTGTTATGGTTTGGATTTCAAATTGATGTTCCCATTTGTTACCAAGGAAACGTGTCCCAGTTCTTTACTTTTTTAGTATTCTGGATTGCCTTCACCCTGATCCATGTGTTTTGGATGATGTTCAATACGCTATTTGTCTTTAAGCTTTTTTCTAGATTGTGTGGGTTGGAATGAATAATAACATTATATTATAATTATTGGGTTTATATGCATGTATTGTAGAGAAGTCATAGCTGACTGAATGATTGAGTGGTTGACAAAAAAAGATTTATAAAATCAAAACATAGATGATTCTGTGTGAAACCAGAATATCATGTTTATCACCAATGGTAGAACAATTCCTATTGCATCATTTGGTTTAATAACCAATCATTATAATTAATTACGTCATATTTAAACAATAAGATAATTGATAGCCAAAAGCCAAGGGTAGTACCTGGCTATTGACATAAATTCGGCAGAGATCGCCGAGGTTCAAGAGACACCAACTGAATTCAGCAGACCCCATTGAATTGAAGGAGAGTCATATGATATAGTGTTCTATAGGAGCAGAGAGAAGGACATGTCAATTTTAAAGTAGCTAAGTCTCTAACTCAATATCATCGAAAGTCTTCGTCTTTGAAAACACAAATTATTTGTCAATTTAAATCAGCATTTCTTCTTTGATTGGCACTTAGTAATTGAACATATAACACAAGGTACAATTTTATGGATACACAATTACTGAGTTTGATACTAAGCGACGTTTCAACGAGGATAATCTCGTCCTTATCAAGCAAATGATACACAAATGTGAATAGTAGGCAAATATATACAGAATATCCAAAAAAGATCAGAATAAATACAATTAAAGTTTAACACCTATGATTAGGGGCCATAAAGGACTAATCCCACACAACGGAAATATTGATTCAATAAACTAAAAATCGAGGATAGTGTATTATATCTCTAGACTGTAAGAACTGGTTAAGTACTGAAAAGAAACATATATAAAATGTATAATTAGACTGTGAGAAAACTGGATAACCACTGAAAAGAAACAAAAGTATGAGAATCAATAAGATGGAAATCCTGGGGGATAAAACTTATTATCAGAGTATAAATCTGGAAGAAAGAAAGCGTAAATATATTATTTCCATGTATTAAAGGTCAATGCATGTGAACTATATTTATATTATGGCTGTAAAACTGCATAAGTACATCAAATCAAGGTATGTAAAGTGTATAATTAGACTGTAAAACTGGATAGTCACTGAATTGTGTTAATTCTGTAAGCTGAAAATCATGAAAGAAACCTCCTATTAGACTTAATCTAGATGGAGGAAACAATAAATATATTCTTCCAATAAACTGAAACCAAAATGTGAAAAATATCCCCCGACTGTAAAATGGATAAGTGCTGAAAGTTAAGATATGTACGATGTGTAATTAGACTGTGAACACCGGATAAGCGCTGACATAGAAATAAAGTATTAGAATTAATTTATAAGTTGGTTACCCGCCAAATACTGACAACTCCGGAATCAGGATAACCATCCCGTTCCACGACAAAATCTCTTACCAGATCAAAAGATTGATGAAACAAGAAGTGGGCATAGACGTGACCTTCTGTAGCGACAGAACCATACAGAATTTACTGCAAGCCAATGGAAGATCAAACAAGCCAATCCTCCGCAGTCCAAAAGATGTATTTATGAAATAACATGCTCGTGCAATGAAAATATGTAGGGGAAACGAAACATCCACTTGATGTACGAATAAAAGAGCACAAGTCACTAGCTTCCACCAATCCCTCAGCAGTAGCAGAGCATATTATTAACAACAGTGATCATACAATCTTGTGGGACCAAACCAGAACCCTTGCAGTACATCATCACCAGAAGAAAACCAGGAAACTTCTTGAGGCCATCAATGTAAAGCGCATCAAGCCCAAGTTAAACCGGGATGTCGGACTATTTATACCAAGGGCTTATGACCAACTTATAAATTAATTCTAATACTTTATTTCTCTGTCAGCGCTTATCCGGTGTTCACAGTCTAATTACACATCGTACATATCTTAACTTTCAGCACTTATCCATTTTACAGTCGGGGGATATTTTTCACATTTTGGTTTCAGTTTATTGGAAGAATATATTTATTGTTTCCTCCATCTAGATTCAGTCTAATAGGAGGTTTCTTTCATGATTTTCAGCTTACAGAATTAACACAATTCAGTGACTATCCAGTTTTACAGTCTAATTATATACTTTACATAGATTGATTTCAGTACTTATGCAGTTTCACAGCCATAATATAAATATAGTTCACATGCATTGACCTTCAATACATGGAAATAATATATTTACGGTTTCTTTCTTCCAGATTTATACTCTGATAATAAGTTTTATCCCTCAGGACTTCCATCTTATTGATTCTCATACTTTTGTTGCTTTTCAGTGGTTATCCAGTTTTCCCACAGTCTAATCATACATTTTATATGTTACTTTTCAGTACTTAACCAGTTCTTACAGTCTGGAGATATAATACACAATCCTCCATTTTCAGTTTATTGAATCAATATATTCGAACATCTTTCATGATTTTTTGGACATTCAATTAATTTATTTTATATTTTTATTTCTGAATTTCAATTTATTATTTTATTTTTCTTTACACATGCATCAGCGATCACTTTTGTTCACTTACATACACACTTCTCTTTATATTATTGTTTATCTATAGCTCAGGTTAATTGGTTTTCCATTAATAGTGTTAATATACTGATCTTTTTATAAATAATAGCATTCGCCTCCTTTTAATCCATGTAAGAGCTTTCCGTTGTGTGGGATTAGTCCTTAATGGCCCCGAATCATAGGTGTTAAACTCTAATTGTATTTATTCTTATCTTTTTTGCATATTCTGTATATATTTGCCCACTATTCACATTTGTGTATCATTTGCTTGATAAAGACGAGAGTATCCTCGTCGAAACGTCGCTTAGTATCAAACTCAGTAATTGTGTATCCATAAGATTGTACCTTGTGTTAAATCAACATTGATGGTGCGGTCTTACCAGGAAAAGATGGGCTGCTGATATCCAATATTTAAGACGAAATAATTTTTTTACCATTGGTAGACGAATCGTGTACCGTACGGCGTTTCAGAATCATTTTCAGCTAGGGACCCAAAGAACAAGGCTAGGTATACTCCACATTACAACTCACTCGGCAAATCTCGACAGATTCCGGATTCCGGAACGTTCCGTAACCTACATCTAGTCTCGGCTGTATGACAGTAAGTGATATGTACCAACGCCCATACATTTGCGATGCGGCTACCGGTTTACTTAAACAGGAAAACTTGACGCTATTACAAACAAACAAGGCACCACGAGCGCAGCCATGTTTCATCCGGGACCTTTAAAGTAGTTCCAAGACACCATGAGCGCAGCCATGTTTCATCCGGGACCTTTAAAGTAGTTCCAATATGGCGGCATTCGTCATACAGCCGAGATTAGATATAGGTTACGGAATCTTTCTAGGATTGCCGAGTGCATTACATCTCAAACGGTGAGCGTGCGCAATGAATACTATGTAGACTGGAATAACAAGACGCTATATATATTGTGATTCAATTGAGACTTCTGGTGTACTTCGCCAAACATAACTGATTTGATATTAGAGTAAAAACGGAAACAAATGAATGTAAATCAGTTTATATACATTCATATTAAATTATTATATGGCTTGCGACCCATTTGTGTCAATTTCTAGGCCCCAAATATTAGCGATTTAGCTCTTTTAAGTATTGTAATGTAAGTTAAGCTTGTAACCTATGTAGCAGAAGAGAATATGCGTCACACGTCGGCTCTGGTTTTTTTTTTATGTGTTTGGGCTTTCCACGTTTGACCGGAGACGCATAGAGCATCATAGTGCGACATATAGGGTATATTTTAAATGTATGAAACGCGCCCTGTGTGATACATGAGAATCGTTAAACACAAATGGGTGACGGCTAGATGTAGGCTAATCGACTTAGAAAGTCTAAAAACCCATGCAATAGGCTCTTGCCACGTCAACAGATACTGTTTGGACCGGATATTAGCCAAGTCGAAGCAAACAGTCATTTTTGTCTTACCATGATATTTGTTAATGTATTGTAAATATTTTAATCGTATTTATTGTGTACGATATCATCTCGGTTAAATGATTAAACCTGTTTCTCATGTCGCCATGTTTGTTGTTCTGTAATATACAGACTACAGTATCCACCTGTTTACTGTAATATACAGACTACAGTATTATCATGTTTACTGTAATATATAGACTAGAGTATCAGTCTGTTTACTCGACCAATCCTTGTAGTGAAACATCAACTGTCAATTAGTTGAAATAATCCTGTTTAAATGTCTTGAGGTGAGGGGTAGGGTGGGGTCTTGTTGCTTAACGCGTGTGCGTTAAATCACCAGGTCTGTCGTTGATTCAAGTGAAAAGGAGTACGGTCGCCTGTCCAAACCTCGTGGGTCTTCTCCGATCCCCCTGCTCTAGAGAATTATTTAAACGAAATGGAACCATATGTTAGTCCCGAAATGACCTAGTTTTAGTCTAGTGGACGTTACTGCTCCCAAGTCTCACATTTACTAGCCAGAGTCTATGACTTACATGTTTATTTAAATGAAAGTGTACCCCAACAGTTGTGTCCAACCCCTCTCTCTCCCCATCTCTTTACTCTCTCTCTCTCTCTCTCTCTCTCTCTCTCTCTTTTGATCACAAATGTAATATGTGATATATACTATTCAAAAAGAGTAGGGGGTATTTGATTTTTAAGTGTTATTAAAGTCAACTAATGAAACTGACGAAGAAACAAATGACAAAATGAAATGAATTTCACATTCATCGATTTATTCCCAATGATCTTTAGACTAAGTAAGGCACATACTGACCATTATAAGGGTAAAATGATACCCGGGGTCAAACAGCAAAGTTACCACAGCATCACAACAAAGTCAGTAACGGGAATATCCTCCTCTGTTTGCCAAACAAGCATTGATCCGACGTGGCATACTCCTAATGAGACGTCTAAGGTCATTTTGGTCCAGATTGTCCCATTCCTGTTGCAACGCAGCAGCAAGTTCTTGGACATTGGCAGGACGTTGTTGACGTTGACGTAACCTCTGTCCAAGCATGTCCCAGACATGCTCGATGGGGGAGAGGTCGGGACTCAGTGCTGGCCAAGGTAATGCGGTGATGTTCTGTTGTTGGAGGTAACCTGTAACGATCCTGGCCTTGTGACATCTTGCGGTGTCATCCTGGAAGATGAAACGGCGGCCATGACGTCGTGCGAACGGCACAACATGGACTGCCAAGATGTTGTCCCGGTAGTACTGGCCTGTAACACGCCCTGCAACAACATGTAAAGCCGTTCTTCCACCAACAGTGATGCCTCCCCACACCATAACAGAACCACCCCCAAATCGATCATGTCTGATGGCGTTAACGTCTTGGAAGCACTCGTTTCGACGACGCCACACCCTCCTACGTCTGTCCAAAAAATCAGCAGTGAACCTTGACTCATCTGAAAACATCACATTGCTCCAGCGTCGATTATCCCAGTGTTGACGATCCCTACACCAACGACGTCTTGCCCGAATGTGATGATCTCTCAAACAAGGGATCACGCGAGGACGTCGGGCGCGAAGGTGACCCCTATGCAGTCGATTCCGAATCGTCTGGTCACTCACTCTCACACCAGTGTCTGTTTGAAGACGAGCGCTGATCTGATTTGCTGTGATGACACGATTTCTCAAGGCCAAGGTACGGATAAATCGATCCCGGGCTTGAGTTGTCGCCCTTGGTCGACCTGAGCGTGGTCTGTCCTGTACAGATTGTGTATCACGGTATCTGGACCATAGCCTGCTTCTGACAGACTGAGAAACATTCATCGTCCGCGCCAAAACCGCCTGTGTTGTGCCGATCTGTAGCATACCAAGGGCACTTAACCTTTCATTTTGGGTAAGCCGACAAATATCAAAATTTGTTTTCTGGAACATTCAAAGTCAGAGTCGTGCAAATCTTGGGTTGGACCCCCATGATGATCCCAAGCATCACTTGCATTCCATGCGGTAGCTATTGGTGCGTTTGGGCGTCACATGTAACTGGAAATGTTTCTTCTGTTAGGTTCTATAGTGACCTTTTTCGTAGTTATTTGCATATTTTAGTATTATGCCCCCAAAATCAAATATCCCCTACTTTTTTTGAGTAGTATAATATAACACGTTATGAAATGCAATGCATATATTATACACGTTCAATGAATAGATCCCTCATCCGTGTCCTCTACTGTATTCTTTATACATGTCAAATTATAAATGGTATTTTTTTTGTTATTTACGTAGATTCATGTCGTGTCCGGGTTTAAATGTACGGAGCTGGGTAAGGAACATAAATAATTTTATTTGAATAAACTGTCGCTAGTGATGATCTGGTCCTCTATATTCAAGCGACATTAGATATGATTAGATAAAGAGCTGACAGTTCTAGCTGTAATAGTTTACAATATAGATAACAACAAGAGCTGACAGTTCTAACTGTAATAGTTTACAATATAGATAATAACATGAGCTGACAGTTCTAGCTATAATAGTTTACAATATAGATAATAACAAGAGCTGACAGTTCTAGCTATAATAGTTTACAATATAGATAATAACATGAGCTGACAGTTCTAACTGTAATAGTTTACAATATAGATAATAACAAGAGCTGACAGTTCTAGCTATAATAGTTTACAAAATAGATAATAACAAGAGCTGACAGTTCTAGCTATAATAGTTTACAATATAGATAATAACAAGAGAATATGTTGAAAACTTTGCCCTGAGTAAAAATATTCGCAATTATACATACAATGTTCTACATGCTAAAACTCGTATCATTTTATGGTGCTGGGATTGTTGCCTATTTGGATGAAAAAAAAAATTATATAAAAATTGTCAATCATTACGGTGGATAAAAATTGAAAGAAGGTGTGAGTTCTGATATATAAGAATATATATAGTATGGCCGTCGCATTAAAATTTATTATATTATCCAATGTATTCGATCGCTTACTTTACTCCAACAGTTAATATCGAATGATTACGTCATTTTAACTTAATGGCGTAACAAAGAAGAGTCCACATTAGTCAATATCAGGATTGAAACCAGAGACCCAGATATATCAATTTATATTTATGTCCCTTCACGGTTTCCGTAACAAAATGGCTATATATACGAGTAGGTAACCAACATGCTGAACCTATATACGTTGTTATTCGTTTTACCAAAGACCTGACCAGCTGCTGGTCAAGAAGTTGACATCACAAGCATGGCTTCCACAGGTAAGGTTTTCTTTTGACATCCCGTCTTACCTCAGTTTAAGCGGTGTGGATGTGGGACGCTTTAATGGGGGTCTATTCGTCTGACGGTTGAAACACAACATACGAGGCGTGTCCTCACCATGAACGGATCATTAGGGTCTGTTCGTCTGACGTTAAAAGCACAATATACAAGGCGAGTCCCAAACGATTCCGGCCTACTGCAACCAAGTTGCTAGAAAAGAATCTCAGCATGTGCATGACATGCGGAACAAGAATTCCACGTGCTATAATTTCCTATATATTTATCTGTCAAATAGTTTGATCCTCTCATTTACTTTATCATATATTATAGTAGAGTCAAACGGGGATGTGTTGAATTACCAAGGGGTAGAATTAGCCAGGACCACTCAAGAAAATAATGATGATGTTCAGGACATAATAAAGCCGGGATGGCGAACAGCTGGCTCAGTGTGTGAGACGTTAACTCGCTAACCATGTACCATGTTCGATCTCTGCGTTAGCCAATAAAGTACATCCGGATCATTCCTGTCTGTGTTGCAGGACAGAGGACACTTTTCTGTGGTGCTTGGAATATTGAATCTGTAATATTTTATTTTGTTATTGATAAAAGATGCAGCGGTGTTCATTGTATTAGAAGATGGTAAAGACAACACTAATGAAGAGGAGAAAGAAGGTGATTTATGTAAGAACAGTTGTATGTGTAAGTATAAGTTATGTTTTAGTCGGTTCGGTTGTTGCGTGGTCTAAAAGCTTTGATTACAGGTTTTACTTTTGAGTGGTTTATATGTTTTAGGACTCGTCAACATGGTCCTCACATAGGGGAGGCTTACGGGGGCGACACTTGGGGGTTCAGGGGAAGGGGGGGGGGGACACGTATCTATAAGTACATGCCAGAAATATTCAATGGAGCCAGAGAAAGCAAATCATGGGCCTTCGCTTCCCCTAAACCTGAGTAAACCAGTTCATATTTCAGCAAATAGAAAGGGTAGAATTATAATTTTTACACGATATATTAAAGGGGTCTTCGATCGTATGGAGATTCGAAGGCGAAATAAACATAAAATTTTCACATACAAGTTAATTTAATAAATAGAGAGGGTAGAATTGTGATGTCTCCAATGGTTTCTCGATCAAGTTGATTTAATAAATACAGTAGTTATTTAGATAACGTGTTAAAAGTATAAAAAAAAATGTATTTTTAAATTTCTGTAATCGTAAAAAGTCAAGTGAGCACAGGCACTGAACAAAGCAGTTACCGTTTACACGAGGAGGGTGGGGTGGGCGAGGGCTTCACTGAAATTTTTGCCCGGGGATTGAGAAGTCCCTGTTCGTCCATATGTTGGGTTGGGTTGCCGAGTGGCCTGAAAGTTGGGATTCCATGATTAAGTATTGGAATGGTAGTCCGTGTGGTCTAAAAGCTGGGATTCCGTTTTTTAGGGTTCACATGGCAGGTTAGGTGTCTAAGTGGTCTAAAAGCTGTGATTCCATGGTTTAGAGTCTACATGGTATGTTAGGTGTCCAAGTGGTCTAAAAGCTGGGTCGCCTGTCCAACCTCGTGGATTTTCTCTTGGTCCTCCACTACCCCCCCCCCACCACCACCACCCCCCCCCACACACTGCTAAAGACTCTACGCGCAAGCTAATTAATGAAATAAAATCGAACCATATGTTAGTCCCATATGTTAGTCCCATATGCCCTAGTTTGCGTCGAGTCTCCATCATAAAACACTGTTAGGTTTATGCCCGTATCCATTAGCCTGGTCGGTACAGAACCCAATTTCATTTCTCTTCACACAAACTAAAAGCATGTTGTATGATTTATTAATTTGGCACTGGCATTCCTGATTCATTTCAGTTTACTGGATATTTATGACGATATGCAATCTCAGCCTATTTGCCTTTGGTAAGTTTCTTCAGTCCTAAGATAAGATAAGATAAGATTTTATTGTATCATTTCATCCACTTAAGGACAGCATACACAGTTTAAACAAAAGTTGATCATACAATTATAACATAACATCTGGGGTTATCCTATATGGATGTACAATGTGATATGATAAGTTTATAAGCATTAAAAGATGGTTGGTAAAATCAAAATCAGTATAGCTCGAAAACGAAAATTATCTAAACTAGCTTGGGAAGTAAACAAACTATTTCTACCGTAAGTATTAGTATAATAAACATACTATATTGAACAGGGGTGTTGGTTAACAGGTAACTCTGATGTTCTTTCTTGGAGACACACATATATATGAAGCAACCTGACTAGCAATTTCGTTTGGGGGATTTAAAGCATTAATCATATTGCACGAGATGTGTGGATTGCTTTTGAAAATTGGTGTAAATTTTGAATTTCTAAGATTATCATATTTATTACAGTCAAATATGAAATGGTATTCGTCTTCTATTTGATTATTATTACATTGTCTACATAGACGAGCATGTGGCGGGATATTTTTATAGCGACCACGCTCTATCTCGAGATGGTGTGTGCTTAGCCTAATCGAAGTCAACGCAATTTTATGGGCTTTCGATTTGACGGAGTGCAGATAGAACGGTATCGCATAAAAGTTTGGCTTAATTTTTCCATACGTTCGAAGTTTAGGGTTCGATTGCGAATTGTCTTGTTGATCAGTAACTATTAGGAAAAGATCGACAAATTTATTTTCGGTGGCAGATTTTATGTCACAATATTTTAGGTCGTTTTGTTCAAGTTTAAAATATTTGGTTAAAACCCCAATGCTATGACAAAATAATTTTCTTAAACCAGCAGTTTTACAAGAAAGTTCATAGTCCGCTACAAATGACGTATTAAGGAGTTTCTTTTTATTATCCGATAATAATCGTTTGAAGTAAAGAAGCATACGCTGATGTATGTCCAGAGATAGTGGATGGATACCACATTCAGCTAGACATCCCATGTTACTGGCACGCTTAGGCATATTTAAGATAGATTTACAAATGTTGATTGTACTTCTATTTTCTTCAAATTTATCCCACCGGTCAATCTTAATTTTGGTTTTATTTTTGATAACGTATGAACCCCAAATCTCTGCCCCGTAAAGGGCTATCTGCTTAACAATAGAATGATAAAGTTTATCATTACTGTAGAGGGCAGGGATTCAGTACAGCATAGTTTCTGTTTTATCGCATACCACGCTCGTCGGACTTTTTTCATTTGGTCAGAAAATGCTGTTTTAAAGCTAGAATTATTTGTAATCGTTAATCCAAGATAATTGTACGTTTCGGTATTTTGGAGTTCAAATCCGTCAAAATAAAATTTATATACACACCTTTGCTTTTTACTTGTTTTAGAGTTAAGAAACGTCATTATTTTTGTTTTATTGGGATTTAGTTTCAGTTGCCAATCGGAACAGAACTCGGATAAATTATTTAATTGATTCTGTAGATCAGCGTCATTAGAAGACAATAAAACTAAATCATCCGCAAACATAAGATGGGATAACGGTTTACCATTAAGCAGGGGGGTGCTATCTGGTTTTTGGAGGTAGTTTTGTAAATCGTTAACATATATATTGAACAGGGTTGGACTCATGTTACAGCCCTGCTTGACACCAACCGTCGAAGAAATTACGTCGGATAATTTATTATTAGATTTTATCTCATAAGTTGTTTTATGATACATCGATTGTATAATATTATAAACATTACCGTTTATATTATGTTTAACTATCTTTGATAGTTCTATGCTTATGGGAGCTCAAGTAAATAATATTTGTAAATTGTGCTATTTTAATATTAGAAATATAGGTAAAATACGTAAATTTGTAACTGAAGAGGCCACTAAGTCACTTGTTAATTCTCTTGTCACTTCTCGATTAGATAACTTTAATTCACTTTTAGTTGGTTTACCGTTAAAGCTTATAGATAAATTACAAAAAGTACAGAATACTGCTGCTAGACTTGTTACTTTAACTAAAAAATGTGACCACATAACTCCTGTTTTATACAATTTACACTGGTTACCTGTTAAATATGGAATTGATTTTAAGATTTTGTTGCTTACTTTTAAATGCTTAAATAATCTAGCTTCTGTTCACCTCTCAGATCTTTTAGAACTTTATACACCCGGCCGAACATTACGTACATCAGATAAACTACTTTTAAAGCTCAAAACTATTCACCTAGTCTCTTATGGTCAGCGTTCTTTTAGTTATCAAGCACCTGTTTTATGGAATAATCTACCATTTAGTTTAAGATGTTGTACATCTCTATATTCTTTTAAAAAAACAACTTAAAACATATCTATTTAATCAGGCTTTTACCTGACTCTGTATGCAATCGTTAACATCTTGTTGTTTATTTATGATTACATTGTCACTTTGTAAAGTGCCCCTGAACATGTTATATGAAAGGGTGCACTATAAATATGCTGTAATAATAATAATAATAATAATAGAAGTCCAGCTCGCCATACTGAATCAAATGCTTTTTTGAAATCGACAAAACATAGATACAGATTTTTCTTTTCATATAATTTTCGGTTGATAATAGTCTTTAATATAAATAAATTATCTATTGTTTTTTTTCCTGGTCTAAATCCTCCTTGTGATTTATCAAGAATGTTATTGTTTTCTAGGTACTCGGAGAGTCGTTGATTAATAATTGCCAAAAACGTTTTGCCTAAACAGCTAGCTAACGCAATTCCTCTGTAATTATTAACATTATTAATGCCCCCCTTCTTATAGACAGGTATTAAATATGATTCTGTCCATTTGTCCGGAAAATGTCCAGACGAGAGAATGAGATTAAAGAACCTGAGGTAGTGGTCAATAAGGATACTAGAGGAATGTTTAATCATTTCATTAATTATCAAGTCTGGTCCGCTGGATTTGTTGTTCTTTAGATTTCTTACGGTTGTTTTAAATTCAAACGCGGAAATGGGTTTATTTATGTCATGGTTTATATTTTTAGTTTCTTAAAGATTTTTAGTTCTTATTCTGATCTCCCTTTGGAATGGTAAACTAGGGTCTTCATCCGTCGCTAATATTTGAGAAAAATGATGTTCCCATTCACTACAGGAAATATTTGGATCTTCGTTAGACTTTTTATTTTCAAGTATTTTATTCACTAGCTTCCAATATTCCCTTGGGTTGTTGGTTTCTAATGCATTAATTTTATCTAAAATTATATTTTTTACTTCTCGAGATTTAAATTTGGTTATCTTTTTATAGGTCCTACGTCTGTCCGAATATATTTTCAATAAACTTTTATCATTTGGATATTTTAGAAGTTGCCATTAGGCTTTAATCATATCGGTCTGATGCCGTTTACAATCCTTATCAAACCATTCGTTCTTCTTTTGATTTCTTTTCTTTTTGTGTTTTATCAGTTTAAGACTGGTCTTGACCGCACTTATCAGGATATCACTAAACATTTCCGTAGCATTATTTATCCCCTTTAATGAGCTGTCGAAGTTTGAAATGATGAAAGCGTTTGATCTTTTACCGAGTCTAATTGTTTTAGACAGAATTTAAACGCCTATGATACAGCTTTAAACTTCTTTCGTTTCTTCTTTATGGCGATGGGCGTGGGGGGAGGGGGTATTTCAAGACTGAGTCAAACTTATTTCCCGGATTCACGTTTGCCTCTGAAATTATCTGCTAGCCTATCACTAAAATATGTTAGCTTTTGTACCTCTCTGGTTAATTCCTGACAAGTTCATTACTACATGGATTTGAAACGTAGTGTGCACCCAATCCTTTTGTCTCCTTTAGGGTAGACACAGCCAGCATTTTTAAAAGAAATTGATGATTATTTATTTGCTTATTTTTGTTCTTTCTTCTAGGTTTCTACGGGCTTTCAATTTGTCCGGCAGGGAGTTTCGGCCCTTTTGTTCCGATCGCATATGTCGTTATGTGTCTGATCGGTATTCTTGCAGGGTATCGAATTAAGGATAGAAAATATCCAGAGTACATGGATAGAAAATACCCAGAATACATGGTAACTGCTCAGCTGATAATTGGTATTGTTGGCCTGATGATATATGGCGAGTCTTTAATTATTATCCAGGTAGGACCGATGATAGTTGGTGAGTCTTTAAATTCAAACTTGACAATTTTGTACTTGATCCACTCCATCTGATTCCAATACAGATCGATATTCGATTTTTGTAGCGCCGCTGCCCGGGCAAAATTTCCCTCATAGCACACTGTATGGCGTATGCCCGTCTTCCATTAGCCTAGAATTGGAGCAGATAAGTGGGACTTTAAACCCCATTTCATAACATTTCATATCCGTTTTTCATACTTTCGATGGTCTCAACTACATGAAGATCTGATAAGTTGTAGTATTAGGTTGGGTCAGAGGTAATACGGGTGGCTTTTGATCCTGTGACGTCAGATATTTGATTAACCAATCAGCGTTGATGTTGATAGTGGGATAACTATAGGTCATTTTCATATTAATTTCGGGTAACTTCTTCTGGAGTTGGCTCCCTTGATTATGGTAATCTATTTTACATGGTTTCATTTGATATATTTAGTGTAAATTTATTGTCGCTATCTCTTTAATTAATCAGCAGAATTTATTTGATGAATCAGCAATTTTTATTTCACTGATCAGCAATATTTATTTCATTCAGAAATATTTATTTGTTTTTTGTAGGTTTCCTGTTGAGTTACGGAGTTCCTGATCCCATGCTCGAATCTCGAAATGCACAGCCCATGTGTTATGTAGAAAACGCGTTATATTTTTACTTGACAGTATCAATTGGCTCTTGCTCCGGGGTTACGATTATGAAAATCCTCTGGAAAAGGTGTCTAATGTGATACTATATATCTATCGGGATTATTTGAGTTGTATGAAAGGTGCTCTGGTAATATATTGGAGTCTTTATAAAATGGGTGACGATAGGTGTGTAGGTAACGAAAGTTTGCATTAAACAGAACACCCTTCGTAGAACTAAAATAATCCCTATAGTAATACATTGAAACACTTAGCCATATATGGTAATGGTCCACCATAATAGCTGACGTATCTAAACGTTTAATATAAATTAAAGAGCACGATTAAATTTTCTTCATACATTTATTATTAAGTATGAACTCAGGCTAGAAATTATTTAGCCATTGACTTCAATGTTAAATGGCTGTAACATCACAGGCTGTAGCTTTTTGCTCAACATTCCGTTGGTTGAAATCTTTAAAGGCACAGTGGGGACCACATTTGGCAATCTCCTTATCATAATTTTGTAGGGGGTTCACCGTTTAGATTTTGTTGCTACGGAGATTTGAAGTTGCTTGGGGTGAAAATCTCACTTCCGACACAATGATTGCGCTGCAGAAAGACACTTTACACCCCCTATCCCTCCGCTGTAATATCATCACAATTACCCTAAACTGCTATGAAATTGAAAATTTGATGCCTTTTCTCCAATTCTAGACTACACAGTCAACCCACATATGCAGGAAGAGAGGACAAAAAAAAATAAGGGAAAAATTGTCTATTTATAACTCGCACTACATTCATGAAATAAGGGGAAATAATTACTAGTCTTAGTCCGTAAATATGAATAAAAATAAGCGAATGTACGAACTATTCTATTTATCTCGTGCTTTTATATCTAGTGACATTCAATATTGCCAGATATCCTCTCACAGTCTCACATACCAACTCTGAAGGAATTATTAGTGAGCAGAAATTCGCCTGTGTATCTGTTGCCCTTTGCTAGATGTTTTAAAAAAGATCAACTTCAATCGATAACAATTGTAGTTTTTGAAGTGGTGGTATAATGATGAATATTGTAAACTTTAATATTTTAACAATGTATAACGATATACAACATATAAGCTGAACGCAGGGTCTTTTGGCTTTTAAGATAGAATGTACAAATCATTCAGTGTTGTTTATATATCAATCTATCATTTGAGAAATTC
This sequence comes from Patella ulyssiponensis, assembly GCA_963678685.1. NCBI lineage: Eukaryota > Metazoa > Mollusca > Gastropoda > Patellidae > Patella > Patella ulyssiponensis. The sequence continues at coordinate 78,628,392 of OY783230.1, forward strand.
ATAGAAATAGAGTCACAGCAAAAGGTCTGGCGTTGGCGGTACATTGCCTGTATTTCTACCCGAATAAATTTTACCTATTTAAACGCAATAGGCAAGACAGGAAATTAATTGTCCTTTAAAGAAACTATCATTTAAGAGAATATAAGTGAATAGGACCAAGTAGCAAGTAAAACTGTTTATATAAAACTGTTTCCATAGTAACGACCATTACATATATGACGACTATAAAGATATATTTCTATAAGATGTTCTGTGATTTAAACCTAAGGTGTGGATGAAATAGGTAAATTTAAAGTTGGAAGTACGGTGATGGGGGGGGGGGGGGGCTACATCCTAGGACCCAGAAGCTCTTGGAGGTCTAGATAGTCAGATATCGTTTCTAAGCGATTTCTGACTAATAAAACTACTCGGCAAATGAAATGAAATTTCATTTCTTTTTTAACTCCCTTACCATAGAAATACAGTCGATGGGGGTTTAACAGGGCAAGCGAATAATTGAAATGGAACTGAACCATATGTTAGTCTCGAAATAACCTATTGTTTGTCGAGTGGACGTTACCCCCCCCCCCCCCCCCCCCCTCACTCTCTCTCGTTATAAATATGTACCAACACCGTTTTTGTCCTCCATTGTATCCCTTCAGCATGTCAAATTGTAAAAGGTGACTCTTTGTTATTTACGTTGTGTCCCGGTTTAAATACACGGAGGTGGGTTATATAACAACTCTTCCAGAACCCAGTGTAGTAAACACAAGTAAAACAAAATGAATAGTATCTGTGTTGTAATGCACCGACCGGGCTAATGAAGACGGACACACACCATACAGTGTACTATGAGGGTAATTCTGCCCGGACAGCGGCACTACGTCATACTCTAATTCCAACAATCATGACTATCATGAGTTGTTTTACGGTTCCCTGTATGCAGGACATTGCTTAGCCTCTAGGTTCAGGTTGACACAATAAGATATTAACCAATCAAGAAAAATGTTATACATGTGGTACAGTTATTTTATTTGATCAAATTATGTCAAAATTATTGTAGTCAAAGAATATTTTAAATATCAGAACAGAGTTACAGATTAACTGTTATCAAAATATAACTTAACAGGTAAAATTTTACCATAATTAAAATATATACATTTGGGAAAACAGTTACAAATTTACCATTATCAAAATATAATTTTAATATTACAGCAGATTTAGTTTCAATGCCAGAATAATTATAATTTAAATATCAGTCAAAATAGAAATATGGCTTTTATGGGAAGAAAATAAAAATCAAATTGGTAACCCAGAGGCGGTTTACTGGCACTTCCAACGAAAACAAGTGGTTTTGACTGGTTGAAATTCATTACGGTCAAGGTATATCTTTGAAATACCATAAAAAGTAAGCTGATACCAAAGATCAATTAGCTGACATTAACACCGTGTTTTTGACATTTTTATATACCAGAACCTTTCTTATCTTTTATGTATTGTTTTTAATACACTTTCACACTGAAATACTCTGTAAATCAGCCCAATCTTTACATAATGGGCGTTAAATTTGAAATAAACAACAACAAAAATTCCTATTTCCAGAAAATAAATCAACGCATTGGCTAGAGTAAAGTTAAATGCAAGGAATGGAAAGGAAGTGATTTTACCTTTTTTATCTTGTATTTTGTAAGATGTTTCAAAAACCTTGTTAACAATGTAATATTTTAGCTTCGTAATTTGTTTTTATTTGTCCCGCTTTTTATTTTTACGAAAAGATGATTGATTACTAAAGTGAAAATTTATTATCTTTAATGCACGATTATATTTGGCCCCAAAATTTGTTTTTATCCATTTCCTTGGGATCGCTTTTTATTTTTACGAAAAGATGATTGATTACTAAAGTGAAAATTTATTATCTTTAATGCACGATTATATTTGGCCCCAAAATTTGTTTTTATCCATTTCCTTGGGATCGCTAACCCGCCTCTGTGTTTACAGATATAATATTAGTACCACATCCTAACCATGAAAACAAACGTCCCTTAACAGCTACGTCGTAAGAAGTTCAATTTTCCATCACCTGATATCACTTCGCAAATTTTCATTTAAATTATTCATCCTTGTTGTCTTACAAGATCACAGATTATGACACCCAGTATAAATTTTGTTTTCATCATTTCCCAGAACCTATAAATCTGAATTAGTTGGGTATACTGCGGATTATGAAAGTTCGGTATTTATAACAGTTTGAGTCGACAAGGAAATAAATAATGAATGCTTTACGGTATTTTTAATGACATAGCACAAATGCTATAAAATGCAAGTATCGGTGCAGTTTATTAATAAATTAGTTCATAATATAATAATCTCGTGTTGCTTCACTGTTTGTTATTTCCGGTCATGTGATTCATGGAATCAAATAAAAAAGTGAAATGAGCGGTGGTCCAGGCGGCGGGATTAATTATTTACATAATAATAGCAATAACAAAAGATAATTTGAAAATATAGTTTTTCCGCGGGTCAGACTCTGAAAATCATGTTTGTCATTCCATATACACAATATCTAGTTGTATATTTGCCCAAGTCTTTGATATACATGCCAATGTCTGAGCAATACGCTTCCCAGTTCATTACATAAAGTTGTACTCGGTTCTGGGACTCCTAAACTTCATGTATCTTCTAAAATCTCACAAACCACTAAGAGATAATCATCCCCCAAACAAGCCCCTATTCCCTGAATAATTTTAATCTTAGCACGCCGCGATTTTATGTAATAAGACCTCTAGAGGAACGAACAATCGGGTTGAGTCACGAGCAGACGGGTGGCCATTACACTTTCACATACGAGCCTATATAAAAAATCAAAAGAAAAATAGTATACGGCACAAGCTATAAATTTAAACAAATCTTAAGAAACAAATAAACAGATCAAACATTATGGAAAATAAGAAAACTATAGAAGATAAGAACTATGTTAATACGAAAATTACTGTATACAAATTACAAGGCGAAAGAACAATATAGGTTACTAAGAACAGTATTAAGCCTATTACGGGAAGAAAATAAGAATACAGATTAATAAGAACAATATTAAACCTACTCTAGGTATAAAGAACAATATAGATTAATAAGAACAATATTAAACGTACTCTAGGTATAAAGAACAATTACAGATTAATAAGAACAATATCAAACCTATCAAACTTACGTTAAAAAAAACCAAAACCTACATATACAAAATAAAAAAAGAGGAATATAGAAAAACAAGTACTCTATATATAAAAAATAAGAAAAATATAGAAAAAATAAGAGCATTATAGAAAGAATAAACGGAATATAGAAAAAAGAGCTTTATTGAAAGAATGAGAGGAATATAGAATAAAATAAGAGCAATAAAACCAACATAAGCACAATATAGAAAATGTAAGGGCAATATAGAAAATATAAGAGCCATATAGAAAACGTAAGTACAATATAGAAAACAGAAGAGCAATGTAGAGAAAATAAGAACAATACATATTGTGCTGTTTGAACAATTGTCGGATCAATTCCCAGACACCGTCGACATCTAGGTTGATTCCTATCAAAATGTTGAAAATATTAATAGATATTTAATAAATATCGGGATAAACATCCTATTTGGGACTGACTAAAAACGACTGAATAGTGTGGCAGATAGAATATCATACTAACCAACCGCCGAACCCTTCGGGTCTAACAGGTCGACAAACCTGGAAATATAGACCACCTAATGTTTTTTTTTTTTTGATGGTTTATATATCTTCAGTATGTGTAGGTTACGGATCCGGATGATACCACCCTGGCATCCTTGGGAAAATTTAAATAGTCAAATATTTCTTCGATACTGCGATTTGTAATTTATGATATTTGATTCTATTCAACAAATAAATTGAACCCATACGATCATACAGACACCACAAAATGGTTTCTAACTTGGGCGGTTGCAGAGAAATAGTCGATTGTCTACAAGTCACTTTTCAAGGTTTTTGGTCTATAAAAGTGGCAATTATTACTCTATTTACATCAAATTTTCACTATATGATGTCATATACCATTTCGGATTTCATATAACTGATTGAATAGGTGTAGGTTAAGGATCCGGATGATACCACCCTGGCATCCTTGGGGAAATTAAATAGTCAAAATGGCTGCAATCAGACAATGTTTGGTTTATTTAGTGACAAATTCACTGGCTCCTTGGTTTGAAGATGTTTTTTTTTAAAAAATAAAAATTCGACCCATTTCATGGAAATGAATTTGTTTCTCTATTCGTAGGAAGCCGATTACATACAGGCGCTCGTAAAAACAAATAATTAAGTTGAATTCATATATCCTGATGAGCTCGAAATTAAAAATTGCTATAAACTGAGTGTAAAATTGTATGATAAACCATGGACCTTATAATTTTCCGATCGTTAACTTTCCATTTATTGGTAGTAACGTTCCAATATCACAAGCTTATGGAGTGTTTGTGTCTCAGATAATTCGTTACGCGGGGGCTTGTTCCTTTTATTCTGATTTTTTAAGTAGATCGAGGCATTTGTCATCTAAGCTTCAACTACAAAGCTACGTGCACACTAAACTTATAAAAACCCTTGACTTGATTGGTAAATATAAAGTGTCTCTCTCTCGGCTATTATTCTAGATATATTTAATTGACACGTATACTATTACTATCTCCCTGATTATGTCTACTACATCGTTAACACTGTTCATCACGTGCATTTTGCAAAGCGATAGAACATTGGCCAATCCCGCTATTTTGCCGATTTTTCGTCTAATAGTTTGGTTGCAGCCATGGCGGGTATGACGTCAGACAGGGCAAACTTACGCTTCCGGACACCTGTTACCACTGTTTGTCGTGTATTTTGTACACGGGGAGCAGTCCATTTGCTGATTACACTATTGTGCCTATAACGATTTTTTTAGGTCTTCGAATTTTGTCTAATGGTTTGGATTGTTCGTACTTGGTTTTATTCTATTAGTAACGAATAACCGCTTGTGATAAGCAATGCAATGTATATATTTAAATATTCTATTTAATAATACAAATAAAATACACCTATCTTATTTGATGTGATCGCTACGCAGTGTGAAACCCTAACTTATAAATATCCAAACCAATTAAAGACGAGGGTTGACGAGTGAAAAGATATAAGCTTGAAAGGGATAGGTCAATCAGTCTGACACACACTTTTCCACCAACAATCATGTAGTGAATCATAGACATGAGAACTAGAACTGTAGTGTTATTGGTGTTCTTACCAAATCTATCCATTGGAATCACCAGAAATGGACAAAACTGTCTATAGAGCAGACATCACGTACTGACCCCATCACAGATGTGTGTCGACATCGTCTTAACTTAAGAGAATCATGATCAGTAAAAAAAGTGGGCTGCAGAGAGAGCCTTGACGATCAGCCAGGTTCGCAGCAATGCAATGAACAGTAACCATTCAAGAAATCGTTGTCACGTACAAGCGGGGAAATCGAAACCACACCACTTGACTCATTGACAGACCCATGCGAGTTAAAATATGTAGAGTACTTTTATTAGCAATAAATCGTCTTGAATGCTCTCCGACGATCGAGACCCTTTGATGATAGTTAAACATACATTATGCAAGAGCTAAATCTGCCCATTGCAGTAATGTAATCTAAATTATTATTTAGTCTTTAACTTATCCAGACCATAATCATCCCTCGATGACATCACTACCCTGGGATGTTTACTGGATTAGGATCCGATTTGCTGCTCAACTTTCATTCATGATTAAATCATGAAATAGATAATCGAGACTATGTATCTAGTTATCTAATTTTGAAAAATGCCTGCTCTTTATCTATAATCTCCCATAACGTATCTTTAATTCAAGTTGTATCAGAAATCGCTCCCATAATTAATTCATGTTGTATCAATCTTCTGTAAGCGGTATTTAGCAACTAACACACGGACTACTATTTTATTACCATATTCAATCCTGAATAATGATTAAATGGCTTACCTCTCTATAGCTTCCTTTCTGTAAAACAAACACGTTTATAAAAATTATCGGCATCCAAAATAATCATAGATTATAAAATATACACATATCATGAGTGATTTCTTTTACTTTCTTTGTACAATAACATCATTAAATAAAGTTTTTCACGATGCAAAGATGTTATATTTTATTATTTCTTCTATATATGGTATTACACTATCTATATGTGGTATTTTATTTTTTTTACTATTAGGTATTGTATTATATTCAGATTAATATATGTTATTGTATTATAAATAAATAGCTTACATGGCCCTCTCTTGATTTCTATAAACAAACAAAAAGTAATAAAATAACATCTACAACAAACATGATTAGAAACGCATCAAGAAATATACACAGTTGAATTAGGAATCTCAATGAATTGATTTGAATATTATCCAAACGTCCATCCGATTTTCAATATATCTAAATTTCGCTGTCTTGCGAAACCCAATAACCAAACTGTTAACAAACTCCGACATGTCTTCAACATTCTCTCAAGAAATATATCTTTATAGATTGTAAACGTCATTTACGTAAATCCTTAAGGTATGTAATCAAGGAATGTTCATTAAAATTTGCAACAATTACATGGATACGGAACCAAAGTTACAATTAAAATATCTTACAGTTTACTGAAAAAAAAAAATATCTTAAAGGACAATATTGGCGTCGGCCAATATTACATATGTGATAGAACTGGTTTAACAAGTTCTAAATATAATATTAACACAGATATCATTGCAGTTGTAATTGCGAAATGAAGATTTGAAGAAACCGGAAGTGACGCAAGCAAAAGCAACACACAGGTAATCCTTACATATAACTGACTGAAGGTAAGGGCGATAACAGAAGTAACTGTGAAAAAAATAATAATATAATTTTAGTTTATTTATAGGGCTACCGAAATAAACTATAATTATCGAACATATATCCCCTCGCAGTCTAATTTTAAAACTTTTCAGATGTTATCGCTCTTATCTTCCGTCAGTTATACATAAAGATTACTCGCGTTTTTCTTTGGCTGCGTCACTTCCGGTTTCAGAATCTACCGTAGCAATCTATCAATAATAGGCCTATAGCAATTGAACTATTTTTAATTGTAATTGTATTTCTATCCACTACAGGATTTATAACATGCTGTCTTACCAACAGTGTTACAAACCAGGAATTCATATGTTAAAGCAATATTTATTTTAAAAAAAACCAGATATAAACAAAGTCCCACACTCCAATTACAATATATAGTACACTTATAACCGTATCTACAAACTAACATTAGAAATCTTATCCATTATCAATATTAAAATTAGATATTATCTAATTTGAGAATATAACAATAAAAGTATCTCTTACCCCTTCAAGCTGTTCAGAAATAAATAAGATTTATTAATAATAATATCCATAATATCATTACAATATTGCTATATACAATAAGATGCATTGTTGTTGTTTTTTTTGTTTTATTCTTTTGCTAAAGGATCTTTCTTAAAAATAATTAAACCATCTAGTCTATGCATGATATGTCAACGTTTTGGTATGATCTCATTTAAATATTAATAAATAATTGTTCTTTACTATAGTACAAACAAATATATATAATAATTATTCTGATGGGGAATAAACATAATTAATACACACAATATGAGATATAAATGCATGGTTATGTTTTACGCTTTGCCTGGGCTGCGACACTATGACCTACACTTATATCGAATTCCAACTGCCACGGGATCTTTGATGTGCACGCCAATGTGTATACGGGACCTCGGTTTGTCGTCCCAAGAACACGACAAAACAGCACGACACCACTGACGACGAAACCACGCCGGAAAATGCCGATGGACGGGATCGAATACGCAACATCCCCTTTGAAATATGACCTTTATTTGTCTCAGAGCATGGAGGCATGTTTGTCATTTTACTATTATATTTCATTCATAATAACGACAATGGTAATTTCTTACCTCTCAAACATCGTCTTGCTATAAAACAAACAAATATATAATGATTATTTTATGGCCTATAAACATGATATTTTACATTATAAAATACATATGGACAGCTAAACGAAATTTAGAATAAGATCGGCTTGAATTCAGAACTATTAGAAACGAATATATAAACCTAATCAGAATTTTTTTTAAAAAATCGATAACAAAATCAATAACATTGGAAGTAAAAACTGGTGGAGCCTTGTCAACCCATTTAAACTGGTGGAGCCGTCACCTCATTTATAAAAAAGAATCGTGCTGGCACTTACAATGAACTACCTCCTCTGTCTGTCAGGAAACGGCACTATATATCAACAACTTCCTACACTAGATAGCAGCATACCTAATTACCTGACTAACATTACTCTCAGTCAGAAGGACGTTCAAGGCATCATTTCAGCTATTGATTCCTCAAAAGCTAATGGGCCCGATCACATCAGCGGATAGCTAATAATATTAATATCCAACGCAATTTCTGAACCTCTTAACGAAAACAGTACCGAGCATCTTGAAATTTGCCAATGTAACTGTCATATTAATTAAAGGCGACTCATCAGAGTGTGGAAATTATAGGCCCATATCTCATCTTAGTATCTTGGTTATAACATTCTTTCAACTTTCTTAGGGACAAGTCTGTTCTAACTAACCGCCACAGTGGCTTTTTAGATGGGTATTCTAGTATTTACCAACTTACTGATTACTGATATCGCACACTACTTTTGTCAAGCCATTGATCAGGGATTCTACACACGAGTGTCATAAGTAAAGTCTCTGGACTCTGTCACAGGCTTAAAGCTGTGGGGATACGAGGAGATATCCTTAAATGGTTTCACAACAATTTAGATCGAAGAAAACAGTCCGTTGTTACTTGGGGGTATCGTATTTCTGACGATCCATCCTAGTGTAAATATGGTCATCAATTGGAAGATACCGTCTAACCATCGAAACACTACTATCTTACTAAATTGACGACACGCGTTTTACGAAATCACCACAAGGTTACGGGGGCAACTTAAAACATCCATAGTATTTCAGAGGCGGATCCTAATTTTTGACAGTGCCCTTTTTTACTGCTGAAAGTGCCTTTTCTCAGACCCAAATATGTCCGTTCTGAACGTTTGCTTAGACGAAAATACCAGCCAAATAGCTTTTGGAATGGCTACAGATGCAAGGAAATGACGGATAATTTTCTTGAGCACCGTCCCCCCACCCCCCTCAGCGGCGTGCCCCGTCTCCACGGTCAGTGCCCTCATTTTGCGCCCCCCCCCCTTTTCAAAATTCCTAGATCCGCCCCTGTATTTCCATTTTCATATTGCTTGTTTATTTATAAAATGTAAACACATGTATCCCCCAATTCCTATTCAGATACAAATCTAAATAAAGACATTGTTTATAAAATAAATGTACCTAGTCAATAGAAAGAGATGCCTAAACATTATTCATTTTTATACTTGGTGGTGTTTTAAACACTTTCATTTCATTTGTATTATAATTAAATGACCTACCTGATCGTCACGGAATCGCTATAAACAAAAAACAAAAATTCATGATTACCAGGAATGTATACGTGAATTAAAACGCAATATGAATGACCACGCGCTAGAAATATTTTACATAAATAACCCGTATTAGCTATACATCTATCAAACTTAAAAATAATTTTACAAATACATAATTGAACTAATTATCAATTAAAATATTAGAAATGAATAAACAAACAAACCCATTAATATTCTTTGAGTGGCATTTAGTAATTAAACAGTAAATAGGGCCTGTTTGAAGGTTTTATTCTCAAGGCAAGGTTTCGAATTTGACTTTGGGTAACACTGCGTCCTGTCTTACACTATTGTTCATAATAATAATAACAATTTTCGTATATTATAATTTTTGCGCTAAGCCATCATTTTCCATAAACGACAATGGGGCGTCGACCAGCTGGGTTTGCCTTGTGAATATTACATTGACTTTGATTCTGATTTCAAACATCCCATCGAGGTCGGGGACTCGGGACCTTTTGTGCTTATGTGTTCTCAGTCATGTTGCAGCAAAATGAACTAAAGCTCTTTTAATTCAGTTTCTGGCCATTTGATAGTAACTTACGGCCTTCAGCCTCCCCTCTTACAAAAGTTTAAAGGCCACAATCTTGGTTTGGACCACCGACCTTTCACACGGGAATAGACGGTAGTTCCACCATATTGTCCACCATCAAATTATTACTACGAGCTAACGGGAAGAACCCTCCACTAACAATTTATTCTAGTGGGGATGATGATACTCAATAACAAGAAGCTCTTTCTGAAACCCAACCGACAATTGCAGATCTTCGAACCAGTCCCCGAATTCAAGATCAGAGATGGATTAAGTTGAATTGTAAAAAGAGGTGGCACGATTAAACGGGCTCGGCTTCTAAACATCTACCAACCCAGATAGTGGGATAGCGGAATAGTGTCATGTCTTGCAAACTGACGCGTTTCACAGATACAATATTAGTCCTAGTATATTGAATGCATAGTAGCCTATTAGTATCTACACGTGCTATGAAATCACCATTACACGATATACATATACGGCGACAACAAATGAGAAACTATATCAAATTTTACCTTTCCTGCCTGTCACTGTTACCTTCAATCTGTGGAAACAATAAAAACGTTTCAGATCTTTGTTAAGAATGTTCAAAGTAAAGACAAAAAATATGGGAGGGCGGATTAATGTGCTCGTGTGCCTTCTAACGGTCTATGATAGATTTGAACAGTTTCGTTAAAACTTTATTAAATGTGATAAGACGAGAAAGTTGACACGGGCTACAACGCATCCCCATAATCAAGTGCAAAGAAACCGGAATGCATGTTTGACTCGATTTTACAGAAAACAAAAAATATATTGTAGCCAATCGATTACTGAGATACGATCATCTGAAAATGTGATGAGCCATATTTCAAAAACTGTTAGTCCGACCAAGCTGAAATTTGGCATGTCACTTTTGTAAGCCAATATTGCGAAGGGCCAAAGCTGAGAACAAAATTATTCGAGATAATATTTTTCTCGGCGCTTTTTTATGGAGTTAAGCTTCTATTTAGCTACTGTCAGTTTGAAAAGTTTTGAGTAATTAGCTATTTAAACATACATTATGCAAGAGCTAAATCTGGAAATTGCACGCCTTTCATTAGGTCTGAAATGATATATAAATGATTCATTGGACATTAATCAACTTAACCAGACCATAATCAACTCTCGATGTCATCGCTAGCCTGCCATATTTACTGGATTACAATCCTATCTGATGCTTAACGTCCATTAATAATTAAATCAAAAAGCGGATAATCGAGACTATGTTTTTTATCGTAATGATAAGTAATGATGATCGAGGCTGGACTCAACATTCAATCGCTACATTATTTAGTTTTTAACAATGATAGCGAGAACTGACAGATCTTTACCTAATCTCTCTTAATGTAACTTTAATTTAAGTCACATTTGTTAAAATGACACAGGTATATATATGTTTAAATTCGCTGCGGTATTATTGTTGGTTCCATTTTAGCAACTGGTTCCTGAAACGGTACCTGTACGGATACGAAGAAGTCTGTGAATAATTCATTCCAATGTCACCATACACTGATTTATTGAATAGCATAGCTTTCTTAAGTTTGAACAGGTTCATTAAATTAAGTTATTTACATATTAAGACGTAATATCCCCCCACACCCCAAAAAAAGTAAAATGCGTAAAAACATACACACAAAAATAAGTTATTGTATATCAAAATGTCACTTTAAAGCACGGTGTTAAAAATCCGCATGTGAGAAGAGAGGGTGGGTCATTAAAGTAGAATGTAGGGTAGTGGTCATAGTAAAGTCTTAAGTATCCCACAAAATCTATAGCTACGGAAACTAAAATTATCGAAATGGGCAAAGAAAAACATCCCCGAAATCAAAATATTGAAAAATGGGAATGTGCGACTGGCGTTTGAAAATGCCTGCGATGCTGAACTGTCGTGCAAGATTGAACAATTAAACGGAGCGGAAGGGGTACTTGCCCACCCATATCTCTAACCCGGGAGCAGGGTATTATTCATGATGTCCCACGATCTACTGGCCAATTGGTACGAAGGTACAAGTGTATATAGGTAGAGAGATACAGATGGCAAAAGCTCAGCAACCATACACGTTTATAAAGGGGCAACTTAGCCTATCAGATAACTGTTAAAAGTAAATCAGTGTGCGAAAAATGTTTAGACTCGCACAGCAGTAATACCTGTTCACCAAATTGACTCAAAAAATTGGAAATTCTTAGAATTCAATACACTAAGAACAATTGGTTTAGGGAAGCATTTTTTAAAATAAATATTATCCATTGATACACAAGCAACAAACGTTGAAAGGCAAAATCAAACTTCGATAAGAATAAACCAGATGAATCAAATAGTCATTACACCCAACATTCAAAACAGGAACGTTACTGTTTCTATGAGTTTTTATTAGATACAACAAATAACAGAAAAAAAAAGAATTCAGTAATTAAAAACCGAAGTGCAAAAACGTTTATTATTGACAACCATCTTGAAATAATTAGCACAGTCCCTAATCATGCAATCAACAATACTCTGAAAGGTGAATCGGATATTGAGGTTTGAGACGATGATGATGACATCTCAGATGATGACATCTTACGTGCAGCTAAAGAAAAGAAAATATCTAACATATGTTACGTTTAAGCTAAGTCAGACAACAATTGTTGATTCAGTGATTTGGTCATTTATTTAATTAATAATTAGCTAAATTACTAAAAACGCTACATGCCGACCGTGATACAGTAACGTAAAATAAAATAGATTCGTGGGGTCGATTCCATATAAACCTTTTTTTCGTTAACGGAGGGTGCGGTTTACCCGAGCGGGTCATTTGAAATGGAATGACCCGTTTGCCTTAGACATGGCAAGGTTTGGGGGCGTTTTGGAAAGTGGACCATGAAAAATTTGCTTGAAAAATAATAACTTATATTATCTTGTAAAATGTGGGGAAAATATATTCTACAAAATTTTATTCTGTTGTGTCCTTTCAAAAATTTCATCTCAGACCCCCTGAGATCCAAAGGTATTAGACTTAGTAAAAAATAAAAAAGAAATTCATTAATTTCTTCTCAGACCCCCTATATGCCGGTGTGTTACCACATTCCACAAGATTCTCGACTTATAATAATTTTGATACAGTGTTTTTGGTTTGTGGTGTTTTTTGCCACAGTAGTTCCACAAGATATTGGACTGAATTTTTTTTTTCAAAAGTTTGCTCTCAGGCCCCCTATATTCCTGTGTGGTACCACATTCCACAAGATTTTCGACTTAGAATAATTTTCATAGAGTGTTTTGGGTCTGTGGTGTTTTTTGCCACAAGAGTTCCACAAGATATTAGACTTAAAAAAAAAATAGTTTTTTTCTCCAAAATAATTTTGATAGTGTTATAGGTCTGTGGTGTTTTTTACCACATGAGTTCCACAAGTTATTGGTCTGTGGTGTTTTTTACCACAAGAGTTCCACAAGATATTGGACTTAGAAAAAAAAAAGTTTTTTCTACAAAATTTCTTCTCAGACCCTCTATATGCCCGCGTGGAACTCTTGTGGTAAAAAACGCCACAGACCCATAACACTATCAAAATCATTCTAAGTCGACTAAGTCGAAAATCTTGTGGAATGTGGTACCACACAGGCATATAGGGCGCCTGAGAGTCCAATATCTTGTGGAAATCTAGTGGTAAAAAACACCAAAGACCCAAAACACTCTATGCATATTATTCTAAGTCGAAAATCTTGTGGAATGTATTTATTTTCAGAAACCCAATATCTTGTGGAACTGTTGTGGTGAAACGTTCCACACAAACGCCCCCAAACCTTGCCTTTAGCGGTAGAGGAACTCATCACACATAACTAAACATAACTTACCCGTGTGTTTACTCCTTCTAGGACAGAACTAACTGAAATCCAAGATTAATTAGAAATTAGCAGGATCAGAAATAGAATATAAAGGTATAATTGAAGTATGACGAGTCCATTCAGTCTATGCTGTCACAATGAGGATTTAATAAACAGGAAACCATTATGTATGAACAAATTTAATATCATTTCAAATGGCCGATTTAGTCGACAGGTCCAATAGCCGATATAGTAGAGCTTTATGATACAAACTTTTTCTGTTTGCAGCCATCAACAACATACAATCTCGCAAAAATTAAATAAAGCAGCTCTTCAGAAATCCTGGACTGACCGACGGACAAACGCCACCACCATAATGTAAGCACCTTTGGTTAACAGTGCTGAGTAGTGATCAATCTATTATATCAAGCCCCTCACACTGGGAGAATGGTTGATAGCCTTGCAGCTGTCATAACAACGGAAAGCTCTAATAATATTATAAACAGGTACTTACCAACTCCACTGCTTAATAGCGATATAATACTACCTCCGTGACAACTAGAGCGGGCTTCTGCCAATGCTGTTTTACCACGGTTATCTTTAGCATGAATATTGGATCCGAACTTCACTAAGGTATCTAAGATACCCTCAAAATCAATATCGGTACGATCGACATTGCAACATGCAGCGTAATGAAGTGGTACTCTGCCCTCTCTGTCGGTCATGTTGATAATTGTAGGCCATCTTATGAGAATACCAATTGTCTTGAGTTTGCCTCGTTTAGTTGCTAGATGTAAAGCATTGCTTCCATCATTATCCTTGGCATTTATATCAGCCCCCAAATCTATTAAATACTCGACAATTTCTGGAATGTCGTAATGCGAATCACAGGCACTGAGTAGAAGGGTTCTGTTCTCTCGGTCCACAGAACGTATGTCAATATCTGTAAACGAACTGATGTACAGTAAGGTATCAATATGGTCTAATTGGACGGCTGTGCGAATCAGCTTGTCTCTGTCAGCTTTAGTCTGGTGCTTTATAACACCAGAGTCCGGATCATGTAAATACTCCAATTTATCTTTCCATTCCTTCCTGGATTGAATGCTAACACACAGTAAATCTAACCCAGACTTTGTTTTGACGCCAAATAACTCTGGTGTGGAATTTGCAGTGTAAGACATAACTCTTTTAAGTTCTTCTAGATATCCAAATAAGCAAACATAGTGAATAAAATGGCCTTCGTCTTCCCATTCGCCAAGTTTCATCTTAATGTCAGGGCTAAACAGTAAATGAGCATGACCGTCGTTCAGAAATGTCTGCAAAAATGTATCATCTAGAAATGCTTGGTGGTATAGAACAGACACATTTTTCTTACTGATTTCATGAGACAATCTTGAACACAGGTCAACATACAATTCCGGCTTGATGAAAATCTTTCGATCATCGCGCACCGTGGATACGCCATCCATTAAAAGCTGAAACGGACAATATTTTATCGCTTATTTGCGATATTTTCTCGAAACATGGAATAAATAACTTCGCATCACCGGTTCTGGTAAGAACATACGCTTATCTGTATCATCATCGCATCTTACAAAAGAGCCATATAGTCCACTGCATGAATCTATGATCTGGTCTGGTAGCACTTTACGGTCGAATACCTTACATACACTGTCCAAGATGTCTCTTATTTCTGGCCCAGTACGTTCTAACAAATTCCACTGCGAAACTGGTTGCAGACCAAAGACAACAAATAAAGCTATATACCTATTTTTGTCTTCCTTCCAGTAAACATCAAATTCCGCATGTAAAAAGTCATCCAGACTTTTTAATATATCTGGAGTTTTATCTTCCGAGGTTTCACAACATAGTTTGACAACTAAGGGAAACCCAAAGCAATCTGAGCTATATTTCAACAGTTCATCTAACTCGTTGTCGCTGTTATTATTACCTAAATGGTATCGCAAAATACTTTTTTTTTCTTCTTTGTTGAGTTGGAGTGTTTTCTTATGAAGACTAATTTGATATAATTTTTTGAATATATCATGACGTGTAAGATGTTTACATGTCTCATAAACATCATTTCTGACAACATAAATTATTGCCCATTTGTGTTTTGCCGTTGTCAAGTAAAGTTTCCTAAAGTGTGTTCTCCAATCCTCCATTTCTTGTTCAGAGTTGCTTAGCCAAATACCAAACATATCATCAATAATTAGAAGGTAGTTTTTATTATCTGTGCGCTTTATGGTTTCCATGTCCTCTGGTCCTCTTATTTCCAAAGGAACAAAATTCGAGTTAGCTTCCAAAAACAAATTAGCTATCATCCTACACAACTCTGTTTTGCCATCACCTACAGCGCCAATTATACCCAAAATAAAATGTTTCATTAAAATATCTATCCCTTTCGTCAAGGCCCTTGTCTTAACATATTTTTCCCTCGCTGTTTGTTCAAGGAATGTTTTGGCAGCTATAAAGAAAATAAATATATATTTGAAAACATTGCATCAATGCGTAACATCGAATTGTGTTCACAAGGTTTCCGGAACAGGGAGTTAACTCCGGAATGGACGATTACGCAACGCTGTTCATCGAAAGGGTCCTTTGAAAGCTCAACAAGACAGAGATAAGGGTTGTCGTTATATTTTAGTTTGTCATACATATTCTGTCAAATATTCAGCTTTAAAAATAGTGTTCTCATTGGTCAATGTATTGTGGGCATATAAAAAGGGTCATAACCCCCGTATTGAGGGTCAGATGCGCTTTTAAATCAAAGTCATGCGCGATCGATTCATACTTAACATATATGTTAAGTATAATCTTCATTCGACAAACATTGTGGCCTGGTTCAAATGAAATGGGGATTAAGCGCCGTACTTTGTTGCGTACTGGGTTAATGGAGACGGAAATACGCCAGCAATTCTTCTATGACGGGTAATTTGCCAAAACAGTCGTGCTACAGCCTACTGGCATGGGTTCTTGTAGATGCATATCATTGTGTACAGGGCCTTAGGTTTGTCGTGCCATCCGAACGAATGGATACTGTCATTGTTCGGTCCTCCTTCATGGAGCACTGACAATGGGAAACCACACCGGAAAACATTGTCAAAAAACTTAGAACCAACGATCTTTTGTATACAGTGTTGTTTGCACAATGCGCAATTTTGTGGATTTGGCGCTATAATAGTGTTGTTCGTTATCATTATATTTTTTACAGTTATGCCCCATTTTGTCGAAACATGTGAGCCAGAGGTTTCATTAAAATTTTCTGCAACTTTCCAGACACTTTTAAGTAATGGCTATAAGTCCTATATTTTAAATATTCGTTGAAGGTGTTTGACCATATCAAATGTTGTCTGAATGGGATTGGGGATCAGGCTTAGCCTATGTAAAACCGCTCTTCCTTACCAAATGTTGAGGGTGGGTTCATGGTAACTTTAGTCTTGTCTCTATACAAGTAGTATATATATGCCTTTACGACAAATCCGATATAATTTATCAAAAAGTGTAAACTACATATAACTTACATATTTCACATTCAGATGGTTGTACACGAGTTTTACTCGCAGGAATTTCTTTCTCTGAAAAATAATAAACCGGTTAAAATCTACCCTGTGTTCAGGTGGAAATTGTCTAATAAAAAATATAATTTCTAGTACTTTGTTTACTATTACATTGACGTTACCCTGCAAAAACAATGAATGTATTTTCTGAAATGAAACAAAAAATTAATTCAATATAGCCCGGTCGCTAAACTAAGTATTTCGAGTGAACCTGGAAATTGTATACAAAAACCCCAGTCACCCTTGAGCATTTTGGGAAATTCAAGATGGCATCCAAGGCGGTTACTATTTCCAATAATCCCCTATAACTCCCATAGTATTTAGTCTAGGATTATGTGTTTGGTGTCTTTTCTAAACTACTAAAATCAATCATAACAAAAGATTTGCATACAATTTCTAGGTTCAGCCATAGACAGCAATTAACTCCGTGGGAGTCTTCATTAACCGTGTTGGTGTAGAAAAGGAGGACCAGGGTTCTTATTAATGCATACACTTCCGTGTCGGCTTCCAGAACCTACTTCTAAATTTATATGGAAATTTTTAGACATTTTAAAGTTACAATTTCATATTTTTAAGTTATATTTTTACAATGTATTAAAATAAAGCCTTAAAATATAACGTTTGAAAACAGCTATGGCATGGGGGGAATAGAAAAACAAGGGAGGAAATTATTTCCGGTGTGGGTGACTTTTAAGTGTGTTAAATGATGCCTATAATCCTAAAATAGTGTACAATATAGGAGCGGGGGCTGTGTCCATCAAATGGGCTTAAAACAGATCCAATTTTTCAAGAGTGAAATGTTATGTAGTATACGATGCCGATTGGTAATCAGTCCGTCGTTGGGGGGTTGTCGTGATATTAGGGATCAAAGGTCATTTATTTGCACTGAAAAGTGAATGCGCATCAATTCTTATATCATGAAAACATGCTGAAATGATCGAAATTAATCATCCCTTCAATAAGAATGTAAACTTGCTAAATTCACCTTTGTTCTTTGTGACCCCGGAGGTCGAAAGCTGGAATTTAAAGCAAACAAATGTGAGTTCGCCAACTCCTTCGCCACTACTAATAGCGCGACTGTTTGCGCTTATTCACCAAAAGGACGCTAATTAATGAAATATTCTCAAACCAAATTTACAAGGATTTACTAAGACCAACATAATTATGGGGTGGGTGGCGTGTCTTTGCTTTCCCTTTCTTTACAGGCGGTGTACGTTACAGACCGCAATGTTAAAGTATCCAAAGTCGGCATGGAAGATAAAACAAGGAAATTCCGAACAATGTTACTGAAATAAGACTTCCATTATTATTTCTTGTGCATTAGACCATTTTCGACAATTATGTCATTATAGTCACATGGGTAAGATTTTAATGACCTTAATGAAGAAGTTAGCTCATACCGAAATAAAAACCCACTTTATTTTGTAAACATGGCTACGACTGTAGCAAGCTTACCAATTAAACAGGTAAAGTTCAAAGTCGGCGAAATTGTAATAATTATGATAATGATAATATTAATTAAGTTCAGAACCTATTTAGCCAAATTGTTTGAACACCTTCCATAAAATACTCATTTGCATTTAAACTAAATTGAAATCTTACCTAATTTATCTGCTATTGGGCTAAAACTAGTTTCTCTTAACGCCTCTAGGAATGTCTGGTAACAATCGCCACATTCTGTGATGAGGGTGTCCAATAGTTGTTTTACTCTTGGTCTACCAGTCTTTTCTTCGTTTATACGGGTCATTGTATCCATAGTAAGAACATGTCTGGAGAATAAGGTGTCGACCAGGTTTTCAATATTAAACATATTTTGGAGCATGTATTCGTAATTTTCCTGCATTCTCGTATAATCTTTGTTGGGCATTCTGAGATGACTGAAAGTCGCCAATTTGCTCATGTTTTTGTTGTTTTTTTTTTTGCTGAAAGATAAAGGTCGAGGTCAGTTTCTCATGCAATTTAAGATAGGATCAACTTGGTCCAAAACAGAAAACGATGGATAAGTGCAGTTAGTCCACGTCGAAAGGTAATGTGAATATTCTACTTGCGTCAATTTCCCAACGGTTTTCATTCAAAGCAATAAAGGTATTTGCAATTTCGTGAATTTGCAATTTGGGGTATATAAAATGGAACATAGTCATGCTTTTATTATTCTTGCAGCCTAGAATGATCTTTCCTCCATGGTAGATGTAGCTGGGTTACTTGATATTTAAACCCGGCTATCATGTTACCTTTAAATCAAAATGACATCTATACTATTCAAAAAAAAGTAGGGGATATTTGATTTTGGGGGCATAATACTAAAATATGCAAATGACTACGAAACAAGTCACTATAGAACCTAACAGAAGAAACATTTCCAGTTACATGTGACGCCCAAACGCACCAATAGCTACCGCATGTAATGCAGGTGATGCTTGGGATCATCATGGGGGTCCAACCCAAGATTTGCACGACTCTGACTTTGAATGTTACAGTCATTGGGGCATTGGATTCCAGGGTGGAAACATCAGTTTAATTGTTTTAGTGACCAGAAAACAAATTTTGATATGCGTCGGCTTACCCAAAATGAAAGGTTACGTGCCCTTGGCATGCTACAGATCGGCACAACACAGGCGGTTGTGGCGCGGACGATGAATGTTTCTCAGTCTGTCATAAGCAGGCTATGGTCCAGATACCGTGATACACAATCTGTACAGGACAGACCACGCTCAGGTCGACAACTCAAGCCCAGGATCGATTTATCCGTACCTTGGCCTTGAGAAATCGTGTCATCACAGCAAATCAGATCAGCGCTCGTCTTCAAACAGACACTGGTGTGAGAGTGAGTGGCCAGACGATTCGGAATTGACTGCATAGGGGTCACCTTCACGCCCTCGCGTGATCCCTTGTTTGAGAGATCATCACATTCAGGCAAGACGTCGTTGGTGTAGGGATCGTCAACACTGGGATAATCGACGCTGGAGCAATGTGATGTTTTCAGATGAGTCAAGGTTCACTGTTGATTTTTTGGACAGACGTAGGAGGGTGTGGCGTCGTCGAAACGAGCGCTTCCAAGACGTTAACGTCATCAGACATGATCGATTTGGGGGTGGTTCTGTTATGGTGTGGGGAGGCATCACTGTTGCTGGAAGAACGGCTTTACATGTTGTTGCAGGGCGTGTTACAGGCCAGTACTACCGGGACAACATCTTGGCAGTCCATGTTGTGCCGTTCGCACGACGTCATGGCCGCCGTTTCATCTTCCAGGATGACAACGCAAGATGTCACAGGGCCAGGATCGTTACAGGTTACCTCCAACAGCAGAACATCACCACATTACCTTGGCCAGCACTGAGTCCCGACCTCTCCCCCATCGAGCAAGTCTGGGACATGCTTGGACAGAGGTTACGTCAACGTCAACAACGTCCTGCCAATGTCCAAGAACTTGCTGCTGCGTTGCAACAGGAATGGGACAATCTGGACCAAAATGACCTTAGACGTCTCATTAGGAGTATGCCACGTCGGATCAATGCTTGTTTGGCAAACAGGAGGATTTACCCATTACTGACTTTGTTGTGATGCTGTGGTAACTTTGCTGTTTGACCCCGGTTATCATTTTACCCTTATAATGGTCAGTCTGTGCCTTACTTAGTCTAACGATCATTTGGAATAAATCGATGAATGTGAACTTCATTTCATTTTGTCATTTGTTTCTTCGTCAGTTTCATTAGGTGACTTTAATAACACTTAAAAATCAAATACCCCCTACTTTTTTTGAATAGTATATTATAACATGTTGGATCCAAAGGGATCATCGAAGAATTCATGGACCGCTCTATATTTACTTATTTCCAAGACCGAAAACTCTTCATATCGTTTTGTAGCCGAATTTCGAAAATTGAAAACGTGTGCATCTTAAGACGCTCAACTACTCCCTACAACAGGAGATGCAATAGAAAGTTTAGGTGCCAGCAAACCTATGTATTTCTAAACCCTTGACCTAAAAAGTTTATCTTTAAATCAAATCTCTAGTGATCCAAAATCACAATCCTATTCAGCTTTTAGATGTCATCTAGGGCTTTATCAAAGTCCCGCAACTAGTCATGAAAAGTGTCCTTTGTGGTCGTTAAGGTAAACAATTATGGCAAGTGTCATTTTGCATATGCTGAAATAAATTATGTAGGACATACATTGTGTTCTATGGGTAATTCCCCAGAAAAAGCGACGCCTGTTGCAAATTATACCACACCTACATGCCTGAAATCTCTTCGTGCTTTTCTTGGCGTATCAGGGTACTAAAGAAAATTTATCATAGCAGCACCGCTTTACGCTCTTCCGAGAACAGTAATAGATTATACTTGGACATTCGAATGTCAAAATCGTTTGATGAGCTAAAACGTTTATTAGAATCTGCCCCTAGTTAAGCTTATTCTTCACTATACAAACCTTTCCGACTTCACACTGATGTGAGTTCTGTTGGTGTCGGGGCAAGATAGTGTCGAAAGAGTTTTTTCTTGTATCAGTCGGTGGTTATCTCCTATGGTATTATTGAATAAGAATGTTTTGCCTTAGTGTTTGCAATCACGACACCTTGACAATCATCTTAGATACTGCAGTCGTTGATCATTCTGCTCTAAAATAGCGTTTGTTTACCGCAGAGGAACCACCCACAGAAAATGCTGATGCAGTCAGTCGTCGGGAATATTCAACAGATACGTCGAATGAAGAATGTGATCTTGACGTGCTTCTATACTATGATGTAAAACCTCTTTAGTGACATTAATATAGGTCAATGTCAAGGTCCATCTATAAATAAAATGCTCTCCCGGATAAATCTTTCGAAACACGAAAAAGCAAATGAAATCAACAATATTTGTGAAACTGTATGGCACAAAGAATATCTGATGTCATCACAATGGGCTTATCCATGGTATTCTGATAATACTGGCTGTTACCGCCGATTACTTTATTACTGTCCATTCGACACAAACTATACCATTTCGGTCGGGCTAACACATGGTTCAGTTTTATTTCGATAATTAGTTTGTGCGTAGAGGTCTTTAGTAGTGGGATGTAACTAGAGGATCCAGATAAAACCCACGTCGGGCAGGCGACCCCATTCCTTGTCACGTACAACCGGGGAATCGAAACCACTCCAGTTGACTCAATGACTGACCATATGATACAGCGCATACTTGCTGACCATTGTTACATAATATTAAGCAGTTGTAGTTTCTAGCTGTGAGTTGGAGATACAATCAGCCCAGCTCATGTATGTAAAAGGTCACGTTAGATAATCGTATATAGTGGTGAAATAAGTTATTACACATCAATGCTTATCGCAAAACATAATCTGATTTCCCCATAATATCGTCTTTATGTAAGTTCTTTTATTCGATATCATTTATGCACTTACAATTATAGGTAATTAGATAACTTCAATGAACTGAATTAGCGTTAATTGGCTGAGGTATATGACATCAAGGAGACTGGCTAGAGGAGCTGGAAAGATCAAGGCAGAACCGAGGTTAATGGAAGCAGACGTGAACTGGGACGATGGCCGAAATGACTACAATATATGTCATGTTCCTGTATTGGTTGTTAGAATTATAGATGTATAATTATTAATGCGTGATCGTCTGTACTGTTAAAATAAAGACATCAAATTCAGTCATCGTTAATATTAGATCTACACCATTCGGTCATCAAACTTTATTACCACTTGAACGAAATGGGCCAAATCGAACCGATTGTAGGCCTTCTTCTGCAAATAATTATAGCGGACTTCGTGTAAGTCTACGCGCGTAGGCAACTAAAATGTCGATTATTAATTTCCCTAGGTCTCACAATACTGAACAAGCCGAAATCATAAAGTAAGTAGATGGCACATATTGGTTAATTTCACATTTATCTTTTTCAAAAGTATTCAGCAATCAAATTGATTATCTAACCTCGGTTAATAACTGTCCCCTCGGTTAATAATTGTCCCCCGCTTAATAAACAACTTGGTGTAGGCGTTTATTGGGTCAATACCTTGATGGAGTTCGAAGATGAGAATTTTCTGCTTCGGGGTGATCAGAGATAAGCTATTTGATTTGTTGATGTTTTGGGACACGATAACTTTAGTTTTAATTACGTCAGAGTGATGAAACTTGGTGTATAGTTTCATTACATCAATACCTTGACTAAGTTCGATAATAAACATTTTCTGCTCAGGGTAAGCAAAGTGATAAGCAATTTGACACAATAACTCTCCATCTTATTGAGCTAGAATGTTCAAACTTGGTGTAGGTGTTTATTAGGTCAATGCATTGATGGAGTTCGAAGATGAGCATTGTCTGCTTACGGTAAGCAATCTGATTGGCTGATGCTTTGGGGCACGATAACTTTGATCATAATGAAGTAAGAGCGATGAAACTCCAAATATAGATTCATTATGTCATTACCATGACCAAGTTTGATGGTGAGAATTGTCTGTTTAGGCTTAGGAGCGATAAGCAATTTGACTGATCACTTTGGAACATAGCAACTTAATTGAGGTAGGATGTTTAAACTTGATGTTCATCAGGTGAATGTCTTGACTAAGACAATGATTAACATTTCGAGCTAAAGTTAAGCGATTTCATTGGCCGATGCTTTCGGACAAGATAACCTTGATTCTATCTGATAGAGAGTGATGAAACTTACAGTGTAGTTTGATTGCTCGATACTTTTGAAAAATATAAATGTGCGATTAATTAATATGTGTCATGTATTTATCTTGTTATCTTGTCTCAAGGCATCGACCAACGACATTGCTTAACTCTGCCTGGTTTTAAAGGGAAATATTAATCACTGAGCAAAATTAGGGTATGTATGAATATAAATGTGACCAGAAAACGTGTCATTTTCTGACTGCATCAAAAAGTGTTGGCGTGGATCAAAATTTGCCGCTTAAGTAATATAGTTGAAATCGGTGCCAAACGTTGCTATGTATGATCCGATTCTAAAAATATCGAATCGGACTTGTTTCAGTGGACACTGGGGCACATTCCTAATCTGACCACTTAAAATCTGCCCCACCCACAAAAAAGGCCAAAACCCAACCCATCACAACACATTAATCCATAAGAAAAGACAAACTTAAAATGGAGAACATAATTTAGTAGACATGGTTAAAGTCTGACACAAACACAGCTGGAACCATATTCAATCAGTTATATATTTGATGAACAACTTCAGTTTTGATCTTTTATATAATTTCGAAAAATGCTTCACTAAGAGGTTGTGATCGAAGGGTTCTGAATGTTTATTGATGTTGAGAAGTTATTGAGGTGAAGGAACGTCATTTAGAGCAGAATACGTAATAGACAGTATTTCAAAATTGATACGTTGACGGACTGGAAGCCAGTGGAGATCTTTCAGAATTGGTGGCATATGTTTATTTGGTTTAATCTTGGTTATGATTTTGGCTGTTTTATTTTGAAGTTTCTGAGGTCGTTTAATTTTATTTTCAGGTAGATTGTACAAAAGAGAATTATAGTAGTCGAGTCTTGGTGTAACCATATTGTTTACCAGCAATGACAGATCTAAATATCCAATAGTATAAATCTGAAAATTAATACGTTTTACACATGTACATGGCTGAAATTTGTTTATTCGTGTTCAGATTAGCGTCAAAAAAAAAAAACAAAACACCAAGATGTTTTACACAATATTTTGGTGTAATAAAGATATTGATAAATTGACAGTTGTCTGTTTTATATGAAGACTGTGACAAATCACCATCTTTTTAAAAGATTTGTGAAATACTATAACAATACAAAAACAATTAGGAAAGTCCATTTACAAATATAATTACAAATACTGTAGCATACATAAATCAAGTATGGCTTATTGAGCCAAGTGTCAAAATACAGGGGCTCTACAATTTTATTATAAATGTTATTTTTTAACTCAGGATATCCAAGTTCTAGTGCTAGATAGCTCATTTATTATAGTTTTATCCGTTGATGAGGATATCAATAGAGCATACAGACAATAAGCCCGGGTGTCAGAGTAGTGATTCCAAGCTGTTGTGTGTAGGCTATCAGAGATAAATTTCCAGATATAAGTGTTTCGTGCCTTCACGGCTCTATTCTTGTAGACAGCGATGGAAAGTGTGCTAATTGTTGTCCAACGGCACATTGTAATTTTTTTTTTCATATCTTTCCAATGAGCTAAACTTATAGTCCTCATTAGTGCTGGAAAGTATATTTTATCCCGTTTTTACTTCATACACTGTCCATTTCGACTTTCTTTTATTATATACTCTGTGATATCTATATGTAAAATATATAAATAATTATTATTGAATTGGATTACTGCACAATAAATACGTTTTATTGAATGATAAATTTGTATTACTTCTTTAAACCTGCCTTCAGTATATCATTTTAATTATGTAACGTATAATGTAAATTGAATATATTGAAAATTGCATTCAAATTCCTTTTTCTGAGCAAAATTATGAATCAATATTATGAAAGTTTTAAATTTTGGCAAGCAATTTCCTAAACTAAATTGTTCATATTCTCGGTTGTCATGTAGCATTGTAATGATAACAAACAAAGTCTTGATTTTCAGTCCCTCAGTGAGTGCGGTCATACAATGGTTTAAGAAACTTATTGGAGGCAATATATCTAAGCCACATGCTGGTCTAGAGGGTTAATTATGGGCTTGATATGTGAATAAATGTGTAAAACAAGATTTTAATTGGATTTCCATGTCTCATCATTCCAAATAATTAATGTTGTTTAAGGCAATGATCGTTGAGGTAAAGTGTCAAACGAACGGACTTGCGAACCTCGACGAATTCCACTCACGAGCGCTAAAGTAAGGAGTACTTATGGAGGCTATGGGGGACCTCCCCCAGATAACTTTGAAAAATTGACTGTAGGAAATGCTGTCTGACAGTATTCAGTCAGGCACCGATCGTAGAGATAAATGAGCTGATCGGATGCCGTCTGTCGCCTATTCACTTTTCTTTCCGACGCCAGAGAGGAAAGTGTCAAATGAAACTCAACGAAGTCCCCAATAATTTGAAAAGTAGACTTCCTGAAATACAGTCTGGCAGTATTTCAGGCATTGATCGTCGATACAAATAGAGCTTAACAGATACCGCTAGTTTATCCGACCAGAGAGGAAAGTATCAAACGGGCGGAGTGAGTGACTCAAAGTGAATGAATATTTTCGCCACTATTTTTTGTGAAATGAACGGACTTGCGATCCTCAAATTGATCGTCGAGATACTGCATGTCGCCAAATCACTAGTTTATCGGACCAGATAGGAAAGTGTCAAACGGGCGGAGTGAGTGACTCAAAGTGAATGAATATTTTCGCCACTAAATTTTGTAAAATAGACTGCCGGGAATGCCGCGAGGTAGCATTTCAAACACAGGTCGTGGAGATAAATAGAGCTGGCCAGATAATGTTCGTCGCCAAATCACCAGCTATCCGAATAAAGAGGGAGATGTCAAACGAACGGAGTGAGTGTATCAAGCGAATGCATATTCTCGTTGCGCTGAACCTATACCCCAAAACTTGGAGGATCGTAAAAAGCAGGATGGGCTTTGCTGGGAGAAGGATACCCAATTGAGAACATTACAACCTCCAACTTGCTCCAGGGTCTGCCATGTGGCTAATCAGACGTGGATGCAAGGGTGGCAGCTCAAGTAGTACGTGTGCCTGTAGCTACACTAGGAGTGGCTTAGAATATACAATATTTTGCGCTTGTGCTTTTGCAGGTTGCAGCCAGAATCTTGACTAGAGTATTAAACTGGATATTGCCTAGTTTTGTGGGGGTTATGTTCCTGTATCGCGGGTAGAATTTGATTTTTTAAATGATAAACAAACAGCGTGTGTCTCCCTTTTCAGGGACGATCGATGTGACCCCGGATCCCCTGATAGGGATATGTGTGGTGTTATCCTATCACTCATCCGCTCCTTTGTCCAGAAATATATAGTTTGTCTCTGGATTTAGTTTGGTTCGGTAAAATAATCGCCCCAAACGCCGCGAACGAGTTAAAGGACCATATGGACTGGCATGTTTGATTTTACTATCATCTAATCACCCCACAACATAATAAATTAGTTCAGTGTATTTCTTGACCCAAGAAACATATGATAAGACACCAAAATTATCATCCTAGAATACATACTCTTGGAGATATAGGGGATTATTTGATGTGGCGGTCATCTTGGACCCCATCTTAAATTTCTCGAAACGCTCAAGGGTGACCGGGGTTCACCCGGCAGATTCTAAAAGAGGACACCCGAAGCTACTAAAATCAATCATAAAAGAAAACTTTGTATATAATTTCCAGGTTCACTCGAAAAATTAGATTTGGCGACCGGACTAGCTGGGTCAGTTGTTAAAATTGGGATATCCGTCCCCAGGGTCGAAGCGAAGCTCTAGTATTTGCACCTATACTTCTTGACCGCCCCTTTTTGTCAATAGTATGAAAGAGTTTCCCGTCCTCTTAACAACACAAACCTATTTTTATGTTCTTAATAATGCTGTGGAAAACTTTTTAAAATAATTTATTCAGTAATTTGGGAATAGACGCATAGATACAGAGATGATACATGGACATATGCAAAACAAATATATGTACATTAATATGTGTAGGTTTCAAAATTGTCACATGCAATGCATTGCGCAGGCAAATAATATGTCAATATCTGACACAAATTGTGGGGATTTGAAAGGACTCTAGTACACGTCTCAGTTCTCATTAAAACTACTCTTATGTGAAGTACGATACCCCTGCATTACGGTTTATTGTTACGACATGTCACAAACAGGTTATTTTCTAAGAAGAGGTGCATTTCCAAGTAATGTGACGTGTATGTATTTATAGAATACATTTGTTTGACACATTGTTTTGTTAACCCTGTTGCTACGCAGTGCTGCATTGTAAATTTCCAAGTTATTCCAAAGTCATTACTCTTTATTTTCAGCCATTTTTTATTGTCTAGTATCATCTCAAGCACTTTTTGATATCAAAATACAGGCACTAAGACCGTTGTGATTTATATTTTGAGGACCTCCCATTTCCAGTATTGTGACAAATTTTGTCACTTAACCTTGCCCTTAATGAGAGAGCTTCTAATCTGACCACCCCATCCCTAGTAGGTCGATATTGTTAAGGTTTGTCACCAGAATATAAACAAGGGAGAGAAATAGGGTTTAACGTCCACTCAACACAAACTAGGTCATTTCGGGACCCCTAGGGGTGGTTGGGATGGCCTAGTGGACTAGAGTGCCGCGCTTCGACCTCTAGCTGCCCGGTCACCTCTGGGTTGCGGCTGTGGTTTCGAGCCCTGGTGTGAGCGTATGTGGCATGGAGATAGGGGCGCCTTCTCAACCTCGTGGGTTTCCTCCGGGCACTCCGGTTTCCTCCCACTGCTAAAGACCCCTACGCACAAGCGAATTATTGAAATAAAATTAAACCATATGTTAGTCCCGAAATGACCTAGTTTGTGTTGAGTGGACGTTAAACCCCATTTCCCCCTCTCTCTCTCTCTCTAGATCATCCCCCCCCCCCCCGAATATAAACAAATTACATGAGTACTTACATATTCCGTCACCTTGATTCGTAAATTAATCGCCAATAATGGATAGCTTGATCCTCAGGCACGAGTACTGATTGGGAAAGCCCACTGTAAATGACTCGTCCCACAATACTTTGCGCGACACTGTTGATGCTTCTATAGGAAAGGCAATGGATTATCGAGACTACGCTGTTCTCGTGCTTTCCCACGTAGAAGTGTATTCAGTTTACTTCTTTTTTGATAATTTTTCGATTTATAGTTAGATGAAAATAAAATGAATTGAAAGTGATTTAACGTCCTATATTTCTGCCTACGGTGACTCTTAGCCGTAAACCGCTAAAAATCTATGTACACGTAGATTTGAAATTAAGATAAGGAGGTTGTTGTGAATACAGGTATTCCTTAGGATAACCGGGACTACAACCACCTTTCTGAGGAGTCATACAAACAGCGGGATATGACCTATATTACTGCTTTTAAGTCGTCACGGCTCCGATTACATTTCAAACAGGTAAGATTGATTTTATTGCGGTCGGATTAGAACAACAAGTGGGAAATACCCTCGATCACTACATCAATATATGTAAAAAAAAGGCGATATATAATTGTATAAGTTACACCCAGTGGTTTATATCTACAGGTCTGTCAATATTTTATATCGTATGATCGTATTACCAAAATATATTTCTGGCGATAAAGACGAGAGAAGCAGAAATCAATTTGTAAAGTAACTTGTATTCGATATAAAGGTAATCTGATTTATCGATGCTTTATAGAAAGATTTAATGTGCAAATAATTAAATCAGAAACATACATTGAAAGACTTCTATAAATATCAGAAATATGTTCCGTTACCAGAAACAAGCTTTATAGTCCATGTGTCCGTGAATCTATATCATCCCAAACGCATTATGAAAAAGCAATATTATTTCTACCTGGGTTGAACATCAATTATGGCAGGTCTTTCTTTGGGCCGGGAATGTTATCTAAATTAGTAATTAGACATTAATTAACCTGTCCAGGCCATCATCAACTCTCGATAACATCGCTAGCATGCGATCTTTAGTGGATTATGAGCCGATTTACTGCATTTCTTTCCTTCGCGATTTAATGATTAAATGGATAATCGAGACTATGCTATTTATCGTACTGACTTCAGCAATGATGATCGAGTTTTCGGCTCATAGTGGGTGGAAACTTGAAATATAGGTTTATCACCCTAAGATCTCGGTTCCTTAGTATGTATCAGACTGTAACTTCATGGATTATGGCCCCTGATTGTACGCAAAA
Organism: Patella ulyssiponensis; assembly: GCA_963678685.1. Taxonomy (NCBI): domain Eukaryota; kingdom Metazoa; phylum Mollusca; class Gastropoda; family Patellidae; genus Patella; species Patella ulyssiponensis. The sequence goes on from OY783230.1 coordinate 78,658,726, forward strand.
TCATGTTTTTAGCCTGTGAACAGTGTAGAGGTCACAATTTTGAACCGATTTGGATGAAACTTGAAATGCATGTTTATAATCCAAAGATCGTGGTTCCTTTCGATATTTGCACATATTGTAACTTCCTGAATTATGGTCCTTGATTTTTCGAAAAATCGCTTTCTGTTTAGCTGGTTCTCTATCCACCTCTTGAAAATGTGGGCGTATCCTGCCTGACAGACGCTGTTTTACTTGGTAATCACGTATAATGGACTAATGTTTTTCGACCCGAATTGAAAATGTTAGCTTAGTTATATCCGAAAGATTCTTTCTTCCCTTATTATTATTATTATTGTAATATACTTATTAACCGGGAACGGTCTGTATAATATTTCCATGGAAATCATATAATTCCTTACTTATTTAATATAATAGTATTTACATAGTTTTAACTAATAAATATACAATTCGTGGTAGACGTGTTTAATGTTGTGTAATAATGGTGGGAATGCAGCTTTAATCGATTGTAAATTTAACATCATATTTACACAATACTCTAGTAGATATGCTATTATCATATTTAACACAATATAATATATAACAAGCCATTGGACCACTCAATATAGAGGTGATAGGGATTTATTTAGGAGATAAACACCGCCTGTGTCGCATTTAGAGGGGTGTTATTGTCCAATTGACATGTCCTGAGATCATTAGGACCCAAGACGCTTTAGTGTTTATCGACATTGTAACATGCTATTTAAGCATTTTGAAAGAAATTACTAAAACAGAGGGGTGTTACTGGCCAATTGAAACGCAAGATTCACTCTTAAGCATGTTACAATTAACGATAATTTTGAATGGTGGATAAAATAGCACAGTCACCAAGGGCAGATAATTTGAATATCTGTCTCACCCATCCGGAGGCAGACCACGTAATTTCCCCATTGACTTCATTGTGAATTCTTGCCTTTTTGCCCACCCCTAACTTTTCCCCAAATTTTCGTTGAGCTGAATGCTTTTCACTACAGACAGAGGAACAAACGGCCATGTATTTGCACTAAAATTTGTTTGCGGTTAACCACCAAAATTTTGAGTTCCACAAACTTGCAGAAGCATACTAAAAACATGTAACTAGTTGCCGTACATATCACCGTAGCCCACCTGATAACCCTGTTATCCTTCCGCACTATCATATTCACGATTATATTAAACTGCCCAGTTTGTAGTACGACTGGTGTGTGGGTCGTGGGGGTCAGATTGTACAGATGCTATGTCAACTCTTGCAAAACAGATCTCGAGATTTTGTCCTATTGAATGACATTTATGGTCCATTCATCCACAAGAATTTCTCCCAGCAATGACCTCAAATGCTATGATCAATTTTTCAAAATTTTCTCAAATTACTCAATGTTATAGGCACAATCATCATAATCATATGACATAATCTATATGTGAACTTAAACAAAACTGCCTTACGGCGAGACAACGATCGGCGAACAACTATATAGTTAAACAATACTATCTACCGGGACGCTTCATGTTATAGTCAGCATTTTGTTTACATTCATTGTGGGGTGGGATTGTGGATGGCTCCCTAGATTAGAAACCGCCTCTACCCCACCCCCATATTCCCTAGAAAACACGCATCTGTGGTGCTCGGCTCCTGATTGCGTCACTCGTACTGAGGGAGGGGGGTATGTGCATCAGTCGGTCGCATTGTGGATAAACATCCCCAAAACAAAATCGTTATGTACGCCCCTGACTTCTCTCATCTTGTTGATTCTTAATTAATGATTCTTTTTTTATATAGTTTCCTATTGTTATCTACATATTGCACCATATTTGTGTTAATTATCAATATTTGCTTGATAACGATACCTGTATGTGTATTGAAACGTAGCATGTTAATAAATTCACACGTAGTATAACAATATAAATGTTGTAATACGTAAGCCGATATCAACATAACAAATGATGTATCATTGAACTGAAAGGTGATATATATACAAGAAAAAAATATATAAAACGATCTAACTCTCAGTTAAACATATAAATAAAATTCAAATATTAGAGAAAAAACACTACAAATTAAATTTTTGGCTGGTACTTTCATCGTTATCAAACGAATCGTCAGGTCATGTTAATGCGTTTATATATATATATAAATACATAAAAAATACATCCAGGTAAAAAATTCTCCACTTTACTTCATTCTGACATACATTAAATATAAGTTAGCTATCTGCCTTCTATGGACGTCTTCAGATATTAATAATGTATGTCTTGACAAACTCAGACGAAACATGTCAACAATTAACCAATAGTACTTTCTTTAGGCATTTTTAACTTTTATTTGTTCTATTATTAACTCTACTACGGTTTCAACTTCATATTAGTACAACCGTAAAGCTGCACTACTTTGCTTCACGGTAAACGATGAAAAGATAACAGGTATGCCGAGACAAACTGATTTCAACACAGGTTTAATAACATTTTAAAGTACCTTTCCTCTGTCTTGGGACTATTCATAAATAATGTTATTGTATAAAGATGGACAGTAAAGTATATTTATACATATTTACATAGTAATACTGTGGTTTTAATTGGCTACTTTTACCATTGTCTATGGTTACATAGTATATCGTTAACTAATAGAAATACGTGTGTGTTAATCTGTAGTATATGGGTTCAATTTAGGAACAATCAGTGGAAGATAATCATGAGATTGATTTAAGAAAATTAATGAAACTAATGGCCAGTTGTTACTTATTGACTATTAAGTCGATGGACGTATTTTTTAATAAAATGGTTTTCCATTAATTTCCTTTTCGTGGTGTCACCGACTATCATTTTATAAAAAGGGAAAATTTGAAATTTTAATTGTTGGTGTTGTGCACATTTAAAGATATGTCTATTTGCAAATATTACAATCCCGTCTATGGTTGCATACTCTATCCTATAGTAACGGAGATGTCTCCCATATGTAATAATTTAAGCAGCCACTGCAAGTCAAGACATATATGAGATTTTTTGAGTCACAATTCATATTGTCCTTGACACTAAACGTAAACTTATGAAAATTATACTTGTTATTTGGCGTAATATGATCGCAACATTTACATCGAATATATCTGCAACATAGATAACTAAAACCTACACTCAAGTTAAACCAACTGTGTCTATATATTTAAAGTCTTACGTCGAGCTGAATAAACATCATTGTTTAAAGACTCAATATGAACTGCAGGGTATACCATGGTTTAGAGACTATATCCGAAGTACAGGCCGGTACATCGTAGACTAGAGACCCTTGACTGCCGGTCCGTACCTGGTAACATCAAGACTGATAGTTACCGCGTGTTCATAGTTTGTTACTCATTTCACGACAGGCACTTGTGATTACCACAACAGTTTAGTTTGTCACCGAAAAGGAACACTGCTAGGAGGCCGAGGGTCCCTGAACTTGGCTTCGCGAGGGGTTCCCACTATGTGGGGTCCGGTGGGGTTCTCTCCTTATTTTTATGTAACTGACCATAAAAAAATGTTTTCTGTAATTTGTCTTGATGTTTCTAGGTGTGTGACAATCCTATCTGAAATGAAGTTTTGAACCCAATGTTGAATTTAATAACGTTAAAAAACTTTTTACAAGCAATATCCACAAGAACAGACATTGCCAATTTGGTTTCTATTTTGATTGTCGTTTTAAATTTCCACCATCTTGACCATTCTTAATTAGTATTTTTAAGATAGAGATTGAACCCAACAAGCAAAAAACCCATATATACGACAGATAATTAGCCATATCCAACGGGGAAAAAATGGCGGTTAATTCAAATTCCATCAATTTAGATTTCATTCTACCGGCCATGTTACATTTCTACCATCATTGATTCATTTTTGAGATCAGTATTGAACCCGGCGACATCGATAACCATGTAAATGACATGTTACATATAATATCCAACTAGAAATTAACATCTGTCGATTTGTGTTGCTGCTATTTTGGATTGTCGAATTTAAATTTAAAGTGCCAATCCCGATAACATTTTGGGGAATAAAACTGCTTAATTTTGTGTTAAAATCCTTTACAATCCTTAACCTAAGGCCCACCTAATAACCCGATATTTGTGATATGTTGTAAATAACTTAAACCTGACAGTCTTCATCTGGAAATGGAGAACGTTTTATTATACAGTATCTGGATAAAACCAGACTTTTTTCCATAAAAATAATATGTAGGTGAAATTTACCTTTTGTTATCAAGTACAGGGCATGGGTCATTCACTGTATAAACCTCTCAAGAAACATTAATCGATTATCAGGTCACCCAATGAAAAAATTGACCCGAAATCTTAAAAGGGTTACGTGTCCGGATAAGCTGTGTTGACGTTCATGTCTAAACGACTCAATATTTTGAGCTGAAATTTTGAGACAAGGTAAATACACCATGCAACTATATTTTGGTCCATAAATTTCATAAATACTCGGACTTTAATTTTTGAGACTCTGTTCTTATCGGGATTGTCCCTTTAAATTCAGACATCGAAAACCATCAAAGGAGGTAATGACCGTCACCCATATGAAGCGTGGATGACACTTGGCCGAGACGTGTACGAAGTGAAAAATTTGATATTCGAAGTGTTCATTTTTACCACGCATCCATAACAACACTTCAAATTTCCAATGAAATAAAGAAGGCAGAAATGATGTTGAAGCGAAGATGACACCATACCAAATATGCAAATTAGGCTTCCACGAAGTGCACACTTCAACCCAGTGTCCATAAGGTGTTTTCCCCATTTCACCCCAGCCCGTATACACACTTACTGAGTTTTTTCTCACTTAAGCCCAGTGCTTATTGGGTGTTTTTCTCACTTCAACCCAGTGCTGAGAGGATGTTTTTCTTACTTCAACCCAGTGCTGAGGGGGTGTTTTTTTCAACCCAGTGTTTAAAGGGGGTGTCTTGCTGTTGTTGGAAGTGGTTCTAAAGTGAACACGTCGGTTGAAGTGTTGCTAGGGGCGTGTTAGAAATGAACATTTCGATGGAGTTTTTTAATCACTTCAGGGGAAATCTTTGTAGAAGCGTGTAAGAAATGAACGCTTCGTTTGAAGTGTTCCTAGAAGTGTGTGAGAAAAGAACGCTTCATACGAAGTGTACACTTCATTTCGGTACGGGATAGCAAAAGTTATATCTTAGGACATTGTCGCTGCCCAAATATGGTCTGCCATTGACCTTAACAAACATTTTTAGTGAAATGACCAATGTAGGGTATCATTTTATAGGTGCTGTTTTTCACCCGACTAATTTTGGGCAGTTTCCGATCCATTTCACAAAGGGTGGATCCAACATGGTCGCCAAAATTCAAAAGGCGACAGAAATTGGCAAAACCGATAGTAATTGTCAACACCAATAGCAACATACACGCGTGATATGTCGGTTCAGGGGTTTAAGGGGACGAGAAGCTCGAATATACTATTTTCAAGCTGATAGAACTAATTTAAAAGTAGATAACATACATAAATTAAGCATTGTCGCGACTACCGACCAATACACGTAACAAGTACAACCATAAAGTGTTCCAGACATCAATGAATTTTATCCTGCAGATATTTCAGCCATCATAAAACAATATAATGCAATATATAATAAGGTAAATCCTCAGTATGATCCTCAAACCCCAGAAAACATGTGCAGAGAGTCTTAGGAGAAATTGATTGAGAAGTTGTTTTAAACACAAATGAAAATGAAATGAAACTGTCCTACTATTCTGTTCCTAAACTGGGCTAATGAAGACGGGCATGTGCCATACAGTGTGCTATGCGAGCCAGCGTCTTACCCACTTAGCCACGCGATCCCCTGTTTAAAACACTAACGGTTTTGAGATCGGGTGTGCATCACATTGATAAACACTTCCTAATCACTACTTTCCAACCATTCCAAAGAAGCGATTTTGGATTCTGTAATGCAGCATAGACAGGGAAAGGGGTTAATGGTTCGCAGTTTTGACCGTTTGCATAAAACTATCGCGATCTAGTGACATACTACAAATGTTTTCCTTCGAATTCACTGAATAGTTGTTTTCTAATAATATAGTGTGCGCATCGGAATTGAGGCATTCATAGTCACTTAAAAGGGTATAGACACATTTAAGGTTTAATTAGAGGATAATTTATACAAAATCGGATCATTTTTCATAATGACTGAATGGATCTGTCCGAAAGTAATTGGAGAATTGATATTGCTCGATATCATACTTTAATGGGTATAATCAAAATTTAATTGGTATTTTGATATATGGATGCTTCCCCAGGATTTTTCAACTCGGCATGAAATGGACCTGAGAAATGGAAGTAGAATTAGTGAGTGGAGGAGGTGATTCTTCTGAAAGTCATGCCGATAATTCATAACATATAGACAGGATTATACAGGAGCAGCTGTAAAGAGAGATTTGTATTGTAATGTTCCGTTAAAAGTAGCACCATCCACGACTGATAATGGTAAGTGCAGGGAGGGGGGGGGCTGCACAAAACACAATTCTACACAAAAACAAATATATGGACAAGACATCGTACTCAGAGACCACAAACAAAACAATTCAAAAAGAGTGAATGGATCCGGGGGCTAGCCGTAATATAAGTAACCACACCGGTAACTGCATCAGAGAAGTAGTTAAAAAAACTAAATGCACTAAATCAATAAAGAAGAGGATTGAAGTATATTGAATGCATTTAGGGCACACATTACAACCGTCACAGAAACAATCAAAACTAAATACAAGGAAGCAAAGGAATGTAGACCGTCTAAATATGCCCCTTCACTGTGCGCAAGCTTTAAACCACCCCATCCCCTAGTAGGTCGATATTGTTGAGGTTTGTAACCAGTACCGAGTTTGTAAAGAATATAAACAAATTAGATGAGTACTTACATCTTCCGTAACCTTGATTCGTAAATTAATCGCTAATAATGGATAGCTCGATTCGCAGGCACGGGTAGGCCTACTGATTGGGAAAGCCCATTGTAAACGATTCGCCCACAAGTCTTTGTGCGACACTGTTGATGCTTCTACAGGAAAGGCAATGGATTATCGAGACTACGCTGTTCTCGTGCTTTTCCACGTAGAAGTGGAAAATGATAGAGCGTACAGAGCAAGACCGATGTTGAGCGAGGCCGCATGTCAGTCAATTTGATTGACAGTTCGGTAAACGGCCTTGATCCGCCTTTTTCTTATGTTTAAAAGATTTGGGGATATTTTTTCATTTGATATATAAAATAATCATATTTCTTTCGAGCGTTTTACGTATATTAAGGACATTATACTATATATCCCAGAAAGACTGAAATGTATCACCCAATACCTCGAATAGAGTCTAATCGGCCTCGCTCAGCGGTGGGGCTTTTTTTTTATTTTTGAATGATTATAAAGTATTTCTATGAATTGATTTTCATAGAAAAGTAATATTTGCGTGAATGTATTATATAAATAAAGGATAGTATCTTATATATCAGAGACATGACACTATACCACATGAAGTATACAATCGGTCTAGCTTAGCAGTGCGCCCTTTTATTATGTTTTAAAGCGTTGGGGATATGATTTCAATTGATTTTCATCAAATAATAATATTTCTTTCGAGCATTTAAATTCATCATCCAATACCGCGTATAGAGTATAATCTGTCTAGCTACGCAGTCAGCATACATTGAACCCAATGGGCCTAGCTTAGCAGTGGGACTTTTTCCTAATTTTGAAAGATTATAAAGTATTTCTATGAATTAATTTTCATAGAAATATAATATTTTGTAAATTAAATGATATTTCAGTAAGTGATTCACATATTATATTCCAGAAATAGGGAAATTCATCGACCACTTTATACTCCGAGTACACAGTAGTCTCGGTCGCCCAAAACCCCATAGTCTTCAACGTAGAATATTTGTCTGGACGATAGAGACTAATTACACAGTAGAACAGGTCAGGGAGAATACGTTCTGTCGTTATTGAATTTTCGTACCGCTAGTATCTCCCGTAGACGTAGGGATTTGAAATTTACAGGAAGTGTTACGATCTACTATTGATGATCACACACTAGGACAACGGAAACCACTAGGTGTACGTAAGTGTAGTAGCACTTGAGATTTCTTTTATGATTAACAATAAATAGTCCTTTCTAAACTCGACCTTCAAATAAAGTGGGAGGGACCTAAACAATAAAGAGACGGGCTTACATCTGCCCCGCTCAGCAATAATCGTTAAAATCGGCCTCGCAAGGAAGGATCTAACGCTTTCCCGGAGAAGTGCATTCAGCTTACTTCTTTTTTTTGATAATTTTTCGATTTATAGTCAGATGAAAATAAAATGAATTGAAAGGGATTTAACGTGCTATATTTCTGCCTACGGTGATTCTCCTGTAAACCGCTAAATAATTATGTTTATGTAGATTTGAAATTAAGATAAGGAGGATTGTTGTGATTTTGTCCTATGAAATACAGGTATTCGTCAGGATAACCCGGTCTTCTTTCATCTTTTTGCGGAGTCGATACAAAGAGGGGGATGTGCCCTTATATTACTGTTTTTAAGTCGTCACGGCTTCCATTATGCTTTAGATTTCAAATAGGTAACATTGATATTATTGCGGACGCATTAGAACATCAAGTGGGAAATACCCTCGATCACTACACCCAGTTGTCTACATCTACAAGTCTGTAAATATTTTATATACGACTGGGTGTAGTTTTTTCTTTGATGTCCATAGCAGTTATATCTCATAACAACCTCTCATGGCGTCATCATAGGTTGATATTTCATATCAACCGCTGATGACGTCATCCCAGGTCGATATATTCGGCTCATATCAACCGCTGATGACGTAATAATAATAATAATAATAATAATGTCCTAAAATCCAACCGAAGCTGCTCTTTGGTAACATTATGATCAGTTAAAAGAAAACACTAGTTAAAAGGAGTATGCGATCAACAATTAAAAGAAAACGTTTCTAAAAAGATGGGTTTTAAGATTCCTTTTAAAACTGTCAATTGATGCACAGTACTTGAGTTCTATGGGGAAATCATTTGAATTCCACAGTTCTGCTGCCGCAAAAGCAAAGGAGCGCCTACCGAAAGAAGAGTTTGCAGTTACTGATTTAATAAGGTACTTAGATTCAGAACGAAGATTTCTGGTAGGGTGGTAGGGTTGAATTAATTCTTTAATATAGAGAGGAGAGTCATCACATGATAAAGCACAGAAAGTCAGCATGAGAATTTTAAAATCAATTCTTGTCTTAATCGGTAGCCAGTGGAGTTCTTTCAAAACGGGAGTAATATTGGTGTATAATTTAGTTCTTGTAACAATTCTTGCAGCTTTGTTTTGAATCTTCTGTAGTCGATTAATTTGATATGCTGGTAAGTTGTAGAATAACGAGTTGCAGTAGTCGAGACGTGAGGTCACCAAAGAGTTGATTAAAAGTTTTGTAGAGTCAATGTCGAGGAAATTGCGGATCCGTCCAATTTTGTGAAGTTGGAAGTTGGAAGCTTTACAGATTGAGGAGATGTGAGCATTCATGTTCATATTCTTATCCAAAATTACACCAAGATTTCGAACGCTATTAACTGGGTTAACAACAAAATTACCGATAGAGATATTACTAACAGATATTTTGGATAAAAGATGATTAGAACCGATTTGCACGAACTCTGTTTTTTCATCATTGAGCTTTAAGAAGTTCTTTTTCATCCAGCACTTAATAGCATCAATGCACGATTCAAGTTTAGACACTCGCAGGGATTCATTTTCGGGTTTAATTGAAATGTAGAGTTGAGTATCATCAGCATAGATATGATAATTCAGATTGAATGATTTCAAAATACGCCCCAGAGGAGTGGTATAAGCGGTAAAGAGCAACGGTCCGAGTACCGATCCCTGTGGCACGCCGAATTTAAGTTCTACAGATGAAGACTTAACATTATTGATGACAACAGATTGGTGACGGGATGTGAGATATGACCGGAACCAATTCAGCACATTACCCTCAAGTCCGAAAACGTCATGAAGCCGTTCTAACAGGAGAGACTGGTCGATTGTGTCGAAGGCGGCACTTAAATCAAGAAGAACCAGTAACACAACATTTTTATTGTCAAGGCTAGTAAGGATATCATTATTCACACGAGTTAATGCTGTTTCTGTACTATGTTTGCTTCTGTATGCTGATTGGAAGGGTTCGTTAAGATTGTGTAACTTCAGATGGGCTTTGAAACGTGCTGCTACAACCTTTTCAATAAGTTTGGAGATGAACGACAGGTTTGAGACAGGTCTGTAGTTTTACAAGACATTGTGATCTAATGTACTCTTCTTGAGAAGTGGAAAGACCAATGCTTCTTTCAACACATCAGGAAAGTTTCCAGTAGATAAGGATGTATTCACAATGCTACAAAGAATAGGACAAAGTTCTGTAGAACAGCTTTTAACAAGATGGGTTGGGAATACATCTAGCTCACAAGAAGAGGAAGAGGATGTAGAAATGATTGATTTGATTTCATCTACAACAGCTATTGGAAAGGTTGATAGTGGTGAACCAGTGAAGTTTACGTCAATATCATTATCAGATACCGATAAAGAACAATTGTCAAGTGCCCTACGTATGGTAACAATTTTATTGTTGAAGAACTGACTGAAAGATTCAGCGAGTAGCTTAGGGTCACGATGCTCTGGTAGAACGGTACTGTCACTAGTTTTAATCATAGTGTTCAAAATTTTATTAAGTTCTTTAGGATTTTTGTTATTTTCTTGTATACGGTTTAAAACAAAAGTCTGTTTGGTCTGATTGATGAGGATGTTTGTATCATTTCGAGCCTTTGCATATATTTGTCTGTCAATTTCAAGCTTACTCTTGCGCCAGACCTTTTCCGCCTTCCGACGTGCCTGTTTGCTTTCGCGAACAGAGTCATTGTACCATTTACGATTTGGTCTGATGGTGAGTGTTTTTCTGACAATTGGTGCATGGCTATCAATAATGTTTTGAAGCTCTGTATTATAGATTTGAAGTTGATCCGAAATATCACAGAAATTGCCAATCTTATTAAGGGCACCGTCATTTAAGATATCAGATTTCAAGTTGGTTAAGTTGATATCTCTCAGTTTACGATATGATACAGTCTTCTGCAGTGATTTAGGTTTTGGAAGTGTAAGAACAGCCATGATTGACAAATGATCAGAAATGAGATGGTTGTCTACTGATAAGTTGAACACCAAAGAGTCAGATTTGCGGGTAATAACGACATCAAGTATGTGACCTTTATTGTGAGTAGGTTTAGTGACATGTTGAACTAGGTCGAAAGATTCGAGAATATCGTTAAACTGTGTAGTAGTTTTGGAATCAACATCTAGGTGTAGATTTATATCACCACATATCAAAAGTTTTCCAGCACATGATGTAATTTCGTGAAGTATGTTCGTAGATGATCGAAATAATACAATCAACACAGAAATTAAATTTTATTCTTTTGTCAATAAAAAAAAACATTGTTATAGTACAGTTTGTAGCATTCAGTAACGAAATAGACGGCTTACTTATCGGCATATTTAAATCGGTTATCGATACTCCATGTCTAAGATATCTTTCAGAATTTTCTTTCCGCCCACATTATTTCTCCACACACTCCAAGTTTTCTTCAGGCTTTGGAAAGATCCTCATTATATTTGCATTCACATCTATTCTATCGTCATTATGGTGCCGTAAATGCATTGATTATTCGTCTGACTTCGTTTTACTATCCATTTTGTTTTTGCTTTCAATTCAATTACTCCAAAATGTCGACGTATAAACAAAACCTGCACGTGATAGCTTCGGTAATTTTCGCTTTTTTGGCTGAAACTATCGAGCAATTATCCAGTCACTGTTGCCTTTTTTTAGAAGAGCCCATTAAATTTAAGGGTGAACGCGTTGTATATATAGAGAACACTTGGGCTGCGCCCGCGTGTTCTCTTATCATATCAATCTCGGGTAGGTTAATATCCTATACATATCCTATGATCGTAGTACCGTATAAAGCAGTGTTAATTACCAAAATCTATTTCTGGCGACAAAGACAAGAGAACAGAAATAAATTTGTAAAGTAACTTGTATTCGATATAAAGTTAATCTGATTTATCGATGCTTTATAGAAAGATTTAATGTACAAGTAATTAAAAAGAAATATACATTGAGAGACTTCTATAAATCTCAGAAATATGTTCCGTTACGAGAAACAAGATTTATATAGTCTATGTGTCCGTGAATCTTTATTATCCAAAATGCGTTGTCCAAAGACAATATTATTTCTACCTGGGTTGAACATAAATTATGGTAGGTCTTTCTTTGACCTGGAAATGTTGTCTAAATTATGAATTAGACATTAATTAACCTATCCAGACCATAATCAACTATCGATGCTATCTTTAGTGGATAATGAGCCGATTTACTGCATTTCTTTCCTTCGCGATTTAATGATTAAATGGATAATCGAGACTATATTGTATATCGTACTGACTTTAGCAATGATTATAGAGGCCCGGCGGAAATTTCAGTCAGCAAGTGACAGTTTTATCCGATTTCAATGAAACCTGAAATGTAGGTTTATCACTCTAAGATTTCGGTTCCTTTCGATATTGGTATGTATCGGACTGTAACTTCGTGGATTATCGCCCCTGATAGTACGAAAAATCGCGTTTTTAGCCTGTGTAGAGGTCACAATTTTGAACCAATTTTGATGAAACTTGAAATGCATGTTTTTAACCCAAAGATCTTGGGTCCTTTGCATATTTGCGCATATCGGATCATAACTTCCTGAATTATGGCCCCTGATTGTACGAAAAATCACCCTTTTTAGCTTTTGGTGACTCCATTGGTCACATTTATTATTGGATTGATAAAACCGTATGATTATATCACCGTTACAGTGTAATAAAGGTTGAGTTCGAATTCGTGAAAATCGGACCAAAATTACCAGACAAAATGGCCGCCGCTTGTACGCGAATAGTCTAAAACATATGATATATTAAGGTTGTGGACCCTGTCGTAGTCACAATTTTAATCCGATTTTGATGGAACTTGAAATGCATGTTTATAATCCAACGATCATTGTTCCTTGCGATATTTGCGCATATCAGATAACTTTCTGAATTATTGTCCCTGTTTATAACTTTCTGAATTATGGTCCTTGATTTTTTCAAAACTCGCTTTCTGTTTAGCTTGTTCTCTATCCACCTCTTGAAAATGTGGGCGTATCCTCCCTGACAGCCGCTGGTTTACTTGGTAATCACGTATAATGGACTAATGTTTTCCGATCCGAATTGAAAATGTTAGCTTAGTTATATCCGATAGATTCTTTCTTCCCTTATTATTATTATTGTAATATACTTGTTAACCGGGAACAGTCTGTATAATAATATTTCCATGGAAACCATATAATTCCCTACTTATTTAATATAATAGTATTTACATAGTTTTAACTAATAAATATACAATTCTTGGCAGACGTGTTTAATATTGTGTAATAACGGTGGAGATACAGATATAATCGATCGTAAATTTAACATCATATTTACACTATACTCTAGTAGATAATATGCTATTACCATATTTAATATAATATGTAATATTACAAGCCATTGGATCAATCAATATAACGGTGCTAGTTAAATAGGTGTTTATTTAGGAGATAAACATCTCTTGTTTCGCATTTAGAGAGGTGTTATTGTCCAATAAACATGGCCTGAGATCATTAGGACCCAATACGCGTTAGGGTTTATCGACATTGTAACATGCTATTTTAGGATTTTAAAAGAAATTAATAAAACGGAGGGGTGTTATTATCCAATAGACAGTGTCTAATTGACCAATCAAAACGCAAGATTCACTCTTAAGCATGTTACAATTATAGATAATTTTGAACCATAGTCACCAAGGGCAGATAATTTGAATATATGTCTCACCCATGCGGAGGCAGACCACGTAATTTCCCCATTGACTTCATTGTTAATTCTTTCCTTTTTGCCCACCTCTAACTTTTCGCCAGATTTTTGTTGATATGAATGATTTTCACTACAGACAGAGGAAAAAATGGCCATGTCTTTGCACTAAAATTTGTATGCGGTTAACCACCAAAATTTTGAGTTCCACAAACTTGCATAAGCATACTAAAAACATTACCAACCTGATAACTCTGTTATCCCGCCGCCTCATAATCATGAATGTGTACCAAAATCTGGCAGGAAATGTGAATTCAAACCCCCTTCGTCCGTTCTAGACCAAAATATCAACAAAAATGGGCACGCAAAAGGGGAGAAGCGTGGGAATTGCTATAAATAGACGAACTATATTTTGTGGGTAGCAAGATAGTGAAATTTAACGAGGGACTGCTGCCTCCATGGATGAACCAATGGTTTAGTAAAGTGGACCGGAATGAGACCACTATGGATAAATGTTAAACAATCGTTCTTTAAATGGCAATCAATCGAATAAATACAGAGGTTGTGAATCAATATGGAGTTATAATTGAATCGTGTTTGTTTTATCAGAGATCCATTTAAACGAGTCACCCGACTGAAATAGAGCACTTGTCAGATTTGTTGTTAAGAAGAACGTACGTGAGATACTCAGTATGAGCCCAGGCCAATCCCAGCCGTTGATAACACTTTTATGGCAATGGTCCACAGTGATTCATCTGATGATGTTTAGTGCTTCCTTAAAAGCAGAAATCTTATCTTTGGAAAAGAACACCCCTTTTACACTGTTCAGAAATGTGGAAAGGGTCAACGAGAAAGTCTTTTGGGTTCGTGGTTATGCTGATGCTGTTATAGCATTTTTTTAAGATAGAGGTCAATTAGAAGACGTGTTTCGGGTTGTGATTGGCAGGAATTCGAACGCTAAGTCAGTAATATTTTCTGGTAATAAAAAGGTCAACGAAACGAATAATCCAACGCTATTATTGGAGACCAACACAGGCAAATTTAAACCTTTCTGGATAAAATGGGCTACAGATTCTATTATTTTTGGTGCCGGCAGTCAAGTTGGAGAAGGAGCCGATCTTCAGTGGCAAGGAACACGGAATGTTGATTCTATTAGATATTTATCTGTCCGAACAAGAGATGTATATCCTGTAGAATATATTCTAGATCTGTCATGCAACAAGGTTCCTACCACATAACTAACACCATGACGATCGTTTTATTCAATTCATGTATTCATTCACCATTTTATGTATCTTTATGAAGGCGAATATAAATGTGAACGAGGCTAAACATATCCCAGTATAAGGACGACTACCGGAGTAGACTGCAATAACCAGACGCTAAAGACTGCCATTCAATATGCGCTCCTCGCATATTCCGTCTAACATAACTGATTAGAAATTACAGTAAAAACATAAACAATTGAATGTACACCATAATATATTTTGCGACCCATTTGTGTCAATTCCAAGATGCCAAAGAACACGGATTTAGCCCCTTCAACTCTGACAAGACAAGTTTTGAACTATAAAAAACAAAACGAAATAGGATCTGTGTTTTATTGATTATTGATGTATAATGATAAATTTTGAACAGTGATAGAGAAATTAAATACTTGTAAATTTGACACTCAGTATCAAAATTGAATGGTCAGCTATAAACTGGACACAATTATAAATTGAACGAGTTTTGGTGATTTTAAACAATTTCACCAAATATTAAAACAAAGATTTGATATTAAACGAATGTGAAAGAAATTAGTGCTAAATACCCAAGATGAAATGTTACCCAGGTTATAGTGACATAATATGAGTTTTTATAATTATATCCCAAGAACTCAGATCTAATGGCGGACAATTGTTATTTCTATCCCAGTTTCTAAGAAGCCCACATGATGCATGTCTGATTATACTGTAGCGCCTGAACCGGCCCGCAAAAGGTATAAATGTGGCCCGCGGAAGAAATTTCAAGACACTGACGTGTCGATAATTTTTAGAAACCAGTAGTGGAAATCAGTTATTATTATTTCCTGGTTTCGGTAAAATCCTGACTTCTGGACTGTATGTCATAGATATCTAAGTGCAATGTAATACAAGAGAACGTGGTGTCCAATATTATATCTTCGCAATTTGGAAACCAGTCAAAAAAAAAAAAAAAAAAATACCTGTGTCAAGGACGTTTGGCTTTGTAAATTTGAATTCAGTAAAGTTCAAGGACGTCTGGCTTTGTTTATAGAATTTTGTATATTTCCGGCTCACTTGATGTAAAATTTCAATCCACGTGGCCCCTAAATCGAAATGAGTTTGACATCTCTGCCTTGGAGTCTAAAATGATGACTAGCAAATTTAATCGTACACTTTAATATGTATTGAACGTTTAGATACGTCATCTATTACGGTGGACAATTACCATATTTGGGTAAGTGGCTGAAGCAAATTTAATTCCACTTCTTAATTTATGTAAACCGTTCAGATATGGCGGACAGTTTTCATATTTGGGTAAGTGTTTAAAGAAAATTTAATCCCGCTCTTTAATTTACGTGAAATGTTTGGATACGTCATCAATTATGGCGGACCATTACCATATTTGGGTAAATGTTTGATTTAGGCACGTGTTGTCGTCAACCTTATTTTATATAATTGGACAACATTTACACACTTCCAGAAATGGATAGTAGCAATAGTGTCAGTCTAAAAGTTGTAGGAGAGAAATAGAGGGAGGGGAGAGGCGGTGAACGTCCACTAGACACAAACTCGGGACTAGCACATTCTACCTTATTTCAATCATTCGCATGCGCGTAGAGGTCTTAGGTAGTGGGAGGGAACCGAATTGTGGAATAATTCAACGTACCTAATTAACCTACATCTACCCGTCACCCTTTTGTTTAACGTCTCCAGTATATTAAACAGAGCAACCTTTCAAACAATTACAATAATCCCTATAGTATTACACCAGACCGATGATCTTCATAAGTGTGCTACGAAATTTCTCACTCAAGAAGCCAGCTATTTGACTGAGGAAACTCAAAGTACTACAAGAAAGTAAGGGCTGGGGCTATTCATCACATGTGGTAAGACAATTCGAAGTCTATTTGCCACATGCGGCAAGTCTCCGTACCGCAATTATCAACCAATTTCAATGAAACTTACAAATCACGATAGCCTAATTTTCGACCACATCCGTCAGCAGTTTCCAAGACATCAGATTACCACTCATTTCATGTGCCACGTCTGCAGACAAGTTCATAGCTGTGTTTTTCTTTATTTAGTTTGAGTCATACTATGACTAGTTTGTCTCTGGTTGTATGCCGTCTATGACTTGTCATGTTTTTATATTGCAAAATTCAAATATTTTTCATATATATTTAGCCAGATGTGGCGGTATTTTTTTCATGTGTAAGTGTGCCGTTTATTACACAATGACATATGTCATAGAAGCGTCCTGCCATATTAAAATACGTGTTAGTGATTGTAACATAAACCTGTTGCTATCAAGACCCGGCTGGAGATCTTGGTAGTATTCCTTATGTCATTGCGTAACTATAACTGTTGTTGGCATGTCTTATCTAACTTTCTTTGTCTGATAAACTATGTTGAATGTTAAACCTTCATATGATGCTTGATACATTAGACAGGTGTCTAATGAGCCCCTTTGTCTTGAATACGTTTATAAACTCAGAACAGAAACGAATCTTCAGTCAGGTCCAAGAGGCCATGCTAGACGAGACGAGACGAGAGCTTCTGGAGTTAGCACACTCGTGCTAAGCCAAGCTAATTAAGTCATGACTCCTTCCATCACGATGTTTGTACCTATTGTAAGAAGCAGAATAAAAGTATTATTAGAAGTATATACCAGTGTTGCCTCAACAAGTAGGATTAAAGAAAGAAATACTGTCACACGTTGGTAAAGAAAGGTTGAGAACCACTGCACTAGACCCAGTTTCCAGACGAATAAAGGTATGACGATAACAAGAGCATGGATGCTGAAGTTAGTGATGATTGGTAATAACAAGAACTTGAACGCGTTTCCTAGGTAACACATGGGATCAGTATTCGGATATCCGAGACCCAACACGAAACCTACAAAAACAAATAAATATTGCTGATTAATCAAATAAATATTGCTGATTAGTCAAATAAATACTGCTGATTAAACAAAGAGATAGCCAAAATAAATTTATAATAAATATATCAAATGACACCATGTAATATAAAAGGGATTCCATAATCAAGGGCGCTAACTCTAGAATAAGTTATCCGAAATTAATATAAAATAACTAAATGATAATAAAATAGGTTTCTGCTTGGCATACGAAACAGACGACGACAGCAGACACTTCATCCGAGTAGTCAACAAATGATGTAGTCTAAATCACTGATTAAATAAAATGAAACATGCCGTTGGTAAAGAAAGGTTGAGAACCACTGCACTAGACCCAGTTTCCAGACGAATAAAGGTATGACGATAACAAGAGCATGGATGCTGAAGTTAGTGATGATTGGTAATAACAAGAACCTGAACGCGTTTCCTAGGTAACACATGGGATCAGTATTCGGATATCCGAGACCCAACACGAAACCTACAAAAACAAATAAATATTGCTGATTAATCAAATAAATATTGCTGATTAGTCAAATAAATACTGCTGATTAAACAAAGAGATAGCCAAAATAAATTTATAATAAATATATCAAATGACACCATGTAATATAAAAGGGATTCCATAATCAAGGGCGCTAACTCTAGAATAAGTTATCCGAAATTAATATAAAATAACTAAATGATAATAAAATAGGTTTCTGCTTGGCATACGAAACAGACGACGACAGCAGACACTTCATCCGAGTAGTCAACAAATGATGTAGTCTAAATCACTGATTAAATAAAATGAAACATGCTTATAATGTTAAATATTAATAGTCCGTTTCGTTTTGCTACAGATTACCATTCCGTCGGGTAAGAATCGTGCAATAAGCTTCATGGCTATATTTCAGATAGTTTCCCATCAATTCATGAAGCTATATCCAAGATGGCAGTCAATTATAGCGGGAAAATGGGACTAGGCCTATGTGCTGATTTTAACCAAGTAGTTGTGCTTTGGTTATGTTTTGTAATCACAAAATCCTACTTGAAAATAGTGTTGAATTTTTAAAAATAATTCCCTTTGGAGACAGGAAAGGATCATGGTGCAAAATATAAGGTAAGGATTCCAAAATGGCCTTAGAACTGAGGTGTGGAGGTTGGTATTTTCATATTGCAGCTTAATAGGGACAAATAGGAACGGTCAGATTACAGCGTCCGATCAGAGACCGTTCCTAAAAGAACTAACATTGTGACCACAAGGTTTGTAACACACTAAGCTTATCAGTGGTTTAAACAAAATGAGGATACTCTTTATTATAGGCTATCGTACATTTTAAGGCAGAGTTATTCAAAGCTGGTCCCGAAATGACCTGATTTGTGTCAAGTGGACGTTAAACCCCATTTCTCTCTCTCTCTCTCCCTCTCTCTCTCTCTCTCTCTCTCTTGTCAAAGCTGGTGATAATCACAGTGGGTAACAATCTGATTAGAACACAGATCCCATTTCGTTTCGGTTTTTTTACAGTTCAAAATTTTGTTTTACTTGTCTCCACTACAGTTGTTAAGATCTTCATGCTGTGGAGGGAGAACGCTAGATCGGAAACGGTCCTACGCAAATTGTGACGTCATATGTGAATTGTGGGTTAGGGTAAGGGTTAGGCTTGGTCATGGGTTAGGGTTAGGGCTAGCCCTGTTTACATCTCGGGACTTTGACCAAATCTACAGGTCATAGCCCTTACCCTAACCCTAACCCACAATCTATATATGACGTCATATGTGCTAAAATGCGTAGGACCGTCTCGGATCTAGCGTTCTCCAAGATCTTCATGCAGTGGAGGCAACCGAAAGTAAAAAAAAACGAAACATATATCGATCTGTATTTTAATCTAATCGAGAGGATCATGTACAAGTCTCACCAACTATCATCAGTCCAAACTGAATAATAAACAACACGGCAATCACAATGTAGTCCAGGTAACTTGTATCCCTTTCTCGATACCTTGGACGTAGAAAGATGAGACACAGTAAGCCTTGTATGATTGGAACAACAGGACCGTAACTCTCTTTTGGACAAACTAAATACAAAAGGAAACCTAGAAGAAGTAACAAAAAGGAGCAAAAATATAATCATTGAATTCGCTTTTCTACGAAAGGTCAACAACACAACCCTTACTAGATTCATTTTTGTTTTTTTTGGTTTGCTTTTTTTTAAAGTTGGCTTTTTTTACCCTAAAGAAAATAAAATGATTGAATGCATCCTCTAAATTAACCATATTGAAGAGATAGACAAGTATACGTCAGATAATTTCAGACGAGGGTCCGGCCCAAATCCGGGAAAAAAGTTTGAATCAGACCCGAAATACCCCCCCCCCCCCTTCCCAAACATGCCCCATCATTTCATAAGGTTGAATGAAAGTAGTTTATAGCTATACCATACGGACTAGAATGACGTTCTCGTTTAAAGAATATGTACAGTGTAATGTGCATTTTTTGGTCGACTTTGACGTGTTTTTGTTTCTGGGAAAATCGTAAGATAAAGGTATAAAGAATCCAGACAGAAATCATGTTTCCGCCCTGAAGTAACTTACCGCTGGCAACCAGGTTGAGAAAATATAGCAGTATAAGTATCCAGACACCTGAAATGAATAGTACCAAATTAATAATTCATACAACATGCTTTTAGTTTGTGTAAAGAGAAATGATATTGGAGTCTGCAACGACCAGGCTAATGGATACGGGTATAAACCTTACAGTGTTTTATGCTGGAGAGAGGAGAGAGGAGAGAGGAGGGGGGTGGGGGGGTAATGTTGACTCGGTACAAACTAGTTCAAATCGGTTACAAGACCTACATGTACTGATGTAAAACATAAGAAAATGTAGCCAAGTCGCATTCTCTATGAATTTCGGTCAAGGGTCTTTTCGGTGGATTACAAAATGCTCGGAGAAAACGTAAAAAAGAATAAGACTTTTGCGAGTTGCTAGTTAACTCCACTGAAGTTTCCTGTTCTCTCAATGATCAATACGGTTTTCTCACAAACACGATTATAACTTTTTAGAATACTCGAACACCCAACCCAACATGTATACGCACTAATTCATAGAATCCTAGGCTTTAGACCACTTAACCATTCAACCTACCATGTGGACGTACCCTAAAACATGGATTCCCAGCCCTTAGATCACTTAATTAGCCCAACTATTATGTGGACGAACCCTCAAAAATGGAACCCTACCAAACCCAACATGTGTAATCCCAGTTTTTAAACCACTCACTCACCTACCCAACCCATGACTTAAACATAATAAGTTATACACTGTACTTACACGTGCGTTCATCTTCTTCTGAGTTGCAGTTACACTTCACTAATTTAATATACAAGGCTCGAACTTTAACAAACACCATAACAAAAACAAGAAAAAAACATATGAAAATATTTCAAAGTAGAGGCACAATATTTCAGACTAGGGGAAACAACGACTGCAAGTTGTTCATCTTGGCGTTGCAAGATTACTTCGCTATTCCCGAACTTTTAGCCACATTTAATCAAATCAACTAATAGCGAGGGAAATTATGTCCGGACATAGGCAAAGGAATATACGTTGTTTCTTGCCCTAAACATGAAGGAATACAAACAACAGGAGTGCACCAGATATTGACACGTGTGGGCCCGATATTAACTGGCAGGGTATGTATAGCGTGCTATGGAGGAATTTCGCCCGAGAAGCGGTGCTATGGCCTTTTCTTATATCAACTGCCTTGTCGGGACACACGCCTTAACTTTCTCGACCAATGGAGGGATCGACCTCCAGCGATGCAAAGCGTTCTAGTCACTGATCTACCGTGGCTCCAGTGGCAGTGATCAATCCCAAGGATGGTCAAAATAGATATTGTATGACCCCTTAACCTATAGAAAAGTAGATATTGTATGACCCCTTAACCTATAGAAAAATAATGTTGTCATCTGTCTTTACGTCCATTACAACGTCGTCAGTCACAGTCAATCTTTTGTCAGTTTTACCCTATACCACTCAGGCGCGGATCCAGGATGGGGCCGTGCCCCTCCCTCCCCCCGTCAGCCCCAGTGTGACATTGTTGTTTTTTTTTGTTTTTCGTTTGATTTGTTACTAGGTACCTTTCGCATCGGTACGAAAACGAATACGAAAACATACTCGTCATCGATTCGTGTGTACTTGTGACGTCAATCCATAATGAGTGTTCGGCCAGTGAAAAAAGTTACGCGTTTGGAGCGGAATTCACGTAGGTATGCAAACGAAAATGTTTTTTGTCTCATATATTGAATTTCGACAAATTTTCGAGGCCTTATGTATATTGTTGATCATGTAGAGTTTGTAGAATTGTAGAATTAAATATCGATTTAACCTTTGCCCGGACAGAAAAGTGGAAATTAACGTCATCTAGCTTTTCGTACGTCAGATTGCGAAACGGTGTGTTAGAGGATACGGATACGAATACGTAAACCAACATATGTTTGTTTTGGTGTTGGTCTGTTGTAGCTCACATATCTGCTCTTTAATAGATGACATAAACACGATTTTCGCATTATCTCCGCTGGGGACTACATCAAACCTGATTATCACCCTTTGCTCTAATAAATGGCCCCTCCTTCGACAAAATCCTGGATCCAGGCCTGCCACTATGGGTTTTGTGTTTGATGCTGTTACCGTAAAAATGGATAATCGAGACTTTGTTTATTATTGTAACAACAGTAGTAATGATAATCAAGGCTAGTTATAATTGTATCGCGGATACCTCGGCTAGGAATGAAGTAATTTGATCGACATTTTCAACCTATTCTCTTTTTTATTATCTATATTTTAAAGAGAACTATTAAAGCTAGAACTGTCAACTCTTTATCTTATCTTACCTCGTGCTGCTATGTCAAAATCTCCATTAATGCACCTAAAGACAATCTTAACAGATCCTAGACACAGTTTCCAGGCCAATAAAACTATGATGACAACAAAAACCTGGAGGCAGACGGCTTTTACTGGTAATAATAAGAAGAAGTATACGAACGCCTTTCCTGAGTAACACGTGGGATCAGTCCATTGAGGTACGGATTGAGATACTAATAACAACTGGACACCTACAAATACAAATAAATATTGCCGAGAGGGTTACAATATGGATTACCATAGTCAAGATGTAATTTATTTAAAATTGACTCTATACAATCATAAGACGGATTTTTGCTGGCTCCATCTATTTCACAAGGGCACCTGTATTTTTCTGCAAGGTCACGAGATGTAAACATGGCTAGCGATTACAACCCTAACCCTAAACCTAGCTCTAAGCCCTCTCCTCTTACCCTAACACACAATCCTCGACAAGATGGCGGCTGGAGAAAAATAGACGGTAAGGATTCCAAAACAGCCTAAATAGGGACGAATAGGAACGACCAGCGACCCTTCCTAAAGAAACTTGGCCACCGCAGATTTTATGTTAATCAAAGTTGTTGGTAAAAAGATGGGTACTGTATCCATGAGATCATCTTGGATCATTTACAAAAATGTCAGGTTTGGATTTCAAGACTCACCAACAATTATCACTTCAATCGTGTAAGTTCTTATCAGATCAATTAGAATGCATTCCAGGTAACTTGTATTCCTCTGTCGATACTTTAGACGAATTAACAGGTACGTCATGCCTGCTACCACCGGAACAACAGGACCGTAACTCCCCACAGGACACATTGAAATCCATAGGGGACCTGTAAGTAACAACAGGAAACAAGTATATGCCCATCAATTTCTTTGACCGAGTTTAATTTGTGGATTAATTTACATATCTTGTACTAGAGTGCGGTTCATTTTTGTTATTATAATGACTGATTTATTTACCCCGCCGAGGAATTGAGTGTATTTTCTAAAATCATTGTAGCAATGAACTTATTTAGAATAAACCAGACCTACACATGCTAACATATTTATAAGTGATAGGATAGCATACGTCAGATAATTTCAGACAAGAGTCAGACCCGGATCTGAGAAATAAGTTTGAATCAGTCCCGAAAGTAAAATGGCAGCTGTATCATCAATATTGCGAGCGTCTAATTCAAGGGTTTCTATAAGTTTAAATCCCTTCTACATGTGACGTCACATACAACGACTGTAGCGAACATTCACTGCTGATTTGTGTCAGAGAGAGAGAGAGAAATGAGGTTTAACGTCCACTCGACACAAACTAGGTCATTTCGGGACTAACGCATGGTTCAAATTTCTTTCCATAATTCGCAGTAGGAGGAAACCGGAGGACCCGGAGAAAACCCGGCGACCATACTCCTTGCTACAAACAACGGAGGAAACCCCAGTTGACTCAATGTGCTAACCATTCGGTCATCAAAACGATTTGAAAAGACGTTCTCGGTGAAAGAACATGTACGGTGTAGCATGTAACAAGTTGCACTTTTTGGCCCACTTTGCTGTATAGATTATTTATTAAAGCCCCAATAACACTCTTGTTGTAACTGAAAAATATGTCCCAATCTTCATTCTGGTCAACAAATCGTACTATTTTAGAATATTCCAATTAAATGAAGATGTAAATTTCATCTTAACACACCTAATTTAAAAAATTGGAAAAATTCAACCAATTGATTTGAAAAGTCTAACGTAAACCTTTTCAAATGTGACTTGGATTTTAAAATATTTTCGAACCCTCTGGACAAATAAAATAGGT
The DNA here is from genome assembly GCA_963678685.1 of Patella ulyssiponensis. Lineage (NCBI taxonomy): Eukaryota > Metazoa > Mollusca > Gastropoda > Patellidae > Patella > Patella ulyssiponensis. Next base: position 78,683,476 of record OY783230.1, read on the forward strand.
TTGTAATGGATAATTTACACAACAGGTTGGACATTTAAACATCTAGTACTTAGAATAAGAGTATTATTTATTTTCTGGAGCTACCAAGCCAGCAAGAATGTTATTGCCCCTTTAAAAACACCCACTCACCATCTATTCCCGGAAGAATCAGGCTGACACAAACTATCGGGATATAAATCCAGCGCACTGAAAGGAATCAGAAATGGGTGTATATAAATCAATGAGTTAGTATTTTGATTTCAGGAATGGAAGGAAGTGCACACAAGACATGTCTTTAAAGGGTATTGTATATAGACTTCCGGTAGTGGCAATAATTGGTAGTAGATGTCTGTTCTCTCAATGCTCACATACACAACACCATCGATTACCCACTTGAACTCTTGCATTCATGAAATCCTAGTTTATAAAGCACTCGAACACCTAACCTACCATGTGGACCATACAACATTGAATCCTGGCTTAATAATGGGAGAGAGAGCGAGAGAGAGAGAAATGGGGTTTAACTTCCACTCGACACAAACTAGGTCATTTTGGGACTAACATATGGTTTCAATTTTATTTCAATAATTTGCTTGCGCGTAGGGGTCTTTAGCAGTGGGAGGAAACCAGAGTGCTCGGAGGAAACCCACTAGGTTGAGAAGGGGTTTCCTCCGGGCACTCCGGTGTCCTCCTTTCAGAATACTCGGCAGCCTAACCCTAACCGAACTCACTACAAGATAACTTATACTTACACCTGCACCTGTTCTTACACCTGTTCTTACACATGTTCCTACACCAATCACATTTCTTATTTTTATTAGATTTTTCTTTGCCATCTTCTAATTCAATATACACTGCTCTATCTTTTACCAATAACAAAACAAAATATTAAACATTCAATATTCCAAGCGGTTCAGACTAGTACCCCCTGTCCTGCTCCACAGACAAGTGCCCCCTGTCCTGCTCCACAGACAGGGGGGATTCACGCCGGAAAAATCTCGATGAACTTTATTGGCCAACGCAGGATCGAACACGGCACCTCTGGGTTAGCGAGTCAACGTCTTACACACTGAGCCACCGTGGATTCGAGCCCATCCTTTGGCGTTTTGTCTCTGGGTTAAAGAATGGACATCTGTATTAGCTAGTTTAATAGCTGCTCACCACCCCTGTCGAGAGCAGCATCAATATTTTCTTAGACGGCCCTTGCTGATTCTGCACCTTGTTAAAGGGACTATCCCGTTTTAAACAAAGTCTAAAAATAAAAGTCCGAGTAGGTGTGAAATTAAAACGCCAAAATATCGAAGAATGGTGTATTTACTTTGTCTCAAAATTTTAGCTCAAAATATTGAGTCGTTTTGGCGTGACCGTCAAAACTGCTTATCCGGACACGTAACCCTTTTAAGAATTTGGATCTGTTTTTTCGTTGATGACCTGATAATCGAATCACGTTTATTGAGAGGTTTATATAGTGAATTGCCCATGTACTGTACTTGATATCGGAAGGTAAATTTCACTTACACATTATTTTTTATGAAAGAAGTCTGGTTTTACGTAGACACCGCCGAATACAGCTTGGGACACCGGTTCCCTTACCAGATGAAGATTGACGGGTTGTTTGAAAACGTATCACAAATAATGAGTTAGTTTCTCTGCCTCTTTAACACAAAATTAAGCAGTTTTATTCTCCAAAAAAATACCGGGATTAGCCCTTTTTTCAACACAACACTAACTGTACTACATGATAAAAACACCGTTTGACTGTACTACACGAGAGGATCAAACTGTTTGACACGTATATATACAGGAAATTGTAGCACTTGGAATTCCTGTTTCGTATGTTATGCACATGGTGAGATCCTTAGCATGCTGAAATTCTTATCTAGCATTATGGGCAGGTCCATGGAGGGAGAACAACCCTCGTATATATTGTGTTTCAAACCGTCTCACACCCACTCAGCTTAACCCTAACCCTAACCCTGCACGACAGGAGGTCAAAAGGAACCCTTACCTGTGGAAGCCATGCCTATGGAAGCCATGAACAGCAGCTGGTCAGGTCTTTGGTAAAACGAATTACAACGTATATAGGTTCAGCATGTTGTTTACCTACTCGTATCTATAACCATTTTGTTACGGAAACCGTGAAGGGACATAAAATATAAATGATATATCTGGGTCCCTGGGTTTTATCCAGATATTGACTACAGTGGACTCTATATTAACTTGCAGAATTAATTCTTGTTGGCACATATGGGATAATATAATAAATGGTTTCACTGATATCTTGCGAGAAACAGTTCATAATTAGACCTGCGAGGGCCACACTGTCTTTCATTTACTATCCGCCAAAATGATTGACAATTTTTATATAAAAGTGTTTTTTTCATCCAAATAGGCAAAAATCCCAGCACCATAAAATGATACGAGTTTTAGCATGTAGAACATTGTATGTATAATTGCGAATATTCTGACTCGGGTGGAGTAATTTGAGCAAAGTTTTTAACATATTCTCTTTTATTATCTATATAATAAACTATTATAGCTAGAGGTGTCAGCTCTTGTTATTATCTATATTGTAAACTATTATAGCTAGAACTGTCAGCTCTTGTTATTATCTATATTGTAAACTATTATAGCTAGTACTGTCAGCTCTTGTTATTATCTATTGTGTAAACTATTATAGCTAGAACTGTCAGCTCTTGTTATTATCTATATTGTAAACTATTACAGCTAGAACTGTCAGCTCTTGTTATTATCTATATTGTAAACTATTACAGCTAGAACTGTCAGCTCATGTTATTATCTATATTGTAAACTATTATAGCTAGAACTGTCAGCTCATGTTATTATCTATATTGTAAACTATTATAGCTAGAACTGTCAGCTCTTGTTATTATCTATATTGTAAACTATTATAGCTAGAACTGTCAGCTCTTGTTATTATCTATATTGTAAACTATTACAGCTAGAACTGTCAGCTCTTGTTATTATCTATATTGTAAACTATTATAGCTAGAACTGCCAGCTCTTGTTATTATCTGTATTGTAAACTATTATAGCTAGAACTGTCAGCTCTTGTTATTATCTATATTGTAAACTATTATAGCTAGAACTGTCAGCTCTTGTTATTATCTATATTGTAAACTATTATAGCTAGAACTGTCAGCTCTTGTTATTATCTATATTGTAAACTATTATAGCTAGAACTGCCAGCTCTTTATCTAATCATATCTAATGTCGCTTTAATATAGAGGACCAGATCATCACTAGCGGCAGTTTATTCAAATAAAATTATTTATGTTCCTTACCCAGCTCCGTACATTTAAACCCGGACACGACATGAATCTACGTAAGTAATAAAAAATAATACCTTTTATAATTTGACATGTATAAAGAATACAGTAGAGGACACGGGTGGTGATATTTATAACGAGAGATATATGAAAATACGTAAATGGTAAAAATTCACCTTTTACAAGTTAACATATGAATAAAGAATATAATAGACGAAAGAGGCGGTGTTGGTGGCTATTTATAACGAGATATCGTAATAAAAGGAAATCTATTCATTGAACTTACATATATTTAGTCGCTTCTATAAGATAGCTTGTTTCATATATACAACTTTTAGATATGTGAGCTTTAGGACGGAGAGAGAGGGACAGTGAGAGTGAGAGAAACATAGAGACAGACAGAGCTCTGGCTAGTAAATAGGAAGGGGGGGTACATCCACTCGACAAAAACTAGGTCATTTTGGGACTAACATATGGTTCAATTTCATTTCAATAATTCGCTAGTGCGTTGGTGTCTTTAACAGGGGGGGGGGGGGCGAGAGAAACCCCACGAGGTTGGGCAGACGACCGTACTCCTTTGTACTTGAATCACCACACCCTACACCCTACACCCCACCCTACACCCCACCCTAAGAAATTTAAACAGGATTATTTCAACTTATTGACAGTTGATGTTTCACGACAAGGATTGGTCGTGTAAACAGATTAATACTGTAGTCTGTATATTACAATAAACAGGATAATAGTCTGTATATTACAGTAAACAGGATGATACTGTAGTCTGTATATTTCACAATAACAAACATGGCGGCGTGGGAAACACGTTTATTTATCTTCAAACAAGATGATATCCTAGACAATGAATATAATGATTAAAATATTTACAATATATTAGCAATTATCATAGTAAGAATATATCAATATATAAAAATAAAAAAAATCACCTCCCAACCCCACACACAGTAAAAAACCCAAAAGGCAAGAGGCGATGAAAACACACCAGGTCATCAGTGGAAGTACTGACAAAATTGCAACATGTTCTAGTCATCGTTCGTGTATATATTTAAAAGACCTTGCGTATTGCTAATATGTTGTATATCGTTATACATTGTTAAAATATTAAAGTTTACAATATTCATCATTATACCACAACTTAAATAACTGAAATTGTTATCCTATTGAAATTGATATTTTTAGAATATCTAGCATAGGACAACAGATACATTGCTCACTAATAATTCCTTCAATGTCGAAGAGTTGCTATGTGAGACTGTGAGAGGATATCTGACAATTCCAGAAAGCAATTGAATGTCACTAGATAAAAAACACGAGAAAAATAGAAATAGTCCGTAAATTCGCTTTTTTTATTATCTATTGACAGTCAATTATATTTTTGAATCCTAGATATCCCTCCACAATCTCATATAACAACTTTTGGTCTTGGAATGAATTATTAGTGCACAGAAATTCGCCCGTGTATCTGTTATCACTCGTCACTTCATTCATTTATATAGAAGGGTCTGTGTTAAGATTATATTTGGAACGTGTTTAACAAGTTCTATCACATATGTGGTAATGACTGGCATTGATAATATTGTCCTTTAACTCTGGAACCCTGAGTTGTTCTAACTCTGTTTATATATGAAATACAGGAAACTATAATATCTATGATAGTACATATTGTGTGTTATTTCACTGTATACATTCTGAATTTAATAAACATAAAACAGAGACCTAACGGAACCACGGCATGTTATCTCACTCTAATTCTTAAAGCTGGGGAGGCTGTGGGTAAGACATTCTAAGAATCTTGGATGATGTCTAATCTATTATGGCGGACCATTACCATATTTGGGTAAGTGTTTCATTGTAATACTTTAGGGATCATTTTAGTTCTATGAAAGGTGTTCTGTTTAATATAGACCTTTGTTACCTAACTCCAAATTATTAACCAGAGCACCTTTCATAGACGTAAATAATAATAATATATAGTATTTTCCAGAGGATGTTGATAACTAGAACGCTGGCGACCGGGCCAATTGATACCAACGAGTAGAAATATAACGCGTATCCTATGTAACAAAAGGGCTCTGCATTTCGAGATTCGAGCATGGGATGTGGCAGTACTAAAATAATCAGGAAACCTACAAAAACAAATAAATACTGCTGATTAATCAAAGAGACAGCGACATTAAATTTACAATAAATATATTAAATGACACCTTTTGTTATAAAATGGATAACCATTATCAAGGGCGCTAACAGGAAGTTACGATCCGATATGCGCAAATATCGACAGGTTATAAACATGCATGTCAGGTTTCATTAAAATCGGTTCAAAAGTGATACATGCCAGTCTGATAAAAAAACATTGTGACCTGCAGAGTGTTCACACACAATTGTGGACAGATAGACGGACAGGGGCGACGACAATAATATACGTCCACATGAAAATGTGGACGTATAAAAATGGACTACTATAATCAAGGGGCTAACTCCAGAATTAGTTATCCGAAATTAATATAAAAGATAGGCTGGCACTGCCAGGCAGGATACGCCCACATTTTCGAGAGATGGATAGAGAACAAGCAATACCGAAAGTGATTTTTCATACATCATTAAGTCCTGTATTTCATACTGTATTGGGAGCAGCCATTTTGTTGGTCAGTTCCAGTCTGATATTTATGAAATTCAAAGCCGACAATGATTATGGTGTGACGGTACACAACCTAGAAATCTGACTTTTCGTCAAAATCGGATAAGAATTGCGACCTGTAGAGAGTCCACAACCATGATATACCATATTTTTACACTATTCGCGTACAAACGGCGACCATTTCGTCCGGCAATTTTGGTACGATTTTCAAGAAATTAGAACTCAACCTTCCTCATCAAAATCGAATTAAAATTGTGACCTATGCAGGGTCCACAACCATGATATACCATTTTGTAACAGTATTCGCGTACAAACGGCGGCCATTTTGTCTGTCAATTTTGGTCCGATTTTTCCGAAATTCGAACTCAAACCTTCCTTAAGACGTAACGGTGATATAATCAAACGTTTTTTTAAATCGGAAAATAATTGTGACCTCCAGAGGAACCACAAAGTAGAAAAAGGCAATTTTGCGTACAATCAGGGGCCATAATGCAGGAAGTTACGATCCGATATGCGCAAATATCGAAAAGAACCAAGACCTTTGGGTTATAACCATGCATTTCAAGTTTCATCATAATCGAATTAAAATTGTGACCTCTACAGGGTCCACAACCATGATATACCATTTTTTAACAGTATTCGCGTAAAACGGCGGCCATTTTGTATGGCAATTTTGGTCCGATTTTCCCGAAATTCGAGAACAACCTTCCTTACGGTGTTTGTTAAACATCCTGTGTAGCTCAATTTAGCAACGGATTATCAATAGGATGTGTATAGGATAACGAAATGAGGAAAATATTCACCATATAAAGTTACAAACTTTTGTGATTTAGAGATGACTGAAATTAAAAAAAACAAAAACAATGAGTGAAGACGAAGTGAAAAGTACTAACAAGCACTCGTCATCAAGGTTCAATTCAAATGGAAAAATGAACAGACACAGCGACTCCAGTCTTGCAAGTGAGTCTGAAGAATTGTATAAAATTCCTCGTCTACAATCCCTAAACGAAGATGATTCTGAAAGCTGCTTTATTGAGCAAAATGATATAAAACAAATGATTGATAATGCTGTGGAAAAAGGTATATCAGCCGCAATTACGCAACTTGAACTTGACTTAAAAATATTCATAAACAAACGATTGGTTGAAGTTGAACATCGTGTGACTGATATAGAAGCAGCCCACGATACAGTAGGACGAGATATAGATAATTTTGAAGAGCGAGTGTCTATCATGGAATCACAGTTGAATAATGAATCCCAGAAAATAATAGTCTTAGAAAATAAACTTAACAATCTCGAACAATACAGCAGAAAGTCACATTTGCGCATATTCGGTTTACAAGAATCTGCAGATGAAAACTGTGTAGAAATAGTTAAGTCACTTTTTAAAGATAAACTCAAAATCGCAGATAACATAAGTGTTGATGCGGCACACCGAGTTGGCCAGGTCAAACAAGCAGACGACAAACCTCCAAAACACAGGGGTGTGATTGTTCGAATTGTTAGGCGAGATGATCGTCAAAAAGTTATCAAACATCGAAAACTTTTAAAACATTCTGGTATTTCGATAGCCGAAGATATGACCTACACAAATGTTAAGCTTCTGGAAGAAGCCCAATCGCACCCTGAGGTTAGCACGGCATGGTTTGCCAACGGCAAAATTTTTGCAGTTGATAAATCCGGTCTTAAAATTCGAATCCAAATGCACATGAATATAAGCGAGGAAATAAAGAGAATAAAACACAAATTGACTAGACCCAAAAAATAATGATTCTATCTGTATTCACAATATCACACCTCTAGTATAATGATCAAAAGAAAAAAAAAACATAATATACTAATTGTTGTTTCTTCGTCCATATTTTATTCGCAATGTTTAAAATGATTTAATATCAATGTACCAAAAGTTTTCACGGTGCCCCCATCCCCCTTTTGACGTTTTGTTTATCTGTACCTAAAAACACTGAGATTTATTTACATGTTTGTATAATGTAACCAGGTTTAGCAATAGCAAACACATCGCTCTCTTAACCCAATCAGTACCGTTAATCATTACTCACTACTGATTTAATTTAACGAAAGCTTGTTTAATCTCTGAATGGGCCAAACGGTTGGTTATTCATCATTAATCCTACCCTCATTTTGGCTTACCTTATCATATCATATGACTCTCTTCATCTTAAAATTAATATACTATATTCCTCTTATAATAGGTTGCTTTTGAGCTCTTATGTATTAGTATTTGAAATTTTGTTTCATATTGTTATTTATTTTTTGTGTTTATTCGCGTGTATGTACATTTCCGTATATATGTTATATTTTGCCGTGCACTTAACACAACCTCTAGAAACTACCCATACTTATGCATCAACAATAGGAACACACCCACACCTTTCTCCTTCCTTGGTCAAGATAACGGGGTGAATTCTAGACACGTGGATCTAGACCCTATCTTTATTGGGAGAAGGGGGACGTGTGGGATTCATATTAGATACTATGATATACTGGTTGATTTACTTATATTTGCGTGTAATGTAATTACAGCATCCCACATTAATCTCATAAAAACTCTTATTTTCACACTGCTTATCAGATCTGGGGACATCCGGCTAAACCCTGCTCCCATCCATTCGTCAAATGACCATGTATCAATATTTCATCTTAACGCGCGAAGCATTAGAAACAAACTCGACTCGGTCTCAGAACTGATCCAAGATTATCACATTTGTGGTTTCACAGAAACGCATCTGGATAACCGAGTAGTCAATGAGATTCTTACTTTTAAAAATTTTCACCAGCCGTTTAGAAAGGATAGGAACTTCAGTGGGGGAGGAATTCTGGTGTATGTTGATAAGAAACTTTCATGTAGACGAAGATTAGACTTAGAATTTAAAGACGCTGAAATAGTTTGGGTTGAAGTGAAGTTAAAACACGAAATCATATTGGTAGCTACTGCTTATAGACCACCAAACTCGGGCGTTGAATTTTAGTTATTTTTAGAATCATCAATCGAACTAGCCTATCAATTCTCAAAAAATTTAATTATAATCGGGGATCTCAACTTTGATCTTATAGGTCTAAAAAATGGTAAACTCTATGATTTGATGCTAACTAACAATCTTAAAAATATTATTTATGAACCAACTAGAGTTACCGCTTCAAAATCATCCTTGCTAGACGTAATTCTTATTCAAGACGAGATTAAGATATGTCTAAGTGAAACTATAGATATTGATAAGAAAATATCAGACCACAAAGGCGTTGCTGCGGTTCTAGACTTGTGTACTTATTCAAACCCATGCTTTGAACGAGAAATTGTCCTATACAAGCAAGCCGACTACGAAAAGTTGAATAATCTTATTTCTGATTTTAATTGGGACGAGGCGCCCACTCCCCTTGACTTAAATAACGCGATTGATATCTTCTATTCAATTCTTACGAAATTTACAAACGAATGTATTCCCAGGAAGAAAGTAATTATTAGACCTTCGGATAGACCCTGGTTTAATTCAAGTCTACGTAAGGAGATTCGGATTCGTGATCGTTTAAGGAAGCGGGCCATTAAAACTAAACGCCCCAGCCATTTAGTGAAGTACAAACATCAACGTAATAAAGTAAATAATTTTAAAAAAGTTTTAAAAACGGAGTACAATGATAGGTTGGTATCTGAATTATCAAATCCAGAAGCGAGTCCTCAAGATTTTTGGAAACATATTAAACATTATATAGGTGAAAAGGTAGATTCTGATATACCACCATTATCAAGCAATACGAGCATTATTGCACATTCCGATTTAGATAAGGCCGAACTCTTAAATACATTTTTCGGTTCCGTTTCCAACAATGTTGAGAAAAATGAATTTCCGTATTTCCCCAAACGAACAAACTCTCTGTTTCACATGCCGGAAATTACCGATCAAGAGATTATTGATCTTATCCAAATCCTAAAAATAAAAAAGGCTAACGGCCCCGATAAAATAAGTAACCGTCTATTGAAAAATGTAGTTTCGACGACATTTTTACCCCTGAAACTATTATTTAACAAATCACTTAGTTCTAACACGTTTCCTAGCGCATGGAAAATTGCAAATGTTATGCCCTTGTTTAAAAACGGGGACAGAGGAAACGTTTCAAACTGTCGTCCCATATCCTTATTATCGTCAGTGAGCAAAATCTTTGAAAAAATTGTTTTCAAACACATTTACAATTATTTTCATAGTAATGATCTATTTAATTGTTTCCAGTCAGGCTTCAGAGCCAAACATTCCACTGTGCACCAATTACTAGAAATTTTTCAGGACGTGCTATCTTCTATAGACAAACGACAGTACTCATGTCATATATATTGTGACATCTTCAAAGCGTTCGACCGGGTTAATCATTTAGGTTTACTCCACAAACTACCCAGCTATGGTATAAGTGATAACTTAATAGACTGGCTAAAAAATTATCTCACCGGTAGAAAACAAAGAGTCTTCATAAACAGTTCATTTTCGAGTTATGCAACTTTGGCCTCTGGGGTACCACAGGGATCTGTACTAGGTCCCTTCCTCTTTCTTGTTCATATTAATGACATCCAGGATGTTTTGGATAATACAGCTAGGCTCTTTGCCGATGATACGGTAATTGGGTGCAACAAAACAAACTTACCGGACCTCGAAAATTCATTAAATTTAGACTTAAAAAAACTGTCTGAGTGGTCAAAAGACTGGTCAGTTAAATTCAACCCCAACAAAACTAAGGTCGTAATTTTCACAAACAAAAAATTTTCAATTTCTCCAAACTTCAAATTCGGCGATAACGAACTCGATATCGTTCATTCCCACAAGCATCTTGGCATTAACTTGTCAAATGATTGCAAATGGAGCACACACATTGACACGTTGTGTAGGTCAGCCTCAAAACGATTAAATATTCTAAGAAAGCTAAAATATATCACAACAAGGAGCTCGCTTGATAAAATCTATAAAGTGCATATACGCTCTATTCTTGAATATGCTTGTGAAGTCTGGGATAGCTGTTCGTCAAACGACGCAGAAAAACTCGAAAAAATTCAATTAGAGGCCGCAAGAATTATCACCGGACTTCCAAAATTCTGTAGCCGAACAGTGCTTTATTATGAATCTGGTTGGAACAGACTTTCCGAACGCCGGAGTATAAAACGTCTTACCACCCTGCATAAAATTTTAACAATAACGCGCCCCAATACTTACTAGATATTATTCATGCTTTTGAAAGCAATACACTTAGATATAACTTAAGAAATAGTGATCATATTTCCCCACCCTTCTGTAGAACGTCATTATATAAAAATTCGTTCTTTCCGTCAACAATTCGAGACTGGAACTAATTGGATTCATCAACCAAAAAAATAGAAAATATAAAAACTTTTAAAAACAAATTGTATAAGAGATTCAAGATAATAACGGCTCCAAATTATTATGCGAGCGGTAATAGAAAATTGAGTATTTTACACACAAAACTTCGTCATGGGTGCAGTTCCCTAAACTCAGATCTGTTTCGAATAAATTTAATTGAAAATCCTAAATGTTCTTGTGGCGCGCCATCCGAAAACGCAAAACACTATCTAATGGAATGTAATTTGTTTGATATTGAAAGAAATGAACTTTTCGATTCTTTACGAAACTTCAGTACAATAACCTTAAAGTTACTTCTCTGGGGTGATTCTAGTTTAAATACTGACATCAACATTTATGTCTTCAATCAAGTACAAAAATATATTAAATCAACTAAAAGGTTCAGTTGATAAGTATGCGCAGTGTAGTTTCATTTTTTCCCCTATTTGCACAACTGTAAAATGTGTTAATTTTGTTTTTGTTTTTTTGTGTTTTTTTTGGGGGGGGGGGGATTATTTTTGTGTAGATAGTACTATTACTTTATGTGGTTTTTTCCCTTCCAACTTTCGATTTCGATTTTTTCTATTCGCAAGAGTGAAAACCACGTTGAATTTCAAAAGAAGACATAAAATCCCCCAGTGAGATTCTTTGGGCATATCGAAAATTACTTTCATAAACTAAATATTTAAGAATTTCTCTATAATGGGATTTTAAATTATTTATTATAACATTTATATCCTTCGTTTTTGTATGTTCTTATTGTACTATTTATATCCTTCGTTTTTGTATGTTCTTAACAAATGTACTATTATAACTGTCACTTACAATGTATGTGGAAAGGGCATCGGTAAGTTTTCGTAACTTTTGTCCCAATCCGTTTGTACTTTAGTTATGTTCTAGTACAATAAACTATGTTTAAACAAAATCAAACGGTTTTTTTTAAATCGGATAATAATTGTGACCTCCAGAGGGACCACAAGCTAACAAAAGGCGATTTTGCGTATAATCAGGGGCCATAATTCAGGAAGTTACTATCCGATATGCGCAAATATCGAAAGGAACCAAGGTCTTTGGGTTATAACCATGAATTTCAAGTTTCATCAAAATCGAATTAAAATTGTGACCTCTACAGGGTCCACAACCTTGATATACCATTTTTTAACAGTATTCGCGTACAAACGGCGGCCATTTTGTACGGCAATTTTGGTCCGATTTTCCCGAAAATCGAACTCAACCTACCTTAGAGTGTAACGGTGATATAATCAAACGGTTTTTTAAATCGGATAATAATTGTGACCTCCAGAGGGACCACAAGCTAACAAGCTAAAGGTGATTTTTCGGACAATAAGGGGCCATAATTCTGGAAATTACGTTCCGATAGGTGCAAATGTCGACAGGAACCAAGATCTGTGGGTTATAAACATGCATGTCAAGTTTCATCAAAATCGGTTCAAAATTGAGACCTCTATAGGGTCCACAAGCTAAAAATGTGATTTTTCGTACAATCAAGGGCCATAATCCATGAAGTTTTGATCCAATACATGCCAATATCGAAAGCAGCCGAGAACTTATGGGGATAAACCCATATTTCAATTTTCGTCAAAATCAGATAATTTAAGAATTGTGACCTGTAGAGTGTCCACAAACAAATTGTGGACGGACGTCCTGACGGACGGACGTCCAGACGGACAGGGGCGACGACATAATACGTCCACATGAAAATGTGGGCGTATAAAAATGACTATATTTTGGTACTAGATGTGACTAGAAATGATTCCCGTTGGAGAAAACAGGAATGATGGTGATAAATGATGGGGAAGGGTGGTATTTCCATATTGCAGCTTGGGTTTATCAAAATGGCGATACTATTTATTGTAGGCTATCGTATATTTTAAAGCAGGGTTATTCAAAGCTGATGATAAAAAGATGGGACCTGTATCAAAATCATGGTGGATCACAATCCGATTAAAACACAGATCCTATTTCGTTTCGTTTTTTTATAATTCAAAATTTCATTTTACTTGTCTTCACTACACCAGGATCTGGAAGAGTTGTTATATAACCCGCGTTCTGCTTGATGTGAGGGATTAGTCAATGAACCCTCAATGGCGAATCAAATGTCTAACGTCATAGCGTCAAAAGCCACCCGTATTACCCGTGACCCAACCCCTGACCCAACCTTCCACTACACCTGGTCGGGTCTTCATGTAGTTCAAACCATCGAAATTATGAAAATCGAAATATCGATCTGTATTGGAATCAGATTAAGTGGATCATGTACAAAATTGTCAAGTTTGAATTTAAAGACTCACCAACTATCATCGGTCCTACCTGGATAATAATTAAAGACTCACCATATATCATCAGGCCAACAATACTAATTATCAGCTGAGCAGTTACCATGTACTTTGGGTATTTTCTATCCCTATTTCGATACCTTGCAAGAGTACCGATCAGCCATATCAAGGCATGTGCCATCGGAACAAAAGGACCGTAACTGCCTGCCGGACAAATTGAAAGCCCGTAGAAACCTAGAAGAAGTAACAAAAATACGCAAATAAGTGATCTTCAATTGCTTTGCAGAGTTGAGTTTTCCGGAGAATTTCGTGAATCCTTTTTCTACGAAAATACAACATAACCCTTCCTGGATTGACTCACATATATCTATTGCTAAAGTACGATTCATTTTGGCTTTTAAAAATGCCGCTGTATTAACTCAAAAGAAGACAAATGGACCGATTTTATATTCTAAAAACCATGTAACAATGCATTTATCTGGAATAAACCAGAGAGCTACAAAAGGTAGCATATTTAAGTGATAGGCTAGCATACGTCAGATAATTTCAGAGGCACCCCTGAATCCGGGAAATAATGCGACAGTGGCGACAAATCTTGAAAGTGGCCGTTTCTTCAATGGCCAGTTGACGTCAGGTGTTAGAACGTCAAACAATTTCAACAATATGGGCGATAATTCGGACATAATCTCGGAAAACGCTAAAACAATAAAACCACTCTGACGAAACGTGTCATGAATACGATACGGATACGTGATACGGATAGGGAAAATGCCACTTGCCAAAAGTCACTAATAAATGTGGGCGTATGAATGACAATTGGTATTTTGATATCAGAAATGGAAGGAAGTGTACACAAGACATTGTTTTTTAATGGTACTGTAAATAGACTTCCGGTAGTGGCAATAATTGATAGTGGGTGATTCCCGATTATCAAGTCGGAGTCTCTATACTTTTCGGCCAAAGGACTTTTCGGTCGATTACAATATAGTGGAAGAAAACGTAATACAGAATAAGAAATTTGTGAATTAAAACTGTTTATCTCTACAGTTTATATCTGTTAAATAAATCTGTGAGTTGTTGGTTATCTCTACAGATCGCAAGAGGCGCCCCCCCCTCCCGCCCTAATTTTCGACACTGGCCTCTACGATTTCCGAACGTTTAGACGAAAATATCAGCCAAATAGCTCTTGAATTGGCTACAGATGCAAGGAAATGACGGATAATTTTCTTGGGGACCCCATCCCCCTCTCCGTCTCCGTGGTCAGTGCCCTTATTTTGCGGCGCCCCCCCCACCCTTCCAAAATTCCTAGATCCGCCACTCTCTCAATGATAACTGTGGTAGCTTTCAAGCCACTCGGACACTATGTGGATCCTAAGACACGTAATCCTAGCTTTTAGACCACTTGGATACCTAACCTACCATGTAGACTCTAAAACGTAATTGCAAACAAGGAATCCCAGCTTTCAGGCCACTAGGCAGCCTAATCCAACACATGGACGAACAGGGCCCTCACAAACTCAGGACAAAAACTTCAGTGATGCACTTCACCCACCCCACCCCACATGCATACTGTAACTATTTTGTCCAGTGCCTGGGCTTTGCTGATTTTTGTATTTTAAAGAAGTTTCAAAATGCATTTTTTTATACTTTATAATTCTACCCTCTCTATATGCTGAAATATGAACTGGTTGACTCCAGTTTTTCCATTTACCACCTCAGGGTCCTTTGAATATTTCTGGCATGTACTTACATAAGTTGTCCCCCTCCCCCTAGAAGCGCCCCCTATACGAGGGCCATGTGACCGAACTCGCTAAAACATATAATCACGGTTTTTTAACCGCTCGACAACCGAACCGACTAAAACATAACTTATACTTACAAATACACATGTACATAAACCTGAACCTGTTCTTACACCAATCATCTATATTGTCTTGATTAGAGGTGTCTTTACCATCTTCTGATACAATATACACCGCTACATCTTTTATCAATAACAAAATAAAATATTAAACATTTAATATTCCAAGCACCACAGACTAGTGTCGTCTGTCCTGAACTACAGACTAAGGGGGATAAACGCCGGGAAAATTCCGATGAACTTAATGGCTCCAGCACGGGACCCCTTGGTTAGCGTCCTACACGCTGAGCCACCGTGGATCCCACTGCATATACTTTAGCGTTTTGTCTCTGGGTTAAAGAATGGCCTTGTGTATTAGCTAACTGTCTAACAGCTTCTCGCCACCCCTGCGTTATTTGTGTCCTGAACAGCATCAACATTTTCCTGAATGGTCCTTGCTGATTCTGCCCCCTTGTCAATTCACTGTTTGACCGTACTAGACGGTAAAACAAATAGAAGGATCAAACTGTTTGACGGTTATATATACAGGAACTTATAGCACGTGAAATTATTATTTCGCACGTCATGCACATGCTGAGATCCTAACATGCTGAAATTCTTATGTAGCATTATGAGCAGGTCGGTTGTAGTTGGGTGATCCGTTCATTGTGAGGACACGCCTTTAGGACCCTAATTAAACCGCTTCGCACCCACTCCACTTAAATGATGTACGACATGAGGTACCCTTACCTGTGGAAGCCATGCCTGTGATGTCAACTTCTTGAACAACAGCTGGTCAGGTCTTTGGTAAAACGAATTACAACGTATATAGGTTCGGCATGTTGTTTACCTACTCGTATAAATAGCCATTTTGTTACGGAGACCGTGAAAGAACATAAAATATAATTGATATATCTGGTTCTCTGGTTTCTATCTGAATATTGAATAGTGTGGATTCTTGTTTGTTACGTCATTTAGTTAAAATGACGTAATCACTCGATATTAACTGATAGAGTAAAGTTAGTGATGGAATATAAGTTAAGAATTTACTCAACTTCCAATCACTGTCTATGAGAACCATCTTTGATCGAGAAATACAAAACTTTGTATTTGATACATTAAAACAACAAAAGTTTTATAAACGGTTATATTTTACTTAATATGAGGCAAAAAATTTGGAATAAATTATTAATTGAAGTCTGAGAATGTTTTGTGATCTCGGGGCCAGATAAAATAGGTTCTAGACCGGGAGCCCAGAGGGTCGAACGTAGACGAACGAGGTACCAATATCTGACCATATAGGCATCTACATACTGACCTGGGATGCACAGAATTGGGCGTCTGCCGGGGCCCAGTCCATGGGTGTGACCCTGGTGACCCCTATAATGACCCCCAAAATGGGTTAAACTCATACATTCGAGGTACCGGTCAAAACCAATTTTAAACGAAAGAATACATCCTACTGAGTACGAAATGGCCCATAACAGATGATTTTGGCCGTGGGATGGCCCAAACTGACACCCCAAATAAGGATCCCAGAGGGCTTGAAAAAAAAATTATATTCATACATTCGAGGTACCAGTTGAAACCAATTACAAATGGAAGAGTATATCCCACTGAGTACGAAATTACCCTTAACAGACGATTAGACCCCTGGGGTGGCCCAGACTGACACCCCAAAGCCGAAGGGGTGGGGTGGGGCTAAAATAGGGTTTGCTCATACATTCGAGCTACCGGTCAAAACCAATTTAAAATGAAAGAGTACATCTCACTGAGTACACAATTGCTCATAACAGAAGATTTCAGCCCTGGGACTTCCCAAAGTGGCACCACATCCCAGGGGCTTAAAAAAGGGTCATATTCATACATTCGAGTTACCAGTTGAAACTAATTTCAAATGGAGGAGTGTATCCCACTGAGTACAAAATTACCCATAACAGACGATTGGACCCTAGGATGGCCCATACCAACACACCAAAGCCGAAAAGGGGTGGTTGGGGAGGGGGGGGGCAAAATAGGGTATACTCATAGAATCTGTGGTACCGCTCAAAACAAATTCTCTCTGAGTACGAAATTGCTCATAACAGAAGATTTCAGCTCTGGGACTGCCCAAACTGACACCCAAAACATGATCCCCTGAGTTTAAAAAAAGGTTATACTCATACATTCATGGTACCAGTTCAAACTAACTATATACTCCACAACAATCTATTCATTAATCATTTGTGTTTATTTCAGTGAAAGGGGTGGTTGATAGCATTTGATCAAATTCCATTTTCTTAGAACGTTTGTCATGATTTGAACCTACATATCATTGTATATACTCCACAACAAATTACCTATTAATCAATTAGTCAGTTTGTTTTTATTTACAGTTAAGTGGTATTATTGAATGGTGTAAATAGCATTTCAAATTTATAATCCTTAATTAAATTAGATTTCTTTTAGGTACGTGCAAATTAAGGGAGATCCCTGTTTTGTCAGCATTGAGAGTGTATTGTTATGTACATGTATATATTGACTTGTCTTATTTTTTAGATTTTATCATTGCTTGATAACGACTAGAGAAGCCTAGTCGAAACGTCGCTCAGTAATAAGCAGTAATTGTATTCCATAGAATTGTGACCTGTATACTCTAGTTCAATTACTAAATGCCATTGAAACAGTTTAATTCTAAATGAAAGAATATATCCCGCTGAGTACGGAATTGTCCATAACAGAAGATTACTCGTGACTGAGTACGGGATTGTCCATAACAGACGCTTGTGACCCTCAAACGGCCCTTGGGGCTTAAAAATGGTTATATTCATACAAACAAGGTACCAGTTGAAACTAATTTTAAATGAAAGTATAGACCCCACTGAGTACAAAATGGCTCATAACAGATTTATACCCCCACATTGTTTTTAAATTATCTGTTATATATGGTCCAGGTTAATTGGTTTCCCTTTAATAGTGTTAAATACATTGATCTTGATAAATCAATAGGTTGCCAGCCCACGGCCTTTTAATGCCTGAAAGAGTTTCCACTGTGATGGTTCAGTTATAAATGGCCCCCTAATCGAAGGTCTTGCGATTTTATTGTATTTCATTGTTGTGATTGTGTTGCATGTTCTTTGTATATTTGTGTACTATTTATATATTTGCATTGTCTGTGTTATCACCCTAGGTGGGAGTGGACGTAAAACCCAAGGAACGAGCGAACATATCTGTATCATTTGCTTGATAACGTCGAGAGTATCCTTGTGGAAACATCGTTTAGTACCTTGTACAAGTATATAGACGATTTTGGTCTAAACTGACACCCTAAATTTTACATCCCTAGGCTTGAAAAAAGTTATTCTAACAAATCTTGACACCCCTCCCCCGCCCGCCCCCTTTCTAGATGGAAGTAGATGTAAAACCCAAGGAACGAACGGACATATCTGCATCGTTGGCTTGATAACGACAAGAGTATCCTCGTCGAAACGTCGCTTAGTACCTTGTATGAAGATGATTCTGGCTCTGAGATGGTCCTAACTGACATCCTAAATTTTGCCCCTTAGGTTTGAAAAAAAATATACTGACAAGTTTTGCCCCCTTCCTCCACTTTGATTTGCCGAGGACTGCAAAATTTCACATACCGGTAGCTGAAATTGTGTCATCTTAACTAAGAAAATGAGGGCTGACAAGTTACTTTTGTGTTAGGGCTAGTCCTTTCAGTGTCTGCTATTTGATAGCTGCCCTATAGCCAGTTTTGTCCATTTCTGGTGATTCCTGATGGTTTAATCACAAGATGGTCTGGTATGAAAACAATATTAACACTACAGGTGCAGTTCTTATGTCTATGATTGTACTTGTTGGTGGCAAAAGTCTGTTTCAATCTGGCCTCACAATGCCATTTTATACATTTTGTCAGTTTAAATCATCATCTTTTATGGGTCATTTCGTTATCAGCGAGATACACACTTTCATTTAAAATTAAATTGAACTGATACCTCGAATGTGTGAATATAACTTTTTCTCCATATTATGGTGTCAGCTTGGCCCCCAGGGCCGAAACCAACTGTTATGGACAATTTCGAACTCAGTGAGATGTACTCTTCCATTTAAAATTGGTTTGACTGATACTTCGAATATATGAGTATAACCTATTTTTGACCCTTCGGCTCTGCGGTCCATATTTAGGGTGTCAGTTTGGGCCACCCAAGGGCCACAAGCGTCTGTTATGGGCAACTTCGTACCTAGTGAGATGTACTCTTTCATTTAGAGTTGGTTTTGTCCGGTACCGCGAATTTATGGCCCCATCGTCTTTGGGCGTCAATTTGGATAATTCCGTAATCAGCGACATACAGTTTTTCATTTAACATTAGATTCTACTAATAACTCGAATGTATGAATATAACCCCTTTTTTAAGCCGCCCAGGGAGGACGGGGGTCATATTTAGAGTGTCAGTTTGGGCAGTCCCAAGGCCAAAATCGTCTGTTATGAGCAATTTCGCACTCAGTGAGATGTACCCTTCCATTTAAAATTGGTCTTAACCCATTTTTGGGGTCATTATAGGGGTCACCAGGGTCACACCCATGGACTGGGCCCCGGCAGACACCCAATTCTGTGCATCCCAGGTTAGTATGTAGATGCCTATATGGTCAGATATTGGTACCTCGTTCGCCTGCGTTCGACCCTCTGGGCTCCCGGTCTATTCATAATTAGATATGCAAGGGCCAAACTGACTTTCAACTTTATCCGCCAAAATGGATGATAATTTTTATATAAAAGTGTTGTTTTTATCCAAATAGGCAACAATCCCAGAACCATAAAATGATACGAGTTTTAACATGTAGAACTTTGTATGTATAATTGTATTGCTAATATCTTGACTCAGGGTGAAGTAATTTGACCAAAGTTTTCAACATATTCTCTTTTATTATCTATATTGTAAACTATTATAGCTAGAACTGCCAGCTCTTGTTATTATCTCTTGTTATTGTTATTATCTATATTGTAAACTATTATAGCTAGAACTGTCAGCTCTTGTTATTATCTATATTGTAAACTATTATGCATGTAGCTAGAGGTGTCAGCTCTTGTTATTATCTATATTGTAAACTATTATAGCTAGAACCGTCAGCTCTTGTTATTATCTATATTGTAAACAATTATAGCTAGTACTGTCAGCTCTTGTTATTATCTATATAATAAACTATTACAGCTAGAACCGTCAGCTCTTGTTATTATCTATATTATAAACTATTATAGCTAGAACTGTCAGCTCTTGTTATTATCTATATTGTAAACTATTACAGCTAGAACTGACAGCTCTTGTTATTATCTATATTGTAAACTATTATAGCTAGAACTGTCAGCTCTTGTTATTATCTATATTGTAAACTATTATAGCTAGAACTGCCAGCTCTTGTTATTATCTATATTGTAAACTATTATAGCTAGAACTGTCAGCTCTTTATCTAATCATATCTAATGTCGCTTTAATATAGAGGACCAGATCATTACTAGCGACAGTTTATTCAAATAAAATTATTTATGTTCCTTACCCAGCTCCATACATTTAAACCTGGACCTCAAATTGAATATACGTAAATAATAAAAAAAATTACCTTTTATAATTTGACATGTATAAAGAATACAGTAGAGGACACGGGTGGTGATATTTATAACGAGAGATATATGAAAATACGTAAATGGTAAAAATTCACCTTTTACAAGTTAACATATGAATAAAGAATATAATAGACGAAAGAGGCGGTGTTGGTGGCTATTTATAACGAGATATCGTAATAAAAGGAAATCTATTCATTGAACCTACATATATTTAGTCGCTTCCATAAGATAGCTTGTTTCATATATACAACTTTTAGATATGTGAGCTTTAGGAGGGAGAGAGAGGGACAGTGAGAGTGAGAGAAACATAGAGACAGACAGAGCTCTGGCTAGTAAATAGGAAGGGGGGGGGGGTACATCCACTCGACAAAAACTAGGTCATTTTGGGACTAACATATGGTTCAATTTCATTTCAATAATTCGCTAGTGCGTTGGTGTCTTTAACAGGGGGGGGGGGAGACGAGAGAAACCCCACGAGGTTGGGCAGACGACCGTACTCCTTTGTACTTGAATCACCACACCCTACACCCCACCCTAAGAAATTTAAACAGGATTATTTCAACTAATTGACAGTTGATGTTTCACGACAAGGATTGTTCGTGTAAACAGATTAATACTGTAGTCTGTATATTACAATAAACATGATTATAGTCTGTATATTACAGTAAACAGGATGATACTGTAGTCTGTATATTTCACAATAACAAACATGGCGGCGTGGGAAACACGTTTATTTATCTTCAAACAAGATGATATCCTAGACAATGAATATAATGATTAAAATATTTACAATATATTAGCAATTATCATAGTAAGAATATATCAATATATAAAAATAAAAAAAATCACCTCCCAACCCCACACACAGTAAAAAACCCAAAAGGCAAGAGGCGATGAAAACACACCAGGTCATCAGTGGAAGTGCTGACAAGATTGCAACATGTTCTAGTCATCGTTCGTGTATAAATTTACAAATATATGATGATGACTGCTGACCGACGTGTGCCACCAATGACTTGCAATTAATTTCCTGTCTTGCGTATTGCGTTTTAATCGGTAAAATTTATTCGGGTAGAAATACAGGAAATGTGCCGTCAAAATCAGGCCTTTTGCTGTGACACTATTTCTATGAATTTCTCAAATGATAGATTGATAAATAACAATGAATGATTTGTACATTCTAACTTAAAAGCCAAAAGACCTTGCGTATTGCTAATATGTTGTATATCGTTATACATTGTTAAAATATTAAAGTTTACAATATTCATCATTATACCACCACTTAAATAATTGAAATTGCTATCCTATTGAAATTGATATTTTTAGAATATCTAGCATAGGACAACAGATACATTGCTCACTAATAATTCCTTCAATGTCGAAGAGTTGCTACGTGAGACTGTGAGAGGATATCTGACAATTCCAGAAAGCCATTGAATGTCACTAGATAAAAAAAACGAGAAATAGTCCGTACATTCGCTTTTGTTTATTATCTTGACAGTCAATTATATTTTTGAATCCTAGATATCCCTCCACAATCTCATATAACAACTTTTGGTCTTGGAATGAATTATTAGTGCACAGAAATTCGCCCGTGTATCTGTTATCACTCGTCATTTCAGTCATTTATATAGAAGGGATCTCTATGTTAAAATTATATTTGGAACGTGTTTAACAAGTTCTATCACATATGTGGTAATGGCCGGCACCAATATTATCCTTTAACACTGGAACCCTGAGTTGTTCGATGTTTATATATGAAATACAGGAAACTATAATATCTATGATAGTACATATTGTGTGTTATTTCACTGTATACATTCTGAGTTTAATAAACATAAAACAGAGACCTAACGGAACCACTGCATGTTATCTCACTCTAATTCTTAAAGCTGCATGATGTCTAATCTATTCTGGCGGACCATTACCATATTTGGGTAAGTGTATGAATCGTGCGTGCTATTAAATTTATATTATACGTTTAGATACGTCAGCTATTATGGTGGACCATTACCATATTTGGGCAAGTGTCCGAATCATATCGTGCTCTTTAATATTTATAAAACGTTTAGATACGTCATCTATTATGGCGGACCATTACCATATTTGGGTAAGTGTTTCATTGTAATACTTTAGGGATCATTTTAGTTCTATGAAAGGTGTTCTGTTTAATATAGACCTTTGTTACCTAACTCCAAATTATTAACCAGAGCACCTTTCATAGACGTAAATAATAATAATATATAGTATTTTCCAGAGGATGTTGATAACTAGAACGCTGGCGACCGGGCCAATTGATACCAACGAGTAGAAATATAACGCGTATCCTATGTAACAAAAGGGCTCTGCATTTCGAGATTCGAGCTTGGGAACAGGCAGTACTATATCACTCAGGAATTCTACAAAAAACAAATAAATTCTGCTGATTAATCAAAGAGACAGCGACATTAAATTTACAATAAATATATCAAATGACACCTTTTGTTATAAAATGGATAACCATTATCAAGGGCGCTAACAGGGAGTTACGATCCGATATGCGCAAATATCGACAGGTTATAAACATGCATTTCAGGTTTCATCAAAATCGGTTCAAAAGTGTGACCTCTACGGTGTTCACAAGCTAAAAACGTGATTTTCCATACAATCAGGGGCTTCATACCCTCAGAAGTTACAGTCTGATACATGCCAGTCTGATAAAAAAAAATGTGACCTGCAGAGTGTTCACACACAATTGTGGACAGATAGACAGACAGGGGCGACGACAATATACGTCCACATGAAAATGTGGACGTATAAAAATGGACTACTATAATCAAGGGTAGGGTGCCCCACCCTAAATGAATATCTCCAAATATCTCGACAATTACACCACAATATTAATATATTTAGAAAGCCTTAAATCTGTTTCACACATTTATAGTCACTAAATAAACGACCATGCTGTACTTCATAAGCTATGATCATTAAACCATACATAAATAATACTGAAAAATGGTTTGGAGTGGCGTCCATAACATCCAGACACTTTTGAGTAAAAGATAGGTTACGTGCCCTTGTTTTGAAATTAGTCTCGCTTAACTAGTCTACCGATCATTCTACGTCTAATTGACGGGTCGGGATAATCAAGACTACTTTTTTTACGAAACATGGAACAAGAAATTGAATTTAGAAGCACCAACATCAGGCATCTCAACAATATTTTTAAGAACCTTGTAAAAGTACAAAGAAACTACTGCTTTGATCATTATTCTTCCATACGGAGGTGGAGTCAGAGATATTATTTGTACTTAACCAAAATATGCAGCTTCTAATGGTACAGCTAATTATAAGGCAATTTAAAAAATAAAACGAGCGTAATTTCTAAAGATTTCGTAATAACCAAAAAGTTAAATATTATTGCTATTCAGAATCGTCAACAATAGATTTTTTACGGCTGT
Organism: Patella ulyssiponensis; assembly: GCA_963678685.1. Lineage (NCBI taxonomy): Eukaryota > Metazoa > Mollusca > Gastropoda > Patellidae > Patella > Patella ulyssiponensis. The sequence goes on from OY783230.1 coordinate 78,707,938, forward strand.
AGTAGTGTTTGGTGTTTTTAACATTTCCGCATGCTGTTGCTATTTATAGCCTCAACGAGTGTGCGAGACTGTCAGAAATCAGTAGTAAGTCATTGAACTAAAACGTGCAGGATCAACGTGTCAAGAACAACTTTTCAGTTGGCACGTGGGGCACCCTATCAAGGGGCTAACTCCAGAATTAGTTATCCGAAATTAATATAAAAGATACGCCCACATTTTCGAGAGATGGATTGGAAACAAGCAATACCGAAAGTGATTTTTCCTACATCATTAAGTCCTGTATTTCATACTGTATTGGGAGCAGCCATTTTGTTGGTCAGTTCCAGTCTGATATTCATGAAATTCAAAGCCGACACTGACTATGGTGTGACGGTACACAACCTAGAAATCTGACTTTTCGTCAAAATCGGATAAGAATTGCGACCTGTAGAGAGTCCACAACCATGATATACCATATTTTTACACTATTCGCGTACAAACGCCGACTATTTCGTCCGGCAATTTTGGTACGATTTTCACGAAATTAGAACTCAACCTTCCTCATCAAAATCGAATTAAAATTGTGACCTATGCAGGGTCCACAACCATGATATACCATTTTGTAACAGTATTCGCGTACAAACGGCGGCCATTTTGTCTGTCAATTTTGGTCCGATTTTCCCGAAATTCAATCTCAAACCTTCCTTAAGGCGTAACGGTGATATAATCAAACGTTTTTTTAAATCGGAAAATAATTGTGACCTCCAGAGGAACCACAAAGTAGAAAAGGGCAATTTTGCGTACAATCAGGGGCCATAATGCAGGAAGTTACGATCCGATATGCGCAAATATCGAAAGGAACCAAGACCTTTGGGTTATAACCATGCATTTCAAGTTTCATCATAATCGAATTAAAATTGTGACCTCTACAGGGTCCACAACCATGATATACCATTTTTTAACAGTATTCGCGTAAAACGGCAGCCATTTTGTATGGCAATTTTGGTCCGATTTTCCCGAAATTCGAAAACAACCTTCCTTACGGTGTAACGGTAACATAATCAAACGGGTTTTTTTTTAAATTGGATAATAATTGTGACCTCCAGAGGGACCACAAGCTAAAAAAAGGCGATTTTGCGTATAATCAGGGGCCATAATTCAGGAAGTTACTATCCGATATGCGCAAATATCGAAAGGAACCAAGATCTTTGGGTTATAACCATGAATTTCAAGTTTCATCAAAATCGAATTAAAATTGTGACCTCTACAGGGTCCACAACCTTGATATACCATTTTTTAACAGTATTCGCGTACAAACGGCGGCCATTTTGTACGGCAATTTTGGTCCGATTTTGCCGAAAATCGAACTCATTCTACCTTAGGGTGTAACGGGGATATCATCAAACGGTTTTTTAAATCGGATAAAAATTGTGACCTCTAGAGGGACCACAAGCTAACAAGCTAAAAAAAAAAGGTTATTTTTCGGACAATAAGGGGCCATAATTCTGGAAATTACGTTCCAATAGGCGCAAATATCGACAGGAAACAAGATCTTTGGGTTATAAACATGCATGTCAAGTTTCATCAAAATCGGTTCAAAATTGTGACCTCTATAGGGTCCACCTTCTAAAAATGTGATTTTTCGTACAATCAAGGGCCATAATCCATGAAGTTTTGATCCAATACATGCCAATATCGAAAGCAGCCGAGATCTTATGGGGATAAACCTATATTTCAAGTTTCGTCAAAATCAGATAATTTAAGAATTGTGACCTGTAGAGTCTCCACAAACAAATTGTGGACGGACGTCCTCACGGAAGGGCGTCCAGACGGACAGGGGCGACGACATCATACGTCCACATGAAAATGTGGGCGTATAAAAATGACTATAATTTGGCACCAGATGTGACGAGAAATGATTCCCGTTGGAGAAAACAGGAATGATGGTGATAAATAGCCTTAGAATTGAGGTCGTGAAGGGTGGTATTTCCATATTGCAGCTTGGGTTTATCAAAATGGCGATACTATTTATTGTAGGCTATCGTATATTTTAAGGCAGGGTTATTCAAAGCTGGTGATAAAAAGATAGGACCTGTATCATGGTGGATCACAATCCGATTAAAACACAGATCCTATTTCGTTCCGTTTTTTTATAATTCAAAATTTCATTTTACTTGTCTTCACTAAACTAGGATCTGGAAGAGTTGTTATATAACCTGCGTTCTGCTTGATGTGAGGGATTAGTCAATGAACCCTCAATGGCTATCAAATGTCTGACGTCATAGCGTCAAAAGCCACCCGTATTATTCGTGACCCAACCTGGATAATAATTAAAGACTCACCATATATTATTAGGCCAAAAATACTAATTATCAGCTGAGCAGTACCGCTGCGTTTGTGGTATTTTCTATCCCTAATTCGAAACACTGCAAGAGTACCGATCAGACATATCAAGGCATGTGCGATCGGAACAAAAGGACCGTAACTGCCTGCCGGACAAATTGAAAGCCCGTAGAAACCTAGAAGAAGTAACAAAAATACGCAAATAAGTGATCTTCAATTGCTTTGCAGAGTTGAGTTTTCCGGAGAATTTCGTGAATCCCTTTTCTACGAAAATACAACATAACCCTTCCTGGATTGACTCACATATATCTAGTGCTAAAGTACGATTCATTTTGGCTTTTAAAAATGCCGCTGTATTAACCCAAAAGAAGACAAAAGGACCGATTTTATATTCTAAAAACCATGTAACAATGCATTTATCTGGAATAAACCAGAGAGCTAGAAAAGGTAGCATATTTAAGTGATAGGCTAGCATACGTCAGATAATTTCAGAAGCACCCCTGAATCCGGGAAATAATACGACAGTGGCGAAAAATCTTGAAAGTGGCCGTTTCTTCAATGGCCAGTTGACGTCAGGTGTTAGAACGTCAAACAATTTCAACAATAAGGGCGATAATCCGGACATAATCTCGGAAAACGCTAAAACAATAAGTGTAGTGAGCAAACAGAAGCAACGCCCGGCAACGAGAACATTCTGCAGTACGAAGGGCTAAAGGAGTTCTCGCTGAAAGAAATGATATGCAATGAAATGGGGTTTAACGTCCTAATGTTCTGCACCTAACTGGGCTAATGAAGACTGACATACGTCATACAGTGTGCTATGAGGGAAACCTTTGCCCGGACAGTGGCACTTCGGCCTACTCTTATATCGAATTTCAAATGTCAAGGGATCTTTTACATGCATGCCAATGTGTACACGGTACCTCGGTTTTACGTCCCATCCGAACGACTAGACACCTGCATCACTGACAACGGGAAAATCTGAATGACCTTTCTAGGGCAATGCATGGATCGAACACCGGACCTCCTGGCTAGCGACCCAGCGTCTTACCCACTTAGCCACCGCGACCCCCTCGCTAAAAGAACAAGTAAATTCGTTTTGATACAGGTATAAAGAATCTACTCCCGCCCTCCTCCCTCTAGGCAGAAATGATGTATCCTCCCTGAAGAAACTTACCGATGGCAAACTGGCTGAGATAACATATCGGTAGAAATATATATACGGTGCAACCTGAAAGGAATCAGGAATCCTAGTACCAAATCAATAATTCATACAACGTTCTTTTATTATTCTCGAAAATAGAAATGATATTGGGTTCATCACCGACTAAGCTAATGGATAGGGGCATAAACCTTTTCTTACTGGGTTCTATGATGGAGTGGGGGGGGGGGTGAGGCAAGAGAAAATATATGAGGTTGGGCAGGCGACCCAACGCCTTGTCACGTACAAGCGTGTATCGGGACCACACAACTTGATTCAGTTACATGACCTACTGATGTAAAACATAAGAAAATGTAGCCTCTATTACGTCACCTGTTGTCAGACTGACGGATCCATGGACGACATAATAGAGACTTTTGGCAAGCGTAAATTCCTAGTACCTATCGCGTATCCGTATGGATTTTGTGTGTGACGTCATACGTGATTCGGCACAGCTTTCATACGGAGACGGTCCGTATATCATTGTCGTCTTTTTAGACCTTTCCGGTCTGTCTGTCTGCACGCTGGTTGATCTACGTGCTAGATTTTGGTAGATATGGTAACTTGCAAATCTAAAAATGATGTGATTCTATGGTAAAGGAGTATAAATGATAAATTAATAAAAACGGAAATTGCTGTCGAGTCGAAGTCAAAAGATTATTTTTTTTTTAATAAGATGCGACATTAATTTTTTATAATTGCTCATGGTGTTGGTGATCTTGGTAGATAACTGCCATCATGCTGTACAGAACTATAAGCTCAGCTCAGTGACGCATACGTACGCGACGCAAGAATCTGCCAAAACTCTAAAACCACTCTGACGAAACGTGTCATGAATACGATACGGATACGTGATACGGATAGGGAAAATAGAGACTTTTGGCAAGCGGAATTTTCCTATCCGTATCACGTGTTCGTATCGTATACGTGATACGTTGCGTCAATGTAGTTTTAGAGTTTTGGTAGATTTTCGCGTCGCCTCCGTATGCGCCGCTGAGCTGAGCGTGTTCTATAACAGCATGATAACAGAATGTATCTACCAACATCACCATCGGTACTAGTCAAATGCCTAGCCTACTATTTCACGGAAGAGTGAAGTCACTCGACCGTCGCTGAACTGCTAAAAACAATGTCGACTCGACTGCAATTGTTGGTCTCACTAATGTATCATTTTAGAGAGCTTATACCCCTTTACCATAGAATCATTTACAAATTTAAAGGGTTCCACCTCGATAAATTATCCAAAATAATGATCAAATTCCAGTGTTTATCATTTTTAAAGCCACATTAAATATACACCTTCGTGTTCTAGGATACAGATAGATTCATAAAAACCCTATGGTGTAACACTTCAGCGTCTAAAAGTAGCAAAAAAGACGATAAAAAGACGACAATATTATACGGAACTTTTCCGTATGAAAGCTGTTCGATACGTCCTGTCGTATACGTGTGCCGTATCACGTATGAGAAATACACACATATTGATGACGTCACAGGCAAAATTCATACGGATACGTAATACGGACCAAGAATTTACGCTTGCCAAAAGTCTCCAATGCCACTTGCCAAAAGTCACTAAGATGAAATGTGGGCGTATGAATGACAATTGGTATTTTAATATCAGAAATGGAAGAAGTGTACACAAGACATTGTTTTTTAATGGTACTGTAAATAGACTTCCGGTAGTGGCAATAATTGATAGTGGGTGATTCCCGATTATCAAGTCGGAGTCTCTATACTTTTCGGCCAAAGGACTTTTCGGTCGATTACAATATAGTGGAAGAAAACGTAATACAGAATAAGAAATTTGTGAATTAAAACTGTTTATCTCTACAGTTTATATCTGTTAAATAAATCTGTGAGTTGTTGGTTATCTCTACAGATCGCAAGAGGCGCCCCCCCCCCCCCGCCCTAATTTTCGACACTGGCCTCTACGATTTCCGAACGTTTAGACGAAAATATCAGCCAAATAGCTCTTGAATTGGCTACAGATGCAAGGAAATGAGGGATAATTTTCTTGGGGACCCCCCCCCCTCTCCGTCTCCGTGGTCAGTGCCCTTATTTTGCGGCCCCCCCCCCTTCCAAAATTCCTAGATCCGCCACTCTCTCAATGATAACTGTGGTAGCTTTCAAGCCACTCGGACACTATGTGGATCCTAAGACACGTAATCCTAGCTTTTAGACCACTTGGATACCTAACCTACCATGTAGACTCTAAAACGTAATTGCAAACACGGAATCCCAGCTTTCAGGCCACTAGGCAGCCTAATCCAACACATGGACGAACAGGGCCCTCACAAACTCAGGACAAAAATTTCAGTGATGCACAGTACCCACCCCACCCCACATGCATACTGTAACTGTTTTGTCCAGTGCCTGGGCTTAGTTGATTTTTATATTTTAAAGAAGTTTCAAAATACATTTTTTTATACGTTATAATTCTACCCCCTCTATTTGCTGAAATATGAACTGTTTGACTCCAGTTTTGCCATTTACCACCTCAGGGTCCATTGAATATTTCTGGCATGTACTTACATAAGTTGTCCCCCTCCCCCTAGAAGCGCCCCCTATGCGAGGGCCATGTGGACGAACTCACTAAAACATATAATCACGGCTTTTAAACCACTCGACAACCGAACCGACTAAAACATAACTTATACTTACAAATACACATGTACATACACCTGGACCTGTTCTTACACCAATCATCTTTCTTGTCTTGATTAGAGGTGTCTTTACCATCTTCTAATACAATATACACCGCTACATCTTTTATCAATAACAAAATAAAATATTAAACATTCAATATTCCAAGCACCACAGACAAGTGTCCTCTGTCCTGAACTACAGACTAAGGGGGATAAACGCCGGGAAAATTCCGATGAACTTATTGGCTCGAACACGGGACCTCTTGGTTAGCGAGCAAGCGTCTTACACGCTGAGCCACCGTGGATCCCACTGCATACTTTAGCGTTTTGTCTCTGGGTTAAAGTTAAAGAATGGCCTTGTGTATTAGCTAACTGTCTAACAGCTTCCCGCCACCCCTGCGTCATTTGTGTCCTGAACAGCATCAACATTTTCCTGAATGGTCCTTGCTGATTCTGCTCCCTTGTCAATTCACTGTTTGACCGTACTACACGGTAAAACAAATAGAAGGATCAAACTGTCTGACGGTTATATATACAGGACCTTACTTATAATAGCACGTGAAATTCTTATTTCGCACGTCATGCACATGCTGAGATCCTTAACGTGCTGAAATTCTTATCTAGCATTATGAGCAGGTCGGTTGTAGTTGGGTGATCCGTTCATTGTGAGGACACGCCTTGAGGACCCTAATTAAACCGCTTAAATGATGTACGACATGAGGTCAAAAGGTACCCTTACCTGTGGAAGCCATGCCTGTGATGTCAACTCCTTGACCAGCAGCTGGCCAGGTCTTTGGTAAAACGAATTACAACATATATAGGTTCAGCATGTTGGTTACCTACTCGTATAAATAGCCATTTTGTTACGGAAACCTGGAAGGGACATAAAATATAAATTTTAATGATATATCTGGATTCTTGTTTGTTACGTCATTTAGTTACAATGACGCAATCACTCGATATTAACTGATAGAGTAAAGTTAGTGATGGAATATGAGAACCATCTTTGATCCAGAAACAAAAGTTTTATAAACGGTTATATTTTACTTAATATGAGGCAAAACATTTTGAGTAAATTATTAATTGAAGTCTGAGAATGTTTTGTGATCTCGGGGCCAGATAAAATAAATGGTCCCACTGATATCTGGGGCGCAGAGGTTCATAATTAGATATGCAAGGGCCAAACTGGCTTTCAACTTTATCCGCCAAAATGGATGATAATTTTTATATAAAAATCCAAATAGGCAACAATCCCAGCACCATAAAATCATACGAGTTTTAGAATGTAAAACTTTGTATGTATAATTGCGAATATCTGAAGAAATTTGAGCACAGTTTCCAACATATTCTCTTGTTATTATCTATATTGTAAACTATTATAGCTAGAGGTGTCAGCCCTTGTTATTATCTATATTGTAAACTGTTACAGCTAGAACTGTCAGCTCTTGTTATTATCTATATTGTAAACTATTATAGCTAGAGGTGTCAGCCCTTGTTATTATCTATATTGTAAACTATTACAGCTAGAACTGTCAGCTCTTGTTATTATCTATATTGTAAACTATTATAGTAAGAACTGTCAGCTCTTGTTATTATCTATATTGTAAACTATTACAGGTAGAACTGCCAGCTCTTGTTATTATCTGTATTGTAAACTATTATAGCTAGAACTGTCAGCTCTTTATCTAATCATATCTAATGTCGCTTTAATATAGCGAGCTAGATGATCACTAGCGGCAGTTTATTCAAATAAGATTATTTATGTTCCTTACCTAGCTCCGTACATTTAAACCCAGACACGACATGAATATACGTAAATAATAAAAATTCACCTTTTACAATTTAACATATGAATAAAGAATATAATAGACGAAAAAGGCGGTGTTGGTGGCTATTTATAACGAGAGATCGTAATATAAAAGGAAATCTATTCATTGAACTTGCATATACATTTAGTCGCTTTTATAAGATAGCTTGTTTCATATATACAACTTTTAGATATGTGAGCTTTGGGACGGAGAGAGAAGGAATGTGGGAGTGAGAGGGAGAGAAAGTGAGAGAGAGAGAGAGAAACATAGAGACACCACAACTGCTTGTACACTTGTATTTATTAATGATGTAGGGTATAGGCTCTAGCTAGTAAATAGGGACTCGACAAAAACTAGGTCATTTTGGGACTAACATATGGTTCAATTTCATTTCAATAATTCGCTAGTGCGTTGGTGTCTTTAACAGGGGGGGGGGCGAGAGAAACCCCACGAGGTTGGGCAGACGACCGTACTCCTATGTACTTGAATCACCCCACCCTACACCCCAACCTAAGACATTTAAACAGGGTTATTTCAACTAATTGACAGTTGATGTTTCACTACAAGGATTGGTCGAGTAAACAGATTAATACTGTAGTGTGTATATTACAATAAACAGGATAATAGTCTGTAGATTACAGTAAACAGGATGATACTGTAGTCTGTATATTACAGAACAACAAACATGGCGGCGTGAGAAACGCGTTTATTTATCTTTCAACCGAGGTGATATCGTGCACAATAAACAGAAATTCAAGTATATAAAAATAAAAATCACCCCCACCCCGACACACAATAAAAAACAAAAATAGCAAGAAGCGATGAAAACGTATCAGGTTCTCAGACGAAGTGCTGGCAAGACTTAACTTTGACGGAACAGGTCACCAGAGGAAGTACTGGCAAGACTAACTTTGGCTGAACAGGTCATCATTGGAAGTGTTGGCAAGACTACCTTTGACGGAACAGGTCATCAGAGGAAGTACTGGCAAGACTAACTTGGACTGAACAGGTCATCAGTGGAAGTGTTTGCAAGGCTAACTTGGACTGAACAGGTCATCATTGGAAGTACTGAACTGTACTGAAATGTGATCTTGCCATGTATGACGACTGGACATTTACCCACCGAGGCCCTCTATTTACTTTATATAAAAATATGTACCCTCACTCTCCCTCTCTCTCTCTCTCTCTTCCCCACCTCTCTCTCTCATGCTACCCTAATTTATCATAAATTATAGTCATACTGCTTTATTCATGCGTTACAATATAATATTTCGAGTATTGTGGTGCTCTTAAGGGAACATAACTTGTATACAATGTAAGTAAGTCGTGATTTTTGGCAGTGACGTATATTCCATGCCGTGTAATTAAAGATTCGTGCTTTTTGACTAACGTGGGAATTACAAATTTTAAATGTGCAGTTAAGTTTTTCACAGAGCCAAGTATATGTAAAATAGATCGTTGAATACCGATTTAAGATAAGACACTTGTTAACTGGAAAAGTTAAGAAAAACTTTGAATACGGACCCATGTCTTTTTCGGCTTCACGCTTTCCATGGATTATTAATTAGACATAATGTATGTTTACTTAGGCACATGACAAGCCATAATCAACCCTCTAGACCATCGTATGGTTAAGACATTAAGTGGGTAAGACAATGATAAACGTCATAGACGATACTCGTCGAGACCGTCGATTGAGGGACTGAAAATCGAGACTACGTTTATAACAGTGACAATAGTACATGACAACCGAAACTAGGGGCATTTGTCGTCACAACTACAAACACTCATAACCTCGCACAAAATGAAATAAACGTTCAATATATTCTAATTTCATTATATGTTTTTAAACTATTATAGCCTGGTCGGTCAACTCTTTATGCAAATCTTACATAATGTATCTTTAATAAAACTCTTTACCTAAATCTTACATAATGTATCTTTGATAAAACTCTTTACCTAAATCTTACATATTATATCTTTAATAAAACTCTTTACCTAAATATTACATATTGTATCTATAATAAAACTCTTTATCTCAATCTTACATAATGTATCTTTAATAAAACTCTTTATCTCAATCTTACATAATGTATCTTTAAAATAACTCTTTATGTAAATCTTACATAATGTATCTTTAATAAAACTCTTTATCTAAATCTTACATAATGTAGCTTTGATAAAACACTTTACCTAAATCTTACATAATATATCTTTAATAAAACTCTTTACCTAAATCTTACATATTGTATCTATAATAAAACTCTTTATCTCAATCTTACATAATGTATCTTTAATAAAACTCTTTATCTCAATCTTACATAATGTATCTTTAATGAAACTCTTTATCTAAATCTTACATAAAAGTCTTCATCTCAATCTTACATAATGTATCTTTAAAATAACTCTTTATCTAAATCATACATAATGTATGTTTAATAAACCCTTTATCTAAATCTTACATAATGTATCTTTAATAAAACTCTTTATCTAAATCTTACATAATGTATCTTTAAAATAACTTTTTATCTAAATCATACATAATGTATCTTTAATGAAACTCTTTATCTAAATCTTACATAAAAGTCTTCATCTCAATCTTACATAATGTATCTTTAAATAACTCTTTATCTAAATCTTACATGATGTATCTTTAACAAAACTCTTTATCTAAATCTCACATAATGTATCTTTAATAAAGCTCTTTATCTAAATCTTACATAATGTATCTTTAAGACCCAAGGCCTGAGGTTCGAGCCAAATAAGTTGATGGTTGCAAGCACCAAGATGCAGAAGTCAATGGCAATTGGTGTTAACATCCGAAACCCGAATGGGTCTAACCCAAGGAAACAAATGGAACCAATAATAAACGACTCGATTTCTACAAATATACAAATAAATATTGCTGATTAACCAAAGAGAGAACTACAACAACACATATTGCTGATTAGTCAAATATATATTGCTGACTAATCAAATAAATATTGCTGAGTAATCAAAGAGATAGCTACAATAAATATATCAAATGATACGATGTAATAAATAGATTACCATAATAAAGGGAGCTGACTCTAGAAGTATTTATCCGAAATTAACTAAAACATGACTCCATATGATAATAATATAAGATTTTGTCAGGCATAAGATACGTCATCTGAGCAGTTAGCAAATGACAAAGTCTGAATCATTGATTAAATAAAACAAAACCCATTTATAATGTTAAATATTAATAGTAATAGTCCGTTTAGATTTCTATAAATGATGTAGTCTGAATCATTGATTAAATAAAACAAAACCTATTTATAATGTTACATATTAATAGTAATAGTCCGTTTAGATTTCTATAAATGATGAAGTCTGAATCATTGATTAAATAAAATGAAACATATTAAATGGAAACAGAATAAATACTTCGAACCAGCGGTTGCCAGGCAGGATACGCTCACATTTTCCAGGGATGGATAGACGACAAGCTAAAAACAAAGTGATGTTCCTATGATCAAGGGCCATAATTCATGAAGTTACAATTCGATGTGCGCAAATATCAACAGGAACCAAGATCTCTTGGTTATAAACATGCATGTCAAGTTTTGTCAAAATCGGTTCAAAATTGTGATCTCTATAGGGTCCACAACCTTGACATGCTATATTTTTACACTTTTCGCGTGCAAGCGGTGGCCATTTTGTCCGACAGTTTTGGTCAGATTTTCACGAAATTCGAATAAACGCTTTTTTTCGGTGTTACGATGATATACTCAGACGGTTTTTAAAATCAGATAATAATTGTGACCCCCAGAGGGACCACAAGCTAAAAAGATAGGCTGGCACTGCCAGGCAGGATACGCCCACATTTTTGAGAGATGGATAGAGAACAAGCAATACCGAAAGTGATTTTTCCTACATCATTAAGTCCTGTATTTCATACTGTATTGGGAGCAGCCATTTTGTTGGTCAGTTCCAGTCTGATATTCATGAAATTTGAAGCCGACAACCTAGAAATGTGACTTTTCGTCAAAATCGGATAAGAATTGTGACCTGTAGAGAGTCCACAACCATGATATACCATATTTTTACACTATTCGCGTACAAACGGCGAACATTTCGTCCGGCAATTTTGGTAACGATTTTCACGAAATTCGAACTGAACCTTCCTTACGGTGCAACAGTAATATAATCAGAGTTTTTTTTTAAATCAGATAATAATTGTTCGAGAGATAGACAGAGAACAAGCAATACCGAAAGTGATTTTTCCTACAATCAAAGGCCATAATTCATTAAGTTACAATTTGAAATGTGCAAATATCAAAAAGAATAAAGATCTTTAGGTTATAAACAAGCAATTCAGGTTTCATCAAAATCGGATTAAAATTGCGACCTCTACAGGGTCCACAACTTTGATATACCATATTTTTACACTGTTCGCGTACAAACGGCGGCCATTTTTTCTGGCAATTATGGTCCGATTTTCTCAAAATTCATAATCAACCTTCCGTAGGGTGTAACGGTGATAGAGTCAAACGTTTTTTTAAATCGGATAATAATTGTGACTTCCAGTGGGACCACAGGCGATTTTGCGGACAATCAGGGGCCATAATTCAGGAAGTTACGATCAGATATGTGCAAATAACGAAAGGAACCAAGATCTTTGGGTTATAACCATGCATTTAAAGTTTCATCAAAATCGAATTAAAATTGTGACCTCTACAGGGTCCACAACAATGATATACAATTTTTTAACAGTATTCGCGTACAAACGGCGGCCATTTTGTATGGCAATTGTGGTCCGATTTAACCGAAATTCGAACTCAACCTTCCTTACGGTGTAACGGTAATATAATCAAACGTTTTTTTTAAATCGGATAATAATTGTGACCTCCAGAGGGACCACAAGCTAAGAAAAGGCGATTTTGCGTATAATCAGGGGCCATAATTCAGGAAGTTACGATCCGATATGCGCAAATATCGAAAGGAACCAAGATCTTTGGATTATAACCATGAATTTCAAGTTTCATCAAAATCGAATTAAAATTGTGACCTCTACAGGGTTCACAATCTTGATATACCATTTTTTAACAGTATTTGCGTACAAACGGCGGCCATTTTGTATGGCAATTTTGGTCCGATTTTCCCGAAATTCGAATTCAACCTTCCTTAGGGTGTAACGGTGATAGAGTCAAACGTTTTTTTAAATCGGATAATAATTGTGACCTCCAGATGGGCCATAGGCGATTTTTCGGATAATCAGGGGCCATAATTCAGGAAGTTACGATCCGATATGCGCAAATATCGAAAGGAACCAAGACCTTTGGGTTATAACCATGCATTTCAAGTTTCATCAAAATCGAATTAAAATTGTGACCTATACAGGGTCCACAACCATGATATACCATTTTTTAACAGTATTCGCGTACAAACGGCGGCCATTTTGTATGGCAATTTTGGTTTGATTTTCCCGAAATTCGAACTCAACCTTCCTTAAGGTGTAACGGTGATATAATCAAACGTTTTTTTAAATCGAATAATAATTGTGACCTCCAGAGGGACCACAAGCTAAAAAAAGGCGATTTTGCGTATAATCAGGGGCCATAATTCAGGAAGTTACGATCCGATACGCGCAAATATCGAAAGGAACCAAGATCTTTGGGTTATAACCATGAATTTCAAGTTTCATCAAAATCGAATTAAAATTGTGACCTCTACAGGGTCCACAACCTTGATGTACCATTTTTTAACAGTTTTTGCGTACCAACTGGCGGCCATTTTGTATGGCAATTTTGGTCCGATTTTTCCGAAATTCGAACTCAACCTTCCTTAGGGTGTAACGGTGATATAATCGAACGGTTTTTTAAATCGGATAATAATTGTGACCTCCAGAGGGACCATAAGCTAAAAAAGGTGATTTTTCGGACAATCAGGGGCCATAATTCAGGAAATTACGTTCCGATAGTCGCAAATATCGAAAGGAACCAAGATCTTTGGGTTATAAACATGCATGTCAAGTTTCATTAAAATCGGTTCAAAATTGTGACCTCTATAGGGTCCACAAGCTAAAAACATGATTTTTCGTACTATCAGGGGCCATAATCCATGAAGTTTTGATCCGATACATGCCAATATCGAAAGCAGCCGAGATCTTTTGGGGATAAACCTATATTTCAAGTTTCGTCAAAATCAGATAAGAATTGTGACCTGTAGAGGGTCCACAAACAAATTGTGGACGGACGGACGGACGGACGTCCGGACGGACAGGGGCGACGACAATATACGTCCACATAAAAATGTGGGCGTATAAAAAGATAATTCAGGAAGTTACGATCAGTTATAAACATGAATTTCAAGTTACATCAAAATCGGTTAAAAATTGTGACCTCTACAGTGTTCCGAATCTGAAAACGTGATTGTTCGTACAGCCATGGGCCATAATGCATGAAGTTACAGTCCGATACAGTTACAGTCTCGAAGTTTACATAGTGTTTTCAACAATCGGGGGCCATAATATATGAAGTTACAGTTTCGAAGTTTACATATTGTTTTCGACTAAAATAGTCGAATTTGGACTTAAAATGTCGGTCACGTCTCCTTGCAACTGGTCAGATCTATATGCAGTGGAGGCCATCGAAAGTATAAAAAAACGAAACGAAATAACCACCCAGCATGTGAACATCGTGGAATCCTAGTTTTTAGACGACCCAACAACCAACCCAGTTTGCGGACGTACTCTAAAACATGGCATTCTAGCTTTTAGATCACTCAGATAACCAACCCAATATGCGGGCGTACTCTAAAATATGGCATCCTATATTTTAGATTACTTATCCACAAACCCACCATATGGGCCAGGGGCGTATCCAGAGGGGTGACTAGGGCGACTAGTCACCCCCTCCCCACCGGTGTATAGGAATCCTGGGTCCTACAAGCTTCCACCGGGACTTGCACACGCATGGTCGTATATATATTATATAGCACATGGTGCGCATCTTATCGGACACACAATCAGCATCTATGTTACTAGCAGCAGAAATTAGCTCCGTAAACCGCAGCTGATCTCTCAGGACATTTGCAGGAAATTCATCCAAGCATTTCCTCGTCTGATGAAGGCATTAACACTTTTGTCAGACTGATTCATAAATTATACATTATTTTACGATGGTATTGATAGGACTGATATCATTAGCGAAGAAAATTGACTGTGCATTTGAAAATATTCGATAACATTCAAACAGTTTGTTCTTTATTAGGTTCATAAACTGGATATATAACTTGCTGTTTTTTATAAGAGACGTTGACAACTTCTCCGTGAATGTGACAACTTCTTTGTACGTACAGTCTGCACTATCTTTGATGTATGCAATATTTCACAATAATCAACATATATAAATTTCGAAATTTATTCTTCAAATTTTGAAAGCATTGTCGACGAACAGAAATCATTGTTCCTTATGGCTCAGATGCGAGGAAATCGATAATTTTTTAAAATTTTCTGGTGGAAGACCCCCATACCCCCTCTACTGCTCGCGCCTACGGCTAGTGGGTGGCTGCCTGCGGCACCCATCACTCCGCGGTCGGTGAGACAAAACACGAAGTTGTCACCCCCCCCCCTTAAAATAATCCTGGATCCGCCACTGAGGACCTCGGTTTTTTTCGTGCAACTATTGATTCAATGGCTTAGTGTATAAATATGATGTTAAATTTACAATCGATTATATCTGTATTTCCACCGTTATTACACAATATTAAACATGTACACCAAGAATTGTATATTTATTAGTTAAAACTATGTAAATATATGTTTTCCATGGATATATTATAGAGACTGTTTCTGGTTAATAGGTATATTACAATAATAAGTGAAGACAGAATCTACTGGATATGAGCTAACAGTTTCAATTCGGGTCGGAAATCATTAGTCCATTATAGGTGCTTACCAAGCAACCCAGCGGCTGCCAGGCGGGATAGGCTTTCATTTTCAAGAGGTTGATAGAGAACAAGCTAAACAGAAAGCGAAATTTCGTACAATCAATGGCCATAATTCAGGAAGTTACAATCCGATATGTGCAAATATCGAAAGGAACCATGATCTTTGGATAATAAACATGCAGTTCAAGTTACATTTTTACAAGCGGCGGTCATTTTGTCTGGCAATTTTGGTCCGATTTTCACGAAGTTCGAACCCACCCTTCATTACGGTGATATAATCAGACGATTTTTTCAATCTAATAATAATTGTGACCACAAGCTAAAAAGGGTGATTTTCCGTACAATTAGGGGTCATAATTCAGGAAGTTATGATCCGATATGCGCAAATGTCGACAGGAACCAAGATCTGTGGGTTAAAAACGTGCATTTCAAGTTTCATCAAAATCGGTTCAAAATTGTGACCTCAACACTGTTTACAAGGTAAAAACGTGATTTGTCGTACAATCCGGGGCCATAATCCATGAAGTTAAAGTCCGATACATACCAATATCGAATGGAACCGGGATCTTAGGGTGATAAATCTATATTTTATTGAAATCGGATATAAATTGTGACCTGTAGGCTGTTCATTCAAATTGACCCACTATGAGCCGAGAACTAAGCCATTGAAATTTCCGCCTGGCCCCGATCATCATTGATAAAGTCAGTACGATAAACAACATAGTCTCGATTAGCCTTTTAATCATTAAATCGCGAAGGAAAGAAATGCAGTAAATCGGCATATAATCCAATTTAATCCACTAAAGATCGCATGCTAGCGATGCCATCGAGCATTGATTATGGTCTAGATAAGTTAATTAATGTCTAATTGATAATTTAGTTAACATTTCCGCATTTGGGATGATATAGATTCACGGACACATAGACTATATAAATCTTGTTTCACGTAACGGAATGAAGTTCCGACATTTTGTTGTAGTCCACAATGTATCTTTCTTTTTGATAACTTGCACATTAAATCTTTCTATAAAGCATCTATATATCAGATTACCTTTATATCGAATACAAGTTACTTTACAAATTTATTTCTGGTTCTCTTGTCTTTATCGCCAGAAATCGATTTTGGTAATTAACACTGCTTTATTAGGTTATACGATAATACGATATAAATTATTTACAGACTTGTAGGTACTTATAATTGACTGTAACTTATACAATTATATATCGCCTTTTTAGTGATGTAGTGATCGAGGGTATTTCCCACTTGGTTTTCTAATCCGACCGCAATAACATCAATCTTACCTGTTTGAAATCAAATCGGAGCCCTGTTGACTGCAAAACAGTAATATAGGTCATATCCCACTGTTAAAAAGGTTAAAGTAGTCCCGGTTTTCCTGACGAAAACCTGTATTACACAGCCACAGGGCAAAATCACAGGACTCCTCCCTATCTGTTATTTGAAAGGATTGTCCCTAAATAAAATATTCCTACTCTGCATACCCAAACTATCAATTACACTAGCAACAATTGAAATCTACATAGGCCTACAGTTATTTAACGGTTTACAGGAAAATCACCGTAGACAAAAAAATTGTTGAAGACAACATCACTTTAAATTTTGTTACTTCATTTCGAAAGAACGGTTGAATCTTATTTCTTAAATTTATGAGCAAATCTGTGTGTACCGTATTTCACAATACCGTGAAAAGTCAACAACAATTCATCTTTGATGAAAAAAATGCAAAATCATATTCCTGAAGCAATGGCCCGAGAAATCCCTCTCCGGCCATTGCTGGATTGGCTTCTGATATTTTAACTTTTGCGGGAGTGTGTCTATATTTTCCCGTTCAATCAAATCTATCACTTGAATGTAGCAACATGGCAGGCCTTCGTTCAATCGGAGTCTTCTCTAAAACGTTGGACAGTGATTTAGGGTATTTAAAACGGCGAAAGTATGTTCGTTTCTAAACAGTATTGTTTACATTTTATTCGATTTGATAGCATCGTTTGTCACGCAATTAGTTTTACTGCAATATTCTGCTATGCACTGGTAAATTGGGCATAATAAAATCGTGAGTCATGGCGTAACGTTATGGAAACATATTTGGCCCAATTTGGCGCTATGTTTTAAGGGTAACGCAGTCAGCTACTGGTTGTTAATTGGACTATTGACCAATCATAATTTAGAACAAGAATGTTCACTCTTTAAAGCAGCGAATAGTGAGATTAGCTCTAATCAAACGAAACACTGCACGGAGTATGATTGGTTAGTTTATTTCTAATAGGAAGAAATTCATTTCTTCTCGAAATACATTAAAAGCCTATCCAAATTTATGGGTCTACTCATACATACATACACACCTATCTTTATATTATTGTTTATCTTTGTCTCAGGTTAATTAGTTTTCCAATAATAGTGTTAATACATTGATCTTTAAAAATAAAAGGATTCCACCCCTTTAATTCCATTAAGAATTTTCCGTTGTGAAGGTTTAGTTGTAAATGGCCCACTAATTAAAGGTGTTAAGCTTTAATTGTATTTAATATTTATTTTTGTTGCATATTCTGTATATGTTTACCTACTATTCACCACCTTCAATAGACGGCTTTATCTCGCCTTAACTACGTACATCTTATCAAGCCCTTCACGTAATACCCCGCATACTTCGCCATTAAATTCGATTGGGTACAAACCCAGCTTGTGACCCTATCAGATTCCTTCGTTAAAAATATCTGTACGATTATCAAGTCTCGCGCTTCTAGCTAACATCTCTACATGTGTCTAGGTTGCTGCAAATCATGGCTGATCAACAAAGGATTTTCGGGGGTTTACCGTGAGTTTCTCAATTGAAAAAAAACTTTCAACTGTTTCTTTTTTATACGGAGGCCGCCATGTCTGTTTTACATGTGTTATGTGCCACGACCGCTGATTGGACAATGCTTATTTGTCACGTGTAAACACAACGTGTCCAAAAGTTCAGAAATTGCTATGTATTGAAGCGGGAGAAAGAGAGAAATGGGGTTTAACGTCCACTCGACACAAACTAGGTCATTTCGGGACTAACATATGGTTTGATTTTATTTCAATAATTCGCTTGCGCGTAGGGGTCTTTAGCAGTGGAAGGAAACCGGAGTGCCCGGAGAAAACCCACGAGGTTGGACAGACGACCCTACTCCTTGCCACGTTCAACAGTGGATTCGAAACCATGCCAGTTGACTCAATGGCAGGAAGTATGACACAGCACGCGCACGCTAACCATTCGGCCATCCTACCCCCCAAAATGACGAGTATTAAAGCAACGTTTAGATGTTGTAAAACTCGCGGACGTTGCTTTAAAGAACGTGACTATTAACATACCTGTATCATTTGCTTGTATATCCTCATCTATTACACTCAGTACATGTAATTGTGTATACATAGAATTGTACCGCGTGTTAATATGTTCAATTAGTAAATGCCAACCAAAGAAGATAAACTGCATTCAAATAAACAAAACACGAGCTACCAAAAACACGGGTTACATGAATACATTCAAATTTCAATTGAAAGATACATTAAGTGAGATTCAGATAAAGGGATGACTATTGTAGTTCAAAATAAATAATGCAAAATGAATATATTGAAAATGTCATTAAAATTGCTTTATTCTGAGGTAGTACTTTTGGAAAGATCGAACATAAGGTATTTGTTGTTATATGCGAAGGTCTATTATGCATTTGTCTATTATACAAAACGCAGAATGGAGAAGTGTAATATGCAAATAACTAAACTAAGCTGCAAAAAGAAACCTCAGGTTGGTATGTTACATAAAACTTGCCAAATGATTTTATTGTATATATATGACCGCAGTCATCGAAACGGCATTTTCCAGCATGACAACGCCCGTGCCCACACCACCAGAGTAACTCAGGACCCTCTACAGCAGAACGGCGTAATGCACTGGCGAGCCCTTAGTCCGGACTTAAAACCCGATTGAACATCCATGGGATGAAATTCAGAGCACGGCCAATGGATTGTGCCAGGTTTTTCTTGTGGTTTCATGTGCCAATGCACTGCTGTTATTGACACTTGCGGTGGACAAACCAGATACAGATGTGTACAGACTCTAAACCTTCTCGTAATTGTGATGAATTAATCAACATACTGATCGATTTAGTAAGTCGTTGTTTTAGAATGATTTGATTAAAGTGCCTCTCTATTTCTTTTCAGTTTAATGTATTACACTGCATTTAGTATATTATTGAAAAGAGTATTCCGTATTTTAACACTGTGGCAATGGTATTGTGGAGCAATGCAAATTGTAAATCTATAATACGTACTTTGAACGGAAGACATATACATTTTGCACCGTGAACATTGAAATAACATTGTCAACGTTATCCTTCCATACTATATAAACATCATCAACAGTTGCGTGCAAGGTATTGTTGGATGAGTCATTTTCAGTGGGTTTTCCCAATCAGTATCCGTGCCTGGGGATCCAGCTATCCATTATTAGCGATTAATTTAGGAATCAAGGTGACAGAAGATGTAAGTACTCATGTTATTTGCTTATTTTCTTTGGTTTACAGTGTACGCGTCAGATGAGAAGCTCTCTCGCTAAATCAAGTAGTCTGGTTTCTAGTTCAGCTCTGAACGTCGGTCTCATTACACTCACCTTGCTCATTTCACTAGAGTCAGTATGAGCATCACAACACGCTGTGTCATGGTGGCGAAAGGATAGATTGATAGGAGGGGACGTATTTTAAACAGCGTGTTGTTTCGCTCATACTGAGTCTAGCCAGGTAAGCAAGGTGTTATTTTGTCACTAAGATGTTCCTTTACATTGTATAGAC
The DNA here is from genome assembly GCA_963678685.1 of Patella ulyssiponensis. Classification (NCBI taxonomy): domain Eukaryota; kingdom Metazoa; phylum Mollusca; class Gastropoda; family Patellidae; genus Patella; species Patella ulyssiponensis. Next base: position 78,728,670 of record OY783230.1, read on the forward strand.
GTCCACACGGATTGACACTCCGATGTTTCGCAGTGAAAAGTTGCCCAGTAAAATTGGTGGTCAAATTATTTTCGACATTGATTGAATAGGCCAGTCCCTGAACGGCCAGGATGAGTGTAATGAGACCGACGTTCAGAGCTGAACTATCTGGTTTCTATCCCGCGCTTTGTAGGCGAAATCTGTTTCGTGGTTGTTGACGTGATTGTAGGTTAGAGTTAGGGTAAGAATTTGGACTAGATCCAGAGTTAGGGTAACTTTTGACCAAACTTGAAGTTGGCCTTATCAAGTAGATATAACCCCCGCTTGTACCCCTATGAAAACGCATACGTATAAGAGAATATTTGAAATAAAATAGTTTCGAAATGACCTAGTTTGTGTCGAATGGACGTTACCACCCCAACCCCCTCCTTCCGCTCTAAATACTACCCAATACCACAACAATACCAAACCATTTTACCCAATACTACAACATAATACTGTAAAATGGGCATAGTATTAGATTTTTTCAAGAATAGAGAGGTATGTCGCGGGAAATGTACTGCAAATGCGATTACCGATGGCTGTTCCATTTGCCGCCCTATATTATGCAATACTATTAAAATAAGTTTTCGCTGGCGCAGGCGACTATTATCGACAAATTTGGTATAAATAGTTTAGTACAGGTGACGTCATTTTTACAGCGCGTGAAAGACGTTACTAAACATAGACTACACGGATGCCAACCCTGTAAATGGTGGAAGTTCTTTGTTAGCTTGAGAAAATCAATTTTCCATTCCTCCATATATTTGAGTGATTTTGAACAATAGAATCAAGATACAATAGCATAGACGTATTTCAACGCACGAAGCTTTGGGGACAATTCTCTTAGATTCTCAGAATTTGACGATTTTGATTCCCATAACGAAGTTGAAAGTGACTCGGAATGTTTTGAATAATTGACAACAAATTCCAACGAAGAAACGTGTATTGTTCTTAGACATTCCACAGATATAAGCGTAAATGGGCATGGTGCCGATGAGCAGACTACAAGTGTGACACAACACACGATAAATCAAACTAGAAATCGCGATAATAATGTAGATGGTGTCCGAAAATAGATCTGAAAATAATGATAACAAGCAAACAGTGAGGCTGATGTCCCCCGCCGAAATCCCAAAATAAATGAATGGCACATATTAAGCAATCAGACATAATATGCCAACATCATTTTTACTGATCTTAATGACTTCTTTGCACCCCCCCCCCCTAAAAAATCCTAGGAAGTTGATATTTACATAATTAAGTTTATTAAGACGTTTCGGTGACCATCTTTGACGCCATCTTGAAAAACCCCACCTTTTCGGGGGTCCTACTTTGGTAAACGTTTAGTATGTTATAACGTACACCAGACCCTGCAAGAATCAGCTGCGAAACCTTTTGTAGCAATTTGTGAGAGGTTAAACATACACTCTGCTGTAAGTCAAGTGTTTATTTTTGTACTGGTGAATGTTTTTGTTTAATAAAATTGAACCATACCTAGTTTGTGTCAAGTGAAAGTTAAACCGCAATTATACACAACAAATTAGTTGTTCTCCTTATTTTAAAGGAGATAAATCGCTAACATTTGGGACCTAGAAATTGACACAAGTGGGTCGGGACGCATATAATACTGTAATATGAATGTATATAAACTGATTTACATTCAATGGTTTCCGTTTTTACTGTAATTTCAAATCAGTTATGTTCGGCGAATTAAACCAATAGTCTCAATCGAATGTATATTTCTAGTCTCTGGTTATTCCAGTCTACATACGCCGTTTGATTTGGTGCAATGTGTCTAGCCTCGTCCCTCGAGTATCTTGTTACAACTGGGGCTGAAACGCATTATAGTACACGATTCGTGTACCAATGGTAAAATGTTTATTTTTTCTTAAATATTGGATATGAGAAGCCCATCTTTTTTCGGTAAGATCTCAGCATCACTGTTGATTTAAATTGACAAATACTTCCTGTTTTGGATGATATCGAGTTAGAGACTTAGCTACTTTAAACTTTGTCGTCTTGGAAACCAATGGCTTGGTAAACATTTCTGCATATTATCTTGTAATCGTTGCAGTACTTATACCGATGTGCTGCTATTTGACGATATTAGGTTGTCATTTGATAATAGTGGGTAGTATTTGGTAAGTGTTTGATAGCAATGGGTTTTACTTGTTGTGGCTGCTATAGGGAGGTAAATTTGTAATTTGAAGTAGTTCTCCCGCGATCTAACTCACTACTTTAGAACACAACCCAGCGATATGCCCGTCTTGCATCATTATGTTGTAGTATTGGGTAGTATGTGGTGATATTGGGTTGGATAGTTTTGTATAAATCGTCCCACCGCGCATACCAGTGTTTATTGTGTATTGATTGATTGTGGTTAATATAGTGTTCTATAAATACACACGCGTTAGATTTCTTGGAAATGTACGTCTGCATAGAAAAAGCCCAGCTAGTCATGGTTAGTTCTATTTGATAAGATCAACTTCCAGTTTGGTCAAAGGTCACCAGCGTTAACCCCAATCCTAGCCCTAATGCTTACCCTTACTCTAACCCCCCAATCTCGCCAACAATCACGTGCCCTAACATTATTTACATCTCAGTGACCCTTGACAAATTGAGCTGACCTTAACAAATAGATTTAACCGAGCTACAGGCCCGTAGCTAGCCCAAAATTGTTAGGAGGGCAAAGGTTTCCGGGGGCGCCGATGGGGCTTCTGGGGGCGCCGATGTACCTACACCGCGGAAGGGTTTATAGAGTGTTCTCCATAGGCGTACCGGGGTTCGCCTTTCAGACGCCATGTGGGAAAATTTGACGACCTCAAACACGTTTTCTTGCTATTCCAGTCCTTGAAACAGTAGGTGGTCTGATATAGCCTAACGTAGATGGCCGAGTCGAATTCCAATCAATCGTTTATTTTCCACGGAGAGCAAATTTTGACTGCCGCAAACGTGTTTTCCTTCTATTCAAGCCCGTGAATACAGCAACTTAATTGTGGTCCAATATTGTCTACCTTCGGTGGCGTACCATACTCCTCGCAGTGTTTCGTTTGATTAAAGCTTATCACAATGTTTATATAAGGTTACGTCATGGCTCACGATTCTATTATACCCAATTAACCAGTGCACATAGAAGAATGTTGCAAAAAAAGTAATTGCGTGACAAACGAGGATATCTAAACGGATACAATACCTTAAATCACTGTCCAAAATTTTTAGGGAAGACCCAGATTAAACGAAAGGCTGTCACGTTGCTGGCCAGAGAGGGATTTCACGGGCCATTGTGGCTGTTGAATGCTCGAAAAATGTGGATCAAAGTAGGGTGGTTCCAGACAAAATGTTCTAATTCATAGTCAATTTAGCACAAATTCGCGGTATTCAATTAAAAGATTACGGGCACCTTATTTTGCCAACCAGATGAAATAAATATTTTTATGTTTTCACTTTACCCTTCTGCCCGGAAAGTCATATTGCCTATGGTGCCCCCCCCCCTCCCGCGAATTTGGAAAATAGGGTTTGCACCTGAAAATGACGGAAAATTTCAATTTTGAAGCTGAATTGATGATATTGGCGTATTTTGATACTTGGATATGAACAATAGCATTATTTGTAAGGAAGGAATACGACTTTAACGTACCTATAATAATTTATGAGAAAAATAAAAAATGCGGAATCGGGTTAGAGTGCGACTTGTTATAATTTTGAAGATATCATGCCATTTTCGGCGACTTATTCATTCGTGGACGCCTAACTAATCTCACTAGCATTATATTGTGAGAGCCCATTATCTCGTCATTATGCCCCCCCCCCAACCAATCTCACGAGCATTATATTAAGGGATCCCATGATCTGTGCATGAGGCACCCCACAAAACATGCCGTTTGAATTTAGAAAATTATCACGCCGTTTTGAGCGCCCAATTCATTCGTGGGCGCCTAACCAATCTCACTAGCATTATATTATGGACGCCTGTGATGTGCACATAATGCAAGCATTATGGGAGCCCCTCTGGGTTAAGGCACACCGCAAATCATGCCGTTGTGGGCGCCTCATTGATGTAGTCTTGGGCGTCCAACCAATCTGATTGGTTTCATGCACTATGTGCGGCCCAACATTATAAGGCACCCCACCAATAATGTCATTATGGCCGCCTCTGCTGGATAAGGCAACGCACAGATCAAGCCGTTTCGGCGCCCCATCTGTTGTGGTGTTAATCGTGTGGGTCATTATGAGGCGCCTCACCATTTGGTGATGCGCCCATAAAACCACGTGGCATTGGTTGTGCGCCAATATTGTCGTGAGCGCCCAACCAATGGCACTCGACTTTATGTGGCGCCCATAAAACCAAGTGGCATTGGTTGTGCGCCAATATTGTCGTCGGCGCCCAACCAATGTCACTCGATTTTATGCGCCCATACTATTTTGTAGAAGTTGGTCGTATATTATAAATGACCAGTTTGTGATGTGTTGTAATAGTAAATCGTAATACAAAGGTAATGTTCTTCTCACTATATAGAGTAGTTTAATGAGATCTGAAACACGTGTACTGTAGTCCCCGATTTTGTAAAAAGACACGAATAGGAAAATTGGGGGCCATAGTCTAGAAAGTTATGGTCTGAAATGCATAAATATTAAAAGGGGCTGCGATTTTTGACATATAAAAATATGTTTTAAGTTTCATTAAAATCGGATAAAAATTATGACCTCTAGGGGTTCCATAGCCCTTATTCACTGTCTGCGTAAAAAGAGCGGCGATTTTGTCGGACAGTTTCATTACGATTTTCCCTAAATTCGAATTCAACCTTCAATATGGTGGAATGGTGATATATCTGAAAGGTTTTTAAAATCGGAAACATATTATGACCTCTTGAGAATCCACAAGCTACAAATGCGATTTTTCGACCAACCAGGGGTCATAATCCAGGAAGATACGTTCGGATAGGAACCAAGATCTTTATGATAAAAACATATATTTAAACATACATTATGCAAGAGCTAAATCTGATTATTGCAAGTCTTTATTTAGGCTTCAGATGCCATAGAAATGATAAATTAGATCTTTATTTACACAACAAGCATAAAATCAACTCTGTAGACCCACGGATGGCTGGGATTCAGCTTGGATTTAATCGGGATTTCGTTGACTAATAAAATTTCTAAATGGCGTCGTGGGCGGAGATTAGCCGTTACGTTGACGTCTTACTCCCGGAAATTTTATATCGAGGCTAAATAATAGAGTGTTCGAAGCGAGGCCGCTGTTAAGCGAGGCCTTAACAAATGAAACCTAAATTATTTTAAGTGCAATAAACTAAACACAGATAATGACAAATTATACAATCCCTGGAGACCGTGTTATGACTAAAACGAACAGACAGGTCTTCTGTCTTAATAATATCAATAACATTTTTTTATTTCCCCAATAGACGCCACTGGTGTACACCTATAGATTTATCATAATTGTATTATAATTATAATATGTATAAAAAGACTTCGGCATTTTATAGAGGTGGAATATACAAAAGCATGCGAACCCACAAAAATGTCACCCAAAGGTGTTGACAAGCGACTATTCTGATTAGTATTAAAACTGACTGATGTCTGACGATAACGGTACCACTGTCTTCCCTAATACACACTGTCGGTATTATACACTCTTTTGTCACTTGCGTTTATAGTAAAATTATGGTAATTGATGAACATCGCAGCTAACATCACCCCAGTTGAAATTCAGCCCCATCGGATCACTGTTTTCTATTCGTCTGCTTAGGCGTCAACTAGGTCCTACCTAATGTACAAGAGTAAACACGGGCAAAGTTTCCGAGGCCAGATCTAAAGCTACAAACCTTCGAGCTGATCAACGATTTAATGAACACAGTTGGATTAAGTAGAATAGTGAAGTAAGAGGGGGCTACGATTAGACGGGCTCGGCATCTAAACATTAAACTACATGTGGGAAATATAATAAACTAGCAGGATAGTGGAGGCAGAGGGGAGTCACGATCAGACGGACTCGGCATCTAAACACTTCTTCGCTAAAAAGACATGTTATCTTTATATTTTCACATAAAACATTTTTAAATATTGTGTATGTATTAATAAAACATTGGTTTGTAAAAGAATTGAAATTAACCGCCAAGTATCTCGTTACCTCGTCGGGTAGCGCCTTTGTGCGTAGAATGTTTGGCGGTTAATTGGAACTCCTTAACAGACAAATTATTTTCTCATCTTTATATTTTCACAAGACACATTTTTAAATATGTGTACGTTTTAATAAAATGTTGGTTTGTAAGGGAATTGAAATTAACAGCCAAGTATCCCGTTACCTCGTCAGGTAACGCATTTGAGCGTGGAATGCTCGACAGTTAATTGGAATATATATATTAATGTATATTAATCGTTATTGGAAGTCAATTTGAATTTCATGCAAAAAAAACCACCAAGCCAGCAGGATAGTTGCGGTCAGACGGACTTTGCATCTAAACACTATACCTCAAAATGACACCAAATATGCAGAATGGGACGGTTGAGTAAGGGGGGACCATGATAAGACGGGTCTGGCACCTAAAGACTAATCCAGGAATGGGACGAAACAACTACCAAATAACTTGTTTTTATTATTAAATAAAGGGAAGACCTTCCCACTAACCCTACTCCATGGCCTAAGGCCGCAAATGGAAAGATTGCAAAATCATATTCTAAAACAGGAAGAAGCTGTCCTATATCTAGTCTGCGATATCACTTATGTGGAAGCGGACGTTAAACCACCAGAAGATAAAACAGGCAACGCAAGAAGTCGGCTATATATAATTATTTACATCACTGCCTCATTGATTTGGTCCATTCCCTCCAAATCCTGTTGCAGACTTTCTCTTCTTATCTATATATTAAAAGTCTTAATTCTAATTTGTAGTAAAAAATAAATGTTATACGAATTGAATTGAAGCCCCGTCTCAAATCAAATAGGCCAACGGTACCACAACCATTGAAAACATTACATGATAATCGAGATTATGTAGGTGGAGTTAACGCCTGTCAATCAAACGATCGGCCATAGTCGGAAAAGGTGAAGATAGAGTAAACTACCATTTCTAGTAAAAAAAAAAAAAATACAGTGGTAATAACTTTGTTCAGAATAAAGTAATTTGACTGAAATTTCAATATATTCTTCTTTCATCATCTATTTTTGAACTGTTAAAGCCAGAATGATAACTCCTTATAAAAATATCTCATAATGTATCTTTAAAGTTCTATCCAAATCGGATTAAAAAACTGTTCCGTCGAGGGGGACAAAAAACTTCATAAACCTTATTTAACGCTTTTTGCGTACAAGGGGCAGCCATTATGTCCGTCAGCTTTAGTTCAATCTTCACGATATTATAACTCAGCCACTAAACGGACCGCAGTCTCAAAATTCGACTTTTCGTACAAGGGCCATAATTCAGGACGTTAAAATTCGATATACGCGATTGTCGAAAGGTACCAAGATCTTTGGTTATAAACATGCATTTCAAGTTTCATCAAAATTGGATCAAAAGTATATAACATAACTTTCAGAACATGTTTTGGATGTATATGGATATATACAACATAATTCCAAGAGAGAGAGACCCTTCTCTGGTGAGCTTTCAAACTCAACTGATTTGAATCAAAAAACATATCCAATTCATAGGTAAAAATTTAATTACTATATACATACATTATTGATATTAAATATAAGAAGTTATTAAGTACATGCATACATATATACATACATTATTGATATTAAATATAATAATAATAACTATGGTGACATTTGAACTCTAGTATATGTACTTAAAGGGTCAGCGGGTTCTCCGACATGACCATTTCAACTTGGCAGTAGCTTATTCTTTACAATAATCATAATAATCATATTGTGGTTAGTGTCAGCAGCAACGTAGTAAATTTAATTACCGGTGAGTGGATAGGTCAACAGGACAGCAGAGATGTCACCTTGTAACACACATCTCCTTGTTAACAGTTTGTGAAACAAACAAACAAAATATAATCACACATTTCTTGAAAAATATATATATGTAATTTGTCATAATGTTGATCCAATTTTTACACATTTACACTAATCATCTAAGGAGTATAATTTAAAAAAAAAACCCAAAAAAAACCACACACATCACAGCAACAGGATCCACAAAACGCTGAATATTAAAAGTTGAAGTTCCCTACACTGGCACAGCCAGTATCTTCATATATACTGTTATCCATCTTTCTCCTCTTAAGTCAAAGTTAATGAGGGATAAATTGATATTTCCTTTGGTGGTGCGGAGCTAATATCTTCTCCTTTCAGCGTAACTTCGGTCTTATCTCTGCTGTCCTTGTGACCTATCCGCTCTCTCTTGGAATTCTGTTGTATATATATATATATACCAAGAATAAAATTAATGTTGCATCCAGATCGTGTTCTTGAAGTTATGTTATAAACATAGTTTGGTGCCGTGTTAAGGATATGTCAAAAGGACAGTAGAGATTTTAACTTGTAACAAGTGTGACCTCTAGGGGGTCTACAACCTTGATATACCAGCTGTTTACACTATTAGCGTACGAGGGGCGGCCATTTGGTCCGATTTCCACGAAATTCGAACTCAACTGTCATTATGATGTAACGGTAATATCAGGCGCGGATCCAGGATTTTGTGCAGGGGGGGGGGGGGGGCTAGGTTTGATAATTTCTTAACTAATTGCGCTTAACCAATTAACGGGGGGAAAATTTGGTAAATTAGATTCAATTTGGTGCATTCTGACGTATTTCCGGAAGGTAAATTCCAAAATTACAGGTCTAAAAATCGCCAATAAAATCGCATAAATTTAAGTTTCAAATTTTCAAGCCTGAGCAGGGGAGGGTCCGGACCCCCTGGACCCCCCCCCCCCTCTGGATCCGCGCCTGAATATACTAAAATTTGTGACCTCTAGAGGTCACAAGCTAAAAGCGCGATTTATTCGTATGTATTATGTTTGCATATGCATGTGACAAATAAATGTATCTACCATACTGACATACAAATTTACATTTGTGCGAGTGTAGCAAACAATGAGCAGAAAAAGCGTCCATTTAACTGTTAATCCAAGGACCCCCCCCCCCAATAGACATGTTAAAACAGGGGTTCTACGCAAGCTTAATCCGGTCCCGATCTACCTATGTTAGCATGTAATGTTAAAGACGCTCCATGATGATTCTCTTGTAGATGAAATAACTTTACCGCCAACAACACCAAATGTCGCATATATTTAATGTTTTGCTGTCGTGATGATCTCGATAAAAGTTACACGACATATATTATGCAATATAACTGCATTGACCGCCATACATCTGCCTTAATGTTATATACCGCGGAGATCGATCTAGTCCCTAATAGTCCGATCATTAGCGGCAGGTCAAGAATCATTTAATCTTATCTTAAATTGCATCAGAAACTCACTTTATCTTTCAGCTTATAAACACGAGAGAAATGGCGACTTACAGTAATCTCAAAATGCCCAACAAAGATAATACAAGAATGCAGAAAAATTACAACTACATGCTCCAAAATATGTTTAATATTGATAACCTGGTCGAAACCTTATTCTCCAAAGATGTTCTTAATATTGATACAATGACCCGTATAAACGATGAAAAGACTGGTAGACCAAGAGTAAAAAAGTTGTTGTACATCCTCATGACAGAATGTGGCGATTGTTACCAGACATTCCTACAGGCGTTAAGAGAAAATAGTTTTAGCCCGATAGCAGATAAATTAGGTAAGATTTCATTTTAATTTAAATGCAAATGAGTATAATATGGATGGTGTTCAAACAGTTTGGCTCAATAGGTTCTGAATTTAATCAATGTTATAATTATTATAATTATCACACTGAAAAAAAAACTTGTGTTGAAACAACACAAACTTGTGTTGTTTTCAACACAAGTTGGGTGTTACTGTTTAACAACACAAACTTGTGTTAAATGTTGAAACAACACAAGACTTGTGTTAAAATTTGTCAAACAACACAAGACTTGTGTTGAAACTTGTGTGGAAATCTACACAATACTAGTAGTAGAGAGGGTAGTCTAGTGCAATTTTGGAATTCCACACATTCCAAAGGTCTGACGTCACACATTCCAAAGGTCTGACGTCACACATTCCAAAGGTCTGACGTCAGAGCATTCCACAGGGGTTCTATTTATAGTTTGAATATGGTTATTGTTGACTGAACAATGAGGTTATGAGTAATAAAAAAGGTATGCAGGTGTTGTATTCTTTGATCGTGTTTGACTTTTGTAACGAGGGTATGGGGTCCACGAATTGTTTATTGGAGGGTAGGGGGGGAGATATTTCGCTTTATAGGCAGGTGTGTAGAGGTTACATTGAGTTCACACCAAGTGTAGCTATACCTGCATTAAGGGGGCAATGGCCTCCGCCATTAAGCTTGACAGGTGATTTTGTCGATTTTGTTCTAAGCCAATAGTTTTAATCTACATATTTGTGACAGGGTGTAGTTAAATTTTGGTTTTAAGTTTCGAAAATCTAGGTATAAAAGGGGGGTGATTACACGTTCAAATGTAGAATTGTTTTATGAAGTTGAAAACAAGAGGTGAACATCATGAGTATCGACTTGTATCGAAAGGATATTGGAAATGATTATTTGGTTGTAAAATGTATTTGGCAAGAAGATGTGTGTTATCACATCAGACTGTATGGTTACGGTTTTAAGAGTGATAGATATCCAACACCCAATGGTATCATGTTTTTCGAGCGGCAATGGCAGGCATTGATGAACACTGCCTCAGAGATAGATGAGTATTTACAAAAAAACACTGTAAAGAAATCAGTGCCTATTGGTAATGACGTGTACGTAACGATCGACAACAAATACCCTGGAGTCAACATTCGTAAATTTTGGTGGTGTGAAGAGGAACGAATGCCAAAACCTACCCGAAAGGGTGTTCATTTAAACGTGAAACAATGGGAGGCATTGAAAGTTAGCTTCAAAGAGTTGTGTGAAAATAATTTTACGGGTGAGGAACCATCCCTAGGTGTAGTAGGCTTAGCAAAGGCGGAGACTTGTGTATAATTTCTGTCCACCGTTTTTTTATTGGTCGGTCTGTGCGAACCAATAATATAACGAGTTGTATATATATATAAATAGATGCCTAACTATTGAGTTATCATACGAAACAACATGGCTTCACCCAAGATATCAGATGTTTCAGTCGGTTTGACATTGAGTTTAGGGGACAATGATAATACAACCCCTGAAATATTACTGAAGGCAGGTTATTTAGGGTTGAAGCGTAAAATGGCTTTTAAGATGACATTAAAAGAATGGAGTCACGTTGTTGATCGTTTCAAAAGATATTTATCCTGTACAAAACCTACCAAATTTGCCATCAACAGTGAGTTAAGCTGTGAACTGGGAACCGCCCACCAAATGGTTCTGGAGAGAAAAAATGGTAGACAATTGGTGATACCCGAAAAAACCTTTTCCGACCTAACGGGCGTGTCTCGAGTTACAAGATCGTTCAAGCGCGGTCGTTATCATGTGTATGGTTGTTCGCCTGCCAAGTCGGGTCTCGGGGTAAAGGATTGGAGTTTGTTCAAATCTGGACAGACGTGGCACAATACTCCAGAGGAATGTGTTTCTGCAGCAAACAATGAAGGATGGGACCAGCCTGATTGCTACAGCACAGAAGTACGCGTAGAGGGGGTCTACGCCGAAAATCAACTCATTTTCCACGAGGATCTTGTAGATGCGGAGGAACACGTTACACCCCTCGTACCGTGCACCATGTGCTCAAAACCTATGCATGTCAATGACAATCATTACTGTCCTGCCGAAAATATACGTACGTTAGTTGTGCAAATATTGGGAGACATGATCAACACGGAGATTTCAAAAAGTGTAACCGGTCGCTGTGAAGGTTGTCTCAATGGTCGTGGAGGGCAGCTTGAACATACATGCCTGGGGATCGACTATTGGTTCGATGAAATCAGCTTTGTGGACTTGTACTTCGAATCCTGTTTTCTAGAGTTGAACAAAGATCGTTTTTTACAGATAGCACGATTCGTCCCTGAGATTCACGATCAGAGCGAAGAGTTGTTTCTACACGCAACGTTGTATTGGAAACCTCAAATCCTAGAATGTGTTCGCACGCTGACTAAATAACTTTTTTTTTTTATGATTATAATTTTCATTTTCTATATGTATTACATTTGTGCTTTGATATAATAAAAGATTAAACATTTTTAAATGGAATTAGTTATTTTTACCCCGGCTAACGAAATGGATGTAAGGCTAAAGACCCCATTTACATGTATGATATCAGGGCCCACACAATCGGGTAAGAGTCAATTGGTCAGGCGCTTGATTCTAGAACTACCACAAGTTGTCGATCAACCCATAGATCGCATCGTGTGGTGTTACGGTGTTTGGCAACCTTTGTACGAAGAATTAGCGGGTATCGTAGAATTTGTCGAAGGGTTATCCGCTAGTCTAAACCCCAAGGAAAGAACACTATTGATCATTGACGATTTGATGGACGAGACAACGGACAAAGTATCAAAACTCTTTACCCGCGGAAGTCACCACGAAAATACTTCCGTCATTTATATTGTTCAAAATCTGTTTCATAAAGGTAAACATCACAGGACGATCAGTCTCAATGTCCATTACATGATTATATTTAAGAACCCCCGAGACATGTCTGCTATAACGCAATTAGCCAAGCAGATGTACCCTGGGAAAACTAATTTTGTTCGTGAAAGTTACGAGGACGCTACAAGGAAACCCTATTCGTATTTATTTCTCGATTTGAAGAGTACAACCCCAGACCTTTTGAGACTTCGGAGTAGTATTTTCCCTAGGGATAACCCCACGGTGTACGTACCAAAGGTATAAAAGCAATTGATTTTCGACTGTACCTACACACAGTTGTCCGAAAATAGATAATGTATGGTCTAGATCGTCACGCCAAGCTATTACAAGCACTCAAGCGGGCCAAACCAAGACAGCGAATACATATTATTAAAAACGCGAGTAAACCAGTCATTGACGCATTGTGTGAGTGTTGTCTTAACATCTTGAAAGGGAGAGTTCGACTCTCGGCATACCACAAGAAACGATTGTCGAAACACAAACGTAGTCTAAGACATTTAGCGGACCGTAAAGTCGCCCTGAAACAGAAGAAAAAAATCCTGCAGAGGGGTGGATTTCTTGGTAGCTTGCTAGCACCTCTGGTAGGGATTCTAGGGAGTGTGGTACCTAAAATATTCGGGTTGTAATGGAATTTACTAAAAAGATGGCTCTAGTACCCGAGAGTTTGCTGGAAAATTTGCAAACACCTAAACCCCAGATATTACAGCCACCCTCTGTGCGAAAAGTTTCTGAATTAGACGTCGAAATACGCCGCATCCTCGAGGACCCCGAAATGGATGATTCGGAAAAGGTCGAAAAGTATGGACAACGGTTAAGGGAATTTATATTTCATAAAAATCGAGCCGTTGAACCACCTACTGTATATGTCAAACAACAAGGGTTAAGTACAGGTCTTACTACCAAACAACCGGTTATAAATAACAGAGATCCAATCAGTGAGGTACCGCAAGCGGAACCCTCAAGAGTTATTGGGGACCCTCCATTAAAATCGGACATCCTTGCTACAGTTCCGAAATCAATGAAAACTAAGGCAGATCTATTAATAGAAAAATTATATCAAGCCCCAAACGTCACATGGGACGGTAAAGGAATGGTCACAATAGAGGGTCAGTCCGTTCCCGGTTCAAATATAACGGACCTCGTCAATGATTTGCTACGAAAGCGTAAATATTTTAACCCCATAGGTTGGCAGGTTTTGGGGCGTGCATTGTCAAACAATAATTTACCTCAAGATTTGATAGGAAATGCAGATCGATATCATTACATAAACAATCCAACTCTAACGGGGACGCCCATTCGTAAACAGCGTTCACGTTCACACTCCACGGGTCACCCAACCCAAACTCGACGTTGGGGTGGACATGCAGGATCTCACCCCTATATAAACGACACGCCAAAAGTCAGCCGTGACCTTGAATCTGCAACCTTACGTCGTAAAACACGACGAAGACAGGCCTCCCCGGAGTGGTTACCTTACAGAAACAAATGAGGGTCGGGGTGAACCGTTTGTTGACAAAGATTTATTATAACCCCGAACACCCAGCTTCGTATGGTGGTATTTACAAACTGTATCGATTTCTTAGACAGAACAACCACGCAGTCTCACTTAAAGACGTTCGTACCTGGCTGTCTAAACAAAGTGCCTATACGAAGCACGTGACCCCCAGACGTCGATATAAACGTGACAGAATCATCGCATCAGGAATTGATCACATATGGCAAATTGACTTATCAGACCTGACCTCCTTGAAAAAACACAATAGAGGGCATACGTTCCTATTATGTGTCATAGATGTTTTAAGTAAATATGCTTGGGTGTATCCGATGAAAAGTAAAAATGCTCAAAGCGTTGTGCAAGCATTTACCCAAGTTTTGGAAAACTCACAAAGAAAACCCATTACTATACAAACGGACAAAGGTACGGAATTTGTGAACAAATCCTTTCAATCAATGCTCAAGAAACGTGGTATTGGGTTTTATGTAAGTCAAAATGACGACATTAAAGCATGCATCGTCGAACGTTTTCAAAGAACGCTCAAGGGCCGGATGTTCCGTTATTTTACGAAAAACAACACGTATCGATACATTGATGTTTTACAAAAGATCGTCAACGGCTACAACAAAGCCAAACACCGCAGTATACAAATGGCCCCTGCTAACGTACACCCCGGTAATCAAGACCGTGTAATGGACATTCTTTACAAAAAACACACAAAGCCAAAAGAGAAATACACATTTAACACTGGGGACTATGTCAGAATATCCGGGTCTAAACAACCGTTTAAAAAAGATTATTTGGGTTCCTACAGCGAAGAGATATTCCGAGTGTCTCGGAGATTGCGGCGTGATCGACCCCTGTATAAAATAAACGACCTACAAGGTGTTGAGATCAAAGGTACATTTTACCGTGAAGAACTGATTAAGGTTATACCTCCTAAACATTACGATATCGAACAAGTCGTTTCTAGAAAGACGGTGCGTGGTTCAAAATATTTATTAGTTCGGTGGAAAGGGTACGGTAAAGAGTTTGACAGTTGGATAAAAGCATCCACCGTCCTACAAAAATGACAACGTTAAATCCACAAGTTTACAGCCGTGTCCGTACGTTTTTGCAAGAGGCAAAGAGACCCAACGGCGACGGCGAGTTTTGCGAAGTCATTCTGTACGCCTTCATAGTGTTCATCACGCTGACCATGATAACTGTTGAAATTTTAAATACGGTGATGCTAAACCAAGAGGTAGCGAATAATAATTCATCGCGGTTGTAATATTTTTTTTTACTTAAAAAGGGTCGGTATACAGGTGTATGTGGATCAGTCACGACGGAATTAGACAGCCATGGCAGAGCGGGACGACCAAATATTTCTAACTCTCCCATCTAATAATTCAGTTAAATATTTTCCTAGCAACAAGATCAGCAATTATACAACAAAATTGGCACGCCCACTCCACCTCGACGGGGCCTGGACATGCGGACTCGTCGAAATTCAATACCCTTGCAGTTGGAACAAAATATACCTCAAAGATTGTTGGTTGGCATACCGTAGTTAAACGGAAATAGAGGGACCGCATCGCTTACGTTTTTCAATACCCGATGGTTACTATGATACTGCACACGACATAATCAATCATTTCAATAAATCGACGTTGGAGGTTGGGGCATCATTATCTATCGTGAAAGATCCCGAGGGTTATGTCTTATTACTCCTAGGAAGAGACGGTCGAAAAGTCCACTTGTCCAAGAATTTAGCCCGGATATTCGGGTTTATGAAAGAGAATGAATTTACAAGCAGTGTGAAAAGTGACACAAAAGTCGATTTAGATTCCAATTTTCACAATATTTATATTTACACTGATATTATCGAAAATCAGTTGGTCGGTGATACAAGCGCACCGTTGTTGCGAGCTATACAGGTGGATCTAGCTAAACCCTTTGGATCGGCTGTATATAAAACGTTTGACAACCCCTATTATATTCCAGTCAACAAACATTACATAGACACGGTTGAACTCGGACTTTACACGGAACTAGGACAACCAGTACCGTTTGAATTTGGACACGTTCTTTGTAAACTGCACTTGCGCAAGGTCGAATAATGACGTGTCTACAACCCTACAGGTGTGACGATGCAAAGATACGACGTTATTACCTCAGTCAAACGGGTGACGGATTTCCAATTTTTACGGGGTCACCGTATCAGAAAGGTTATGGTTTAGGATCGGTTTTCTCAAGTTTATTTCGAGTTGCTACGCCCCTCTTAAAGTCGGCAGCCAAAACTGTCGGGAAAAAAGCACTCACCACGGGAGCCCAGATTTTTGGAGACGTTCTTCACGGTAAAAATTTAAAGACCTCTGCTAAACAACACTTGTTACAAGCGAGTCGCGATCTGGGCACAAGAGCCCTCAAGAGCATCGCGGGTCCTATAAAGGGGACTACTCGGCAAGGGGGTGCCAAACGTCTAAAACAATCCCGGGGTAAGAAGCGAAAGCGACGTAAGCAGACCTCATCGGACATTTTTAGTTGAAATTCAGACTCCGTTACAGACCCCCAAAAAATGATCGATCCACGTTCCTGTGAATGCCTAAGTAGCGGGCTCGATATCTTCAGTGCACCAAACACCAAAATAGATATTGAAAGTGGGAAATGGCACGAATATCATCCTATATCTAATCTAGACAGTGGCGCCCCAATCGAATTTTACATGTCGGGGGCAGGTGAAGAATATTTAGATCTAGCTCAGAGTTTCTTTACCGTACGAGCCAAAATTTTAAACTCAGATGGCACGAATATAGCAGATGCCGCTAACGTGGGCCCTGTGAATAATTTCTTACACAGTCTGTTTAGTCAAATCGATGTGTCGTTAAATGGCAAGAGAGTATCACAACCAGCGGCCGTCAATCCCTACCGATGTTATTTGGAGAATCTTTTGAGTTATGGGACGGATGCTCAAAAATCACATTTATTATCTTGCCAGTGGCGTTTAGATACACCCGGGCATTTCGAAAGTTGTGACGCCTCCGACGGTGGAAGTAATAATGGTTTCAAGTTTCGAGCCAAATCCTTCAAAGGTAGTAAATCTGTGGATATGCTGGGGAAACTACACCTGGATTTGTTTAGTCAGAGTAAATACTTACTAAATGGAGTTGATATGAGACTTAGATTTGTACGTTCTAAAGATGCCTTTTGTCTCATGGCAGCCACGAATGATTTTAAAGTGGTGATCGAAAAAGCGTCGCTTTTTATACGTAGATTAAAGCTGAACCCTTCCGTCATAGTCGCACATGCCAGTGCCTTGATGAAACGAAATGCGATTTATCCTATTCGGCGCGTAGATGTAAAAAGCTTTACTATACCTGCGGGGAATCGAAGCTTGGATAAGGATAATCTGTTCTTAGGGCAAACACCTCGACGAGTTCTCGTAGCTCTGGTGTCGAACCAGGCCTTTTCAGGAGTCGCCGATAAAAATCCTTATCGCCTGCAGAATTTTGACATAAATCATATATCGCTCCAGGTTAATGGGGAGGATGTCTTCGCTAAACCACTGAGTCCGAATTTCAGCGAAACCCTAGGTTACGGTTATACACGAGCTTTCAACACCTTATTTTCCGGGACGTCTAGTCTTTTCCAGGACAAAGGACCCACCATTACGATGAATGGTTATCGAAACGGCTACTGCATATTCTGTTTTGATTACACCCCAGAACTTTCTGACGACAATACTGTACATCTCAACAGAACGGGTAATGCAAAACTCGAAATACGATTCGGGACAGCCTTGGTATCTACTGTGAACGTGATTCTATACAGTGAGTTTGAAAACAAGATAGAAATAGACAGTGCTCGAAATGTTATAACAGACTTTTGAGATGAATACAAAACATATCACAGTCATGTTAAAAAGTGACCCCCAAATAGCCCCTCATTTTCGAGGTGTTTTTGCCCGTGACAAACTACCCAAGACGTTACAGCGTGGACTATATATTTACAATACCCATACCTCCAATAAGAAGGGTGAACATTGGTTACTTCTTTATGTGGGACACCATGAGGTTGAACACTTTGATTCCTTTGGCCTTAAACCCCGCCATAATGATGTTATGCAAAAGATTATGAAAACGGGGTTGCCACTCGTATACAGCCGGAAGCATCTACAGGACTTGTTCAGTGACGTATGTGGCCAATATTGTGTATTTTATGCCTATCATCGCTGTAGAGGTAAAAACATGAAAAGAATTATAAAAACATTTTCACGAAATCACCGTGAAAACGACAGATATGTCCGGCGTTTTATTGCTCTTAGATTTAAAATGTAAATGTCCATATCTGTATGACCTCACGTATGTTAAAATGTAACTCTAGATGTAGAATAGTTGAATAAAATGGGTTTTTTTTAGAAAAAACAAAACAAGGTCTTATTTTTGTATATTTTTTATATCACATATGCATAGGGTTATCAACAAATGGTGTTACAATATACGTAATTACAGTTACAATCATAATATATATATATATATATATATATATATATATATATACAGACATACGTATCACTATTCATTTTGCTTGACAAAACCATAAGCCTTTGTATCATAGGAATCCCTAATTTCTACACGTTTATCGTAATTGAATGATAAGGTTTTCGACTTCTCTTTCATAGAAACCACAAACACTTTACTGCGGTGGAAAGCTTTCGGGTATGTGACTTTGACCTTACGACAGTGATCGTGCACTAATTCGACAAACGTTTGAAACTCGATACGTTGGCTGACATCGTGGTTAAACGTAATACCTTTAGATTTAATGGTATAAAAGATTTCACGTGTTTTTTCGTTTTCAATTTTCAAAGCGTAGGATTTGGGGGCAGTGGCGACGTATTCAAGTATGCGACAGTCGGGCGATGTTTCGCTCGTAAATTCACCTAAATAATTTCCGGTTGCAACAGGCGTGTCATTATCGGTCTCTGTAAAAATGATGGAATCAGTATCGAAATACAGAACCCGATGGTTCAATTTATCTAAATATTCGTACAGTTTCATACGGCCGTAGGCCGCAGTGAAAGCCCCTATAGGCACATTCACGTGTGGGGCATTAGCGACAAGATCTTGCCGCTCTGTATACTGAACTAGGACCATTTCTTCACTGAGAATTTCGATATTCCTGACAACTTTAGTACCGTCATAAAGATAATCGTAGAAGTCGGTTGGGTCATGTGTGATAGCAGATTGTATTCGTGTATCCGACCTTTCAGCGAATTTGCCCCATAAACTATTTAATGCGGTCTTCGACACGTATCGTAGCCCCGGATTTTTAGATATTTTATTTGCATCGAGAGTAATGTTTTCGTGTTGTTTGTAAGCTTTAATATATGCCAAACGTTTTTGTTCGAGAACATGCCAGTCGATATGGCAACACGTATCTAGATTATCACACAAGTTACACGAAGGGTTAAGCTCATTTGGATACCCCGAACTCTCTTGTTTAATTTTGAGAAACATGTTGATATATTCACTGAACAGGTCTTTTTTGGGTAGCTGTGCAAATATATCGTCTTCCGGGATATCAGTATAGTCGTCACGGATGGTAGACACGTGAATATCGTAGTCTTTCGGATCAATCGGGGCGTCACCGCTGCAATATTGGCGTGTGTGTGGGAAATTCCACACCTCGAAGATTTTGAGTATGCGATAACCTTTTTTAATCGCCGCGATAACTTCAAATATAACCCAAGTGCCTGTCAGAGACCTATCATCTGCATTGTGAGTACAACCCGTCTTGCTACGATTCAGAGCACATTTAGAACATAACGGAAATAACAGTTTGCCGTTGGACCTAAACGGAAGGACGGGTATGTATAACCCACGTGGAGGGAGGATTTGACATTTAACAAACCCTACATAACTCTCCAAAGGTAAGAAGTCCCGCAGAATAATCAATGGGTGACCAACGGGATAAATCGATGATTTATTGATAAAGGGGTAAAGTGACGTAAAATCCAGATATCGAATTCTTTCGTTTTCACGGGCCTTGTGATAAAATTTTAATAAGTTCGTCCTGCCACCATAAAAGGCGTCACGTACTTGCAAGGGGGCCGTCAAAGGTGGTGTTCTTGTTTCAAAGGCTAAATACGCAGGGGTATTTACGAGTTGCCGGTGTTCGCATTCCCATATACATCGAACGCGCCGGTTGGGGGCCTTCAGACGTTCCAAACGTGCCAAGTGCTCCTCGTACAACGTGGCCATAGTTTTGTTATTGTATGGTGATGTTCGCTCTCTGTTTTTTATACAGAGACAGCCGTGGAAAACGCAACCCAAGTATTCGATACACACTTCGGTATTATTTTCCATATACCACCCATCTACATACATATTGAAAATGACCTTTTCACCACCGTTACGGGCATGTTGTATATGATGGTTTTCAATGTATTCCAGATATTGCATGTAACGTATACTTGAATTTGAATACTGACGGGCGACTACATACTGACCCTGGGGTGCTATAGCAATCGTAAAGGGAGGTAAGAATTTTCGCCGGTAGACAAGATTACACAAGGACGCAATCGTAATAGCCTTTTGAAAGGGCGAGATTTTGGTCAGCTCTATGAAAAGACTACGAAACCGAGCGCATGCCAGCCTGAGGAGAATTACATCGCTTACACAATAGTTTATCAATTCTGTTTTAGTGTCAAAATAATTGTTTTGTAACACGCGTTCATTATACCATTTAATAACCTTATCACGTTCCTGCGGAGACATAGTTGACGTTTCGTAAAAGCTTATCGGGGGCATTTCACCATTGTATTCCAAATTTTCAGGTTTAAGGAATGAATACGGAAATATACCCTTCGTAATCGGTAAATCAAATGTTTTGCTAAAATCTGTAAGTTTCATATGCATAAACGCCAGGCTGTCTAAAAAACGTATATTATCGTTTATATTCATACAAAGGATTTTAGACCCGTTTGCGATGATTTGAGGTAGAATTCTAGTATGTTTGACGAAATATCTCAATACAAATAGAGCATCGAAAGCCTGACTATTATGTGCTATGAACCTCGAGTGGCGGTGAGTTAGAACGGTAGTTTTTTTACCCTCGAGGTCGACATTTATTTCGGTCTGAACTATCCAGCGACAAAACTCAGAGACGCAATATTTACCATAAAAAATCCATTCTCTCTGAGGGTTCTTTAAGTTACAACCGTCACAAGGTTCGTTAATGTCTTTCTCCAAACATAAAGGACACACGCGGTGTGCAACGCATAAAATCGCTACATGGATATTATTTTCATCCAAAATAGTCTCAAAGTCGTAAAAAACAAAATATCTGACGGTCTCAACTTCAACATCCTCCGATAATCGTTTCATATAACACCTATGGGTAGGTTTACACAGCTGCTCACAATTACGACATTTGTACACATCGCATGTGTGTTTATTCATTGCGTCATCTTCGTGTGTGTCTATTGTCGCATAACACTTTAAACAGGCCCTATATTTCACACACGTCGTCACGGTGTATAGTGGGACATTTTGGTTATGTCTCTCCAAACATTTCAGCCCTCTAAAATAACGGTGGCAAAGTTCGCATTGTATTCGTGGTCGATCCAAAGGACAAGACCCTAACTGCTTGCAACTACGACATGTCGCTTTACACACATGTTTATTCTTATCAGAATATGGTTTTTCACATGCTGGACAATAGTATGCTCGATTAAATAAGCTGTTGATTTTCTTTATATAATAAAAATGTTTTTCCATTAAATACAGTCTTAGAATGGGTACGTTGGGATCCGCAACACCTCTGAATATGACACAATTTGCACTCTGTGCGTCATAGATGACAATTTGATATTTAGCTTTTAAGTGTTCTTGGAATATGCACCATTCAGGACGACCTGCAGGCACTAACGGGTTAACCCCGTACTCTTGATACATTTCCATAGCCATAGCAATCTGTAACGGTTTTTTCTTACGTTTGTTTGCTACACGTTTGTAATGTTTAGTTTCTTCGACTGTCGGTGAAATTTTCTTACGATAAGAAATTTCATTTATACCCAGGATGATAGATTGTCCGAAACAAGTTTGATAACCAAAGTTGGCAACTGGTGATATAAATGTTCGTTTTTTTGAACTCATAAAAGCCTCGTTCAAAAGAACCTTATTTGTAAAAACACCACCCTCTTTAGAGGCTACATAGGTTACGGATATAGAAGTTTGATTGTCAATAACTAGTGTTTTTTTTGACTGCATAACTTTCGCAATCTCTTCCAAAATTAATTCCAACGTTAGTTCTTCGTAAGGTCTAAACGCAATATATATGGGGTTGTCCAAATCAGGATGATTTAGTTGTATTCTTACCCTCTCGTTTGGCTGAACATTGAAATTTTCTCTGACGGTCTCTAATATCTGAGTGAATAGCCGCTCTAGCCAGTCAGGAGTGGTAACCGCCTCCGTGTTTATAATTTCGATTCTCATTAATTCGGAATGGATATTAAACTTTCTTGAAAAACGTCGATCCACCGAAATCAGCCTTACTAAATCTTCGCCACCTCTCCCCACTTGACAAATCTTTAAAAAAAAAAATGGAGATTGGGTTTGGTATGGTATTTAAAAAAACAAATCCGGCGGTGTTAACAAATCAAAAATGTCGACGACTTCGTCGTCTTTTTCGTCACAAACCTTAGCCACTAAAGATTGGATATTAGAAGGCAATGTTATGTCACTCGTTAATAGTGCAATTAGCGGATCGATCTTTTCACTTTCTGTAGACGAATTAGGTTTCGCATTATTTTGAATATCGTGTAAAGTTTTTTGGCTCACCTGCGACGTGTCAAAGTCGCTATCGTCATCTGAAAATAATATCGGACTAGACACCGGTCGGGGGCTTTTTTCTAACCTTTCTTCTTCTTCAGAGTCATCCTCGGTGTCAGGGTCAGACAGTTGCCGTTTAACCCCCTGTGTTTCATTATGATTTTCATTCTCGACGTGGTCTAGAGCTTCGTTAACGGCCAAGGTTTGACTTGCAGTCCAATATTCAAATTCGTCTGTAAGATGTAGTATTTCATCCCATTGAGTGTCTGTGTAGGTTTCAAACGCATCCATTCTAAGAAAGCAGAAAATTTGTTTTAATAATAATCAAAAGTACATGACTGTAACAATTTTTTTTCACTTTTTTTTTTTAGATCTAGGTGTTGGGTTTTTAAATGGTGTAGTAAGATGGAGCCTTATATACTCTATAACGATCGTCTGGCCACCTTTGATAATTGTTGGATGCATAAGCAGCCGACACCTCATAATTTGAGCAAGGCTGGCTTTATCTATATTGGACCTTACGATCGCGTAAAATGTTTTAGATGCAACTTAATATTGAAGTCTTGGAACCCCGGAGACAACCCATTCGTTGAACACACTAGGTACAATCAAACCTGTAGTTTTATGCAAATGATTAAACCATGTTTGTCGGGAGGTTTTCGCTGGCAATTCAGAGGATTTTTCAAACAGAGTGTGATTACCCTAGCGACTTCCAGAGTTTTGTACAAATCTAAAACCGAATGCATCGAGGCGGCTAAGAAATCGGAATTTAGCTTTTTCGATTCAATAGGGGGTCCCTATCTATTCTTGACGGAGTGGAATTCCAAAAACGATAAAGTGAAGGAATATAACATAGACAACATGACTGTAGAATCATGTGATTTTTAAAAAAACAACAACGACGTCTATTTGTTAAAAACAAGGGACCTTACACCTTGAACGTGACGGTAAGTATTACTAACTCATTGCATAATGACGGTAAGTATTACTAACTCATTGCATAATGATTGATGTGTCCAGGAGCCGTGAAAGTCAAACTTAGAAAAAAAATGTCAATTTGAAGATAATTCATAATAGCCTGTCTGATTCCAAGGTTTGTTGAATGTAGTTACCTCCCCTTACATGTTGAATGGTGTTGTCTCCCCTTAGGTATACAGTCCACGTCTAAAGCTAAAGTAGTCTCTATCATCCAAACAAATATTCTACGAATATAAGTCTGGATGGGTCCTCAAAATTTGACGGAGATCCGGTCATTGTCTGGATTATCCAGTCTTTTAAGTTACCACGTACTGAATCTATCAAAACATCTCGCTAGTCTACAATGACACTCTCTAAAATTTTGTTTGTAAAGGTTTTAATTGAAATGGTAATTTTCTCTCGTCATGAATCAGACGTATGGCTTCTCACAATCTTCTTAACTCTTCATCGTGACTCACGCTTCATTCTCCACGTATCTATTTTGTTTCTAATAATAGATGTGCCAAGTGAATTGTGGGATATATTTCAGACTCGCTTTATAGACTCTAGCAAAAACGGCCCGGCTTCATAAGATCTAACACTTACCAAGACTTTAGCCAAAAGGTTCCATTGCCCCCTTGCGTAACCGGGAGTTTGGTTTTTTATGGGTAGATTATCCAGTAATTTTCGTCAACAATTGAGAACCGTCCCAGACCCCTGGTTATCGCGACGACCCAAATATCACGACACCATAACCGTAATGTATATGTATCGTGTTTATCCAGGCGTTTTCTATATGACCACGACATAAATTGATAACGTTATATACATTCAAATTTCACAATCAAAAACTCTTACAAAACTAACACCGTAACATGTTAAGAATTTAATTTAAGAAACGACCAATCGTTTATTACTAATGTAATACTATCGCAAATAAATAATAATCTATCGTGAATGTAATCATCGTGAATGTAAACATCGTGGAGAGGTTTGACAACAGGGCTAATAATCTTCACATCGAGTGATACCCTAACAACACCAGTCTTTGCGATTTACGGATACAATAATATTTTACTTTTCAAACACAACTTTCTGGATAAACCTGTCGAAATTGTCTGAATTTTTAACCCTGGCTATAATCTACACTTTGAACTACACCCCACCCAACAATTCTACATAAAAACAAAATAAATGTACATGACCTTGTACTCAGAGACCCCAAACAATTCGAAAAGAGTGAATAATAAAAAATAATAATAATTATCTTAATCTTAAACAATGTATCTTTAAAGGAAAAAAACTTACCTTGTTTTCCGAATTTGTTCCAGTAATTGCTAGGCGTATACTAAAAGACAAGGCCTTACGAGATATACACACTCAATGTAGTTTGCTTCGCGTCGAGAGGTTAAACGCCCCAGACACTGACACCTGCTTTGACAAGTAGCTAGACGCTTGGTCTTTTAAACCCACTCGTGGTCAGTAGGGGGTTTGTCAGCTACACGTTCTTCGACAGACATCACACGTCTTTTCTGGCAATTATTTCGCGTCACTGGTTATGTCTAGTACTTGATAAAAACACCGACAGTTTATAGAGGGTGTCCGGGTACGACGCGTAATTGACTTTTCTTAACCGTCAAAACCGAATGTTAAACTTTATGAACATTTGACTAGTTTTCATGAATAATATTTTTAAGTGTAGATATTTATTTTAAAATTATTCATAACGGCGTATTGTCTAGTTTTAATGTATACTATTTTAAAAGGAATATCTTAGAACAACCCGGCCCACCCCACGATTTATAGTTGCTCATAAAAGTATTCACTTTTCTTTATAAGCACCTCGATTGTCTGTGAAAATTATCCTCGACTTGCCTCTGAACGAACAAGCAGCAACTCTCGTCGACTTTGTAAAAAAAAGAAAACCAAGACCGTCTCAAAATGTAAGTTATTTATTATTTCTTCAAAATTGTGATTCGAAACCTACTTTTAAAACAGCGTTTCATGTTTACTTTTCAATCCACCCTTGTAGGACGGCCTTTGCAGTGCGTAATTAAAGACATACGTAAATTAGCTAAATCGCTCTCCTAACAATTGAGATTAATATACGACTTTCGTCTGCTTTGTTTATTTTTAAAACTGTTCATATCTAAGCACCCATATTTGTCAAACATATTCAACAAATATTAACCCTGTTAGGAGCCTAAGACGCTATATTACCCTGCATATACGTTGAGACCGTGAACTTTATGTTGAAAGCAATGCTTAATAGTAAGTGCAAGAGAAGCCCACTGCGGGGGTAAAACCAAGCAAAACCTATAAGCTTAGGGCGTACTCGATTGAACGTTCCGGAATTAAATTCTCTCTATTCCAAAAATAGTGTCAATCGAGTGAAAAGGAGAATTTCAGAGTACAACGCCTGTGCTGACTGCATAAAAATTATCTCAACCTATCAGGGTAACTGAAACATATTTGTTACTTAAAATACGTCACGATTCCACCTCGGCTGTCGGGGGGGCGGGCAGAACTGCGACAGGGCACAATTCCGTGTCACTCGATTGCAATTCGGGAACGTTCTGGGGCCTATTTTACGAAATTTTAACTAAGATAAGATCCCAATTTTAGTAATCTAATATTATCCAATCAAATTACTAAAATTGGACTTTATCTTAAGTTAAAATTTCATGAAACAGGACCCTGTACTGTGAATCAAGCATGCAATAAATCTACGGTAAAGGGGCGATAACACCATTTGATCTGTAATGGGAGATAACTCGAATTGTCCTGTACCTCCATGGCATCAGACCACCCTACTTTTCATCATACTCGAATGTTTCTACTTTTTCACGCTACACGCACACACACACACACACACACACACACACACACACACACACACACCAAAATTGGCATACATTTATTGGTATTAACCAACCTATTAATATTTTGACTTTGAAAATATCTTTAATATAAATTATAATATTATATTTTTTGTTGTTTAAGGTACAGTATTGACCAGGTTCAGTTAATTTTAGTGCTTAGCCAATCAAAATTGAAGTATCTACTAAAATTGGATTTTATCTTAAGTTAAAATTTCATGAAACAGGAACCTGTACTGTGAATCGAGCATGTAATAAATCTACGGTAAATGTCAAATCTGTAAAGGGGAGATAACACCATTTGATCTGTAATGGGGGATAACTCGAATTGTCCTGTACCTCCATGGTATCAGACCACCCTACTTTTCATCATACTCGAATGTTTCTACTTTTTCACACTACACACACACACACACACACACACACCAAAATTGGCATACATTTATTGGTATTAACCAACCTATTAATATTTTGACTTTGAAAATATCTTTAATATAAATTATAATATTATATTTTTTGTTGTTTAAGGTACAGTATTGCCCAGGTTCAGGTTTACTTGAAAAGTATAATTACACTAATGCTGTGTACACTGGCACCGTGTCTCGATGCTATTGGGACACCGGCTATAACTATCCAACTGAGGGATATTCTGTTTGACGCCAATAATTTACTGGCGACACACCACCCATATATAACCATCCCTATAAGGCCATCACCTGTGCAGGAAAAAGAAACGTAAGTTTTTTGGTGACTTTTTTCTACTTGGTATATTGGACGAAAAAAAGGTTATTTATAATTTGACTTACGGCTGCCCGTAGGACCATAGACCATGCAATTCTTTTAATATGAATATTGTTTTATTTTACCAATACCTATCTGATTTGTTCTTCTCTGTAGATTGTTAGCTTTTACGGACTACATACTGGCACGGTTGAGAATGGTTGAGGGCACGAACCCCGAGTTCAAGAACATAATCAACGTTCTCGCCACTTATAGGGAGCTGGCAGATTGGAACCTGCCATCAAATTAAATGTATACAGAATAATTAAATGTATTTATGAATAAATAAAAATATTATAAAAAGGCTATTCTTGGTTTCTTAGTATCGACGCTAATTGACGAGTGTAGACTGGTGAAGTGGGATTTGGGGGAGGGGGGGGTGGTTGGGTAGCGGACGGGTGGAGCGTGGGGAGGGGGAATGGAGCTTGGGGGGGGGGGGTATAAACAACCATGGATAAACAACCACAACACGATCACCTGTCAAGCTTAATGGCGGAGGCCATTGCCCCCTTAATGCAGGTATAGCTACACTTGGTGTGAACTCAATGTAACCTCTACACACCTGCCTATAAAGCGAAATATCTCCCCCCCTACCCTCCAATAAACAATTCGTGGACCCCATACCCTCGTTACAAAAGTCAAACACGATCAAAGAATACAACACCTGCATACCTTTTTTATTACTCATAACCTCATTGTTCAGTCAACAATAACCATATTCAAACTATAAATAGAACCCCTGTGGAATGCTCTGACGTCAGACCTTTGGAATGTGTGACGTCAGACCTTTGGAATGTGTGACGTCAGACCTTTGGAATGTGTGGAATTCCAAAATTGCACTAGACTACCCTCTCTACTACTAATACTTGTGTTGAAATTTCTGAAACTTGTGTTGAAATTTCTGAAATTTGTGTTGGAAATTTCTGAAACTTGTGTTGAAATTTCTGAAACTTGTGTGGTTTCATACAAACTTGTGTATAACCATCAACAAAACCTTGTGTTGTATTTTCCCCCAATTTATATCCAGTATAGCAACCTTTCCCATGCAGCACCCCTCCTTTTGCTCTGTTTAATCTGCTAAGTTTGATAAATGAGGTAACAATAATTTTTTTTTGTTAAATTATTATTTATTCATAAAATGATAATGATAGGAAAAAGTAAATTAATACCACCAAATAAAAACTAAATAGACATTTGGAATGTTAACAGAAAAACAGAGAAATAATATTAATAAAATAATAAAATTGTGAATAAATAATGACAAAAAAATCTCCCCCCCCCCCGCCACAAAATATGAAATAACTATTTAAATTTTTCTTTACCCATAAACAAGTACTGAGAATATAAAGACAGTATTCCTACTCCATACACTCAAAATATATAATTCAAATATATCTAAATTTAATAAGATATATACCAAGCACTAATAAGATAAATTATGCACTAAATAAAATTACTTTCAAAAAGTGAAAAGTGCTATAAAGTCATATTACAAGTGATTTGTGAGACAACTAGAATTAACTAACATACACAGAAAACTAACAAAAGAAAATCCATTATTATGCAGGAGTAATAAAATGATGTAGAACTCTTTCCTCATAAATAAACTCCAAACAAAATGATTATTGTGTACATAAAAGGAGCAAAGCATCAAGCTTGCATGATTGAAATAGAAAAATATCAGATAAAATGGCAAATATTAAATATGTACAAAATATCTATATACAATTACAAATCATAAGCAATGGGAAGCCATGGTGAGAAAAAGGCGTTGGCCGATACATTTCAACTGGAGTTCGAAGTATAATTCGCCAAAGTCAGTAGTGTAGGACACGGGAAGGGACAATATATAGTTGACAAAAAACCTAGATCTCATAATATATACACATTGCCGTGCATTTTAAAGAGAAATAGAAATGAGGTAAAGCGTCCACTTGACACAAACTGGGTCAAATGGGTACAAGCCTGGATCAAAGCCACCTCCACTGTGTTCACTTTAAAGAACCCTTGACAATTGACTTATTTGACTCAATGACAGACCTTTTGATCCAATGTGTGCGTGTTAACCATTCGACCCCCTGGGTTCCCTTTAAAGAACCCTTGACAGTTGAAATATTTGATTTAAGAGAAGGGCAGAATCACCCTAATATCACAGAAGAGTCAGATATTAAACCTCATTTCATTTCATAAGCAAGGAAAAGTCACCTTAATGTAAGTCAAGGTTTTTTGCAATTGTGGGTATATTGGATCTACATTTGGTTTCTAGATAATGGCTATTAAATACTTTAGGATTTCCGACCAAATTCTAAGTGATTTATATGTCACTTTACTTTCTATATTATACATAAATTTCTGAAGAGAATTAAAATATAATTGTGTTTTGGAAGAATATTTAACATTAAAGACAAAAAAAAAATATTTAATAATTGGGTCAAAATGCGTCCCGGCTCTTTTCCAGAATTATAAAATAAATTGATGCTTAGTTTCTCTTGTTGTTAGCATTCATCAAATTCTCCTCCAAGGGTGTTTTGGCCTAACAAATAAAAAGTAGGCAATAAGAATACTTTCTATTGTTCATAATGTTTAAATAAGAGAGAAATGGGGTTTAACGTCCACTCGACACAAACTAGGTCATTTCGGGACTAACATATTGTTTAATTTTATTTCAATAATTCGCTTGCGCGTTGGGGTCTTTAGCAGTGGGAGGAAACCGGACTTCCCGGTTGAGAAGGCGCCCCTATCTCCATGCCACATACGTTCACCCTGGGATCGAAACTGCAGCTGCAAGCCAGAGGTGGCCCCCAGCTAGAGGTCGAAGCGCGGCACTCTAGACCACTAGGCCATCCCAACACCCCATGCTTAAATAAACAATTTATTTTGCCACATTGAGACCTAGTCTTTATTTTGTTTCAACTTTGCCTAACACTCATTATTTCTTGTCCAGTTACAGACTCAGGTTAATTATCATGCTCAAATCAAATGGGTTAGAAGTCAGAGAAAGGGAGAGAAATGGAGTTTAACATCCATGTGACACAAACTAGGTCATTTTGGGATCAACACATGGTTTAAATTTATTTCAATAATTCGCTTTGCGCGTAGGGGTCTTTAGGAGTGGGAGTAATCCGGGGGACCAGGAGAAAACCCAGGAGGTTGGACAGGCAACCCTTCTGCTTGTCACGTATAACTGGGGATTCGCAACCACTCCAGTTGACTCAATGACAGGCTTTATGATACAGCGTGCATGTGCTAACCATCCGGCCAACCCACCTGCCATTTTACTATACTAAATTAATTTTAAATTTCAAAATAATAAACTGAAATGGAGGCTAATGTCACATCCGCTCCAACTGGGCTATATTGTGACAAACACATTATGCCGAGATTCCAAATTACCATAAAAACAATCTTTTCTATTAGAATTGAACACTCACCTTCCAAACAACACATTTCTTCAGCTCTTTCTTCTCCCAAATTTTTTTTTGTGGGGGGGGGGGGGCTGGTATTACATGATCTTTGATTTGCTATGGCATCAAATATGGGAACTGAAAAATATGAAAACATATAATTAACTGTTTAAGATACGTTACCATATACAAACTGTGTGATATGAAATTGAAACTAAAATATCTATCCCGCAGATCTAACCTAAGCTGTGAAAATCTCTTTTAATAACCCTTGTTTGTCATTTGACAGGAATTAGAAGAGAGCCACGTGGCTGAGTGAGTAAGGCGCTAATCTGGAGGTTGTTGGTTCACTCCCAGTTTTTACCTAGAAAGCTTATTTGGATTTTTTTAGCTTGGATTCGCTGTCTAGTCGTTTCGATGAAACAAAAAACCTGAGGTCCCATTAGCGTGCATGTAACCCGAGAGAGAGAGAGAAATATTGTTTAACATCCACTCGACACAAACTAGGTCATTTCGGGACTAACATGGTTTAATTTTATTTCAATAATTCGCTTGTGCGAAGAGGTCTTTAGCAGTGGGAGGAAACCCGAGAAAACCCACGAGATTGGACAGGCGACCCTACTTCTTTTCACGTACAACAGGGGATTCGAAACCGCACCAGCTGACCCAATGGCAGACCGTATGATACAGCGTGTACATGCTAATGAATTTTAAAATTAGACGAATGCTTCGACAAAGCAGACACACCAATAAAATATCATTTAGCCGAATAATATATACTATTCAAAAAAAGTAGGGGGTATTTGATTTTGGGGGCATAATACTAAAATATGCAAATGACTACGAAAAAGTCACTATAGAACCTAACAGAAGAAACATTTCCAGTTACATGTGACGCCCAAACGCACCAATGGCAATAGCTACCGAATGGAATGCAGGTGATGCTTGGGATCATCATGGGGGTCCAACCCAAGATTTGCACGACTCTGACTTTGAATGTTATAGTCATTGTGGCATTGAATTCCAGAATGGAAACATCAGTTTAATTGTTTTAGTGACCAGAAAACAAATTTTGATATGCGTAGGCTTACCCAAAATGAAAGGTTACGTGCCCTTGGCATGCTACAGATCGGCACAACACAGGCGGTTGTGGCGCGGATGATGAATGTTTCTCAGTCTGTCAAAAGCAGGCTATGGTCCAGATACCGTGATACACAATCTGTACAGGACAGACCACGCTCAGGTCGACCAAGGGCGACAACTCAAGCCCAGGATCGATTTATCCGTACCTTGGCCTTGAGAAATCGTGTCATCACAGCAAATCAGATCAGCGCTCGTCTTCAAACAGACACTGGTGTGAGAGTGAGTGGCCAGACGATTCGGAATCGACTGCATAGGGGTCACCTTCGCGCCCGACGTCCTCGCGTGATTCCTTGTTTGAGAGATCATCACATTCAGGCAAGACGTCGTTGGTGTAGGGATCGTCAACACTGGGATAATCGACGCTGGAGCAATGTGATGTTTTCAGATGAGTCAGGGTTCACTGTTGATTTTTTGGACAGACGTAGGAGGGTGTGGCGTCGTCGAAACGAGCGCTTCCAAGACGTTAACGTCATCAGATATGATCGATTTGGGGGTGGTTCTGTTATGGTGTGGGGAGGCATCACTGTTGCTGGAAGAACGGCTTTACATCTTGTTGCAGGGCGTGTTACAGGCCAGTACTACCGGGACAACATCTTGGCAGTCCATGTTGTGCCGTTCGCACGACGTCATGGCCGCCGTTTCATCTTCCAGGATGGCAACAAAAGATGTCACAGGGCCAGGATCGTTACAGGTTACCTCCAACAACAGAACATCACCACATTACCTTGGGACATGCTTGGACAGAGGTTACGTCAACGTCAACAACGTCCTGCCAATGTCCAAGAACTTGCTGCTGCGTTGCAACAGGAATGGGACCATCTGGACCAAAATGACCTTAGACGTCTCATTAGGAGTATGCCACGTCGGATCAATAATGCTTGTTTGGCAAACAGAGGAGGATTTACCCGTTATTGACTTTGTTGTGATGTTGTGGTAACTTTGCTGTTTGACCCCGGGTATCATTTTACCCTTATAATGGTCAGTCTGTGCCTTACTTAGTCTAACGATCATTTGGAATAAATCGATGAATGTGAACTTCATTTCACTTTGTCATTTGTTTATTCGTCAGTTTCATTAGGTGACTTTAATAACACTTAAAAATCAAATATCCCCTACTTTTTTTGAATAGTATATATAAACCTGTTTGATTTGGGCGATGTCAGTGGACAAACTACATGTATGTGAATTTTAGCGCCGACGATTTACGTTTATACTTTCTTTAAATGCAAATATCATATTTTAAATAGAACATACTTTCATGTGATTCACTGCTTGAATGTAACTTGAATAGTGTCATCTGTCCAGCCTTGTGTGTTTTCTCCGGTTTCCTCCCTTGGCTTACCCTTACCCGCAAGCAAATCATTCAAATAAAATTGAACCATATTTTAGTCTCGAAATTACCAGGCGCCAGAAAGGATCTATCCAGCAAATACTAACAACAACTCTATGTTTATGCCGAATTAATATAACATACACATTGCTCAGGAAAAGGCCGGAAACGAAAGATATGTCCTACTTGATTCTAGGACATATATCATTCATGGACCTACTTGATTGTACCAATTTAATACAAGGACATGTATATGGCACAGGTTTGTGTCAAGTGAATTTAAAACCCCATTTCCCCTCTCTCTCACTGGATATTACTACTGAGTGAGTGATAGTGATAAATACTTTTCGTGGAACTGTAGGTGGGCATTATTAAAAGAAATATATATATATTGAAAGAAAATGAAATTGTTACCAGTTTTTCTTTGTGGTGTACATGCTAACATCGATGACTGAAAAATAAATAAATGACGAAATTTTAGAGAAACTTCAGAAGACAGGTGTGCAATTCTGAATCAGTGAAAATGTCTATTAAGAAAAAAAGGGCTGATTTGGTTGGGTTGTTTTTTTTTCTTTCACAGAAATAAGATTACATTTAAACTAAACTACTACAAAAGTTAATATCTAGCTATAGTCCATGCCTGAATTTACACGTATTTCTCATTTTACCCGAACGTCTATATAAACAAATTAAAAGATGGCTGCGTGGGTAGAGGTCTATAAAATTTAAAATGAAGAGAGATTCTTACCTGCTGGTCCTAGTTGGGGGTTTCTTGGAATTACAAGTATTTGAAAACGGTGTAGCGCCGAATAGCTAATATTAATTAATCACGATTTCAGAAAAAATAAGACAAGTTCGTTAGATTTCTGAATTACCGGAACGCTTTTGAAACACATCAAAAAATTTCTCTTGACCGCCAATTTTAAATACACATTTCCGGTGCAATGGCTCTCGGTTAGTCTCTATCATCCAGAAAAATATTCTACGAATAACGTACGTTGCAGATTATGAGGTTCTGGGTGACCGAGGCTTGTTCTGAGTAAACGAATTGTTTAAATACCTAAAAGCAATATGTCGATGCTAAATTAAATACAGGCCTACGGGTTTATTTTTTGCAAAAATTTACAAACCTGCGGTCTGGTATTCTGTGCGACAATTATAATTTTAAAAAAATATCACGGCTAAAGCACTCTGTTTATACAAACTATCGAATGTGGCGTCCTACATTCAAATATCTAACTGGATGTCGCTGATAAAATATCAAATAAAGTTTAGATAACTTGGAGAACCATTGTATCAATAAATCAATTATGAGATACACCTGGAAGATTGATTAAATTTGATTGGTTATTGTTCAGTTAACCAATATACTGTCCAATTTCGATTACACCAACCAATTACATTATTAAGAGTTTTATTCATTGTTTTCTAATGCACATTGAATCAAATTTCACAAACACCAGGGTGCTGAAAATCACATGTAGGGCCTATACTATAGATTCCTTTGATATATCAGTTTATTGGGTCAATAAAAATTGGACAACCAGACATTTTAACTATACAGACAACTTAACACCAATTAACTTTCAAGTCAATCTTGCAATTGTCTGATTAATTAGTACTCAAACCCTTCCAATGAAGAACAGCATGTAATTTTCGGGATTTGAATTAAGCCTTTTATTACTTTTCTTAAACTTGTAAACTCCCAAGTTCCGACTTTGTCTGGAGTTTATCCCCCCCCCCCCCAAAAAAAAAGAAAAGAAAAGAAAATAAATCGTTGACGGTACACATTGCTTGTGTTAATGATATGAAAAACACACAAGATTTTATAAATCTACACAAGTTTGTGTTAATGCAATGCTAAACAACACAAACTTGTGTAGATTAGTTTTAACACAAGTACTTGTGTTGAGCTCCAACACAATTTTTTTTCAGTGCACAATAATTCGCAGACTTTGAACTTTACTTGTTTAATTGGTAAGCTTGCTACAGTCGTAGCCATGTTTACCAAATAAAGTGGGTTTTTATTTAGGTATGAGCTAACTTCTTACCCGTGTGATTATAATGACATACGGTAACACTAATTGTCCAAAAGGGTCTGTTTCAGTAGGATTGTTCGGAATTTCCTTGTTTTATCTTTTGAAATATTATTATTATTATGCATGGCAAAAGTATTTCATTTTTGTACATTACAATGACAATTACTTATTGGCGACTTACATGCCGCATTTGAATACTGGGTATTCTATACCTTTCGGAGCTTAAAACAAAACTGTAATCAAGAAACTTTTGTATTTGTTGTTCCTATTAGTGATACTAATTAGGATGCAGTATATTCAATCACATCGTGAAGCTGTCATTAATGTGGAATGTCAAGGGGCCAGACGAGACATGGTGCTACACATGTCACGTCTCGTCCCATCAACAATTAAAGTACACCACGGACCATTGTGTATAGTTACATCAATTGCGTATTAAAGTGGACTGAAATCCGGAAATTATTACTTAAGTCACTCAGTTGTTAATTAGCGTTCGCCCTGTTAACATCTGCTGCTCCAGTGTTCCAGTTATCCAGTCTTACAGTTTTCCAGTTATCCAGTTATACAGTCTTCAAGCCACCATGGACCCGATCGTTAAATCTTACGTAGTTCCAGAAGAAGAAACTAACCGAGTGTCCTAGCACGGACAGATTAACCGACAGGGGAATCTTGAAGTGTCTGATCGACCTCTTCGGCAAGTGGCAGGACATTCTAACCGTCTGCTTAAAAGACGATGAGTGGCACGTGCATGTTAGAACCAAAGAAATAAAGACGAAAATCCTCGAGACAGAGAGCCACATCCACATGGGAATTACTTACCGTTTCCACAAAGTTTTTGCCAAAGTCGTCACCCTCACAGTTTACGACTTTCCAGTCTCTTACTCTGATAACTACTTCGTCGAAATAATGACAGACATCGGCTATGTAAGACCTACGACTGCCTACGACCAATGTTCACAAAAGAATCCGATAAGTAGAACTGGAAGTACCAAATAATAAACTAAAAGACATACCCCAACTAATCGCCTTAAAGGTAAATTACGGAGATGCAAAAGTTAGAGTAGTCACGCCAGGCCAACCTTCTCCGTGCTTTAGATGTGAGAAATTTGGTCACTCACGAAAGGAGTGTCCCCTCCGCGCTCCAGAAAATGAAAAGAAAAAGAAACCAGTTTCAACAATAAACCCGGCAGTTCCACCCACAGTAAAGACAACAGTAAATCCGACAACCCCACCAGTACAGCTCACAGTAAAGAAAACAGTCCTAGAAAGTAAGCAACCGACAGGTCCAAACAGTAAACCAGTCTCCTCCATTCCAAGCACCAGCATTCAAAAGAAGAAGAGAAGGATAAGCTAGATCTCCATCAATATCGTCAACACCAGGCATCATTGAAATAGAAAACAAAAACATATTCATCTATCCAGAACCCCAAAATGACAGGAGGGGAATATAGGTGCCCTTCAACACATCTCATCTACGAGATCGTAGGAATATAGAAGAAGAAGAAGTACAGGGAACAAAAAAGAAAATATATAACACGTGATTGTCTGCGATATCACTTCGGTGGAAGTGGACGTAAAATACAACTACTTCACAAACACACGGAGGTTATACAGATGAAACTTTGTTATATTATTTCAGAGATCTTTTTAATTTGAAGGTCACGTGATAGGATTTACAAATTGAAAAGTGGAACATCGGAGGAAATAAGATGCAGAAAGTTATCGAGCAAGGTGACTGGAAATGGAAGATATTATCTGGGACTAACACGGATAGTATGGGGCATTGTACAGGAACTTTGCACTTGATGACTCTGTGATCCTGCACCGATCCCGCTACCCATTTCCCCGTGACCTAGTTCGTGGTGACCTTGAGAGACAGAGGATGGGGGGCACAAAGGAGAAGAAGAAAGCGTATGACGTCACATACAAATTTATTGAGAAAAGGGGGTATCACATGAAAATCGAAACGCATATATATTCACAACGTTATGTAAAGTATAGTGTACGTTCGATGCTAAACATAGGCGTTATGCAAAGTATGTTGAACGATCGAGGTACTATACATAGATGTTATCAAAGTTTCTTTCAGATACGTTCTATGAATATCACGTCATGAATGGTTGTGATAGAGGGGGGTGCGATGTGAAAGATTTGGGCAGGTTTACGCAATAGCCGCGAAAAGATGGGTTTTTCTCTACGACCCGTCGACAGAAGATATAGCAGACAGTTTAGTACTGAATAACTATGCGTAAAAAAGAAATTCTTTAGGACCGGATTCATATTCTGGCCATGGATGTTCCACAACGGTTACAGAACACCTCGAACCCCGGACGCCAGAGAAAGTGACAACGTAAGAATGTGGTCATTACCAGGGACTCAGATCACCCGTGGTCGCCGTTTCAAAGACTAACGAAGAATTTCAACTGTAACAGCGCATGTCTATGGGCATCTGTCACGTTTCAATTCACGATTGCAGAGTATATTTTAAAAAATGTCTCACCACCATCAAGCATGCCAAGTATGTTTCCAGCGAGTCATTGTCGTCGCCCGTCACTATGCGAACGAACGGAACATGCCTGAGTGGGAAGGAGAAACGAAGAGACTAATCACGCACACAGGACCCCTAGAAAAACAGAGCCATCATCGAGGCAGTGGGTGGGAACAGGTATCCCTGTACGGGTGTGGAAACGTTGGATCTGTACGCCAAGTATTTGTAAGAACAAGGTTACCAACTGA
This sequence comes from Patella ulyssiponensis, assembly GCA_963678685.1. NCBI lineage: Eukaryota > Metazoa > Mollusca > Gastropoda > Patellidae > Patella > Patella ulyssiponensis. The sequence goes on from OY783230.1 coordinate 78,766,936, forward strand.
ATGTTTACTGCAGGGTTATAGTCTGTAAGGTGATATATCGCGAAAACAATACGTCAGAGGAACGCCGTAACACCCCGAATGCATCGTTTTGGAACCGCCCTTAATCGTCTAGTATTGTCTCTGGTTGTATTTGTAATTCTTTAATTGGTTGGGATGTATCTGTAAATGTCATTCTGGCATCCGACATTAATGACAGCTTCACATTGAATATACTGTATCTTAATTAGTATCATTAACACGAACAACAAATACAAAAGTGTGCGTAAAGATTAATAAGTATCGGTTATAAACTGAATATCAATACAGGATGTCGCACCGCCTTTACGCCATTTCCCGTCAATATTTTCTCTCGACATTTACATATGGAAGACTAGCCAAAGTAATTATTTGATACCGTCGAATGTTCCAGTACACTACAAATAAATGTTATATTTTGCATTGCTTAGAGTTTTAATGTAAAAGAGGGGTCTGTAGGCTGTACCATACGAGCCACTAAATTGACCGTCAGTAGAATTAGCTTCCCCAAATATGACTCGGGATGCATCGACTTTGGTCAATCATTTAAAGCGATAATTTAGTATATGATCATAGGCATTATTTCCCACACTTAAAAGTCACTCACAATGGTAATAATAACACAATTGCTGCAAACGTTTGAATTTGAACTTGAAAATTATATTTTTGCCAATTTCTCACCTGGCAAAAGCGAGTTATAGGATTAATATGATTATCCTTTAACAAGGTAGGACTGTTTATAGACACCATCTATTTTAAGACTTTATTTTAATATATTTTAAAAATATAACTTAAAAATATGAAATTGTAACTTTAAAATGTGGTTTGGTTTTAATTATTTTCTTTCTACCATTTCCATATAAATTTAGAAGTAAGGTTCTGGAAGCCGACTCGGATGTGTATGCATTTATAGGAACCCTGGTCCTCCTTTTCTATACCACAATGGTTAATGAAGATGCCCACGGCGTTAACTGCTTTCCAGTTTTATATTAGTCCGACAGAACTATGGCTGAACCTGGAAATTGTATACATATTTTTTTATGATTTTAGTAGCCTGGGGTGTCCTCTAAACACTTTTAGACCAACACTATAATCATAGACTAAAATACTATGGGAGTTATAGGGGATTATTGGAAATGATAACCGCCTTGGATGTCATCTTGAACTTCTCAAAACGCTCAAGGTGACTGAGGTTTTTGTATACAGTTTCCAGGTTCACTGGAAATACTTAGTTTGGCGACCGGGCTATATTGAATTAATTTTTTGTTTCATTTCAAAAAATACATTCATTGTTTTTGCTTGGTAACGTCAATGTAATAGTAAACCAAGTACAAGAAAAAAAAATTTAAATCCACTTGAACACAGGGTAGATTTTAACCAGTTTATTATTTTTCAGAGGAAGAAATTCCTGCGAGTGGAAGTTCTGTACAAAAACCTAAATGTCAAATAGGTAAGTTATTGGAAATGGTAACCGCCTTGGATGTCATCTTGAACTTCTCAAAACGCTCAAGGGTGACTGAGGTTTTTGTACAAGAACAAGAAAAAAAAATTTAAATCCACTTGAACACAGGGTAGATTTTAACCAGTTTATTATTTTTCAGAGGAAGAAATTCCTGCGAGTGGAAGTTCTGTACAAAAACCTAAATGTCAAATAGGTAAGTTATATGTATTTTACACTTTTTGATAAATTATATCGGATTTTGTCGTAAAGGCATATACTACTTGAATAGAGACAAGACTAAAGTTCCCATGAACCCACCCACAATATTTGATAAGGTCAAATACCTGCAACTAATATTTGTCCCCCGCCTTTCGAAGAAAGTTGGGGGACTATTAAAATGGGTTCGTCCGTCTGTCTGTCCGTCCGTCACACTTTTTGGGACACAATAACTCTCTTCCTAATTGAGCTAGAATGTTCAAACTTGGTGTATGTGATTATTAGGTCAATGCCTTGATGGAGTTCGAAGATGAGCATTTTCGCTTAGGGTAAGCAGAGATAAGCAATTTGATTGGTTGACGCTTTGGGACACGATAACTTTAGTTCTAATTAATAATAAATAATAATAATTTATTTATAATGCGCCTATTACCAATATAAAATACTGCTCAATGGCGCAGTTAACATTTTGTGGATATCACACATAGAAAAATAAAATTAAATTAAATGGATGATAAAATAAGTAAAAATGCCATGTTATAAAGCTTAAAATATGACATGTAAGAAACAAATTAAAATAGCTAAAGGTAATATAGGATAAAATAGAAACATTGCCTAAAATATGATAAAATAAACTCGAATACATGTATTAAAAGCCATAGTAGTCAACAAAAAGGTGTGTTTTTAAATTGCGTTTAAAACTTTCAATGCTATCAGATAGTTTAATTTTGAGTGGCAAGGTATTCCAAAGAAAAGGAGAAGCATACGAAAAAGAGCGTTTACCATAAGATGTGGAAGGATAAAACGGTGTAAGCAAGTTGTTATTTTGAGATCGGAGTGTGCGGGGTGGAGTATATAGGGAGATGAGAGATTTAAGGTAATCTGGCGAATTATCTGAATTTAATGTAGAATAAGTAAGTGTAAGTATTTTGAAGGTGATACGATGTGATATAGGAAGCCAATGTAGATCATGTAGAACAGGGGTAATGTGATCGGTGGGCTTAGTTCTGGTAATGATTCGTGCTGCTTTATTCTGAATTTTTTGGAGGAGGGATAACTTATTTGCAGGAAGATTATATAGCAATGAATTACAGTAGTCCAAACGAGATGTAACAAGAGTGTTCACAAGCATTTTACAGGTTTCAGTGTCAATGAAGTTTCTTATCCGGCCTATTCTATACAGTTGAAAGTTTATTGATTTACACATTGACGATATATGGTTACCCATGTTAAATTTACTATCAAAATAAACACCTAAATTTCTAACATTATTAGCAGGAGACACTTCACAACTACCAACTTGAATTTTATTAATGGACAGTTTTTCTAGTTTTTGATTTGATCCAATAATAAGCACTTCAGTTTTATCGTCATTTAGTTTCAGGAAATTGTTTGCCATCCATTCTTTTATTGCTAAGACACAGTTTTCAAGATTGGAAATATCACTTGATTGAGAGTCTGGTTTGATAGCTAAATATAGTTGTGTATCGTCGGCATAGCAGTGATAGTCTAGATTATGGTTTCTAATAATATTACCTAAAGGTGTAGTGTAAGCTGTAAACAGAAGCGGACCTAATACCGATCCTTGTGGCACGCCAAACTGGAGATTAACTGGATTTGATTTAGCTTGGTTAATAACAATTTGCTGTTTTCTGTTATTTAGGTATGACGCAAACCAACTTAATGCACATCCTTGAATTCGAAATCGACTTTCAAGTCGTTTCAGTAACACATTCTGGTCAATGGTGTCAAATGCGGCACTAAGGTCTAAAAGAATCAATACTACAGCGTTTTTACCATCTAATTTACACAGAATATCGTTATAGACTCGAAGGAGGGCTGTTTCTGTACTGTGGCCAGTTCTATATGCTGATTGAAAAGGTTCATTCAAATTGTTATTCTGAAGATGTTGTTTAAAGCGGACTGAAACGATTTTCTCGATTAATTTAGAAACAAATGACAAGTTGGATACAGGTCTATAGTTTTTAAGCGCATTCGTGTCGAGGTTACACTTCTTGATCAACGGAAAAACTAATGCTGATTTTAAGTTGTCAGGAAAACATCCGGTTTTGAGAGACTTGTTAATAATATCGACTAAAACTGGACATAATTCATCGATACACTGTTTAACTAGTGTGGTTGGTAGTGGATCTAGTGCACAAGATGCAGATGAGCTGGATAAAACTACTTTTTTGATTTCACATGTTGTTACCTTTTCAAATTGGGACAATGAAGTGCAGTTGGAGCTGCTTGTTTCAACAATAACAGACGTTTGGTTTTGAGACTGTAAATCTTTCCGTATTTTATTTATCTTGTCTGAGAAGTAACACGAAAAAGATTCGGCAAGTGAAACATTATCTGAGTGTTCGGGGAGAATATTGGTAACATCACTATTTTTCAATAGACTATTTATAATATTCTGAACTTCCTTCGGATTAGACTTATGTTTGGAAATCTCACCGATAATGTAATTTTGTTTAGTGCGTTTTATCAATCCATTTGTATCATTCCTAGACTTACAATATAATTGTCTATGAATTTCAAGTTTAGACTTCATCCAATTTTTTTCACATTTTCTACGCTGAATTTTACTGTTTCTAACTTCATCTGTAAACCACTTTCGATTTGGCCTAATTGTAATTTCCTTTTCTACAATAGGGGCATATTTATCTAAAGTTCTGATAACACCTGGTTGTAATATTCAATTTGGTTCTCGCAGTCAGAGATTGTTTGAAGATTTGAAAGAAGATCACTCTGAACAATATCAGATTTGAAAGAGACAATATTAATGTTTCTAGTTTTCCTAAATCTTAAACTCTTCTTTAAGGGAGGCGGTTTTTTAGTCAAAATTTCCCCAAAAATACAGAAATGATCAGAAATTTGTTTGTCCTGTACACTCACTTTATCAATAATGTTATCAGTCTCGCGTGTAATAACAACATCTAAAAGGTGCCCTCTTCTGTGGGTTATGTCTGTAACATGCTGCACAAGGCCAAAAGAGTTCAATCGTCAGAGACAGTATCGGCAACCTTATCAAGATGAATGTTTATATCACCAGTTATAAAAATCTTACCAGGTTTAGAAGATATATCCAATAAAAGGTCTGAAAATTCACTAAGAAAGACATTAGTTGATGTTCTATTTGGAGGTCGATACAAACACACAAGATGTATATTTTCATTGTTGGCTCTGAGTAAGGTATGAAGAACTTCAAAACTTTCGTAATGAGTAGCTGACGTAACAGAAGATACATTCAACGTTTTCTTATAGAATACTGCTAAGCCACCTCCAGTTTTTGTACCACTGCGATTTGATAACACAGAACCAAAGTTATTAGGAAGTAAATGCTTTAGTACCAAATTATCTTTAGTTTTAAGCCAGGTTTCAACAGCAACAAATATGTCAATGTCATTGTCTATAATTAATTCTTGAATTTCATCGGTTTTATTTTTTATGGATTGACAGTTCAAGACACAAAAATTTACTTGATCACACTTTTTATCCTTACTATTTACTTCTAGTTGTATTAAATTAGTAAAATCTACCCCCCTTTTCCCTCTTTTTCTTGGCTTGTTTGTTATTTTTACAGGGATACAATTTTCAACACAATAGTGTGGGTTAATTAGATGGTTAGTTGAGAACAGTTCAGGAAATTGTTCTTTTACAACATTGAGGAGAGGAGAGTTGTATTGTTGTTGCTTACAATCCAGAGATTTCAGCTCACTGAAAGTGTAGGTGATCATCTCTGATGATTACTAATCACCACTATATACTGTCAACTATAGGCTATTTTCATCCAAAATACACATTAAAATATAAAAAACTCCAGAATAAATTTTCTAACAGGTATTCTAATGTTATAAACCAGGTCCATGAAAAAAAATAACTAGTAATAATAGTACTTAAAACTTATAAAATCACAAACACTAGCAGACAAGACACAGTGCAACCTCATGGCGGCCATCTTATCTAATATTTGTATCAATCAAATTAATTTGTAATTAAGTGAGATTGATGAAACTTGGTGTATAGTTTCATTATAGTAATACCTTGACTAAGTTCGATAATGAGCATTTTCTGCTAAGGGTAAGCAGAGCTATACGCAATTTGATTGGTCGAGAATTTGGAACACAATAACTCTCCTTCTAATTGAGTTAAAATGTTCAAACTTGGTGTATATGCTTATTAGGTCAATGCCTTGATGGAGTTCAAAGATGAGCATTTTCCGCTTAGGGTAAGCAGAGATAAGCAATTTGATTGGTTGATGCTTTGGGACACGATAACTTTAGTTCTAATTAAGTGAGAGTGATGAAACTTGGTGTATAGTTTCATTATAGTAATACCTTGACTAAGTTCGATAATGAGCATTTTCTGCTCAGGGTAAGCAGAGCTATACGCAATTTGATTGGTCGAGAATTTGGAACACAATAACTCTCCTTCTAATTGAGTTAAAATGTTCAAACTTGGTGTATATGCTTATTAGGTCAATGCCTTGATGGAGTTCAAAGATGAGCATTTTCCGCTTACGGTAAGCAGAGATAAGCAATTTGATTGGTTGATTCTTTGGGACACGATAACTTTAGTTCTAATTAAGTGAGAGTGATGAAACTTGGTGTATAGTTTCATTGCAGTAATACCTTGACTAAGTTCGATAATGAGCATTTTCCGCTCAGGGTAAGCAGGGCCATACGCAATTTGATTGGTCGAGACATTGGAACACAATAACTCTCCTTCTAATTGAGTTAAAATGTTCAAACTTGGTGTATATGCTTATTAGGTCAATGCCTTGATGGAGTTCGAAGATGAGCATTTTCCGCTTAGGGTAGGCAGAGATAAGCAATTTGATTGGTTGATGCTTTGAGACACGATAACTTTAGTTCTAATTAAGTGAGAGTGATGAAACTTGGTGTATAGTTTCATTACAGTAATACCTTGACTATGATCGATAATGAGCATTTTCTGCTCAGGGTAAGCAGAGCGATAAGCAATTTGATTTGCCGAGACTTTGGAACACAATAACTCTCCTTCGAATTGAGTTAAAATGTTTAAAATTGGTGTGTATGCTTATTAGGTCAATGCCTTGATGGATTTCGAAGATGAGCATTTTCTTCTTACGGTAGGCAGACATAAGCAATTTTTGGATGACACTTCGTGTTCAGTTTGATTGGTCGATACGTTTGAAAAAAATAAATGTGCGATTAATTAATTTGTGTCATCTATTTATTTTGGGATTTCGGCGGGGGACATCATGTTACAACCCCTATTGTAATATCAACCCTTATTGTAATAAATGTAATAAAATTTCAATTAACCCCTATTGTAATATCAACCCCTATTGTAATAAATGTAATAATTGTAATAAAATTTCAATCAACCCCTATTGTTATATCAACCCCTATTGTAATAAATGTAATTAATGTATTTTACCATACAAAATAATCGACATCTCAAGTCTAACGCCGTTAATGAGTTTGGAGAAATTATTAAAAAGGAATGTCAACATTTATTGTTACAATAGGGGTTGATATTACAACAGGGGTTACATGGCATAACCCCTATTGTAATAAAAAAAATTTCAGTCAACCCCTATTGTAATAATTGTAATAAATTTGTTTTGCCATACTAATAAAATCGACACCTAACTTTAAAAGTGTATGGATTTGGATCACCAATTCCGTAAGGTTTGCTCTCTGAAGTATCTGTCGTCTGATTATTTTATATGATATGCAGACGGAGAAGATGTTCAAAATCCCAAGAAGACAGAATTTTCAGGGAACATACTTGGCGTTAAATTAGATATCATTGGTTACAATAGAGGTTGATATTCCATTTTAATAATTCTCCAAATAGCCTTGGGACATGCTTTGGGGGATTGGACGGGCGACCCCACTCCTTGTCGTGTACAACCGAGGATTCGAAACCAAGCCAGTTGACCCAATTACAGGCTCTATGATACAGCGCGCACGTGCTAACCATTCGGCCATCTACCACCACCCCCACCCCCCATATCCACTCGTAAATGGTGATCAAAATCCATGGAGATAACTCTTAAATATTGATACGGACATGGTGATCAAAATCCATACACTTTGAAAGATAGGTGTCGATTTTATTGGCCTGGCAAAACACATTTATTACAATAGGGGTTGACAGAAATTTTATTACAATAGGGGTTATAACGCGTAACCTCTATTGTAATATCAACCCCTATTGTAATAAATGAATCTAACTGTAGAGGAGAAATTTAAAAAGGCGATCAAGAGGATTATTTTATCTGACAGGGAAAAAGAAGTTCAAAATCCTTAGACGACAGATATTTCAGAGAAAATACTTTACTTTTATTTACATATCATTAATACCAATTGCCGATAGGGGTTGGCATTCTATTTAACTAATTATCCAATCGGCTTTTTAAAACATGTTTTTGGTGGTGTTGTTGATTTTATTGGTATGGTAAAACACATGTATTATAATTATTACAATAGGGGTTGACAGAAATTTTATTACAATAGGGGTTATACCGTATAACCCTTATCGTAATATCAACCCCTATTGTAATAAATTTGTCTTAGTTTAGATAAGGATTTAGAAAATACTAACAGGGGGATTATTTTATCTGATACGCATACCGAAAAATGTTCAAAATCCTCAGACAACAGGTTTTTCAGAGAACATACTTTACGTTTATTTAAATATCATTGATTGCAATAGGGTTTGACATTCCAGACGGTTTCAAAACATGTTTTCAGTGGTGTTATTACATATACGGTATCAAGACATACTATTATGTTATATATTGATCAAAATCCATACACATTTTAAGTTAGGTGTCGATTTTATTGGCACGGCAAAATACATTTATTACAATTATTACAATAGGGGTTGACAGAAATTTTATTACAATAGGGGCTGTATCGTGTAACCCCTATTGTCATATCAACCCCTATTGTAATAAATGTTCCCACCTGTAAATGAGAATATTAAAAATGCAATCAGATGGATTATTTTATTTGATTTGCATACGGAACAGATATTCAAAATCCCCAGACGACCAATCTTTCCGGGAACATACTTGGCGTTTAATTAGATATCATTGGTTACAATACAGGTTGATATTCCATTTGAATAATTCTCCAAACGAAATATCTGTGGTCTAAGGATTTTGAACATCTTTTCCGTATGCATATCAGATAGAATAATCCCCCATGATGGCATTTTTTAAATTCACCTCTACAGTTAGACTCATTTATTACAATAGGGGTTGATATTACAATAGGGGTTATGCCATGTAACCCCCATTGTAATATCAACCCCTATTGTAATAATTGTAATAAATGTGTTTTGCCATACCAAAAAATAGACACAAAACTTTAAAAGTGTATGGACTTTGATCGCCATGTCCGTATCAATATTTAAGAGTTAAGGTATGCGCTAATACTGTATAGAATATTATGAAACAAAACCACCAAAAACATGTCTCAAGGCCGTTTGGAGAATTATTCAAATGAAATATCAACCTGCATTGTAACCAATGATATATAATGAAACGCCAAGTATGTTCCCGAAAAGATCGATAGCCTGGGGATTTTGAATATCTGTTCCGTATGCAAATCAGATAAAATAACCCATCTGATTGCATTTTTTAATATTCTCATTTACAGGTGGGAACATTTATTACAATAGGGGTTGATATTACAATAGGGGTTACACGATACAACCCCTATTGTAATAAACTTCATATCAACCCCTATTGTAATAAATGTGTTTTGCCATACCAATAAAAACGACAACACCACCAAAAACATGTTTTAAAGCCTTTTGGAAAAATTATTAAAACAGAATGTCAACCCCTATTGTTATCAATGATATTAAAATAAACTTAAAGTATGTTCTTTGAATCTTCTGTCGTCTAAGGATTTTAAACATCTTTTCCGTGTGCATATCAGATAGAATAATCCCCCATGGTAGCATTTTTTAAATACACCTCTACAGTTAGACTCATTTATTACAATAAGGGTTGATATTACAATAGGGGTTACATGGTATAACCCCTATTGTAATAACATTTCTGTCAACCCCCATTGTAATAATTGTAATAAATACTGTATAGAATATTATGAAACAAAACCACCAAAAACATGTCTCAAGGCCGTTTGGAGAATTATTCAAATGAAATATCAACCTGTAACCAATGATATATAATGAAACGCCAAGTATGTTCCCGAAAAGATGGGTAGCCTGGGGATTTTGAATATCTGTTCCGTATGCAAATCAGATAAAATAATCCATATGGTTGCATTTTTTAATAGTCTCCTTTACAGTTAGGAAAATTTATTACAATAGAGGTTGATATTACAATAGGGGTTACACGATACAACCCCTATTGCAATAAAATTTCTGTCAACCCCTATTGTAATAATTGTTATAAATGTATTTTGCCATGCCTATAAAATCGACACGTAACTTAAAATGTGTATGGATTTTGATCACCATTTCCGTATCAATATATAATATAATAGTATGTCTTGATACCGTATATGTAATAACACCATCGAAAATCTTTTGAAACCGCCTGGAATGTCAAACCCTATTGCAATCAATGATACTTAAGTAAAAGTAAAAGTGTGTTCTCTGAAAAACCTGTCGTCTGAGGATTTTGAACACCTTTTCCGTGTGCGTATCAGATAAAATAATCCTCCTGTTAGCATTTTTAAAGCCCCAATAACACTCTTGTTGTAACTAAATAATATGTCCCAATCTTCATTCTGGTCAACAAATCGTATCATTTTACAATATTCCAATTAATTGATGATATAAATTTCATCTTAACACACCTATTTTAAAAAATTGGAAAAATTCAACCAATTGATTTGAAAAGTCTAACGTAAACCTTTTCAAATGTGACTTGGGTTTTAAAATATTTTCGAACCCTCTGGACAAGTAAAATAGGTTGTAATGGATAATTTACACAACAGGTAGGACACTTACACATCTAGTACTTAGAATAAGGGTATTATTTATTTTCTGGAGCTTCCAAGCCAGCAAGAATGTTATTGTCCCTTTAAAATCCTTATCTACACTAAGACAAATTTATTACAATAGGGGGTGATATTACAATAGGAGTTAGGCGGTATAACCCCTATTGTAATATAAATTCTGTCAACCCCTATTGTAATAATTGTAATACATCTGTTTTTCCATACCAATAAAATCGACAACACAACCAAAATCATGTTTTAAAAAGCCGTTTGGGGAATAGAATGTCAACTCCTATATATAAAATAAAATAATCCTCCTGATCGCATTTTAAAATTTCTCCTCTACAGTTAGACTCATTTATTACAACAGGGGTTGATATTACAATAGAGGTTACGCGTTATAACCTCTATTGTAATAAAATTTCTGTTAACCCCTATTGTAATAATTGTAATAAATGTGTTTTGCCCCGCCAATAAAATAGACACCTAACTAAAGTCTTTGGATTTTGATCACCATTTCCGAATGGATAGGGGTGGGGGTGTTGGATGGCCGAATGGTGAGCACGTGCGTGCTGTAGCATAGAGCCTGTAATTGGGTCAACTGGCGTGTGAATCCCCGGTTGTACGTGACAAGGAGTAGGGTCGCCCGTCCAGCCTCGTGGGTTTTCTCTGGCTTTCCCATTTCCCTCCCACTGCTTAAGAACCCTATGCGCGAGCGAATTATTGATATAAAATTTAAAAAATATGTTAGTCCCGAAATATGAGTACAGATATGCCCTCATACTGTATATGCCCTTATGAAACAAAACCACCAAAAACATGTCATAATGCTATTTGGAGAATTATTAAATGGAATGTCAACCTATGTTGTAACCAATGATACCTAATTTAACGCCATGTATGTTCTCTCAAGATTTTCTCCGTCTGCATATCAGATAACATAATCAGAGGACATATATTTCAGAGAACGCACCTTAAGGAAATAGTGATCCAAATTCATACACTTTTAAAGTTAGGTGTCGATTTTATTGGTATGGCAAAACAAATTTATTACAATTATTACAATAGGGGTTGACTGAAATTTTATTACAATAGGGGTAATGTCATGTAACCCATGTTGTAATATCAACCCCTATTGTAATAAATGTGTCTAAGGATTTAGAAAATGCTATCAGGAAGATTATTTTTTATCTGATATGCACACGGAAAAGATGTTCAAAATCCTCAAACGACAGGTTTTTCAGAGAACATACTTTACGTTCATTTAAATATCATTGATAACAATAGTGGGTGACATCCCTTTTCAATAATTTTTCCAAACTCGTTAACGGCTTTTAATGACGTTTTCGGTTGTGCTGTTTTGAAATACCCTATGCAGTATAAAAGCATACAATTACTCCTATATATTGATATTCAAACGGTTATCAAAATCCATAGACTTTAGATGTCGATTTTTTTGTATGGTAAAATACGTTAATTACATTTATTACAATAGGGGTTGATATTACAATAGGGGTTGATTGAAATGTTATTACAATTATTACATTTATTACAATAGGGGTTGTTATTACAATAGGGGTTGTAACAACATCAGCCTCACTGTTGGCTTGTTAGAATAGGGGAACGTATAGCCCTCACTTAAAGGAGCTAAATCGCTAACATTTGGGTCCTAGAAATTGACCCAAATGGGTCGCATTGCATATAATACTGTAATATGAATATATATAAACTGACTTACATTCAATGGTTTCTGTTTTTACTCTAATTTCAAATCACTTATATTCCGCGAAATAAGCCAGCGGTGTCAATCGAATGCAAATTTCTAGCGTCTGGTTTTTCCAGTCTGCATACGCCGTTTGATTTGGTGCAATGTGTGTAGTCTCGTTTCTCCGAGTCTCTTGCTGCAACTGTCGGGTGAAACGCATTATGATACAGGATTCATGTATGGTAAAATGTTTATTTTGTCTTAAATAGTGGATATCAGAAGCCCATCTTTTTCCAGTAAGATCACAGCATCAATGCTGATTTAAATTGACAAATAATTCGTGTTTTCAAAGTTGAAGAATTTGGATGTTATTGAGCTTAGAGACTTAGCTACTTTAAATAAAGTGTCTCACATGTTTCGACAAAATGGGCTGTAAATATAATGATAATTAATATAACAACAACACGCCCGTGTACTCATTGTAATACACCCACGCCAGTAGGCTGTAGCACCACTGTCCGGGCAAAATTCTCCCCATAGAACAATTGCTCGTGTATTTCCGTCTCCATGAGCCCAGTTTGTGCAACAAAGTAGGGCACTTAGTCCCCCATTTCATTTTGATTTTAAGTCAGGCCACAATGTTTGTCGGATAAAGATGAAACTTGATATTAAAAGCTCGGTTAAAATACATTATTCACAGTGTCTTTTCACCCAAATCAGGAACTGTAAGATATCAATATTTAGTTGTTAATTACAATTCCACATATTTTGTTAAGAACCATAGTGATTCCAAAAATAACTTCACCGCCATCAAGATAATTCAGATTTTTTAATTGGTAATATCTTTGTTGAATTTGGAGGGGAAATATACCAGCAACTGCTTGCTGATTTATTTCTCTATTCGCACGAAGCCGATTGCATACAGGCACTCGTAAAAACAAATAAACGATTAGTAAGACATTTTAATTTTATTTATCTATATATCACTGAACAATGCATCTAGATTTTGACAATTGCCGTAAACTTAGTATTTTGTACGATAAACGTGATGACTTTGACTTTCCGATCGTTAACTTTCCATTTATTAGTAGTAACATTCCAATATCACCATCTGATGGAGTGTTTGTGTCTCGGCTAACTCGTTACGCGACAGCTTATACCTTTTATTCTAATTTTTAAGTAGATCGAGGCATTTGTCATCTACGCTTCAACTATAGGGATACTCGCGCCCTATACTTATTAAAACATTTAAAAAGTTTTATGGTCGTCATATTGACTTGATTGGTAAATATAACATGTCTCTATCGGCTATTATTCAATTGACGCGTATATTATCCCTCTAATTATGTCTGTCTACTACATCGTTAACATAGTGCATCATGTGCATTTTGTAGTACTATACTGCTTCTTTTATAGGACTTCTTCTTTGTTGTGTTCTTGTGATCGTAAAATAATACCACAGTATTTAAAGTATAAGAACTTTATTTCCAGCTGAATGATTTCCCAGGTCCCTTGTTCTCAACAGATAATGGCTGCACGAATGTCTGGGTGAGTTCTGATGGGGCCCGGTCTACACTCGAATTTATACCCCTCTCCCTGCACGTCCGAGACTCAGCCTTGACGTCATCCTCCATTCCAAAAGCGTGAGGTCAAAACCCGCCCTTACATGGTTATGAAAATTTACTCCAGAAATAGTGCATAAGATATCTGTTATCATGTTGTTGAAATATAGAACCAGTATGCTCTGCCTCTATAGCCCTTTTTATATAACAATACGTCAACCAAATGTTAGTTGATCTCAGTACACCTGCAAATATGTGACTATGTTTAGAAACATCAAACTATATCTTATCTCCTCATTCCTTGTCTATAATATGTCACCACGACTATATTGCTACAATTTTGCACACCGATAGTCCATCGGCCAATCACTGTATTTTACTGAAATTTTCGTCTAATTGTTTGGATGCAGCTATGGCGGATGTGGCACCATTCAGGGTAAGCTTATTCTTCCGGACACCTGTTACCACTGTTTGTTGTGTATTTTGTACACGGTGAACAGTCCATTTGCTGATTACACTATTTTGCCTCCACCGTTTTTTTTAGGACTTCGAGTTATGACCCTTTTCATACGCTCACGATACATTGTTAGGGTGACCCACCATAAATGAATATCTCCAGATATCTCGACAATTACACCACAATACTTATATATACTACTCAAAAGAAGTTAAGGGTCAAGCCTATTTCTACCAGGTAATTCTCTATGCACATATCAAATATATATATATAAAATTATTCGCGGAAATCGTGTCAAAATTGGTTCACGATATCCTGACGACAAAACCTATGTACAAGGCATATGTCATTTTCAAACAAAACGATTTTGACAGTCTCCTTAGAAACCATAAACAAGGCTCCACAAAACGATTTGCATCGCCCAAACGCAGTAGGGTACGACTTTTTGGAGTCGGTTATGCCGGTGCACGTGCACTATGCATTGCCCATGAACAGTTTTGGCATAAAAAAAACCTTCCATGACCGTGCTGCTCAGTTGAAATTTCAACATGGTCAGACGTCAGCTGAGTGAATTTGACAGAGGAAGAGCCATTGCGTGGCTTCAAAAGGGTTTAACACAGAGCAATGTAGCACAGAGAATCGGTTGTAGCCAGAGTGTGATTGTGAGACTATGGTAGCATTTCCAGGCAAATTGGAGCAGGTTGTGCTCTTCAAGATGGCAATGCTAGACCGCATAGAGCACGAGTTGTTAATGATTTTCTCACCCAAAATGGTATTGAACGAATGGATTGGCCTGCATACTCTCCTGGCTTGGCACCAATTGAGCATGCGTGGGATGAGTTGGGCAGATGTGTGAGAGACAATCATAGGCAACCTGATAATCTTCAAGAATTGGTGCAATTCCTTCAGGTCGTTATAATCAAGACTACCTTTTTACGAAACAGATTAGAAAGCTGGAACAAGAAATTGAATTTAGAAACGCGCACTTTAGGCAGTTCAACAATTGTTTTAAGAACCTAGTAAAAGTAAAATGAAACTACTGCTAGTATCATGTTCTTGCTAACGAAAGTGATTCAGAGATATTATTTGTACTAAACCAAAATATGACGCTCCTAACGGTACAGTTAATGATAAAGCAATTTAAAAAGTAAAACGAACGCAATTTCTAAAGTTGCTGTAATAACAAAAAAGCTAAATTTTACTGCTATTTAAAATCGTCAACAATAGATTTTTTACGGCTGTAATAGTTGATATATTTGTAGAGAAGTGCTATTTATAGTCTCATAGACTCCACCGCTGATAAATATCATACTGCGGAGTACGCGAGAAATCTGTTGAGAAAATCGTGCACATTCGCCGTGTCGAGACCAACTTTCTGTAGAGAAATTTTAAGTGCACGGCTCACCCTAACATTGTGGGCGTATCATGGCGTCACTATGCCCGTCGGTCGGTCAACTGTGAACACTATCCAGACTTACAGTTTCTGACAGATTTTCAAATTTTGTATGCAAAGTATGTTGAACGATCGAGGTACTATACATAGATGTTATCAAAGTTTCTTTCAGATACGTTCTATGAATATCACGTCATGAATGGTTGTGATAGAGGGGGGTGCGATGTGAAAGGTTTGGGCAGGTTTAAGCAATAGCCGCGAAAAGCAAGATGGGTTTCTCTCTACGACCCGTCGACAAAAGATATAGCAGACAGTTTAGTACTGAATAACTATGCGTAAAAAAGAAATTCTTTAGGACCGGGTTCATATTCTGGCCATAGATGTTCCACAGCGGTTACAGAACACCTCGAACCCCGGACGCCAGAGAAAGTGACAACGTAAGAATGTGGTCATTACCAGGGACTCAGATCACCCGTGGTCGCCGTTTCAAAGACTAACGAAGAATTTCAACTGTAACAGCGCATGTCTATGGGCATCTGTCACGTTTCAATTCACGATTGCAGAGTATATTTTAAAAAATGTCTCACCAGCATCAAGCATGCCAAGTATGTTTCCAGCGAGTCATTGTCGTCGCCCGTCACTATGCGAACGAACGGAACATGCCTGAATGGGAAGGAGAAACGAAGAGACTAATCACGCACACAGGACCCCTATCGTGTCAACCAGAAAAACGGGAGCCATGATCGAGGCAGTGGGTGGGGACAGGTATCCCTGTACGGGTGTGGAAACGTTGGATCTGTACGCCAAGTATTTGTAAGAACAAGGTTACCAACTGAATGTTTACTGCAGGGTAATAGTCTGTAAGGTGATATATCGCGAAAACAATACATCAGAGGACCATAGATTTAGACATAACCCCTTTTCCTGTTATTCACACAATATTTCATAAACAATTTAAATTGCATTTCAAATAAACCAACACCATAGCTAATATACTGATAATAGTTAATACAAATAAAACATATGTATTTATTTAATTATAAATCATGTGCACTTATATTCGTCTAATACAATTTCGCATAAATTATTAAATGGTACTACAGAATTTCTTGACTCTGTAGCTCAGAGAATAGGACAATCACATGAACATACTAACAGGCAACTGTGTTTACGATTACTTGGCCAGATTAATGTGGTTCTTAGGTAGAAACTTCGACCTCGAAAAGTGTGCGTAAAGATTAATAAGTATCGGTTATAAACTGAATATCCATACAGGGTGTCGCACCGCCTGTACGCCATTTCCCGTCAATATCTTCTCTCGACATTTACATATGGAAGACTAGCCAAAGTAATTATTTGATACCGTCGAATGTTCCAGTACACTACAAATAAATGTTATATTTTGCATTGCTTAGAGTTTTAATGTAAAAGAGGGGTCTGTAGGCTGTACCATACGAGCCACTAAATTGACCGTCAGTAGAATTAGCTTCCCCAAATATGACTCGGGATGCATCGACTTTGGTCAATCATTTAAAGCGATAATTTAGTATATGATCATAGGCATTATTTCCCACACTTAAAAGTCACTCACAATGGTAATAATAACACAATTGCTGCAAACGTTTGAATTTGAACTTGAAAATTATATTTTTGCCAATTTCTCACCTGGCAAAAGCGAGTTATAGGATTAATATGATTATCCTTTAACAAGGTAGGACTGTTTATAGACACCATCTATTTTAAGACTTTATTTTAATATATTTTAAAAATATAACTTAAAAATATGAAATTGTAACTTTAAAATGTGGTTTGGTTTTAATTATTTTCTTTCTACCATTTCCATATAAATTTAGAAGTAAGGTTCTGGAAGCCGACTCGGATGTGTATGCATTTATAGGAACCCTGGTCCTCCTTTTCTATACCACAATGGTTAATGAAGATGCCCACGGCGTTAACTGCTTTCCAGTTTTATATTAGTCCGACAGAACTATGGCTGAACCTGGAAATTGTATACATATTTTTTTATGATTTTAGTAGCCTGGGGTGTCCTCTAGCCACTTTTAGACCAACACTATAATCATAGACTAAAATACTATGGGAGTTATAGGGGATTATTGGAAATGATAACCGCCTTGGATGTCATCTTGAACTTCTCAAAACGCTCAAGGTGACTGAGGTTTTTGTATACAGTTTCCAGGTTCACTGGAAATACTTAGTTTGGCGACCGGGCTATATTGAATTAATTTTTTGTTTCATTTCAAAAAATACATTCATTGTTTTTGCTTGGTAACGTCAATGTAATAGTAAACCAAGTACAAGAAAAAAAAATTTAAATCCACTTGAACACAGGGTAGATTTTAACCAGTTTATTATTTTTCAGAGGAAGAAATTCCTGCGAGTGGAAGTTCTGTACAAAAACCTAAATGTCAAATAGGTAAGTTATATGTATTTTACACTTTTTGATAAATTATATCGGATTTTGTCGTAAAGGCATATACTACTTGAATAGAGACAAGACTAAAGTTCCCATGAACCCACCCACAATATTTGATAAGGTCAAATACCTGCAACTAATATTTGGTCCCCGCCTTTCGAAGAAAGTTGGGGGACTATTAAAATGGGTTCGTCCGTCTGTCTGTCCTCCGTCACACTTTTTGGGACACAATAACTCACTTCCTAATTGAGCTAGAATGTTCAAACTTGGTGTATGTGTTTATTAGGTCAATGCCTTGATGGAGTTCGAAGATGAGCATTTTCGCTTAGGGTAAGCAGAGATAAGCAATTTGATTGGTTGATGCTTTGGGACACGATAACTTTAGTTCTAATTAAGTGAGATTGATGAAACTTGGTGTATAGTTTCATTATAGTAATACCTTGACCAAGTTCGATAATGAGCATTTTCTGCTAAGGGTAAGCAGAGCTATACGCAATTTGATTGGTCGAGAATTTGGAACACAATAACTCTCCTTCTAATTGAGTTAAAATGTTCAAACTTGGTGTATATGCTTATTAGGTCAATGCCTTGATGGAGTTCAAAGATGAGCATTTTCCGCTTAGGGTAAGCAGAGATAAGCAATTTGATTGGTTGATGCTTTGGGACACGATAACTTTAGTTCTAATTAAGTGAGAGTGATGAAACTTGGTGTATAGTTTCATTATAGTAATACCTTGACTAAGTTCGATAATGAGCATTTTCTGCTCAGGGTAAGCAGAGCGATACGCAATTTGATTGGTCGAGACTTTGGAACACAATAACTCTCCTTCTAATTTAGTTAAAATGTTCAAACTTGGTGTATATGCTTATTAGGTCAATGCCCTTATGGAGTTCGAAGATGAGCATTTTCCGCTTAGGGTTAGCAGAGATAAGCAATTTGATTGGTTGATATTTTGGGACACGATAACTTTAGTTCTAATTAAGTGTGAGTGATGAAACTTGGTGTATAGTTTCATTGCAGTAATACCTTGACTAAGTTCGATAATGAGCATTTTCCGCTCAGGGTAAGCAGAGCGATACGCAATTTGATTGGTCGAGACTTTGGAACACAATAACTCTCCTTCTAATTGAGTTAAAATGTTCAAACTTGGTGTATATGCTTATTAGGTCAATGCCTTGATGGAGTTCGAAGATGAGCATTTTCCGCTTAGGGTAGGCAGAGATAAGCAATTTGATTGGTTGATGCTTTGAGACACGATAACTTTAGTTCTAATTAAGTGAGAGTGATGAAACTTGGTGTATAGTTTCATTACAGTAATACCTTGACTATGATCGATAATGAGCATTTTCTGCTCAGGGTAAGCAGAGCGATAAGCAATTTGATTTGCCGAGACTTTGGAACACAATAACTCTCCTTCGAATTGAGTTAAAATGTTTAAAATTGGTGTGTATGCTTATTAGGTCAATGCCTTGATGGAGTTCGAAGATGAGCATTTTCTTCTTACGGTAGGCAGAGATAAGCAATTTTTGGATGACACTTCGTGTTCAGTTTGATTGGTCGATACGTTTGAAAAAAATAAATGTGCGATTAATTAATTTGTGTCATCTATTTATTTTGGGATTTCGGCGGGGGACATCAGCCTCACTGTTGGCTTGTTAGAATAGGGGAACGTATAGCCCTCACTTAAAGGAGCTAAATCGCTAACATTTGGGTCCTAGAAATTGACCCAAATGGGTCGCAACGCATATAATACTGTAATATGAATATATATAAACTGACTTACATTCAATGGTTTCTGTTTTTACTCTAATTTCAAATCACTTATATTCCGCGAAATAAGCCAGCGGTGTCAATCGAATGCAAATTTCTAGCGTCTGGTTTTTCCAGTCTGCATACGCCGTTTGATTTGGTGCAATGTGTGTAGTCTCGTTTCTCCGAGTCTCTTGCTGCAACTGTCGGGTGAAACGCATTATGATACAGGATTCATGTATGGTAAAATGTTTATTTTGTCTTAAATAGTGGATATCAGAAGCCCATCTTTTTCCAGTAAGATCACAGCATCAATGCTGATTTAAATTGACAAATAATTCGTGTTTTCAAAGTTGAAGAATTTGGATGTTATTGAGCTTAGAGACTTAGCTACTTTAAATAAAGTGTCTCACATGTTTCGACAAAATGGGCTGTAAATATAATGATAATTAATATAACAACAACACGCCCGTGTACTCATTGTAATACACCCACGCCAGTAGGCTGTAGCACCACTGTCCGGGCAAAATTCTCCCCATAGAACAATTGCTTGTGTATTTCCGTCTCCATGAGCCCAGTTTGTGCAACAAAGTAGGGCACTTAGTCCCCCATTTCATTTTGATTTTAAGTCAGGCCACAATGTTTGTCGGATAAAGATGAAACTTGATATTAAAAGCTCGGTTAAAATACATTATTCACAGTGTCTTTTCACCCAAATCAGGAACTGTAAGATATCAATATTTAGTTGTTAATTACAATTCCACATATTTTGTTAAGAACCATAGTGATTCCAAAAATAACTTCACCGCCATCAAGATAATTCAGATTTTTTAATTGGTAATATCTTTGTTGAATTTGGAGGGGAAATATACCAGCAACTGCTTGCTGATTTATTTCTCTATTCGCACGAAGCTGATTGCATACAGGCACTCGTAAAAACAAATAAACGATTAGTAAGACATTTTAATTTTATTTATCTATATATCACTGAACAATGCATCTAGATTTTGACAATTGCCGTAAACTTAGTATTTTGTACGATAAACGTGATGACTTTGACTTTCCGATCGTTAACTTTCCATTTATTAGTAGTAACATTCCAATATCACCATCTGATGGAGTGTTTGTGTCTCGGCTAACTCGTTACGCGACAGCTTATACCTTTTATTCTAATTTTTAAGTAGATCGAGGCATTTGTCATCTACGCTTCAACTATAGGGATACTTGCGCCCTATACTTATTAAAACATTTAAAAAGTTTTATGGTCGTCATATTGACTTGATTGGTAAATATAACATGTCTCTATCGGCTATTATTCAATTGACGCGTATATTATCCCTCTAATTATGTCTGTCTACTACATCGTTAACATAGTGCATCATGTGCATTTTGCACACCGATAGTCCATCGGCCAATCACTGTATTTTACTGAAATTTTCGTCTAATTGTTTGGATGCAGCTATGGCGGATGTGGCACCATTCAGGGTAAGCTTATTCTTCCGGACACCTGTTACCACTGTTTGTTGTGTATTTTGTACACGGTGAACAGTCCATTTGCTGATTACACTAAAAAAAAACTTCCATGACCGTGCTGCTCAGTTGAAATTTCAACATGGTCAGACGTCAGCTGAGTGAATTTGACAGAGGAAGAGCCATTGCGTGGCTTCAACAGGGTTTAACACAGAGCAATGTAGCACAGAGAATCGGTTGTAGCCGGAGTGTGATTGTGAGACTATGGTAGCATTTCCAGGCAAATTGGAGCAGGTTCTGCTCTTCAAGATGGCAATGCTAGACCGCATAGAGCACGAGTTGTTAATGATGTTCTCACCCAAAATGGTATTGAACGAATGGATTGGCCTGCATACTCTCCTGGCTTGGAACCAATTGAGCATGCGTGGGATGAGTTGGGCAGATGTGTGAGAGACAATCATAGGCAACCTGATAATCTTCAAGAATTGGTGCAATTCCTTCAGGTCGTTATAATCAAGACTACCTTTTTACGAAACATATTAGAAAGCTGGAACAAGAAATTGAATTTAGAAACGCGCACTTTAGGCAGTTCAACAATTGTTTGAAGAACCTAGTAAAAGTAAAATGAAACTACTGCTAGTATCATGTTCTTGCTAACGAAAGTGATTCAGAGATATTATTTGTACTAAACCAAAATATGACGCTCCTAACGGTACAGTTAATGATAAAGCAATTTTAAAAAGTAAAACGAACGCAATTTCTAAAGTTGCTGTAATAACAAAAAAGCTAAATTTTACTGCTATTTAAAATCGTCAACAATCGATTTTTTACGGCTGTAATAGTTGATATATTTGTAGAGAAGTGCTATTTATAGTCTCATAGACTCCACCGCTGATAAATATCATACTGCGGAGTACGCGAGAAATCTGTTGAGAAAATCGTGCACATTCGCCGTGTCGAGACCAACTTTCTGTAGAGAAATTTTAAGTGCACGGCTCACCCTAACATTGTGGGCGTATCATGGCGTCACTATGCCCGTCGGTCGGTCAACTGTGAACACTATCCAGACTTACAGTTTCTGACAGATTTTCAAATTTTGTATGCAAAGTATGTTGAACGATCGAGGTACTATACATACATGTTATCAAAGTTTCTTTCAGATACGTTCTATGAATATCACGTCATGAATGGTTGTGATAGAGGGGGGTGCGATGTGAAAGGTTTGGGCAGGTTTAAGCAATAGCCGCGAAAAGCAAGATGGGTTTCTCTCTACGACCCGTCGACAAAAGATATAGCAGACAGTTTAGTACTGAATAACTATGCGTAAAAAAGAAATTCTTTAGGACCGGGTTCATATTCTGGCCATAGATGTTCCACAACGGTTACAGAACACCTCGAACCCCGGACGCCAGAGACAGTGACAACGTAAGAATGTGGTCATTACCAGGGACTCAGATCACCCGTGGTCGCCGTTTCAAAGACTAACGAAGAATTTCAACTGTAACAGCGCATGTCTATGGGCATCTGTCACGTTTCAATTCACGATTGCAGAGTATATTTTAAAAAATGTCTCACCACCATCAAGCATGCCAAGTATGTTTCCAGCGAGTCATTGTCGTCGCCCGTCACTATGCGAACGAACGGAACATGCCTGAATGGGAAGGAGAAACGAACAGACTAATCACGCACACAGGACCCCTATCGTGTCAACCAGAAAAACGGGAGCCATGATCGAGGCAGTGGGTGGGGACAGGTATCCCTGTACGGGTGTGGAAACGTTGGATCTGTACGCCAAGTATTTGTAAGAACAAGGTTACCAACTGAATGTTTACTGCAGGGTAATAGTCTGTAAGGTGATATATCGCGAAAACAATACATCAGAGGACCATAGATTTAGACATAACCCCTTTTCCTGTTATTCACACAATATTTCATAAACAATTTAAATTGCATTTCAAATAAACCAACACCATAGCTAATATACTGATAAGAGTTAATACAAATAAAACATATGTATTTATTTAATTATAAATCATGTGCGCTTATATTCGTCTAATACAATTTCGCATAAATTATTAAATGGTACTACAGAATTTCTTGACTCTGTAGCTCAGAGAATAGGACAATCTCATGAACATACTAACAGGCAACTGTGTTTACGATTACTTGGCCAGATTAATGTGGTTCTTAGGTAGCAACTTCGACCTCGAAAAGTGTGCGTAAAGATTAATAAGTATCGGTTATAAACTGAATATCCATACAGGGTGTCGCACCGCCTGTACGCCATTTCCCGTCAATATTTTCTCTCGACATTTACATATGGAAGACTAGCCAAAGTAATTATTTGATACCGTCGAATGTTCCAGTACACTACAAATAAATGTTATATTTTGCATTGCTTAGAGTTTTAATGTAAAAGAGGGGTCTGTAGGCTGTACCATACGAGCCACTAAATTGACCGTCAGTAGAATTAGCTTCCCCAAATATGACTCGGGATGCATCGACTTTGGTCAATCATTTAAAGCGATAATTTAGTATATGATCATAGGCATTATTTCCCACACTTAAAAGTCACTCACAATGGTAATAATAACACAATTGCTGCAAACGTTTGAATTTGAACTTGAAAATTATATTTTTGCCAATTTCTCACCTGGCAAAAGCGAGTTATAGGATTAAAATGATTATTCTTTAACAAGGTAGGACTGTTTATAGACACCATCTATTTTAAGACTTTATTTTAATATATTTTAAAAATATAACTTAAAAATATGAAATTGTAACTTTAAAATGTGGTTTGGTTTTAATTATTTTCTTTCTACCATTTCCATATAAATTTAGAAGTAAGGTTCTTGAAGCCGACTCGGATGTGTATGCATTTATAGGAACCCTGGTCCTCCTTTTCTATACCACAATGGTTAATGAAGATGCCCACGGCGTTAACTGCTTTCCAGTTTTATATTAGTCCGACAGAACTATGGCTGAACCTGGAAATTGTATACATATTATTTTATGATTTTAGTAGCCTGGGGTGTCCTCTAGACACTTTTAGACCAACACTATAATCATAGACTAAAATACTATGGGAGTTATAGGGGATTATTGGAAATGGTAACCGCCTTGGATTTCATCTTGAACTTCTCAAAACGCTCAAGGGTGACTGAGGTTTTTGTATACAGGAACCCTGGTCCTCCTTTTCTATACCACAATGGTTAATGAAGATGCCCACGGCGTTAACTGCTTTCCAGTTTTATATTAGTCTGACAGAACTATGGCTGAACCTGGAAATTGTATACATATTTTTTTATGATTTTAGTAGCCTGGGGTGTCCTCTATCAGAATAAACACTTTTAGACCAACACTATAATCATAGACTAAAATACTATGGGAGTTATAGGGGATTATTGGAAATGGTAACCGCCTTGGATGTCATCTTGAACTTCTCAAAACGCTCAAGGGTGACTGAGGTTTTTGTATACAGTTTCCAGGTTCACTGGAAATACTTAGTTTGGCGACCGGGCTATATTGAATTAATTTTTTGTTTCATTTCAGAAAATACATTCATTGTTTTTGCTTGGTAACGTCAATGTAATAGTAAACCAAGTACAAGAAAAAAAATTTAAATCCACTTGAACACAGGGTAGATTTTAACCAGTTTATTATTTTTCAGAGGAAGAAATTCCTGCGAGTGGAAGTTCTGTACAAAAACCCAAATGTCAAATATGTAAGTTATATGTATTTTACACTTTTTGATAAATTATATCGGATTTTGTCGTAAAGGCATATACTACTTGTATAGAGACAAGACTAAAGTTCCCATGAACCCACCCACAATATTTGATAAGGTCAAATACCTGCAACTAATATTTAGAATAGGGGGACGTATAGCCGTTGCGAGCTAAATCGCTAACATTTGGGTCCTAGAAATTGACCCAAATGGGTCGCAACGTATATAATACTGTAATATGAATATATATAAACTGATTTACATTCAATGGTTTCTGTTTTTACTCTAATTTCAAATCAGTTATATTCCGCGAAATAAGCCAGCGGTGTCAATTGAATGCAAATATCTAGCGTCTGGTTATTCCAGTCTGCATAAGCCGTTTGATTTTGGTGCAATGTGTGTAGTCTCGTTTCTCCGAGTCTCTTGCTGCAACTGTCGGGTGAAACGCATTATGATACAGGATTCATGTATGGTAAAATGTTTATTTTGTCTTAAATAGTGGATATCAGAAGCCCATCTTTTTCCAGTAAGATCACAGCATCGATGTTGATTTAAATTGACAAATAATTCGTGTTTTCAAAGTTGAAGATTTTGGATGGTATTGAGCAGGGGCGTAAATGTGGGGGGGGGGCAGCAGAAAAAATAGTCGGTCGCAAAACCAGTGCAGTCGGTCGCAAGTCATTATCGAAATACGTACTCACTGTATACGTCACGCTAATCACGCAAAACTTTACTATAAAATAGTGGGTCGCAAATGCAGTGCAGTCGGTCACAAAATAGGAGCTGTCGGTATCAAAATAAGTGCTCACTGTATACGTCACGCTACTCACACAAAACTTTAGTACAAAATAATCTTGTCAACTTATCGTGTTTGAAAAGATGTTGTGTTTCGCTCTCCTTCTGTTGTGAGTATGTTAGTCGGTCACAAAATAAGTGCAGACACTGCAGTCGGTCTCAAAAACAATGCCAGAATAAATCCCAAATACTAAGTAGTTGCGTGAATCCGTGTACTTAATTTGCATACGTCACACAAAACTATAATATACAATAACCGCGTCTGCTTGTCACTCTTATTCTGTTGTGAGTATGTTGTTCTATGAAATGTTTTCTACCATGGCAAAAAATAGTCGGTCTCAAAAAAAGTACTCACCGCAATCGGTCTCCGACTAAATGAATTAATGGGATAAACACAATCACAAATCAGGCGAAATTGATAGATAGGCCTCAAGATTCTGTCCCATTTCTTATCGTTTCGTTAACGAGAATTTGGTTCCATTTGTCATGACATTGATTCAAATTTTCAAGCCTAGTCCCAAAAATCTAAAAGCTCTGTTACATATCTGAAATTTTTTCGCGCCTGCGGCGCGATTCGATTATAACGTGGGGGGTATGTGCATCAGTCGATCACATTTTGTCTTAACACCCCCCAAACGAAATCGTTATGTACGCCCCTGGTATTGAGCTTAGAGACTTGGCTACATTACTAGTAAATGAAGTGTGTCCCATGTTTCGACAAAATGGGCTGTAAATATAATGATAATTAATATAACAACAACACTAGTATAGCCCCAAATCCACAAAACGTGCTCATAGCGCTAACAACACTGTATACAAAAGATAGTTGGTTCTAAATTTATTGACAGTGTTTTCCGTGAGGTTTCTCCTTGCCAGTGCTCCATGGTGGAGGACCTGGCAATGACAGTATCCAATCGTTCGGATAGTACAACAAACCGAAGGCCCGTGTACTCACTGGAATACACCCACGCCAGTAGGCTGTAGCACCACCCTCTGGTCAAAATTCTCCCCATAGAACAATTGCTTGTGTATTTCCGTCTCCATGAGCCCAGTTTGTGCAACAAAGTAGGGCACTTAGTCCCCCATTTCATTTTGATTTTAAGTCAGGCCACAATGTTTGTCGGATAAAGATGAAACTTGATATTAAAAGCTCGGTTAAAATACATTATTCACAGTGTCTTTTCATCCAAATCAGGAACCGTAAGATATCAATATTTAGTTGTTAATTACAATTTCACATATTTTGTTAAGAACCATAGTGATTCCAAAAATAACTTCACCGCCATCAAGATAATTCAGATGCTGGATTTTTTAATTGGTAATATCAGCAAGTGGTAGGTATCCCCATGGGCACCAACTGTGCACCTTTGCTTGCTGATTTATTTCTCTATTCGTACGAAGCCGATTGCATACAGGCACTCGTAAAAACAAATAAACGATTAGTAAGACATTTTAATTTTATTTATCGATATATCACTGAACAATGCATCTAGATTTTGACAATTGCCGTAAACTTAGCATTTTGTACGATAAACGTGATGACTTTGACTTTCCGATCGTTAACTTTCCATTTATTAGTAGTAACATTCCAATATCACCATCTGATGGAATGTTTGTGTCTCGGCTAACTCGTTACGCGAGAGCTTATTCCTTTTATTCTGATTTTTTAAGTAGATCGAGGCATTTGTCACCTAGGCTTCAACTATAGGGATACTTGCGCACTAAACTCATTAAAACCTTTAAAAACTATGGCGGATGTGGCACCATTCAGGGTAAGCTTACTCTTCCGGACACCTGTTACCACCGTTTGTCGTGTATTTTGTACACGGTGAACAGTCCATTTGCTGATTACACTATTTTGCCTCCACCGTTTTTTAGGACTTCGAGTTATGACCCTTTTCATACGCCCACGATACATTGTTAGGGTGACCCACCATAAATGAATATCTCCAGATATCTCGACAATTACACCACAATACTTATATATACTACTCAAAAGAAGTTAAGGGTCAAACCTTTATTTCTACCAGGTAATTCTCTATGCACATATCAAATATATATATATAAAATTATTCGCAGAAATCGTGTCAAGATTGGTTAACGATATCCTGACGACAAAACCTATGTACAAGGCATATGTCGATTTTGACAGTCTCCTTAGAAACCATAAACAAGGCTCCACAAAACGGTTTGCATCGCCCAAACGCAGTACGGTACGACTTTTTGGAGTCGGTTATGTCGTTGCACGTGCACTATGCATTTCCCATGAACAGTTTTGACATAAAAAACCTTCCATGACCGTGCTGCTCAGTTGAAATTTCAACATGGTCAGACGTCAGCTGAGTGAATTTGACAGAGGAAGAGCCATTGCGTGGCTCCAACGTGGTTTAACACAGAACAATGTGGCACAGAGAATCGGTTGTAGCCAGAGTGTGATTGTTGTGACAGTATTTGGTTCTTTAATCAGGTATATACTGGTATATACTTCTAATAATACTTTTATTCTGCTTCTTATACAATAGGTACAAACATCGTGATGTAAACGACCGTAGAACTAACTATATGGAAGGAGTCATGACTTAATTAGCTTGGCTTAGCACGAGTGTGCTAACTCCAGAAGCTCTCGTCTCGTCTCGTCTCGTCTCGTGCCAAGGCACCCATGGCCAAGGCACCCATGGCCCGCCTAGCATGGCCTCCTGGACCTGACTAAAGATTCGTTTCTGTTCTGAGTTTATAAACGTATTCCAGACAAAGGAGCTCATTAGACATCTGTCTAATGTATCAAGCATCATATGAAGGTTTAACATTCAATATAGTTTATCAGATAAAGAAAGCTAGATAAGACATGCCAACAACAAATTATAGTTACGCAATGACATAAGGAATACTACCAAGATCTCCAGCCGGGTATTGATAGCGACAGGTTTATGTTACAATCACTAACACGTATTTTAATATGGCAGGACGCCTCTATGACATATGTCATTATGTTATATACCTATCACTCTTTTTAGAAAAAAATATGAAATATTTTTTTAAAGCCTTTACAAATTTGAATATAACTGGGATCGATAATATCTACCCTAATCTTAAAAGATAAAAATAACAATAAGAATGAAAAGACATATAAATACAAACAACACTTGTAAAATGTCGTATACAAAAATGTCTATAAACAAAAAGAAAAGGTAAATGAAACACACACGAATTTAAAAGTTATATATACTTGTAAAATGTCATAATATCCAAAAATGTCTTTAAACAAAATGAAAAGGTCAATGAAAAACACACGAACTTAAAAGTTATATACACACAATCGGTCACACACGCGAGTCAATAAAAAAAACAAACGAGATCCTGGAATCACAAACACAGACTACTCTTATTCATATAAATGGTGGAATCGCGAACACAAACTACTAGTACTATAATTATCTTCTTAGACCGATTATTTGGTGGAATCGCGAACACAAACTACTGTAATTATCTTCTTAGACCGCTACTGCACTGTCGTAGCCAACTGTAGGGGTGGGGTACATATGATGCCCTTCCTCGTTCCAGTAATGTTGAGGGGTCAGAATTTTCCCTGCTCCGTTTAGTTCAACTATTGTTGTTGACCGGTAGTCTTTTCATTTTCCATACCGTCTGGCAAAACGGCGTGTTATGACGTGCTATGAAAAGTATTATAACTGCTCCCCGTGCCGAAGTTTGATCATCTGCGTATCATATCATGGAGTGAACTTAATTAATAGTTAATCAAATTAGCAAGTGGAACAGACTTGACTTTAGATAACGATCTAACGATATTTACAATTGAAATTAGGGAGTCATATTGTTTTATCTCAAGAATAATGAATGATCTGAACACATTTAACCAATCTTAAATAAGATATTTTTGAAAGAACTAACGGTTTATCTCTATAATTTTTAAACACAACACAAAACAAGACAATACGTTCGCTCTAAATCCGAGCACAACCCTCCTGGGGTTAAACCACTTAACATAAACTTCTCCCGTTACATATCGGGGCATTTCCCATTAAAACTTTGGGGTATTACAAATATAAATCTTAATCCCGTAAATATCGGGTCTTTCCCATTAAATATTTGGGGTATTACAAATAAAAATCTCACCCGTAAATATCGGGGCCTTTGCCATTAACTATTTGGATAATATACACGTATAGACAAAACAAACGAAAAAAAACTTAGAGATAAACCCGTTAATACTTTGTGAATGTAAAATTCCTAATTACGATATTGTTAACTCAATTCTAGTTAAACAATCACAAAACATTTTACTGCGCAATATAAACCTGTTAATACTAATTTTAAATGCCAAAATATGTGTTCAAAAACAAACAATTATAATTCATAATCTTTTAAAAACAACATGACGCATTTTAAAACAAATAATATATATACAATTTTGTTTTCGTCATTTTCCTGTTCCACTACTTGCTAATATTAAATTTAGTAACTACACCATGATATTTAACGACGCGTGATGATAAACTGCAGATTTCCAGTTAAATTATAATACATAGCACTAATGTCATTTTACCACCCTCGCCATGGTAGGATTAGAAAAGACTTACCCCGTTGGTGACCTGTGAACTTCTAGTGGTTAGGACTTCAATCGTATCCTGGTCACGGCACCAATTAATATGTGACAGTATTTGGTTCTTTAATCAGGTATATACTGGTATATACTTCTAATAATACTTTTATTCTGCTTCTTATACAATAGGTACAAACATCGTGATGTAAACGACCGTAGAACTAACTATATGGAAGGAGTCATGACTTAATTAGCTTGGCTTAGCACGAGTGTGCTAACTCCAGAAGCTCTCGTCTCGTCTCGTCTCGTCTCGTGCCAAGGCACCCATGGCCAAGGCACCCATGGCCCGCCTAGCATGGCCTCCTGGACCTGACTAAAGATTCGTTTCTGTTCTGAGTTTATAAACGTATTCCAGACAAAGGAGCTCATTAGACATCTGTCTAATGTATCAAGCATCATATGAAGGTTTAACATTCAATATAGTTTATCAGATAAAGAAAGCTAGATAAGACATGCCAACAACAAATTATAGTTACGCAATGACATAAGGAATACTACCAAGATCTCCAGCCGGGTATTGATAGCGACAGGTTTATGTTACAATCACTAACACGTATTTTAATATGGCAGGACGCCTCTATGACATTTGTCATTATGTTATATTGTGAGACTATGGTAGCGTTTCCAGGCAAATTTGAGCAGGTTCTGCTCTTCAAGATGGCAATGCTAGACCGCATAGAGCACGAGTTGTTAATGGTATTGAACGAATGGATTGGCCTGCATACTCTCCTGGCTTGGAACCAATTGAGCATGCGTGGGATGAGTTGGGCAGATGTGTGAGAGACAATCATAGGCAACCTGATAATCTTCAAGAATTGGTGCAATTCCTTCAGGTCGTTATAATCAAGACTACTTTTTTACGAAACATATTAGAAAGCTGGAACAAGGAATTGAATTTAGAAACGCGCACTTTAGGCAGTTCAACAATTGTTTGAAGAACCTAGTAAAAGTAAAATGAAACTACTGCTAGTATCATGTTCTTGCTTACGAAAGTGATTCAGGGATATTATTTGTACTAAACCAAAATATGACGCTCCTAACGGTACAGTTAATGATAAAGCAATTTAAAAAGTAAAACGAACGCAATTTCAAAAGCTGCTGTAATAACCAAGAAGCTAAATTTTACTGCTATTTAAAATCGTCAACAATAGATTTTTTACGGCTGTAATAGTTGATATATTTGTAGAGAAGTGCTATTTATAGTCTCATAGACTCCACCGCTGATAAATATCATACTGCGGAGTACGCGAGAAATCTGTTGAGAAAATCGTGCACATTCGCCGTGTCGAGACCAACTTTCTGTAGAGAAATTTTAAGTGCACGGCTCACCCTAACATTGTGGGCGTATCATGGCGTCACTATGCCCGTCGGTCGGTCAACTGTGAACACTATCCAGACTTAAGTTTCTGACAGATTTTCAAATTTTGTATGAAACATTGCGGTCATGAGAGGAAGACGGTTTGTTCCAGAATTATTCCCCCTGTTTCTGAACACCTTATGAAGGTGATAGAAGCCATATATATACGGATTCTTTTCAAATTTGATGTGAAGAATTGTGGTCACGAGAGGGCGAACCTAGCCAATATGCAACGTTCTACCCCTTTCCCCGGTCCCGCTAGCCTTGAGGTCGGGTGTTTGATCCCTGCATTGGCCAGAAAAGTTCATCTTGATTTTCCGGAGTGGTTTCCCCTGTCTGTGATGCAGAACGGAGGGCCTAACAAGAACAGCTGTTTAGTCGTGCAGATGGGCCGAACAACCGAGGTCCCGTATACACATTGGCGTGCACGTAAAAGATCGCTTGGCAGTTGGAATTCGATATAAGAGTAGGCCGTAGCGCCGCTGCCCGTTCAAAAATTCCCTCATAGCACACTGTATGGCGTATGCCCGTCTTCCATTAGACCAGGTTAGGTGCAGAAGAGTAGGACGTTGAACCTGATTTCATTCATTAATTCTACCCCTTTCTCGTGGGTTTTCTTCGGGTCCTCTGGTTTCCTCCCACTACCAAAGACCCCTACGCGCAAGCTATTTAAAGCCCCAATAACACTCTTGTTGTTACTAAATAATATGTCCCAGTCTTCATTCTGGTCAAAAATATTATTATTTTATAATATTCCAATTAATTGATGATATAAATTTCATCTTAACACACCTAATTTAAAAAATTGGAAAAATTCAACTAATTGATTTGAAAAGTCTAACGTAAACCTTTTCAAATGTGACTTTGATTTAAAATATTTTCGAACCCTCTGGACAAGTAAAATAGGTCGTAATGGATAATTTACACAACAGGTAGGACACTTAAACATCTAGTACTTAGAATAAGGCTATTATTCATTTTCTGGGGCTGCCAAGCCAGCAAGAGTGTTATTGTCCCTTTAATGAAATAAAATTAAACCATATTTTAATCCCGAAATGACCTAGTGGACGATAAACCCCATTCCTCTCCTCCCACCCCCTTTCTGTTACGGAAATATCCCCCCTTTACTGAAAACCATGTGACATTTTTGAAGGTAATGTTTTCAAATTTGGCTTTACCCACATTTCAATTAACCTTATCATTTAGAGTTTTTATCAAATTCTGTTTCAAATTTGGTTTGAAGCGAGGAGAAACCGTATTATAATACTCATTGTATTGTGACTTTCCGTTCCAGAGTTATCACCCTTTGCCATTCTGGGCCTGGTTGTTCAACTTTTAGTTAAATTTAACCATGTGGTTACGTATAACCATTGGTTATATATTTAACTAATCGTTACATAACCAGTGGTTTAATTTATGTTGTTCAACTACATTTAACGACGTTGTTATGTAACCATATGGTTAAAATTTAACCATTCAATAACCATATGGTTAAAATTTAACCATTCAACAAGTATCCCATAATTCTCCTCACTGGCAACCAATTCAAGATGGATGACACTGCTAGGAGTGGTGGGGGACAAAAGAAACCCAATTAATATCTTCAATCAAATATTTCTAATGTTTAAAAATATTTAGCTGAATGGGAAATTAGTCTTCATGTGGTGTTTTTAGCCAACACTTTCAATCTTCAATGACATAGTTGTGGCCTGCTAATCCAGACTGGAGAGGGGTAACTCTTGACAACAAAAATTGTTTCGCTTGTAAAGTTTGCGTCCTGTAAAATGTGGTAAGTTTGTTTTGTTTTTTTAGCTTTTTAAAGTCTTATTTGCAGACCTTTGACACTATTTTTATTAGTTCCCGTTCAGACAAAAGTAGTTCGAGGCTTACATCCACCAAAAAACCCCGTAAAATTATGTGATGTCTCAGATTCTAACGCCAGCGGTTGCTACGTTATGCCAATGAATGTACAT
The DNA here is from genome assembly GCA_963678685.1 of Patella ulyssiponensis. Taxonomy (NCBI): domain Eukaryota; kingdom Metazoa; phylum Mollusca; class Gastropoda; family Patellidae; genus Patella; species Patella ulyssiponensis. Next base: position 78,800,830 of record OY783230.1, read on the forward strand.
ACGATAATGAAGAAGTGTCAATTTCCAATTCCAAATGGTTTTAATTAATTTGTGACTGATTTTCTATTGTTTTATGCATTTCAGGGATGTGTTTGGATATAAGATTGAAAATACATGTAGTGTGATTGACATTTGCAGAATTTCGGGGATGTGTTTGGATATAAGATGAAGCGTGATTGACATTCACCATGAAAACCTATCTGCCTAGACAATTATTTCTATTATAGACGGTTATTTGCCTTATTAAGGCAGAATGTTATTTATTTGTGTGGTTTATCATACTCTTCTACCAATAAGAAGCAAGGAAATTTAAGATCTGTGCTACAATACATTTAAAGGACACAGACGATTCAAAGGAAGTAAACGTATCAGTTTCAAGGTTGTAATGTTTACATGACATCTAGGCCCATCTTCAAGTGAACCAAGATCGACTTGCAAGTTTACATAACAGACCGATATAGCCCACATAAAGAAGTTACATGATTCTGACTAGAAGGTCTAACAACGGGCATAAGTTAAGTTCTAAATATTCATGTACCATCAATAAATCCTAATGCATTTAAATTATTAATTAATTATCTTTGTGAACTTTGATTTATGCTGAAGAAATCTGTTTATTTTCATTTCCAAAGTCGAATGGGACAAATAATTTAACGAGATACAGTTGTTTTGCATAAAAAGAATCATTTGAGAAATTGGATGTCATTGGGCCACAATTACCTAGCAATGGGGAAACTGGGTTATTTGGTAAAATGTTCCTCATAGCACACGGCATGGCGTATGCACGATTTCATTAGCGTAGTCGGAACAGAACGGTAGAATGCTAAACCCCATTTCATGTCATTTCCTTCTTTTTTTATTTTTAACGTGGAAAACATGTCCATGAGAACTTGTCCGGCAGCCACCTTGAGTGATTTAACGACCGGTTAAATAATTTAACGATGCCCTGCTAGGTGGGTTAAATATGGACCATTTTAACGATGACATAACCATGCGTTAAATTTAACGACGCAATGAACAACAGACTTTTTCTTTCGTTAAATTTAACGATGTCGTTAAATTATTTAACAACATCGTTAAATTATTTAACAACATCGTTAAATTATTTAACAACATCGTTATATTTAACGACAAGTTGAACAACTTGTTATGCCCCTCACGATATTCACACCCCTCCCCCCGCCCCGTTCCTTTCCCAAAAAACATTGTGAACACGATAATTAAGTTGGACGCAATGATGAACACTACTTATCAAATGATTAAAATCGAATTCGCATAAATTGTGTTAAAAACTCTAGCATCTATCCGGTGCACAAGATTTTCCGAAGATAAGCACGCAAAGCATGGAATACTCCCTGACAGTAGCTTGTATTAACTACAGGGTGTATTCCACGCTTTGCGTGCCTATCTTCGGAAAACCTTGCGCACCGGATAGATGTTTCGTTCCATAGTAAGATTTAGGGTTAAGTAGTCGTCTGCAATTCGAGAAAGTGAGTGACGGGAAAATTTCTGGTGATCCAACCAAATGTAACAATCGTTCGTTCCTTCCCCCTGACATCTCATATTTTATATTAGGTCACCGATAAAGAAAAAAACGTGCCTCGGTAACTGGGTGGGGACAGTCTATAAAAGCGCTGCCCAGGCAGTCATGTAGATACCTCTAGATCGGTAAGAGTTGTATGGGTTCATCAGCTCTATTTACCTCTACGATGGATGTCTGAATACTGTCAGGCAGCATTTCCAACAGTCTATTTTTCAAAATTTTCTCTGGGAGGTCCTCAAAACCCCCCAAAAGGACCCACTACTTTTGCGCTCACAACTTATGATTATGCGACGGACATTATGTGGTCAGATTTATTTATCTAGACGATCGGTGCCTGACTGAAAACTGTCAGACAGCGTTTCTGACAGTGTATTTTTCAAAATTTTCTCAGGGAGGTCCCCCATACCCTCCGTAAGGACTTCCTACTTTGGCGCTCGTGAGTGGGATTCGTCGAGGTTCGCAAGTCCATTTTTTAACTCTTTACCTCAACGATCATTGCCTGAAATATTTCCGGCAGTCTGTTTTTCAATTTCAATTGAATTTCGTGCCTTTGCCCCCTTAACATTGGACTTTGCCCTAGCTGTGTCTCTGCAACCACCGACGGCTCGCGCCGCCACTGGTCGAGTTTTCGTTTTACTTCTACACAGTTAATCATCATTCCGGACGGTATTATACTTTATTTTTATAATTTTAAAATGGATTATTAAGCAAAACGCTTACAAAAATTACAATTATACTGAAATCGATCATTTCACAATTTTAACTGCTGCATTTGGAAATTCCAAAGTTCAAAACCGTCGAAATTCGTCGCTGATAGAAATACTTGTCAGATTGAAAAATTACCGTGTAACTATAAGAATACCGTAAAATCTGAGGAGGAGTTCGACAAATTATTCTGTATAAAATCCCGCAATATAAAGAATCACTTCGCTTGGGTTACCGTTGACATTGAGATCTCACCGTGTCAGATATCCCAACCAAAGGGATATAACTTTTATATATATATAAAAATGTGTCTTACTGTTATGCGGTAGAATTTAGATATAAATAAAATAAAACCAAGTACGAACAATCCAAACCATTAGGCAAAATTCGAAGTCCTAAAATATGTTATAGGCAAAATAGTTAGGCAAAGTAGTGTAATCAGCAAATGGACTGTTCATCGTGTACGAAATACACAACAAACAGTGGTAACAGGTGTCCGGAAGAGTAAGCTTACCCTGCCTGGCGCGCGACACCCGCCATAGCTGCATCCAAACTACTAGGCAAAATGTCGGTAAAATAGCAATGTAGAGTTCGAGATTTCTAATAGTGAATAATAAATGATAGAGAAAGAGAGGGGGTGGGGGTAACGTCCTCTTGACACAAACTAGTTCATTGTGGGACTAATTTGGTTCAATTTTATTCAGCGACAGACCTTATGACACAAAGCACACTATCCAACTCCCCTAATAATAATAATAATAATAATAATAATAAAAGTACACAACGTTGAGTGAATCTATAATTTCATAGATGTCGGAATAACTATTGAATAACTATTGAATAGTATTACATTATCTATCTGATGAAACCTATAGTATATTCATAACTATGCAATATCCTTGCCCAATGAGAACACTATTTTTAAAGCTGAACATTAGACAGAATATGCATGACATACTAAAATATCACGACAACTCTTATATCTCTGTCTTGTTGAGCTTTCAGCGGACCCTTTCGATGATCAGCGTGGCGTGAACTCCATTCCGGAGTTAACTACCTGTTCCGAAACCCTTGTGAACTCAATTCGATCTTAAGCATTGAGGCAATTGCATGAGAGGATGCACCCTATGTATGTTCCCTATTCTACTTCCATTGTAGGGTATCTTGCACGGCAACCACTTGTAAAGCATAATCGTCTCATGGCAGGAATTACTACTCGTATCTATTTCAGTACACAATGTTGTCAAGTATATATTTTATTAGATGTTCTGAAAGACTTACCACTTTTCATTTTCTTTATAGATGCAGAAAACTTCCTTGAACACACAGAGAAGAAAAAATTTGTTGAGACGAGGGCCTTGGAAAAAGGGATAAGTATTTTGACAGAACTTTTTATTTTGGCTATAATTGGCACTGTAGGTGATGGCAAATCAGCGTTGTGTGGGATGATAGCTAATCGGTTTTTAAAAACTAATGCGGGTTTTATTCCGTTGAAAATAAGAGGACCAACGGACATGGAAAACATAACGCCCACAGATCAGAACAACTACCTTCTAATTATTGATGACATGTTTGGTATTTGGCGAAGCACGATTCAAGAACAAATAAGGGAATGGGGAAAACATTTTGAGCGACTCTACTTAGCAAAGGAAGCACACGAATGGGCAATAATATATGTTGTCAGAAATGATGTCTATCAGACTTGTCAACATCTTCTTAAACGGCATGAGATATTCGGTACATTATATCGAGTTAGTCTTCATGAGAAGACATTCCAACTCACTAAAGAAGAAAAAAAACGTATTTTGCTATACCATTTTAGAAATAATATCCACGACAACAAGCTGGATGAAATGTTAAAATATAGCGCAGATTGCTTTGGGTTTCCCTTAGTTGCCAGACTATGTTTTGAAACCTCGAGTGATCATTCTCCAGATATATTAAAAAGTCTGGATGACTTTTTGCATGCGGAATTTGATGTCTACTGGAAGGAAGACACAAATATATATATAGCCCTATTTATTGTGTTTGGTCTGCAACCAGTTGCCGAGTGTGATCTGTTGGAACGTACGGGGCCAGAAATAACAGACATCTTGGACAATGTATGTAAGGTATTCAACCATACAGTGCTACCAGACCAGATCATAAATTCATGCAGTGAACTAGATGGCTCTTTTATAAGACGCCATGATGATACCGATGAGCGTATGTTCTTACCAGATCCGGTGATGAAAAGTTATTTATTCCATCTTTGTAAAAAATATCCCAAATTAACGATAAAACATTGTCCGCATCAGCTTTTAATGGATAACATATCCACGGTGCGCGATGATCAAAAGGTTTTTATAAAACCGGAATTGTATGTTGACCTGTGTTCAAGATTGTCCCATGAACTCAGAAAGAAAAATTGGTCTGTTTTATACCACCAAGCATTTCTAGATGATACATTTTTGCAGATATTTCTGAACGACACTCATGCTCATTTACTATTTAACCCTGACATAAAGATGAATCTTGGCGAATGGGAAGACGAAGGCCATTTTATTCACTATGTTTGCTTATTTGGATACCTAGAAGAACTTAAAAGCGTTATGTCCTACTCAGCAAATATCACTCTAGAGTTATCAGGCATCAAAACAAAGTCTGGGTTAGATTTACTGTGTGTTAGCATTCTATCCAAGAAAGAATGGAAAGATAAATTGGAGTATTTACGTGATGCGGACTCTGGTGTTATAAAGCACCAGACTAAAGCTGACAGAGACCAGCTGATTCGCACAGCCGTCCAATTAGACAACATTGATACCTTGCTGCACATCAAGTCGTTTACACATATTGACATAAGTTCTGTGGACCGAGAGAACAGAACTCTTCTACTCAGTGCCTGTGATTCGCATTACGATATTCCAGAAATTGTCAAGTATTTAATAATAGATTTGGGGGCTGATATAAATGCCAAGAATAATGCTGGATGCAATGCTCTACATCTAGCAACTAAGCGGGGCAAAGCCAAGACAATTGATTTTCTAGCAGGATGGCGAAAAACTATCAACAAGACCGACATAGAGGGCAGAATACCACTTCATTACGCTGCAAGTTGCAATGCGGGCCGTATCGATATTGATTCTGAGGGAATCGTAAAGACCTTAGTGAGGGTCGGATCCGATATTAATGCTAAAGATAAGCGTGGTAGAACAGCATTGACAGAAGCCCGCTCTAGTTGTCACGGAGGTAGTATTATATCGCTATTAAGCAGTAGACTGGGTAAGTACCTGTTTATAATGTTACTAGAGCTTGATTGTATAGATTTATTACTTCTCAGCACTGTAAATCCAAAGGTGCTTAAATTATGTTGGTGGCTTTGTCCGTCGGTCAGTCCAGGATTTCTGAAGAGCTAAGGTTGTTTTTTATTGATGGCTGCAGAAAAGGTTTGTATCATAAAGCTCTACTATATCGACTAATGGACGTGTCGACTAAATGATATTAATTTTTTTCATACATAATGGCTTCCTGTTTATTAAATCCTCGTTGTGACAGAATCGACTTCAATTATACCTTTATGTTTAATTTCTGATCCTGCTAATTACTGAATAATCTTGGATTTCAGCTGCTGGTTCAGTTCCAGAGGAAACAGGGGTAAGTTATGCCTGGTTGTGTGTGATGAGTTCTTCTTCCCCTATAGGCAAGCGGGTCATTCCATTTCAAACGACCCGCTGGGGTAAACCGTACATTCTTTGATCTGCTCATTTTGTAGTCCAGCAGCTGTTCCGGACAAAAAGGTTTTATATGGAATCGACCCCCCAGAATCTGATTTATAAGGCGACAACCCGACAACACGACATCACGACTTTTTAACCCGACATCACGACATTTTAACCCGGCACCACGACAAACCAACATCACGACATCAGTAATGCAGGACAGAGTCAGAACAGTATCTAGTTGTGTAGATGCGACAAAACATACTTGGCGTGAAATTCGATGAAGAAATACCACAGCCCGGCAGCAAATATTTTCCGGCATGGTGTCCCCTTGTCAGATGTACAGGAGGACTTGACAAAGACAGCTGTATAGTCGTTCGGATGGGACGAAAAACTGAGGTCGCGTCTATACATTGGCCTATACACAAAAAATCCATTGGCAATTGGAATTCGAAATAAGGGTAGACCGTAACGCCTAGCTACGGGCCTGGAGCTGTAACACGCCGCAAATGACACCTTTTTTATGAACTGGAAATTGCCGTGTCGAGAATTACACACTTGAAGGAAACATGTACAATTTAGTTAATCTTAAAATAAAACATGGCGCAGTAGTAAGTAAAAATACAAGGACTTAATGGATGATTAAAATGAGCAGCAATCTAAAATCTATTTATTGGTTTAAAGGGAGATAACTGGGTAAACATTGCAATTTTCTGCAAAATATCCAATATTTGTCGCAGTAATTATACAAATGTGCTCTTATATGACAATTCCAGGTTGTTATTTAATCATATTGAGTAGTATTTGATGAGTATTTGGTAGTATTGAGTTATTATTGGCTTGTTTTTGGTGGTATAGGGAGGTGAATGGAACAGCGAGACATCGGTATTGGACTTGAAGTACATTTCCCACGAAATAACTCTCTATTTTTGAACAAAATCAAATGATATGTCTATTTTTCATCATTATCTTGTAGTATTGGGTAGTATGTGGTGACATTGGAGTGGTATTGAGTTAGTATTGGGTTGGTATTTTGTGATATTGGGGTAGTATTGGGTAAATCGTCCTACCCGCTAAATACAGACCCAACTCCATACAAAAGCGTCGAGAAAAAAGTTATCTCGAATAATTTTGTTCTCAGCTTTGGCGCTCCGCAATATTAGCTCACAAAAGTGACATGCCAAATTTCAGCTCTTTTGAGGTAAGGCTCATCACATTTTCAGATGACCGTATCTCAGTAACCGATTGGCTAAAATGGTTACTCCAGGATTTAAAACTACAAGTATTTTTCAAATGCTATGCTTTAAAAGGCGATGCCATCCACGATCTTTACTTTCCCTTGTACTTGCATTTTAGAATTATTCTTACTTGTGAGAACGTGCTGTTTTGTTGTATAAATGACTGTTTACGTTACGTTATGTAGTTTGGGGTGTAGCTCAGTAATATTAGACTCGGTATTCACGTTCTCACAGTAAATATTCTGGATATTCTGGGGGATCTTAAAATAATATACAGTTCCAAATAAATTACATACTCTGATGAAGGTTCAAACGTTCATTAAAAGACTGGCACAGTAAGAATACTGACCATATGTCTTCTGTCGTATATAAAGCAAACCTTATCATCAGTTCAGGAGTTTACTTGAAACTAAATTAAACATGTTTAGGTGATTATAGATAAATTTAAAAGATTAACCCTTTGAGCATGAGATAGTCGTAAGACCATTTAAACGTCACAATAGGTAAAGTTAACCGTTCATGGATATTATTTGATAACTTGTGTACCATAAGTGATACACGTATACTTTATTATGTAAAATTATATGACATACTGAACTCTGGTCAAGTTGTAAGATAACAATAAAGACTACACAATATAAAACACTTGAGGGTACAACAATTTTTTATGTAACTTCGAGTCAAACATGCATTCCGGTTTCTTTGAACTTAAAGACTCAATATCACTCTTGTTGTAACTGAATAATACGTCCCAATCTTTATTCTGGTCAACAAATTGTATTATTTTACAATATTCCAATCGACCGATGATACAAATATTACCTTAACACAACTTATTTAAAAAATCCAACTAAATGATTTGAAAAGCCTAACGTAAACCTTTTTAAATGTGACCTGGATTTTAGAATATTTTCGAACCCTCTGGACAAATAAAATAGGATGTAATGGATAATTTACATAATAGGTAGGACACTTAAGCATCTAGTACCTAGAATAAGGCTATTGTTTATTTTACGGGGCTGCCAATCCAGCAGGAATGTTATTGTCCCTTTAAAGTTGGATATAGTTAAGCTACGGCGATGCGTCAACTTTCTCGTCTGATCACATTTAATTAAGTTTCAATGAAACTGTTCAAATCTATCATCGACCGTAAGAAGGCACACAAGCATATTAATCCACAGACCCCTTTTTTGCCGAATTTACTTTGAACATTTTTAACAAAGACCTGAAACGTTTTTATTGTTTTGACAGATTCAAGATAACCAGAGCCGACCAGAGAGGTAAATTAAAATAGATTTTCTTCTTTTGGTGTCAACCTGTCAAACCAACCAGGTTAGGTGCAGAAGAGTAGGACGTTAAACCCCATTTCATTTCTGTCAAACCAGACGCCCTCAAATATTGAGCTAGATTAAACATTGGAGGTACCAAAATTAAAATGAACAATTAGACTCTACTAAGTATAAAAATCCCAATGCTAGACAAATTGTCTGCTTTAAAAGCCCCTCCCAGACACCCCCAAAAAGTTGGGCCCAGTGGACATTGTATTGAATATGAGCTGGATCAAACATCTCATTTGATTTCATATTTCACAAAAATTTATTCAATCAGACAGTTCAAAGTCATCACTCCATGAGGAATTGGCGATCATCAGCTCCACGTAATTTTCTGTCGCTCTCCTTCAGGGATATTGGAAGATAAGTATCAAATAATATGTGAATCTCATTCCCTCGACTGCCACAAACATATGCCAGAAGTGACCTTGCGAGATTTCCATATGATGTAATCTTTCCAATAGCAGATAGGAAAGAGTGAATCAACAGTCCACCATCGATCAAGGTAACATCAATCAGAGGGAGTGGTGTTTCCGTGAACCCATCCTGTAGTTCCTTCAGCTTATCGAGTAACTTGCTCTTTTCTGTCTTGAGCCGTGATCCATATGAGTGTGTAATAGAAAGAGGGTATTGAGTAATTGGAAATGTCACGAGATGCCTTAGATTGGAGGTAGTTCTTTTCGAAAGGATGACAAGTATGCGAATGAAAACGTCCCTAAGACTCTCAGCAGCCGGCTTTCCCCTTTTGTTCGGATGCCTTTTCTTTGAATTGTCCTGCGCAAAATTACACACCCTTCTTCTTTGGATGTTATGGCCAGATGCAAGGCTATTCGTCAAATATTCCTGAGTTTCCTGGGATGCTACCCTTCCTGTAGCAATATTTAAGAGGCTTGTTGATTTTGGTGTTTGTGGTGAGAAGGGATCACACGATTCTGTGATTGCATTCAACAAAGCGTCCCTTAGGTTACTGTCTTTCTCAATTCTACTCTTCCGAAGCTGGGATGCTGGTTGCTCAAGTCATACTCCGCAGTTCCGTTACGGCCATTCCACGTTGACTGGATGTTATGCACCATCATCTCTTTGTGTTGCGAGAATAGTGGAAACCCACTATTCCTCTCATTGGTGATGCTGCATCCCGATTGATCGTCTGCTCCAGTGTCAGGTCTACAGATGATATATTTTAAAATCTATTTAAATTTGACAGTTATAAAATTACATTTAAAAAGTTTCCAGTTATCACAGTTTATTTAAATGGAGATATCAGAGTCAATGATTTAATTGCTATATTTACATACTTTAGCATTAGCATAATATATCACTTAGAGTAGACTTACACACTGAACATTTACATTCTATTCCTTTCAAGGGGGGTGAATGAATGGTTAGCACGTGCATACTGTATCATAAAGTATGTCATTGGGTCAACTGGTGTTGTTTCGAATCCCCGGTTGTACGTAACAAGGAGTAGTGTCGCCTGTCCAACCTCGTTGGTTTTCTACGGTTGCCTCCCAGTGCTAAGGACCCCTACACCCAAAAGAATCATTGAAATAAAATTTAAAACCATATGTTGGTCCCAAAATGACCTAATTTGTGTCAAGTGGACATTAAACACCATTTCTTCCACCCCCCTCTCTCTCTATTCAATTCCAAGTAAACAAAAGCTTTTTAAAAAAAATCACAACACAGTTTATATGGAAACGCAATAACTGGTTTTGTAGGCAAAGCACAACGTTTCGACAAGTATTCTCTTATCGTTATCATTTGTGCTTGATAATTTTACAAATCACAGGACGCGCTTGAGGGATCGCGGTCAAAAGTTATTGGGTCAAGTGCCAGGTCATGTAAACAAAGCCACGTCCACGATTTACCTTTGATCACATTGACACGGACTACGGATATTGGACCGGTCGATTTCACTGGAAACAGTGGAAATATGCTTTCATGTCATGAAAATAGGGGGAAAATTTGTCTGGCCGGGCCTGTTTTGTACTCAATGAGATGTACCAATTCAAAACTGTTTGCTGGAGCTCTTTTTCAACACAATGTCTGAGGGGCCCAACTGTTCGGGGTGTCTGGTGGGGCTTTTACAGCAGACAATTTGTCTGGCACTGGGATTTAGAGTCTAATTGTTCATTTTAACTTTGTTTCGTATGGTACCTCCAATGTTTAATCTAGCTCAATATTTGGGGCCCTTGGGGGGCGTCTGGTGGGCCCTTTCCGGAGGAGAATTTGTCTGGCAGGACCTGTTTTGTATGTATCTGACCATTTGAACTTGTTTCCAAGTGGTATCCACAATGTTTGATCTAGACCACTTTTGGGTGCCCTCTTTAGGGCCAAAAAGGCCAGACGCAGCAACTGGACCCCGGCAGACATCCATATCTGAATCTGCAAGGTTACAGAGTAATCATTCCAGTACTCAGATATTGGTACCATGTTCGTTTGACCAAAGTTCTCTGGGCTGCTGATCTATTAGTAATTGGTTGATGGTGGAACCAAGATGGCCGCCTTAAACTATTGAAGTGAAGGTTGAAAGTAACGATCAAATGTCCGGAAACTGAATTTGAAAAGCTATAGATCAGTTATCTGTAACATGACCTTAATCGACGACTTTGACCCAATCATCTTTTCTGAAGGGCATCACTCCGGACATTACACTTAATAATACAGCAAGGAATAAGGGCCTACTGTCTGACCCTTGCTATTTTATTAACGAATTTCTTCGATTATGAACAAACTACTAAACTTTGGTTATTACAAACTTATCTGTGTGTTTGCAATTAACTATCGTTAAATAAAATCCATTATACTGCTGAATATCCCATCGAACATAAAAGTTCGCTCTTTTTGCGAGTGATTCATTTCGTTTTAAATACATTTTTATAAAGACAACAAACGATATTTAGACACCCGAACTGTTCTTGTCAAGAATGTTTCGATTTCAGTATCTGTCGAATAGACAAAAAAGAGTAATTTAATCATGACCATTCGGAACGTGAATTAAATATGGAAATTATTGACAAGCGGTGGCCTTCTTTCATATTTTTGTGGTACCGGATAATCAAAAAACATTGTAAATGGACAGAAAACCACTGCTTTGGGATTAGACCCTGTAATGAAATATAATCAACTAAAATTATGAAATAAAGTGTTTTCTTATTTGTAAAGGTCAGCCACGAAGTTTCCTATAATAATAAGTGGGATTAGGTATGATTTATAAAAATATACATAATATACAGGGTACTTACAATTAATTATGGGTTGATGATCACGTGACAAGTGCAATGTTGTGATAGAGACTGTCGAAAATACAAGCAAAAACATTGACTTTTCAAGAGAGAACTTATTTTTTTCGTTAGGATATTTAATTGTGCATTGGATTTTATTCAACCGGAGGTGATTTTAAACACATAGACAAGTTTTTAATAAAATTTATTAAGTAGTTTGTTCATAATCGAAGAAATCCGTTTATAATTTACCATGGCTCAGACAGTAGAACACAGAGGGTCCAGAGTTCGATGTGAAGTTTGAAATCAAAGTCAAGGTGATATTCACCAGCTGGTCGACGCCAAATAGTCGTTTATAGAAAATGGTGGCTTAGCGCAAATTATAATATACGAAGATTATTCTGATTATTATGAACTACATGTATAGTGTAAGACAGGAAGCAGTGTTATGCGAAGACAAGTTCGAAACCTAACTTCAACAATAAAACCTTAAAATGTCACTCAAAGAAATATATAACCTTATTGGTTTGTTTATTTATTTATTTCTAATATTTCAATTCATAATTAGTTTAATTATGTATTTGTACAATTATTTCCAACTCGTGTGTGCATTCATATTGCTTTTTAATTCATGTAAATTCTCCTGGTCATCATATGAATTTTTGTTTTTTGTTTATAGCGATTCCGTGACGATCAGGTAGGTTATTTAATTATAATACACACCACAAAGTATAAACAATATTTGTATTCAGATTTTTTATAAACCTGTTTCTTCACACACAACGGTACCTCATTAATGGACAGATCTTAAATAATTGACAGATTTGCTGGGTTTTTTTTCGATATTGTTGTTAATATGTTTGTTCCATGTCTAATTTCGCTGAAAGCTTAAACCTAAATGTTTGTGATCCGAGACCTCCATAATAGGAATACTATTTAGACTAAGGGTAGGTAAAAAAGGAATTTGTTTAGTTGTCAATGCCAGTGTTTGGTTTTAATGGATTAAAGGATATCATCCTTGTTTAGCGCAAGAGTTAATTTTATCCAAGTCACTGTTTAGAATAGTTTCACATTTTGTATTGTCATAAATTTTCAAATGAAGGGAGGTATCATCAGCGAAATGTTGACAATTTGATGTGATACAATTCATAATATTATTTTTGAAGACGACAAAGAAGTCAGAGGAGATATCCTGTGGCACGCACGAAGGAAGTTGGTAAACACTAGAACCCCCGTGCAAAAAGCCACTCTGTTATTTAGAACAGAATTCTCCTTTCGGAAATTAAAGACGTGTGTATCAATGTACTTTTCGATTATTTTTACCAAGTTCATGTGGACGTATGTTGTTGTCACCCCTGTTCGTCCGTCCACAATTGTTTGTGAACAGGTCACAATTTTTATCCGATTTAAAATATAGGTTTATCACCCTAAGATCTTGGTTCCTTTCGATATTGGCATTATTTATCGGACTGTAACTTCATGGGTTATGGCCCCTGCTTGTACGAAAAATCACGTTTTTAGCTTGTGAACATTGTAGAGGTCACAATTTTGAACCGATTTGGATGATACTTGAATGGCATGTTTATAACCCAGAGATCTTGGATCCTTTCGATATTTGCGCCCATCGGATCGTAACTTCCTGAATTATTGTTCCCTGATTGTCGGAAAAATTGCCCTTTTCAGCTTGTGGTCCCTCTGGAGGTCAAAATTGTTATACGGTTTAAAATAAAACCGTTTGATTATATCACCGTTACACGGTTGAGTTCAAATTTCGTGAACTCGGACGGACAACATGGCCGCCGTTTGTACGCGAGTGGTGTGAAAATATGTTATATCAAGGTTGTGGACCCTATAGAGGTCACAATTTTGAACCGATTTTGATGAAACTTGACATGTATGTTTATAATTCGGATCATAACTTCCTGAATTATGTCCCCTGATCGTCCGAAAAATCGCCCTTTTTAGCTTGTGGTTCCTCTGGAGGTCAAAATTGTTATCCGATTTAAAAAAAAAAACCGTTTGTTCAGATCACGGTTACATGGTTATGGAGGTTGAGTTCGAATTTCGTGAAAATCGGACCACAATTGACAGACAAAATGGCCGCCGTTTGTACACGAATAGTGTGAAAATATGTTATATTAAGGTTGTGGACCCTATATCATCGTTACATGGTAATGAAGAATGAGTTTGAATTTCGTGAAAATCGGACCAAAATTGACGAACAAAATGCCCGCCGTTTGTACGCGAATAGTGTGAAAATATGTTATATCAAGGTTGTGGACCCTATAGAGGTCACAATTTTGAATCGATTTTGATGAAACTTGAAATACATGTTTATAACCTAAAGATCGTGGTTCCATTGCACATTTGCACATATCTGATCGTAACTTCCTGAATTATGGCCCCTGATTGTACGAAAAATCGCCATTTTTTAGCTTGTGGTTTCTTTGGAGGTCACAGTTATTAACGGATTTAAAATAACGTTTGATTATATCAGCGTTTTACCGTAAGGAAAGGTGAGGTTGTATTTTGTGAAAATCGAACCAAAACTGGTGGACAAAATGGCCGCCGCTTGTACGTGAATACTATAAGATTAAGAATATGATATATCAAGGTTGTAGATCCTGTAGAGGTCACAATTTTAATCTGATTTTGATGAAACTTTAAGTGCATGTTTATAAACCAAAGATCTTGGCTCCTTTCGATATTTGCGCATATCGAATTGTAACTTCCTGAATTATTAAAAAAACGTTTGATTATATCAACGTTGCACTGTAATGAAGGTTGGGGTCGAATTTCGTAAAAATCGGGCAAAACTGCCGGACAAAATGGATGCCGCTAATACGCCAATAGTGTAAAAAAAATATGATATATCAAGGTTGTGGACCCTGTACAGGTCACAATTTTAATCCGATTTTGATGAAATTTGAAAGATAAGTTGATAAACCAAAGATCACGGTTCCTTTCGATATTCGGGCACATTGGACCATAACTTCCTGAATTATGACCCCTGATTGTACAAAAAATCATGTTTTTGACCTTGTGGACCCTATGGAGGTCACAATTTTATTTCGAATTAAAAAACCGTTTGACTATATCCCCGTTACACATTAATGATGATTAAGTGTGAATTTCTTGAAAATCGATAATTGAACAGCTAAATCCATAATATTAAATGTTTTGTATACTTAACGTTAGCATGGGACAGAACTTTATAAAGATAGGCTGGCACTGCCAGGCAGGATACGCCCACATTTTTGAGAGATGGATAGAGAACAAGCAATGCCGAAAGTGAATTTTTCTTACATCATTAAGTCCTGTATTTCATACTGTATTGGGAGCAGCCATTTTGTTGGTCAGTTCCAGTCTGATATTCATGAAATTCGAAGCCGACAATGATTATGGTGTGACGGTACACAACCTAGAAATGTGACTTTTCGTCAAAATCGGATAAGAATTGTGACCTGTAGAGAGTCCACAACCATGATATACCATATTTTTACAATATTTGCGTACAAACGGCGACCATTTCGTCCGGCAATTTTGGTATGATTTTCACGAAATTCGAACTCAACCTTCCTTACGGTGCAACAGTAATATAATCAGAGTTTTTTGTTAAATCATATAATAATTGTTCGAGAGATAGACAGAGAACAAGCAATACCGAAAGTGATTTTTCCTACAATCAAAGGCCATAATTCATTAAGTTACAATTTGAAATGCGCAAATATCGAAAAAAGTAAAGATCTTTAGGTTATAAACAAGCAATTCAGGTTTCATCAAAATCGAATTAAAATTGTGACCTCTACAGGGTCCACAACTTTGATATACCATATTTTTACACTGTTCGCGTACAAACGGTGGCCATTTTTTCTGGCAATTATATGGTCCGATTTTCTCGAAATTCGAAATCAACCTTCCGTAGGGTGTAACGGTGATATAGTCAAACGTTTTTTTAAATCGGAAAATAATTGTGACCTCCAGAGGGACCATAGGCGATTTTTCGGACAATCAGGGGCCATAATTCAGGAAGTTACGATCCGATGGGCGCAAATAACGAAAGGAACCAAGATCTTTGGGTTATAACCATGCATTTCAAGTTTCATCAAAATCGAATTAAAATTGTGACCTCTACAGGGTCCACAACCATGATATACAATTTTTTAACAGTATTCGCGTACAAACGGCGGCCATTTTGTATGGCAATTTTGGTCCGATTTTCCCGAAATTCGAACTCAACCTTCTTTACGGTGTAACGGTAATATAATCAAACGTTTTTTTTAATCGGATAATAATTGTGACCTCCAGAGGGACCACAAGCTAAAAAAAAAGGCGATTTTGCGTATAATCAGGGGCCATAATTCAGGAAGTTACGATCCGATATGCGCATATATCGAAAGGAACCAAGATCTTTGGGTTATAACCATGAATTTCAAGTTTCATCAAAATCGAATTAAAATTGTGACCTCTACAGTGTCCACAACCTTGATATACCATTTTTTAACAGTATTTGCGTACAAACGGGGGCCATTTTGTATGGCAATTTTGGTCCGATTTTCCCGAAATTCGAACTCAACCTTCCTTAGGGTGTAACGGTGATATAATCAAAAGGTTTTTTTTTTAAATCGGATAATAATTGTGACCTCCAGAGGGACCAGAAGCTAAAAAAAGGTGATTTTTCGGCCAATCAGGGGCCATAATTCAGGAAATTACGTTCCAATAGGCGCAAATATCGAAAGGAACCAAGATCTTTGGGTTATAAACATGCATGTCAAGTTTCATCAAAATCGGTTGAAAATTGTGACACATCCTAAAAACGTGATTTTTCGTACAATCAGGGGCCATAATCCATGAAGTTTTGATCCGATACATGCCAATATCGAAAGCAGCCGAGATCTTTTGGGGATAAACCTATCTTTCAAGTTTCGTCAAAATCAGATAAGAATTGTGACCTGTAGGGAGTCCACAAACAAATTGTGGACGGACGGACAGGGGCGACGACAATATACGTCCACATAAAAATGTGAGCGTATAAAAACCAAACAAATTCTAATGATTTTCTGATAATTACTTAATATGCGACAACTCTTGTTGAATGCCCGGACGTATGTGTGGGCGTATGTTTCGTTGCATGTCAACCTATTTTTAATATGGCAATTACATTGGCAAATTTCAGGATGTTCCGTACTGTTTTCGTTAAGAGGGAGGGGTAAGAAAATGTACATAGAGGGTCAGAAATTTTGTTGAATATCAATTTATTAGCTTTTCGCTGATGTAATCGGACCCATTAGCTTTTGCTGAAATCCTGTCTTGAACTTCCTTTTGACCGAGAGTATGGCAGGTAATCAGGTATGCTATCTAATGTGGGAAGTGGCGCATTGTTACTATCTATGTTAGATTAAGGCAGTTATATTTGTCGGATGGTGTGTGATATATAGTGTCGTTTACTGATAGAGGAGGAACTTCATTGCTAGGGCCAGCACGAGTTTTGACATGAGTTGACAAGGCTCCATCAGTTTTTACTTCCAAAATTATTACAATAATTGACTTTGTTATCGATTTTATCAAACATTTCCTTTTTACAATTTCTGATTAGGTTTATATATTCGTTCCAAATAGTTCTAAATTCAAGCCGATCTGATTCTAAATTTCTTTAAGCTGTCCATATGTATTTTATAACGTAAAATGAATTACTCATGTTTATACCCCAATACAAATAATCATTATATATTTGTTTGTTTTACAGCAAGAGGATGTTTGAGAGGTAAGATATTACCATTATTGTTATTATGAATTGAATACAATAGTAAAATGACAATTGGGACGAATAAAGATCATATTTCAAAGGGAAGCCAGGGAAGCTAAGTGAGTAAGACCAGGCCCGTACCTTGCGGGAGGGGGGTGGGTAAGTGCCCTCCACTGGCGCAAATCGGGCACCCAATTGGGTGCCTTTACCCAATGGGGAAAGAATCGGCTATCCTAATGGACGTCTTTGGCACCCTTTCCATTGTACGCAATACGAAACCAGCGACCACCGTGCCCAGTGTTGGCCGAAAAGTCCGTCGGGATTTTCCGGCGTGGTTTCGCCTTGTCAGTGGTGCAGGGCGAAGGACCTGAAAAAGGCAGCTGTCTAGTCGTGCGGATGGGACGAAAAACCGAGGTCCCGTGTACACATTGGCTTGCACGTCAATTGGAATTCGATATAAGAGTAGGCCGTATAGTCGATGTCAGGGCGAAACGTAAAGCATATTCTGTGTATTAATCATGTTTTTTCTCCATCCTAATAATAATTATATTTATTTGTTTGTCCGATAGTAAAGGTTTTAATGAATTAGTAAAGCAGAATTATTTATTAAGGTTTTTTATGAGATCATATCTAAACAATGACATACCATTCATAGACTACATCGTTTAATTATTTTTAACAAAGATCTTTTAGAAAAAAATAATATTATGGATATTATTTGAACAGTTTATTATTAATAAATATTATTTGTTTCTAAACAGCTTGAAGAGGTAAGAGATACTTTTATTGTTATACTCTCAAATTAGATAATATCTAATTTTAATATTGATAATGGATAAGATTTCTAATGTTAGTATGTAGATACGGTAATAAGTGTACTATATATTGTGGGACTTTGTTTATATCTGTTTTTTTTTTTTTAAATAAATATTGCTTTAACATATGAATTTCTGGTTTCTGATACTGTTGGTAAGACAGTACGTTATAAATTCAATAGGATTAAAATTAAAAATACGCTTAAAAATATTTTGATTGTCATAAGCCTATTATTGATAGAGATTATTGCTACGGTAGATGAAGAAACTGGAAGTGACGCATATAACTGACGGAAGGTAAGTGCAATAACACACGAACACTTTTAGAATAAGACTGTGAGAGGATATCTGTTCGATAATTATAGTTTATTTCGCTAGCCCTATAAATAAACTAAAATCATATTATTATTTTTTACTATTACTTCTGTCCACGGAAATAAACTATAATTATCGTTTAAATTTGATTGTATGGAAATAATAAAAACAAGGTAATGCACAAACCTTTTCTATTTTTCTAGCCTTCTCTTACCTGGTGACAATCAATTCTTTTTATGAATTGTTAATTTTGAACAGATATCCTCTCTCGGTCTTATATTAAAACCTTTCGTCTGTTTTCGCCCTTACCTTCAGTCATTTATACATGTATATAAGGATAACTCGTGTTTTTCTTTTGTTTGCGTCAATTCCGGTTTCTTCAAATCTTCGTTTCGCATCCACCACAGCAGTGATCTCTGTGTTAAAGGGGAAGACCAACGATTTTCAACAAGGTCTCCTTATATCTTAAATATATATTCAGAAATAATCCCCTCTGAGGCGTGAACACAATACAGCAGTAAACTTATACCAAATCTGTATGCTTTCTATAGAGCCCAGTGAGCGTGTTGAACCAACTATGTCACTTCCGGTTTTAATAAAAATTAATTTATCGTTTACAAAAACTTTTTTACTTTTGTTACAGAGGGGGTTCTTTCTGAATATATATTTCAGATTTATGGAAACCTTGTTGAAAATCGTTGGTCTTCCCCTTTAATGTGATATTTAGAATGTGATTAACCAGTTCTATCACATATATAATATTGGCCGACACCAATATTGTCCTTTAAGATATTATTTTGTCAGTAAAATGAAGAGGTACAGGGCTATATTATAGATCATAGTTCTTTAAAGATATTTTAATTGTAACTTTGGATCCGTATCCATGTAATTGTTTCAAATTTTAATTATCATTTCAATTGTATACCATAAGGTGTTTACCTTAACAATCAATGGAGAGATATTTCTTGAGAGAATGTTGACGACATATTAGAGTAGTTAACATTTTGGTTATTGGGTTTCGCAAGACAGAGAAATTTTGACATATTGAAAAATCCGAACCTAAAAGGTTTCGCCGAGTGTTAAATTAATTATGGATAGGAATCCTTCTTATTATTGGGATTGTATCGCATGTTAGCAAGATACCTGAGAGAAATGAGGCTTGGGCAATAAGTTTCGCTAGGAGAACTTGTCCTCGCAGATGCATTTTTACTGTTTAATCCAACAGTAATGCATTGTTATAGTTTATCTTGCACGTAATTTTGACATATATATATGGAGAGGGTTATGATCGTAATATCAACCCCCGATTTCGGTGCTAAATTATATTCCGATTTAACTGGGATTCCTAATTAAACTGTATATATTTCTAGATGCGTTTTTCTATCTTGCTTGTTGTAGATTCTATTTTATTATTATTATTTTTTTTGTTTATTGCTTACAGAGATCAAGAGAAGGCCAAGTAAGAATTTAATTATAGAAGAAATAATAAAATTTAACACCCTTGCATCGTGAATAACTTTATTTAATGATGTTATTGTACAAAGAAAGTAAAGGAAATCACTAATGATATGTGTATATTTTATAATCTATGTTTATTTTGGATGCCTATAATTTTTATAAACGTGTTTGTTTTACAGAAATGAAGCGATAGAAAGGTAAGCCATTTAATCATTATTCTGGATTGAATATGGTAATAAAATAGTATGTTAGTTGCTAAATGCCGCTTATACAACATGAATTAATTATCGGGGCGATTTCTGGATAATAGAATTACTCAGCAATGAGTTTAATTTTTTAACTGGTCAAGGTCTTTCATTGAGTCAAGGTGTGGTTTCAATTCCTCCGCCTG
The DNA here is from genome assembly GCA_963678685.1 of Patella ulyssiponensis. Taxonomy (NCBI): domain Eukaryota; kingdom Metazoa; phylum Mollusca; class Gastropoda; family Patellidae; genus Patella; species Patella ulyssiponensis. The sequence continues at coordinate 78,821,294 of OY783230.1, forward strand.
TACGTGATAAGGATTATGGTGTATTTCCAACATCGAGAGATTTTTTCTGAAAGTCTTAAAATATAAAACACAACTTGGCGATTCAAATTCTAATATATAAATATGTTCTAATTTTGGGTTGAAGACTGAATCCCTTGGCTCTTTTTGAAAAAGTTTCCTAACCACATCTATGTTAAAACTGGGCCTCTTCCAGCTACGCCAGTGTATCTAACTGATTAACTTCAGTGCCGGACTGGTTTGCCAAAGGCCCACCTGTCAGATCATTGACCAAGGCCCACACAAGTACGCGCCGTAGGCGTTTCATGAGCGCGCCGAAGGTGCGAGAGCATCCGACAACCGCAAACCCATATCAATTTTATTAGCTTTTCGCTGATGTAATATGGCAATTACATTGGCAAATTTCAGGATGTTTCGTACTGTTTTCGTTAAGAGGGAGGGGTAAGAAAATGTACATAGAGGGTCAGAAATTTTGTTGAATATCAATTTATTAGCTTTTCGCTGATGTAATTGGACTCATTAGCTTTTGCTGAAATCCTGTCTTGAACTTCCTTTTGACCGAGAGTATGGCAGGTAATCAGGTATGCTATCTAATGTGGGAAGTGGCGCATTGTTACTATCTATGTTAGATTAAGGCAGTTATATTTGTCGGATGGTGTGTGATATATAGTGTCGTTTACTGATAGAGGTGGTAGTTCATTGCTAGGGCCAGCACGAGTTTTGACATGAGTTGACAAGGCTCCATCAGTTTTTACTTCCAAAATTATTACAATAATTGACTTTGTTATCGATTTTATCAAACATTTCCTTTTTACAATTTCTGATTAGGTTTATATATTCGTTCCAAATAGTTCTAAATTCAAGCCGATCTTATTCTAAATTTCTTTAAGCTGTCCATATGTATTTTATAACGTATAATCAATTACTTATGTTTATACCCCAATACAAATAATCATTATATATTTGTTTGTTTTATAGCAAGAGGATAATTGAGAGGTAAGATATTACCATTATTGTTATTATGAGTTGAATACAATAGTAAAATGACCATACGACAAACATGCATCCATGTTTTGGGGCGAATAAAGATCATATATTTTAAAGGGAAGCCAGGGAAGCTAAGTGAAAAGGGCCAGGCCCGTACCTTGCGGGAGGGGGGTTGGCCGAAAAGTCCGTCGGGATTTTCCGGTGTGGTTTCGCCATGTCAGTGGTGCAGGGCGTAGGACCTGAAAAAGACAGCTGTCTAGTCGTGCGTATGGGACGAAAAACCGAGGTCCCGTGTACACATTAGCTTGCACGTCAATTGGAATTCGATATAAGAGTAGGCCGTAAACTCGATGTCAGGGCGAAACGTAAAGCAAATTCTGTGTATTAATCATGTTTTTTCTCCATCCTAATAATAATTATATTTATTTGTTTGTCCGATAGTAAAGGTTTTAATGAATTAGTAAAGAAGAATTATTTATTAAGGTTTTTATGCGATCATACCTAAACAATGACATAACATTCATAGACCACATCGTTTAATTATTTTTAAGAAAGATCTTTTAGAAAAAAATAATATTATGGATATTATTTGAACAGTTTATTATTAATAAATATTATTTGTTTCTAAACAGCTTGAAGAGGTAAGAGATACTTTTATTGTTATATTCTCAAATTACATAATATCTAATTGTAATATTTATAGTGAATTATATATCTAATGTTAGTTTATAGATACGGTAATAAGTGTACTATATATTGTAATTGGAGTGTGGGACTTTGTTTATATCTGGTTTTTTTTAAAGAAATAAATATTGCTTTAACATATGAATTCCTGGTTTCTAACACTGTTGGTAAGACAGTACGTTATAAATTCAATAGGATTAAAATTAAGATTAAAAATACGCTTAAAATATTTTAATTGTCATAAGCCTATTATTGATAGAGATCATTGCTATTGAATGTGGTTTCGATCCCTGGTGTGAGCGTATGTGGCGTGGAGATAGGGGCGCCTTCTCAACCTCGTGGGTTTCCTCCGGACATTCCGGTTTCCTCCCACTGCTAAAGACCCCTACGCGCAAGCGAATTATGGAAATAAAATTGAAACTATAGGTTAGTCCCAAAATGACTTAGTTTGTGTCGAGTGGACGTTAAACCCCATTTCTCTCTATCTCTCTCTGTTATCGCCCTTACCTTCAGTCAGTTATACATGTATATAAGGATAACTCGTGGTTTTCTTTTGTTTGCGTCACTTCCGGTTTCTTCAAATCTACGTTTCGCATCTACCACAGCAATGCTCTCTGTCTGTGTTAATGTTATATTTAGAATGTGATTAACCAGTTCTATCACATATATAATATTGGCCTACACCAATATTGTCCTTTAAGATATTATTTTGTCGGTAAAATGAAGAGGTACAGGGCTATATTATAGATCATAGTTCTTTAAAGATATTTTAATTTTAACATTGGATCCGTATCCATGTAATTGTTTCAAATTTTAATTATCATTTCAATTGTATACCATAAGGTGTTTACCGTAACAATCAATGGAGAGATATTTCTTGAGAGAATGTTGACGACATATTAGAGTAGTTAACATTTTGGTTATTGGGTTTCGCAAGACAGAGAAATTTTGACATATTGAAAAATCCGAACCTGAAAAGTTTCGCCGAGTGTTAAATTAATTATGGATAGGAATCCTTCTTATTATTGGGGCTGTATCGCATGTTAGCAAGGTGTATTCCCGCGAAGGCGCAATTACAGAGCGTGACCAAAATTAATCCTTCCCGCGAAGGCGCAGATATCAACTTGTCGGCTTTAGTTTGAAGAGAGACATGTTGTTATTAGAACCCAATTAACGGTGTTAAAGATTTTATGGATTTATTTTCACTCTGAATTTTATTCACCAATTGGCAACTAATGATTAAAATGATGAAAACGATTTTATGAATTTATGTTCACTACAAGTGCAATATAGAGAAGACGAAGATGGTACAGAGATTTGCAGCTCTACCGTTGATACCGGTAGAAAGGGTAGGTGTATTATATTATGTCTCGATAATTGATCCTCGGTTTCTCTTATTGGGGTAGACGCGGAACGTTTTTACCACTCTGGTCGTCGCATTCGTTTTTGTTATCAAATTTATTTACCAAGTCTATTTTACGTGCAGGTTGAAGATGCCCACCTACACAGTATTGCAGAAATGCAAGCCAATCCAAAAATAACCGATTTGACCGACTACATAACAAATCAATGGTTCGAGGGTGAATTTTCAATTCGTCAATGGAACCACTACGACACCGAGGAGCACAGAACCAACAGCAATCTGAAAGGATGGCATTCAAGAGTCAAGAAACTGGTTGGAAAAGCCCATCCGAATGTGTTTGAAATGATCGCATTTTTGCAACAAGAACAAAATATTAATGAGATAAGAATCGTCCAGTATGCAGGGGGACAGGAACCACCAAGGAAGAGGCATAAATATACCCCAATCCAAAGCCAGCTCCAGGAATTAACAGGAACAACACGAGGAAGAAGAATTGAATTTAATCGAGTATTTAGACAGGGTGTCTTATTTGGCGAAAATTAAATTATAATTTGTTATAGTATAGTTATGTTTTTAATTATTTGGCGAAATTTGTTATAGTATAGTTATGTTTTTATTTCTTATTTGGCGAAATAAAATTGGTTTTTGTTTTAGTCTAGTTAAGTTTCTAATACGTATGCTAAGAATGATGCTAAAATGTTGGTTAATTAGTTACAGTGGGGATTATGAAAGTGTAAATTCTTATCATAACAATCTATAACACCATTGTTACGTTTTTAATCCATTTTAATCCTAGGAGCTGGATTCCCGTAATCCGTCACGGTCAAAAACTGCGCCTTCGCGGGAATAAACCGTTAGCAAGATACCTGAGAGAAATGAGGCTTGGGCAATAAGTTTCGCTAGGAGAACTTGTCCTCGCAGATGCATTTTTACTGTTTAATCCAACAGTAATTCATTGTTATAGTTTATCTTGCACGCAATTTTAAAATACATGTATATATATGGAGAGGGTTATGATCGTAATATCAACCCCCGATTTCGGTGCTAAATTATATTCCGATTTAAATGGGATTCCTAATTTAACTGTATAAATTTTTTGATGCGTTTTTTTTTATCTTGCTTGTTGTAGATGCTATTTTATTAATTTTTTGTTTTGTTTATTGTTTACAGAGATAAGGAGGAGGCCATGTAAGCAATTTAATTATAGAATAAATAATAAAATTTAACACCCTTGCATCATGAATAACTTTATTTAATGATGTTATTGTACAAAGAAAGTAAAGTAAATCACTAATGATATGTGTATATTTTATAATCTATGTTTATTTTGGATGCCTATAATTTTTATAAGCGTGTTTGTTTTACAGAAATGAAGCGATAGAAAGGTAAGCCATTTAATCATTATTCTGGATTGAATATGGCAATAAAATAGTAGTCCGTATGTTAGTTGCTAAATGCCGCTTACAGAAGATTGATACATGAATTAATTATCGGGGCGATTTGTGGATAATAGAATTATTCAGCAATGAGTTTAATTTTTTAACTGGCCAAGGACTGTCATTGAGTCAAGGTGTGGTTTCAATTCCTCCGCCTGTACGTGATAAGGATTATGTGTATTTCCAACATCGAGAGATTTTTTCTGAAAGTCTTAAAATATAAAACACAACTTGGCGATTCAAATTCTAATATATAAATATGTTCTAATTTTGGGTTGAAGACTGAATCCCTTTGCTCTTTTTGAAAAAGTTTCCTAACCACATCTATGTTAAAACTGGGCCTCTTCCAGCTACGCCAGTGTATCTAACTGATTAACTTCAGTGCCGGAATGGTTTGCCAACAGCCCACCTGTCAGATCATTGACCAAGGCCCACACAAGTACGCGCCGGGGGCGTTTCATGAGCGCGCCGAAGGTGCGAGAGCATCCGACAACCGCAAACCCATATCAATTTTATTAGCTTTTCGCTGATGTAATATGGCAATTACATTGGCAAATTTCAGGATGTTCCGTTCGTAAAGGGGGAGGGGTAAGAAAATGTACATAGAGGGTCAGAAATTTTGTTGAATATCAATTTATTAGCTTTTCGCTGATGTAATTGGACCCATTAGCTTTTGCTGAAATCCTGTCTTGAACTTCCTTTTGACCGAGAGTATGGCAGGTAATCAGGTATGCTATCTAATGTGGGAAGTGGCGCATTGTTACTATCTATGTTAGATTAAGGCAGTTATATTTGTCGGATGGTGTGTGATATATAGTGTCGTTTACTGATAGAGGTGGTAGTTCATTGCTAGGGCCAGCACGAGTTTTGACATGAGTTGACAAGGCTCCATCAGTTTTTACTTCCAAAATTATTACAATAATTGACTTTGTTATCGATTTTATCAAACATTTCCTTTTTACAATTTCTGATTAGGTTTATATATTCGTTCCAAATAGTTCTAAATTCAAGCCGATCTGATTCTAAATTTCTTTAAGCTGTCCATATGTATTTTATAACGTAAAATGAATTACTCATGTTTATACCCCAATACAAATAATCATTATATATTTGTTTGTTTTACAGCAAGACGATAATTGAGAGGTAAGATATTACCATTATTGTTATTATGAATTGAATACAATAGTAAAATGACCATACGACAAACATGCATCCATGTTTTGGGACGAATAAAGATCATATTTCAAAGGGAAGCCAGGGTAGCTAAGTAAGTGAGTAAGACAAGGCCCGTACCTTGCGGGAGAGGGGTGGGGTGGGTAAGTGCCCCCCCTGGCGCAAATCGGGCACCCAATTGGGTGCCTTTACCCAATGGGAAGAGAATCGGCTATCCTAATGGACGTCTTTGGCACCCTTTCCATTGTACGCAATACGAAACCAACGACCACCGTGCCCAGTGTTGGCCGAAAAGTCCGTCGGGATTTTCCGGAGTGGTTTCGCCTTGTCAGTGGTGCAGGGCGGAGGACCTGAAAAAGGCAGCTGTCTAGTCGTGCGGATGGGACGAAAAACCGAGGTCCCGTGTACACATTGGCTTGCACGTCAATTGGAATTCGATATAAGAGTAGGCCGTATAGTCGATGTCAGTGCGAAACGTAAAGCATATTCTGTGTATTAATCATGTTTATTCCCCATCCGAATAATAATTATATTTATTTGTTTGTCCGAGAGTAAAGGTTTTAATGAATTAGTAAAGCAGAATTATTTATTAAGGTTTTTATGAGATCATATCTAAACAATGACATACCATTCATAGACTACATCGTTTAATTATTTTTAAGAAAGATCTTTTAAAAAAAAATAATATTATGGATATTATTTGAACAGTTTATTATTAATAAATATTATTTGTTTCTAAACAGATTGGAGAGGTAAGAGATACTTCTATTGTTATATTCTCAAATTACATAATATCTAATTGTAATATTTATAATGAATAACATGTCTAATGTTAGTTTGTAGATACGGTAATAAGTGTGCAATATATTGTAATTGGAGTGTGGGACTTTGTTTATATCTTTGGTTTTTTTTATAAAGAAATAAATATTGCTTTAACATATGAATTTCGGGTTTCTAACACTGTTGGTAAGACAGTACGTTATAAATTCAATAGGATTAAAATTAAGATTAAAAATACGCTTAAAATATTTTAATTGTCATAAGCCTATTATTGATAGAGATCATTGCTATTGAATGTGGTTTCGATCCCTGGTGTGAGCGTATGTGTCATGGAGATAGGGGCGCCTTCTCAACCTCGTGGGTTTTCTCCGGGCACTCCGGTTTCCTCCCACTGCTAATGACCCCTACGCGCAAGCGAATTATGGAAATAAAATTGAAACTATATGTTAGTCCCAAAATGACCTAGTTTGTGTCGAGTGGACGTTAAACCCCATTTCTCTCTATCTCTCTCTGTTATCGCCCTTACCTTCAGTCAGTTATACATATATATAAGGATAACTCGTGTTTTTCTTTTGTTTGCGTCACTTCCGGTTTCTTCAAATCTACGTTTCGCATCTACCACAGCAATGATCTCTGTGTTAATGTTATATTTAGAATGTGATTAACCAGTTCTATCATATATATGATATTGGCCGACACCAATATTGTCCTTTAAGATATTATTTTGTCAGTAAAATGAAGAGGTACAGGGCTCTATTCCAGATCATAGTTCTTTAAAGATATTTCAATTGTAACTTTGGATCCGTATCCATGTAATTGTTTCAAATTTTAATTATCCTTTCAATTGTATGCCATAAGGTGTTTACCTTAACAATCAATAGAGAGATATTTCTTGAGAGAATGTTGACTTCATATTAGAGTAGTTAACATTTTGGTTATTGGGTTTCGCAAGACAGAGAAATTTTGACATATTGAAAAATCCGAACCTGAAAGGATTCGTCGAGTGTTAAATTAATTATGGATAGGAATCCTTCTTATTATTGGGGTTGTATCGCATATTAGCAAGATACCTGAGAGAAATGAGGCTTGGGCAATAAGTTTCGCTAGGAGAACTTGTCCTCACAGATGCATTTTTACTGTTTAATCCAACAGTAATGCATTGTTATAGTTTATCTTGCACGCAATTTTGAAATAAATATATGGAGAGGTTTATGATCGTAATATCGACCCCCGATTTCGGTGCTAAATTATATTCCGATTTAATTGGGATTCCTAATTAAACTGTATATATTTCTTGGTGCGTTTTTTTCATCTTGTTTGTTGTAGATGCTATTTTATTCATTTTTTGTTTGTTTATTGTTTACAGAGATCTAGAGGAGTCCATGTAAGCAATTTGATTATAGAATAAATAATAAAATTTAACACCCTTGAATCATGAATAACTTTATTTAATGATGTTATTGTACAAAGAAAGTAAAGTAAATCACTAATGATATGTGTATATTTTATAATCTATGTTTATTTTGGATGCCGATAATTTTTATAAACGTGTTTGTTTTACAGAAAGGAAGCGATGGAGAGGTAAGCCATATAATCATTATTCCGGATTGAATATGGTAATAAAATAGTAGTCCGTATGTTAGTTGCTAAATACCGCTTACAGAAGATTGATACAACATGAATTAATTATCGGAGCGATTTCTGGTTAATAGAATTACTCAGCAATGAGTTTAATTTTTTAACTGGCCAAGGTCTGTCATTGAGTCAAGGTGTGGTTTCAATTCCTCCGCCTGTACGTGATAAGGATTATGGTGTATTTCCAACATCGAGAGATTGTTTCTGAAAGTCTTAAAATATAAAACACAACTTGGCTATTAAAATTCTAATATATAAATATGTTCTGATTTTGGGTTAAAGACTGAATCCCTCGGCTCTTTTTGAAAGAGTTTCCTAACCACATCTATGTTAAAACTGGGCCTCTTCCAGCTACGCCAGTGTATCTAACTGATTACTTGCGGCCAAATTCCTGAATATTGTGACGCTGTTTCTCTATGTACGAGTGCTGACTGAAACATTTTTCTACATATTCCCCTTCGAGGTGCACACATTTTTGCCAACAATGTTCCAGGGCCTGAAAGCCGGCAGCAAGAAATATTTTCTTCAGTTACTCTAACTGGTCGTTCAAAGCTGACATGTAGTCATCATTATTAGGAACATGACTACCCGGGTAGTGATTTCTTGAATGGTTACTGTTGGTGGCAAATCGTCAAGGCTCTCTTTGCAACGCTTAAATTCCGCAGCCCACTTTTTTACTGATCGGAAGATCAGACCACGTCGGCTTGCATCTGTGGTGGGATTAGTACATGATGGCTACCCTATTGCCTTTTTGTCCATTTTTGGTGATTTCAATGGATAGATTTGGTACGAAGACCAACGACATAACACTAAAGTTGTAGCTCTTATGTCTATGATTCATTCAATGATTGTACTTATTGGTGGCAAAAGTTTGTTTCAACACAATTAACCTAGCCTTTTCAGGTAACCCTCGTATTGAATTGGTTTGGATATTTACAAATAATATTTGTTTTTATTACAGATTACTAGAGTAAGATATAGTTTTAAAAAGAGCAGATAATATGACTAGAAACAAATTGTATGTATTTACAGTCTGTGTATATTGTATACACTTACAACAATTTAATTCAAATTGTTATTGATGCTGTTTACAAATTTAGCGTCCCATACATATTACATGATATTATGAACAGATAGTAATTTAGATAAAATTATTTGCATGTGGAGGAGTAATTAAACAAAAAATACAAGAAAAACAAATTTTAAAAAAGTTCATGTATATAAATAAATAGTCACAGCGTTAAAATTATTTTCATAAAGTTAAAAATTGCAAGTCCTTTAAAGAGCTAATCCCGACAATGATATTATGAACAGATAGTAATTTAGATAAAATTATTTGCATGTGGAGGAGTAATTAAACAAAAAATACAAGAAAAACAAATTTTAAAAAAGTTCATGTATATAAATAAATAGTCACAGCGTTAAAATTATTTTCATAAAGTTAAAAATTGCAAGTCCTTTAAAGAGCTAATCCCGACAATTTTTTGAAGAATATAACTGCTTGATTTTGTGTTAAAATCCCTTAAAATCCCCCACCAAAGGGCCGAGCAACTAACTCAGTCTTCTCTGGAAATTGAGACTGGTGCCCCAAGCTGTATTATGCGGTGTCTACGTAAAACCAGGTTTTCTTTTTAATAAAAAATAATGTGTAGGTGAAATATACATTTTGCTATCAAGTACAGCATATGGGCCATTTACTATATAGACCTCTCAAGGAACGGGAATCGATTATCAGGTCACCAACGAAATAATTAACCCGAAAGCTTAAATCTTAAAATGTCCCCAAATCCATATAATTTGTTTTATATGAAATAGCGAGATAAATTAGAAACGGCTTATTAAGAGTCCTCCCCGATTTTAGAATTTGTCTTATGACTACTATGATAAGCTACACCCTGTCCATCACAAACAATTCGAGTAATACCAGGCTTCCGATTAAACTACAAGATGGGTAAAAAATTGATATTATACAACCTACTTAATGATGCATTATCTAAGACTAGCAGGATACCCGATTTCGACCGGGGCCCAAATTTGCCTTGGGAGCCAAAATTCGCCCGGGGACCCAAATTCGATGGCTGAAAACATTGACGGGGCCAGGATTGGTAATTTGATACCACATTTGACGGTGGATCGCAAGCTGGTCGTTCTTGCTATAATTGTTCAACAATAGATTATGCAAAATGAATATATGGAAAATGTCATTCAAATTGCTTTTTTCTAGGCGAAATTATCGTTGTTCGGGTTTTGACAAGATGTGGCATTGATTGCTTATTATCGTAACAACGGCACTAGTTATTCAAGACTTAGCCTCGCTTCTCCATTTTTAAATTAAATCGTTATAGCTGACGCGTTCTAATCTACTTAAAATCTGAGCCCTCCGATGACGTAGGGAGTTGCTAATGGGATTGTCGGGCTAATAAATGTCTTATTAATAGTTTCTACATCTGAAGATAAAATAAAGAAATGCAATATGTAGATTTAGCTCTCTACTGGTCCACTAAGTACCATGCATTAGTTACCTATGTTTTGTTTATTATTTACAACTTTACACACCCATATTACACTGTCTTCATACTTTTTACTGAAATAAGTCAATCCCGACAAGTAATTATTCAATTAGTACCTGACTGTTGATTGGGTAAGGTCCGGTCGTAATCGTTCCACCTTGGGTGATATCGTGGACAAATGTTTAATGGGAAATTTGAAAAAGGGGCCAAATAATAGACTCGGCTCGCATAGGTAGGGGACGAGAGGAGCAGCGTCCACGGTAAATGTCACCCAAAGAAGTTGCTACCGGCACAATTAATAGGGAGACCGGAGCAATCATGGTAATTGTGCGCAATCGGGCCCGCGTTGCCATCACGGATATAGACATGGCAAGGTTTGGGGGCGTTTTGAAAAGTGGACCATGAAAAATTTGCTTGAACAATAATAATGTAAAATGTTGGGAAAATATATTCTACAAAATTTTATTCTGTGTTGTGCTCTCAAACATTTCATCTCAGACCCCCTGAGATCCAAAGGTATTAGACTTAGTAAAAAATCAAAACAAACAATCATTAATTTCTTCTCAGACCCCTTATATACCTGTGTGGTACCACATTCCACAAGATTTTCGACTTAGAATAATTTTGATAGTGTTATGGGTCTGTGGTGTTTTTTACCACCAGAGTTCCACAAGATATTGGACTTAAAAAAAAATCATTTTTTTTTCCAAAATTTCTTCTCAGACCCTCTATATGCCTGTGTGGTACCACATTCCACAAGATTTTCGACTTAGAATAATTTTGATAGTGTTATGGGTCTGTGGTGTTTTTTACCACAAGAGTTCCACAAGATATTGGACTTAGAAAAAAATCATTTTTTTTTCCAAAATTTCTTCTCAGGACTTCTTTGGCGTCATTTGGGACTCAACACAAACGACATTTTTTTTTTCCAAAATTTCTTCTCAGACCCTCTATATGCCTGTGTGGTACCACATTCCACAAGATTTTCGACTCAGAAAAAAAAGTGTTATGGGTCTGTGGTGTTTTTTACCACAAGAGTTCCACAAGATATTGGACTTAGAAAAAAATCATTTTTTTTTTCCAAAATTTCTTCTCAGACCCTCTATATGTCTGTGTGGTACCACATTCCACAAGATTTTCGACTTAGAATAATTTTGATAGTGTTATGGGTCTGTGGTGTTTTTTACCACAAGAGTTCCACAAGATATTGGACTTAGAAAAAAAACAAATTTTCTCCAAAATTATTTCTCAGACCCAAAATTTCTTCTCAGACCTTCTATATTCCTGTGTGGTACCACATTCCACAAGATTTTCGACTTAGAATAATTTTGATAGTGTTATGGGTCTGTGGTGTTTTTTACCACAAGAGTTCCACAAGATATTGGACTTAGAAAAAAATCATTTTTTTTTTCCAAAATTTCTTCTCAGACCCTCTATATGCCTGTGTGGTACCACATTCCACAGGATTTTCGACTTAGAATAATTTTGATAGTGTTATGGGTCTGTGGTGTTTTTTACCACAAGAGTTCCACAAGATACTGGACTTAAAAATAATTTTTTTTTTTTCTTCAAAATTTCTTCTCAGACCCTCTATATGTCTGTGTTGTACCACATTCCACAAGATTTTCGCCCTATATGCCTGTGTGGTACCACATCCCACAGGCTTTTCGACTGTCGACAATAATTTATAATGATACTATAATACTAACAATAATAATAAAAACTTTAGTTTTTGGTGGAGCATATTTATTGTCCCCCTACTAGCAACTACACAGTAACAATATTTATACATATTTACAAAGTACATATATATAATCATATAGCATAAGTTTTTTTAAGGAGAAATATCAAATGAATAAATAAATGAACAAATTGTGATATTGTGGGTAAGACAGAGCAGTTCTTTGGTAGATGCTTGTCTTTTTTTTCTTAATATTTATTGGAAAGGGGGTTATATATATTAAAAATACATCCCTAACAATTGGCAATTAGCCTCATTTATTTATTAATGTTCTTTAATCTATCTCATGATAATCTTCCATTCATTGTTCCCATTTGGTTACAAGGAATAAACAATTATCAATGAATATATTGCTTATAATGTGGTCGTTGAATTCGAAAGATGACGTGCTCTAATTTTAGTAAACTAAACTTTAAAAAAACAAAACATATATACATTATTTACATTTAAAATGGCTATCTAGGTGGACTTGCAGTGACGTCTATTGGGCAATAAGGGACGCCTTCCTTTCCGATAACACTGTGTCACATATTCATTTCTTCTTTTTACCAGCCTATGTAAGTAAAAAAGGTGGTGAGTTTTGGACATTGCGCACACAATCTTCTTAAATCTGCTTAACCAGGAGAAAGTTTGTTCTGCTGCCATTGTATTTTTATTAGTTAAATCGGGGTACATTTCATTAAATCGATCAGGGTGTAGCACTGATTGGCATTCTGGGTTTTTATGGTTTGCTATATGTAGACAGTCTATTATTTTATTAATTTTTTTCCACATTTTATCAAACGGTTTGGGGAGTGGCAGTTTGCAGTTCGCTGCTCTCAGTTTTTTTAAATTACACATGTTGTCATAAGCTAGAAACAACCCACCCCACATTGCTTTTGGTATATTGCGGACCGTTAGGTACAACCAAGACAGTATGAATATAAACACTTGCCCCATAGATTCAGACCTGAAAAATCAAGGAAAGGTATATTAGACATTCATCTCAAAATAGTTTATATCCGTTTCAGGATTACACTGCGATATGGCATTTATTTAAGATAATGGGATATGATTAAATCTGATAGACCACATACTAAGACAGCATGAAAATGAAAATCCTATTGCAACGCAATAATCTACAAAAATATTTAAAAAATTTAAGTGGAACCTACCGATATAGGGGGGTCCACATATCTATGTGACCACCGCCCCGAATGACAAACTGGTGCCCTCGCGATAATTTTCGTAGAACACGCCTTTCACCTAAATCCTTTGAGCAAGCATTATCTCTCTGGACATCAGGGGCACATGCCGAACTAATTTCTGGTATCGACTTCGACTGGTCGGATACAAATTCAAGTCCACCTAAAATTAAATGACAAATTAAAGTTATTTAAACATACATTATGCAAGAGCAAAATCTGTCTATTACAATTCTTTCTTTCGGCCTGAAATGTTAAATTATTAATTATCCAGACCATTATAGACTCACGATGTCTAGGGAAGCCTTCAATGTTGGCTGAATTGCAATCATATATGCTGCTGCTTAACGCTCATTGATAATTAAATTTAAAACTTGATAACTGAGACTATGCTGTTTATCTCACTGACTTTAGTAATGATGGCCGAGGCAGGCGGAAATTTGAACCGGTTCACAGTAGATCAATTTGATAATACTGATATGTATTAATGGTTACTATCAATATTATATGCTTTGATTCAGTTGAATTATTATTATCTGATAATTACCTTGTGTTTCAATCACAGACTGACCTTGATTAGGAGCAGTCTTTAGATTGCAAAATACTCTACTTATTTTTGACTGGGCATCCTCTGAGAGTGGCTGATTTTCAATGTCTTCGTCGATAACGGCTGATTCTTAAAGAATAATTAGATAAATTATTTCAACGTATAATAAATTGCAGAAATATATAGCAGGAACTTACTAATTTAAACATTGATTTTGATATCAACAACATGTAACTAGGTGCTCTCCGAGACTTAGTCTAAAAAATTTGTGTAAAGCCTACCTCTGATTACACCTGCATATTTAAGAAAGCCTTTTAAGGATGTCGGAATTTTAGATTTTTCCATTAATTTAAAATGATCAGGACAAAATGCAGATCCAGGTTCCGGCTCTTCCGTGCAGACATCCGGAAAATTAATTAGTGGTACACCATCTACTGTATTCTGGAATATATTTGATTGGCAATGTTCAAAAAAAAAAAAAAAATTATTTTCATTATTTATATTATTTTTTTTCTAACGATTTATGTCCTTAAAGTAAACAGAACGATGGCCACTTACCTGTTTGTGAAACATACAATGGGCAAATTGCAGTTTCCAAAGACCATCCGTTACCCACAATTTTCCGCAGCCTGAAATACATCAAAAACATCATTCATTGTCCATTTCAGGTTATTTATGTTTTTATTGTGTCTGTTGTCGACCAGACAAGCATTATATTGTAATGTTTATAGTCAATTAATATCTATATGTTCTATACATGGACATGGAAATAGCAGAAATTTACATGGTTTGATAGAAGACTAAACACACACATACCCCTGGCTTTACACTCTTCAGTGCAGTCAATTGCTGCATGATTGTACAGACTTTTACACCTATCGGTCTCTATCTTCCGCATACATAGTTCTCTATCATTCCTATTAAAAAAAACAACGTCTTTTTTCTCTTCTCGTAATTCCTCTTCTAATTCTCCCCACCAAAAACAATTAGCCACCAATTTTCTATCTATCAAATCTGTCAATACAAAACAGATATTATATGAATATTGAATTGTTTCATATGTACAGGATAAACTTTAAATACCAATTTTTAATAGAAACATGCAGTTATCGTCTGTAACATTTAATATTACATATCATGTTGGTTAATAATAAAATTTGCATCAGCGCCATGAATAGTAATCGCAAAATACACCAAGACGAATAACATACCTTGGGAACCGTTCAGCATTCCAAAGCCATCACTTAATGATTCGGCAAAGCCTTCAAATGACACCCAACAGTGTTGACTGAAACAGGAATTGAAAATACAAGAATTGAATATAGACCATTATGGTCAAGCATGAGGTATACTTGTAGGTAATGTATTTAACTTTAGTGGATAGATTTAATAAAAGGTTCTAGTATATATAATTTTGTCATAGCTTACCGCCTTCAGACAATACGGAATCGGTCATTAATAAGAGTTGAGAGTTGTACATTCAGATCTTGCAGTATCGTGAAACAAAGTAGTGGCGCTTTACCGTTGTGCAAATTACATATAGAAGAAAGCCATATATGGCTACAAATTTCGTTTAAGATATGGCTGACCAGTAAATTAGCAATGTAAACCAAACCTACTTACGCTAAAGCCCACTGAAAAATACCATGTCTGACTCGCATTGGTCATACTTTTTTAACTCATATTTTCATTTTAAAGCGAGAGCCTTAACCAGAATGTGAACACTGTCATGTTCCCTTGACAGTTAAGCACATTTTGATTGAGTGCAAGCATCTCAAGGATGTTAGATCGCATTTTTACCGTTGTCAGTCATTGCATCCCATGTTTGCCCAACCGGGTTTATATGGTAAAGTGTTGGACTTTTTAAAAGAGACAGGATTTTATTATAAATTTTAATTATGTATATATATATATGTGTGTCATTTCTTTTTTGTATTTAATACTTATATGCATAAAGGTTGTATTTTACAAACTGTGATATTGTTTTTATTTATGCATATAATGTTTTTCTGTGATATCATATAGCCTGTCTCGTAATATTCACCATATGCCTGGCGCAATATAGCCCGGTTGGAGCGGACGTGCCATAAAACCACATTTCATTTCATTTACCATGTCTGATATTAAATAATATGACTGCACCACAAAAAATGATTTATTTTTCTCAAATGTTGTGGATTGTGGGTTCACACAGACATACATGAATATAGGGGGTCTGAGAAGAAATTTGAAAAAAAAAGATTTTATCTAAAAAAATACCACAGTCCCAAAATTCTGTATCAAATTATTCTAAGTCGAAAATCTTGTGGTACAAAACAGGCATATAGGGGGTCTGAGAGAAATTTTTTGAAATATGTGGAACTGTTGTGGTAAAAAACACCACAGACCCAAAACTACTAGCAACTACACAGTAACAATATTTATACATATTTACAAAGTGCATACCGGTATATATAATCATGTAGCATAAGTTTTGGAGAAAAAAAATATGTGGAACTCTTGTGGTAAAAAACACCACATAACCATAACACTCTAAAATTATTCTAAGTCGAAAATCTTGTGGAATGTGGTACCACACAGACATATAGAGGGTCTGAGAAGAAATTTTGAAAATTATTCTAAGTCGAAAATCTTGTGGAATGTGGTACCACACAGGAATATAGAAGGTCTGAGAAGAAATTTTGGAAAAAAAAATGATTTTTTTCTAAGTCCAATATCTTGTGGAACTCTTGTGGTAAAAAACACCACAGACCCATAACACTATCAAAATTATTCTAAGTCGAAAATCTTGTGGAATGTGGTACCACACAGGCATATAGAGGGTCTGAGAAGAAATTTTGGAAAAAAAAAATGATTTTTTTCTAAGTCCAATATCTTGTGGAACTCTTGTGGTAAAAAAACACCACAGACCCATAACACTATCAAAATTATTCTAAGTCGAAAATCTTGTGGAATGTGGTACCACACAGACATATAGAGGGTCTGAGAAGAAATTTTGAAGAAAAAAAAAAAATTATTTTTAAGTCCAGTATCTTGTGGAACTCTTGTGGTAAAAAACACCACAGACCCATAACACTATCAAAATTATTCTAAGTCGAAAATCCTGTGGAATGTGGTACAACACAGGCATATAGAGGGTCTGAGAAGAAATTTTGGAAAAAAAAAATGATTTTTTTCTAAGTCCAATATCTTGTGGAACTCTTGTGGTAAAAAACACCACAGACCCATAACACTATCAAAATTATTCTAAGTCGAAAATCTTGTGGAATGTGGTACCACACAGGAATATAGAAGGTCTGAGAAGAAATTTTGGAAAAAAAAAAATGATTTTTTTCTAAGTCCAATATCTTGTGGAACTCTTGTGGTAAAAAACAACACAGACCCATAACACTGTCAAAATTATTCTAAGTCGAAAATCTTGTGGAATGTGGTACCACACAGGCATATAGAGGGTCTGAGAAATAATTTTGGAGAAAATTTGTTTTTTTTCTAAGTCCAATATCTTGTGGAATTGTTGTGGTAAAAAACACCACAGACCCATAACACTGTCAAAATTATTCTAAGTCGAAAATCTTGTGGAATGTGGTACCACACAGGCATATAGAGGGTCTGAGAAATAATTTTGGAGAAAATTTGTTTTTTTTCTAAGTCCAATATCTTGTGGAATTGTTGTGGTAAAAAACACCACAGACCCATAACACTGTCAAAATTATTCTAAGTCGAAAATCTTGTGGAATGTGGTACCACACAGGCATATAGAGGGTCTGAGAAATAATTTTGGAGAAAATTTGTTTTTTTTCTAAGTCCAATATCTTGTGGAATTGTTGTGGTGAAAAACACCACAGACCCATAACACTGTCAAAATTATTCTAAGTCGAAAATCTTGTGCAATGTGGTACCACACAGGCATATAGAGGGTCTGAGAAGAAATTTTGGAAAAAAAAATGATTTTTTTCTAAGTCCAATATCTTGTGGAACTCTTGTGGTAAAAAACACCACAGACCCATAACACTATCAAAATTATTCTAAGTCGAAAATCTTGTGGAATGTGGTACCACACAGGAATATAGAAGGTCTGAGAAGAAATTTTGGAAAAAAAAAAATGATTTTTTTCTAAGTCCAATATCTTGTGTTGTGGAACTCTTGTGGTAAAAAACACCACAGACCCATAACACTATCAAAATTATTCTAAGTCGAAAATCTTGTGGAATGTGGTACCACACAGGCATATAGAGGGTCTGAGAAGAAATTTTGGAAAAAAAAAAATGATTTTTTTCTAAGTCCAATATCTTGTGGAACTCTTGTGGTAAAAAACAACACAGACCCATAACACTGTCAAAATTATTCTAAGTCGAAAATCTTGTGGAATGTGGTACCACACAGGCATATAGAGGGTCTGAGAAATAATTTTGGAGAAAATTTGTTTTTTTTCTAAGTCCAATATCTTGTGGAATTGTTGTGGTAAAAAACACCACAGACCCATAACACTGTCAAAATTATTCTAAGTCGAAAATCTTGTGGAATGTGGTACCACACAGGCATATAGAGGGTCTGAGAAATAATTTTGGAGAAAATTTGTTTTTTTTCTAAGTCCAATATCTTGTGGAATTGTTGTGGTAAAAAACACCACAGACCCATAACACTGTCAAAATTATTCTAAGTCGAAAATCTTGTGGAATGTGGTACCACACAGGCATATAGAGGGTCTGAGAAATAATTTTGGAGAAAATTTGTTTTTTTTCTAAGTCCAATATCTTGTGGAATTGTTGTGGTAAAAAACACCACAGACCCATAACACTGTCAAAATTATTCTAAGTCGAAAATCTTGTGGAATGTGGTACCACACAGGCATATAGAGGGTCTGAGAAATAATTTTGGAGAAAATTTGTTTTTTTTCTAAGTCCAATATCTTGTGGAATTGTTGTGGTGAAAAACACCACAGACCCATAACACTGTCAAAATTATTCTAAGTCGAAAATCTTGTGCAATGTGGTACCACACAGGCATATAGAGGGTCTGAGAAGAAATTTTGGAAAAAAAAAATGATTTTTTTCTAAGTCCAATATCTTGTGGAACTCTTGTGGTAAAAAACACCACAGACCCATAACACTATCAAAATTATTCTAAGTCGAAAATCTTGTGGAATGTGGTACCACACAGGAATATAGAAGGTCTGAGAAGAAATTTTGGAAAAAAAAAAATGATTTTTTTCTAAGTCCAATATCTTGTGTTGTGGAACTCTTGTGGTAAAAAACACCACAGACCCATAACACTATCAAAATTATTCTAAGTCGAAAATCTTGTGGAATGTGGTACCACACAGGCATATAGAGGGTCTGAGAAGAAATTTTGGAAAAAAAAAAATGATTTTTTTCTAAGTCCAATATCTTGTGGAACTCTTGTGGTAAAAAACAACACAGACCCATAACACTGTCAAAATTATTCTAAGTCGAAAATCTTGTGGAATGTGGTACCACACAGGCATATAGAGGGTCTGAGAAATAATTTTGGAGAAAATTTGTTTTTTTTCTAAGTCCAATATCTTGTGGAATTGTTGTGGTAAAAAACACCACAGACCCATAACACTGTCAAAATTATTCTAAGTCGAAAATCTTGTGCAATGTGGTACCACACAGGCATATAGAGGGTCTGAGAAATAATTTTGGAGAAAATTTGTTTTTTTTCTAAGTCCAATATCTTGTGGAATTGTTGTGGTGAAAAACACCACAGACCCATAACACTGTCAAAATTATTCTAAGTCGAAAATCTTGTGCAATGTGGTACCATATAGAGGGTCTGAGAAATAATTTTGGAGAAAATTTGTTTTTTTTCTAAGTCCAATATCATGTGGAATTGTTGTGGTGAAAAGCTCCACACAAATGCCCCCAAACCTTGCAGAGACAGGATTGGCATGGAGAGTACATCCCGTTATAATCGAAACATTAAGAAGGATTTTAGAGTGTCGGACATATAAACAGCAAAATATTATCGACTAATTTCATCAAATTTAAAATTGTTATTCAGTGTATATAATAAACACTTTCTGTAAGTATATATAATTATGTTTGGTCATTTTATGTGCTCTTAAACTAGAGTGATTTTCTACATTGATGTATGTATCCCAATATTACTTTAATTATAATGGACGTTCACTGCAAATAAGATAGGTGTATTTTATTTGTAAACTTATACTTACATAAAGTAAATATAATATTTAAATACATACATTACATTTTTATACGCCCACATTTTCATGTGGACGTATATTGTCGTCGCCCCTGTTCGTCCGTCCGTCCGTCCATCCACAATTATTTGTGAACAGTCTACAGGTCACAATTTTTATCCGATTTCAATGAAACTTAAAACATAGGTTTATCACCCTAAGATCGCGGTTCCTTTCGATATTGGCATGTATCGGACTGTAACTTCATGGGTTATAGCCCCTGGTTGTACGAAAAATCACGTTTTTTGCTTGTGAACAGTGTAGAGGGCACAATTTTGAACCGATTTTGATGAAACTTGACATGCATGTTTATAACCCAAAGATCTTGGTTCCTTTCGATATTTGCGCCCGTCGAATCGTAACTTCCTGAATTATGGCCCCTGATTGTCCGAAAAATCGCCCTTTTTAGCATGTTGTCCCTCTGGGGGTCAATATTATTATCCGATTTATAAAACCGTTTCATTATATCACCGTTACATGGTAATGAAGGTTGAGTTCGAATATCGTGAAAATCAGACCAAAATTGACGGACAAAATGGCCGCCGTTTGTACGCGAATAGTGTGAAAATATGTTTTATCAAGGTTGTGGACCCAGTAGAGGTCACAATTTTAATTCGATTTTGATGAAACTTGACATGTTTGTTTATAACCCAAAGATCTTGGTTCCTGTCGATATTTGCGCATATCGAATTGTAACTTCCTGAATCATGGCCCCTGATTGTACGAAAAATTGCCTTTATTAGCTTGTGGTCTCTCTAGAGGTCACAATTATTGCCTGATTTAAAAAAACGTTTGATTATAAAAACCAAACAAATTCTAATAATTTTCTGATAATTCCTTAATATGCGACAACTCTTGTTGACTGCTCGGACGATTTAGCTGCTGTGTGGGCGTATGTTTCGTTGCCTGGCAACCTATGTTTTATCATTAGCTATCACAAGGGGTTGTTCGTTACTAAGTTGGGAATGATATGGTGATTTAATTCCAAGAAGTGGGTCGAATTTTAATTCTTTGAAAAAAACACCTTCAAACCGAGGCTACAGAGAATTTGTTACTAAAAAAACAAAAAATGGCTCATGGCAGCCATCTTGACTGTTTAAATATTCCCAAGGGTGCGAAGGTGTCATGATCCGGATTCTGAATCTACACACACTGAAGAGGTGGTCTATATTTCCAGGTTTGTCGACCTACTGCCGGACTAAAGGGGCACGGCAATTGGTTAGCATGATATTCTATCTATCACACTATTCAATCGTTTTTAGTCAGTCTCAAATAGGATGTTTATCCCGATATTTTATTAGATTGTTAAACGACACCTTAACATTGCACAAATGATGAACAGAAATATCTATTCATATTTTTCACATTTGGATAGGAACCACCCTAGCTGTCGAAATTGTATGGGAATTGAATTACCAAATTTGGAAAAAAAGAGAGAAGATGAGCTAAGACGAGAGTTGGAAGATGAGCGAAGACGAATACGAGAGTCACAAGATGAGCTTAGACGAGAGTTGGAAAATGAGCGAAGACGAAGACGAGAGTTGGAAAACAAATCAATTTTCAGTGGAATGTGGAGTAAACTCTTTTAGGAACCAAGGTAACGTATTGATTCTATAAAATGAAGGTTCATTGCAGTTCTGTTTAATAATTTTTACAATACATGAAACGATTGATTGTTAACTGTGTCTTAAATGAGAGATGAATTGTTCATCTTTGAAACGATTCGGATTTAAAAAAACCTTTGATCAAAAGATGATAAAAACATCTGATTTTTACCTACATTCTGTTCCTGTACTGCTGTTGAACGGGGATTGTAAATATCTTGAAATTTGTTTATGTGTAGTGTTCAAATGTTATCAAAAGGGAAAATTGTTTATAAAGGTGATTTAAATGCAGTTCAGGATAAAATTGCTCTGATAGATCTAAACCCAAAATAATCTTTGTTTCTAAGAAATCTTTATTTGTATATTTAACTATATTTGATATATGGCTTTGTTTTCAGGAAGTGGTGAACTGTCCAGATGTAAAATACTCGGTCTTTAAATATTTGGTTATACCGTTTCAACTTAAAAGGAATTATTATTCTAGCCAAGACAATAGCTCTACAGAATTGTTTTAAATTACTGCATGAAATCTCACCAACAACATAATATGAATTCACCGTTTTATTTTGTATACTAAATTGTGATGTTGTTAGTTTACATGTCAGCCAATATGTTATTATATTTTCTTTATGATATACCAACACGCTTTGCTTTGTTTTCAGTAGTAGGCTTGTTATTATATTGTTTTCAGTAGTAGGCCTGTTATTATATTGTTTTCAGTAGTAGGCCTGTTATTTTATTGCATATTTCCGTGCTAAGTATAGTAATTACTGTGTGATGATTTTCACACGGGCTACGAATGCAACGAATCGTCCCGAATTCAAACTTTTTTCCGATTCGTAGATAAATCGTAAGCGGTTTTTGAAGTTGGTAAGCGATTCTTAATTGATTCTTACACATTCACATTGTTCAAAGGAGTTTGTAGTTTGTCCAAGAAAGTTTTTGTTATGTTATGTTCCGACTATTCGTGCTACGATTGAAATGGTGGAGTAATCGTGGTGATCGTATCAGGTCTTATCTTATACTGAGGTCAGTCGTAGCAGTGGTGGTGATCGTATTGAAACGTATCTGGATGTACTTGATCGTGGAATCAATATCGACAATCCTATCGTAACACAACGCACGACAGTGGAAACTTAGCATTTATTCGTAACGTGTTTTTATAGGGAGTTTTATATTGTTCTTTTTTTATATTGTTCTCATTTTTCTATATTGTTCTTTACTTTTCTATATTGTTCTTAATTTGTCTATATTGTTCTTAATTTGTCTATATTGTTCCTAATTCTTCTATTTTGTTCTTAATTTGTCTATATTGTTTTTAATTTGTCTATATTGTTCTTATTTTTCTATTCTTATTTTTCTATATTGTTCTGTAATATCCTTATTTTTTCTATAATGTTTTTATTTTCCAGTAGTTTTATGTTGTTCTTATTTTATGTATTGTTCTTATTTTCTCTACATTGCTTATGTATTCTATATTGTACCTTTTTTTTCTATATTGCTCTTATTTTTTCTATATTGCTCTTATTCTTTTCTATGGTGGACTTATTTTTTTCTATATTGCTATCATTCTTTCTATAATGCTCTTATTTTTTATAAATAGTACTTATATTTCTAAAGAAAGTGTAGGTTTTGGGGTTTTTCCTAACGTAAGAGTAAGTTTCATAGATACTATATTGTTCTTATTAATCTATAGTATTCTTTTCTTCCTGTCGTAGGTTTGATATTGCTCTTTTTCATCCATATTGTTCTTTATTCCTATAGTAGGTCTTATTTTGTTTTTATTCATCCATATTTCTGTTTATTCCTACAGTAGGTTTTATATTGTTCTCATTAATCTATATTGTTCTTTATTCCCTTAGTAGGTTTTATATTGTTCTCATTAATCTATATTGTTCTTTATTTCTATAGTAGGTTTATTATTGTTCTTATTAATCTATGTTGTTCTTTATTTCTATAGTAGGTTTAATATTGTTCTTTTTAATCTATATTGTTCTTTATTTCTACAGTAGGTTTGATATTGTTCTTATTAATCTATATTGTTCTTTATTTCTATCGTAAGTTAAATATTGTTCTTTTTAATCTATATTGTTCTTTCCCCTAGTAGTTTGTATACAATAATTTTCGTATTAACGTCGTTCTTTTCTTCTATAGTTTTCTTATTTTCCATAATGTTTCATCTGTTTATTTGTTTCTTAAGATTTGTTTAAATTTGTAGCTTGTACCTTATACTATTTTTCTTTTGATTTTTTATATAGGCTCGAATATGAAAGTATATTGTCAACCGTCTGCTCGTCACTCCATCCAACTGTTCGTTCCTTTAGAGGTCTTATTATATAAAATCGTTGCGTGCTAAGATTAAAATTATTCAGGGAATCGGGGCTTGCTTGGGAGATGATTATCTCTAATGGTTTGTAAGATTTTGGGAGATAGATACATGAAGTTTTAGGAGTCCCAAAATCGAGCACCACTTTATGTAATGGACTGAGAAGCGTCATTCAGACATTGGTATGTATATCAAACAATTGGGCAAATACATTGTATACCACTAGATAGATATGGTATATATGAAATGACAAACGTGACTTTCAGAGTCTGACACGCGGGAAAACTATATTTTCAAATTATCTTTTGTTATTATTATTATTATGTATATTATTAATCCCGCCGCCTGAATCACCGCCCACTTAAATTTTCACTTATTGATTCGATGAATCACATGACCGAACATAACAGACCGTGAAGCAACCTGTCGGTGTACAGGCGTTAACTCTACAATAATCGTTCTCTTTCCAATAGCACGAGATTATTATATGAACTAATATATTAATAAACTACACCGATACTTGCATTTTATAGCATTTGTGCTATGTCATTAAAAATACCGTAAAGCATTCATTATTCATTTCCTGGTCGACTTGGACTGTTATAAATACCCAACTTTTATAATCCGCAGTATACCCAACTAATTCAGATTTATAGGTTCTGGGAAATGATGAAAACAAAATTAGAGTCGGTAATTTATGGTCTTCTGGAACAACAAGAATAAATACTTTATATGAAAATTTGCGAAGTGATATCAGGTGGTGGCACATTGAATTTCTTACGACGTAGCTGTTAGGGGACGGGTTTTTTTTTCATGTTTAGGATGTGGTACTAATATTATATTTGTAAACACAGAGGCGGGTTAGCGATTACAAGGTGGTGGACCAGACCAACGTTTGGGGCCAATTAAAATCATACATTAAAGATAATAAACTTTCACTTTACTAATCAATCACCTTTACGTAAATATAAAAAGCTGGACAAATAAAACCAATTCATAACAAAACACAACACAATTACTTCTCTATAGTTTATAGTATTTCTAGATGTCATTTAAAGAATTAAAATAAAACCAAAATACGAAGCTAAAATATCACATTATTAACAAGGTTTTTGAAACATCTTAAAACAATACAAGGGAAAGAAAGGGTGAAATCACCTTTATTCCATTCATTGCATTGAACTTTACACAAGACAATGCGTTGATTTGTTTTCTGGAAATAGGGAAAAAAATTGTTTAGTACAAATTTAACGTCCTTTATGTACAGATGGAATTGATTTATAGAGTATTTCAATGTGATAGAAAGAAAATAGGTAAAACTTAAGAAGGTTCTGGTATATAAAAATGTCAAAAACACGGAGTTAATCTGATTGATGTTTGGATCAGCTCACTTTTTATGGTCTTTCAAACATATACCTTGACCGTAATGAATTCCAACCAGTCAAAACCACTTTCTTTCGTTGGAAGTGTCAGTAATTCGCCTCTGTGTTACCAATTTAATTTTTATTTTCTTCCCTTACAAGCCATATTTCTATTTTCACTGATATTTAAATTATAATTATTCTGACGTTGAAACTAAATCTGCAGTAATATTAAAATTATATTTTGATAATAGTAAATTTGTAACTGTTTTCCCAAATGTATATATTTTAATTATGGTAAAATTTTACCTGTTAAGTTATATTTTGATAACAGTTAATCTGTAACTCTGTTCTGATATTTAAAATATTCTTTGACTACAATAATTTTGACATAATTTGATCAAATAAAATAATTGTACCACATGTATAACATTTTTCTTGATTGGTTAAAATCTTATTGTGTCAACCTGAACCTAGAGGCTAAGCAATGCCCTGCATACAGGGAACCGTAAAAGAACTCATGATAGTCATGATTGTTGGAATTAGAGTATTGCGTAGTGCCGCTGTCCGGGCAGAATTACCCTCATAGCACACTGTATGGTGTATGTCCGTCTTCGTTAGCCCAGTCGGTGCATTACAACACAGATACTATTCATTGTGTTTTACTTGTCTTTACTACACTGGGTTCTGGAAGAGTTGTTATATAACCCACCTCCGTGCATTTATACCCGGACACAACGTAAGTAATAAAGAGTCACCTTTTACAATTTGACATGCTGAAGGGATACAATGGAGGACAAAACGGCGTTGGTACATATTTATAACGAGAGAGAGTGAGGGGGAGTGTTAACGTCCACTCGACAAACACTGGGTTATTTCGAGACTAACATATGATTCAGTTCCATTTCAATTATTCGCCTCCCCTGTTAAACCCCCATCGACTGTATTTCTATGGTAAGGGAGTTAAAAAAGTTTTATTAGTCAGAAATCGCTTAGAAACCATATCCGACTATCTAGACCTCCAAGAGCTTCTGGGGTTTATAGATCTAGGATGGTACCCCCCCCCATCACCCCATCACCGTACTTCCAACTTTAAATTTACCTATTTTATCCACACCTTTGGTATAAATCACACGACATCTTACAGATGTATATCTTTATAGTCGTCATATATGTAATGATCGTTACTATGGAAACAGTTTTATATAAACAGTTTTACTTGCTACTGGGTCCTATTCACTTATATTCTCTTAAATGATAGTTTCTTTAAAGGACAATTAATTTCCTGTCTTGCATATTGCGTATTAATAGGTAAAATTTATTCGGGTAGAAATACAGGCAATGTACCGCCAACGCCAGACCTTTTGCTGTGACTCTATTTCTATGAATTTCTCAAATGATACATTAATAAATAACAATGAATGATTTGTACATTCTAACTTAAAAGTCAAAAGACCTTGCGTATTGCTAATATGTTGTAAATTGTTATACATTGTTAAAATATTAAAGTTTACAATATTCATCATTATACCACTACTTCAAAAACTGCAATTGTTATCGATTGAAGTTGATTTTTTTAAAAAAACATCTAGCAAAGGGCAACAGATACACAGGTGAATTTCTGCTGACTAATAATTCCTTCAAAGTCCACGAGTTGGTATGTGAGACTGTGAGAGGATATCTGACAATATTGAATGTCACTAGATATAAAAGCACGAGATAAATAGAAATAGTTCGTATATTCGCTTTATTTTTATTCATTCTATACGGACTAAGACTGGTAATTATTTCCCCTTATTTCATGAATGTAGTGCGATTAATAGACAATTTTTTCCTTATTGTTTTTCTCCCCTCTTCCTGCATTTGTGGGTTGACTTTGTAGTCTAGAA
Source organism: Patella ulyssiponensis (assembly GCA_963678685.1). Classification (NCBI taxonomy): domain Eukaryota; kingdom Metazoa; phylum Mollusca; class Gastropoda; family Patellidae; genus Patella; species Patella ulyssiponensis. The sequence continues at coordinate 78,848,734 of OY783230.1, forward strand.
ATGGAGAAAACGGATCACATTTGCAATTTCATAGCAGTTTTGGGTAATACTGATATTACAACGTAGGGGTAAGGGGTGTAAAGTGTCTTTCTGCAGAGCAATCATTGTGTTGGAAGTGAGATTTTCACCCCAGTCAACTTCAAATCTCCGTAGCAACAAAATCTAAACGGTCAACCCCCTACAAAATTATGATAAGGAGATTGCCAAATGTGGTCCCCAATTGTGCCTTTAAAGATTGGAACCAACGGAATGTTGAGCAAAAAGCTACAACCTGTGATGTTACAGCCATTTAACATTGAAGTCAATGGCTAAATAATTACTAGCCTGAGTTCATACTTAATAATAAATGTATGAAGAAAATTTAATCGTACTCTTTAATTTATATTATACGTTTAGATACGTCAGCTATCTTTGGGCAAGTGTTTCATTGTAATACTAAAGGGGTTATTTTAGTTCTATGAAGGTTGTTCTGTTTAATATAGACTTTCGTTACCTACACACCTACCGTCACCCATTTTATAAAGATTCCAATATATTAACCAGAGCACCTTTCATACACCGAAAATAATCCCGATAGATATATAGTATCACATTAGACACCTTTTCCAGAGGATGTTCACAATCATAGACCCGGAGCAAGAGCCAATTGATACTGTCAAGTAAAAATATAACGCGTTTTCTACATCACACATGAACTGTGCCTTTCGAGATTCGAGCTTGTGATCAGGAACTCCGTAACTCAACCAGAAACCTACAAAAAACAAATAAATATTTCTGATTAATGAAATAAATATTTCTGATCGATGAAATAAATACTGCTGATTAATCAAATGATACCATGTAATAAAATGGATTACCATAATCAAGGCAGTTAACTCTAAAATAAGTTATCCGAAATTAATATAAAATGACTATCAGATGTGACGAGAAATGATTCCCGTTGGAGAAAGCAGGAATCATGGTGAAAAATAGCCTTAGAATTTAGGTCGTGAAGGTGGTATTTCCATATTGCTGCTTGAGTTTATCAAAATGGCGATATTCTTTATTGTAGACTATCGTATATTTTAAGGCAGGGTTATTCAAAGCTGGTGATAAAAAGATGGGACCTGTATCAGGATCATGGTGGATCACAATCCAATTAAAACACAGATCCTATTTCGTTTCGTTTTTATAGTTTAAAATTATTTTGTTTTACTTGTCTTTACTACATTAGGATCTGGAAGAGTTGTTATATTACCCGCGTTCTGCTTGATGTGAGTGATTAGCCAATGAACCCTCAATGGCTAATCAAATGTCTAACGTCATAGCGTCAAAAGCCACACGTATTACCCGTGACCCAACCCCTGACCCAACCTTCCACTACACCTGATCTGGTCTTCATGTAGTTCAAACCATCGAAATTATGAAAATCGAAATATCGATCTGTATTGGAATCAGATGGAGTGGATCAAGTACAAAATTGTCAAGTTTGAATTTAAAGACTCACCAACTATCATCGGTCCAACCTGGATAATAATTAAAGACTCACCATATATTATTAGGTAAACAATACCAATTATCAGGTTAAGAATACCAATTATCAGCTGAAAAGTTACCATGTACTCTGGATATTTTCTATGCCTAACTCGATACCTTGCAAGAATACCCATCAGACACATAACGACAATTACGATCGGAACAAAAGGGCCGAAACTCCCTGCCGGACAAACTGAAAACCCGTAGAAACCTAGAAAAAGTAACAAAAATACGCAAATAAGTGATCTTCAATTGCTTTGCAGAGTTGAGTTTTCCGGAGAATTTCGTGAATCCTTTTTCTACGAAAATACAACATAACCCTTCCTGGATTGACTCACATATATCTAGTGCTAAAGTACGATTCATTTTGGCTTTTAAAAATGCCGCTGTATTAACCCAAAAGAAAACAAAAGGACTGAGTTTATATTGCAAAAACCATGTAAAAATGCATTTATCTGGAATAAACCAGAGAACTACAAAAGCTAGCATATTTAAATGATAGGCTAGCATACGTCAGATAATTTCAGAGGCACCCCTGAATCCGGGAAATAATGCGACAGTGGCGACAAATCTTGAAAGTGGCCATTTCTTCAATGGCCAGTTGACGTCAGGTGTTAGAACGTCAAACAATTTCAACAATAAGGGCGATAATCCGGACATAATTTCGGAAAACGCTAAAACAATAAGTGTAGTGAGCAAACAGGAGCAACGCCCGGCAACGACAACATTCTGCAGTACGAAGGGCTAAAGAGGTTCTCGCCGAAAGAAATGATATGCAATGAAATGGGGTTTAACGTCCTACTGTTCTGCATCGAACTGGGCTAATGAAGACGGGTATACGCCCGGACAGTGGCACTACGGCCTACTCTTATGTCAAGGGGTCTTTTACATGCATGCCAATGTGTACACGGTACCTGCATCACTGACAACGGGAAAATCTGAATGAACTTTCTCCGCCAATGCATGGATCGAACACCGGACCTCCTGGCTAGCGACCCAGCGTCTTACCCACTTAGCCACCGCGACCCCCTCGCTAAAAGAACAAGTAAATTCGTTTTGATACAGGTATAAAGAATCTACTCCCGCCCCCCTCCCTCTAGGCAGAAATGATGTATCCTCCCTGAAGAAACTTACCGATGGCAAACTGGCTGAGAACACATATCGGTAGAAATATATATACCCAGCAACCTGAAAGGAATCAGGAATCCTAGTACCAAATCAATAATTCATACAACGTTCTTTTAATTTGCGAAAATAGAAATGATATTGGGTTCTGCACCGACTAAGTTAATGGATAGGGGCATAAACCTATTCTTACTGGGTTCTATGATGGAGTGAGGGGGGGGGGGGGTAACGTTGTGTGTGGGTGAGGCAAGAGAAAATATATGAGGTTGGGCAGGCGACCCAACGCCTTGTCACGTACAAGCGTGTATCGGGACCACACAACTTGACTACTGCAAACCTACTGCAAACTGATCCCGCAGTGAATATTCGCTTGGCCGCTACAATCACTGATAAGCATGACATCGACGAGGCTTAATGAGTACGGCATATTAACTTTTTTACTCCGACAAATTAAATTCTCAAACATTTTTTGAAGTAAAAGAAAAAATAAATAAAGACGTTTGAAGTATTTGTAGTTAAAAATATTTCCTATTTAGTGTAAATGGGTATTAAAATGAGTAAAATGCATCAATGAGCCAATGACTACCGCCGCGTGCAGTCAACGCACGTGTTGTGGATAGTCATCTGTTACAGAGATAATTCGTAAGTAATTCTCTGTGAAACAGATTGGACCTACTGATGAAAAACATAAGAAAATGTATAGCCTCTATTACGTCACTTGTTGTCAGACTGACGGATCCATGGACGACATAATAGAGACTTTTGGCAAGCGTAAATTCCTAGTACGTATCGCGTATCCGTATGGATTTTGTGTGTGACGTCATCAATATGTGTGTACTTCTCATACGTGATTCGGCACACGGATACGGCAGCCCGTGTCGGACAGCTTTCATACGAAGACGGTCCGTATTCATTGTCGTCTTTTTAGACGCTGAAATGTTATATCATACCGTTTTTATGAATCTATGTGTATCTTAGAACACGGAGGTGTATATTTGATGGGAATTTAACCATAATAAAGACTATAATTTAATCATTATTTTTGATGAGTTTTTCTCGGAATTTTCATACCTTTCCGATCTGTCTGTCTGCACACTGGTTGATCTACGTGCTAGATTTTGGTAGATATGGTAACTTGCAAATCTAAAAATGATGTGATTCTATGGTAAAGGGGTATAAATGATAAATTAATGAAACCGAAAATTGCTGTCGAGTCGAAGTCAAAAGATTTTTTTTTTTTTAATAAGATGCGACATTAATTTTTTATAATTGCTCATGGTGATAGTGATCTTGGTAGATAACTGCTATCATGCTGTACATAACTAAGCTCAGCTCAGTGACGCATACGTACGCGACGCAAGAATCTGCCCAAACTCTAAAACCACTCTGACGAAACGTGTCATGAATACGATACGGATTCGTGATACGGATAGGGAAATGCCACTTGCAAAAAGGCACTAATTTGAAATGTGGGCGTATGAATGACAATTGGTATTTTAATATCAGAAATGGAAGGAAGTGTACACAAGACATTGTTTTTAAATGGTACTGTAAATAGACTTCCGGTAGTGGCAATAATTGATAGTGGGTGATTCACGATTATCAAGTCGGAGTCTCTATACTTTTCGGCCCACAGGCTTTTCGGTCGATTACAATATACTGGAAGAAAACGTAATACAGAATAAGAAATTTGTGAATTAAAACTGGTTATCTCTACAGCAGATATCCGTTAAATAAATCTGTGAGTTGTTGGTTATCTCTACAGATCGCAAGAGGCGCCCCCACCCTCCTAATTTTCGACAGTGCCCTTTTTTACTACTGAAAGTGCCTTTCAACTAGCTTTTTTGCTCGATTTTGAGGCTCTTTTTCTACGATTTCCGAACGTTTAGACGAAAATATCAGCCAAATAGCTCTTGAATTGACTACAGATGCAAGGAAATGACGGATAATTTTCTTGGGGACCCCACCCCCTCTCCGCCTCCGTGGTCAGTGCCCTTATTTTGCGGCGCCCCCCCTTCCAAAATTCCTAGATCCGCCCCTCTCTCAATGATAACTGTGGTAGCTTTCAAGCCACTCGGACACTATGTCGATCCTAAGACACGTAATCCTAGCTTTTAGACCACTTGGATACCTAACCTACCACACTGAAAAAAAACTTGTGTTGAAACAACATAAACTTGTGTTGTTTTCAACACAAGTTGGGTGTTACTATTTAACAACACAAACTTGTGTTGAAACAACACAAACTTGTGTTAAATGTTGAAACAACACAAGACTTCTTTTAAAATTTAGCAAACAACACAAACTTGTGTTGAAACTTGTGTGAAAAGCTAAACAATACTTGTGTTGAAATTTCTGAAACTTGTGTTGAAATTTCTGAAACTTGTGTTGAAATTTCTGAAACTTGTGTTGAAATTTTTGAAACTTGTGTGGTTCAATACAAACTTGTGTATAACCACCAACCAAAAACTTGTGTTGTATTTTCACCCAATTTGTATCCATTATAGCAAGCTGTCCCTTGCAGTACCCCCACCCCCTTTACTCTGTTTAACCTGTAATGTTTGAATAATGAGGTAACAATAATATTTTTTTTTGTTAAATTATTATTTATTCAAACATGATGAGAAAAAAGTAAATATACATTAGAATGTTAACAGAAAAATAATTATTATACTAACAAAATTGTGTTATATAATGCCCCCCCCCCTTCCCCATTCCAAAATATAAATAAGTTATTTTTTTTTACACTAAAACAAGAACTGAGAAAATAAAAAGATATATACACAGCATTTCTACCCCATACCCCCAAAATATATAATTCAAAAATGTCTAAATTTAATAACATTCAAACCAAGCACTAATAAGATTAATTATGCACTAATATTTTATGACATTTTTACATAAATGGAGCAAAGCATCAAGATTACATAATTTAAAAGAAAGTTGCAAATACATGTATTAAATAATATGTACATAAGCAAGGGAGGGGAGGCATAATGGTTCAATGAGTATAAGACGTTGACCGAGAATTTTCAGCTAGATTTTAGGTCATAAGTCCATCATGTCAGTAGTGTAGGACATGGCAAGGTATAATTGGACACAAGCTCGGAATCGACCCCCCCCCCTCCCCATTGTGTTCACTTTAAGGGCCCTAGACAACTGAATTGTTTGACTCAATGACAAGACCTTCTGATCCAATGTGGGTGTGTTTACCATTTGCGCCCCCTCTCGGGATCCCTTGACAGTTGAAATATTTGATATAAGAGTAGGTTAGTTGTAGGACAGGGTCACCCTAATAACACAGAAAAGTAGAACCGGAAAGTCACCTTAATGCAATTCAAGGCTGGGTATATTTGATCTACATTTGGTTTCTAAATATTGCCTATTAAATACTTTATGATTTCCGACCATATTTCTAAGTGAGTTATAATGTCACTTTACTGTCTATATGATACATAAATTTGTAAAGAGAATTAAAATCTGATTGTGTTTGGGAGAATATTTAACATTAAAAACAAAAATAAATATTTAAAAATTGGGTCAAATGCATTCTTTTCCAGAATTATAAAATAAATTATAGAAGAAATAGCTAGTACTTGTTGACTATTTATTTTGTTATTTGATTTCAGATCGAATCACCGATGACTTGTAATAAAGTTAATCGTATTGTTTGTATAATCGTACTTGGAAAGCGGTTGAAAGTTTCAACCACTCTAAAAAAACCGGTACGATAGTTTACGGGTAGCCACAGCGTGTACCTACTCTATATACTTTCGGAAGTTTCCCCAATCCCTTTACTAATTGATTAGTACGTCGTGGCCGACGGAAGTACAATTCGTAATTACATTCAACACCTATTGCAGATCTATTTTACACCTTATAACTGTTTTGTTTCTCTTCACATTTTATGTTGACTTGATTTATATTAAAGTGTCTAGACCAAATATCTGTGTTATTTTGTTCAGGGAAGTGTTACCTTTTTACTGACACCTTGCCCTCGTCTACCGATCAGGATTTTATGTTAGCGGAAAGGGGTTGCGTATTGCGTTAATATAAGCCCTTGGGTACGCTACACAAGCTTGTGTTCTTTACCTATTCATAGGCTACATTTGAAACATGGGCTGCAATAGCAGGAAAGCGCGTTGCCATGATGCGGCCGTAATATTTTCTAATTTTTTCTTCTTTGTAAACGGGGATTTGTCTGGCCTTCCAGCCCCCCCCCCTCCGACATTCATCTGACCCGTATGTCTATGGGAAAAAACAAAGAGTAGATTGCTAATTCTGGATAGTAAAATACAATAAATTACCATAAACACGATTGACAGGTAGCTCAATGGGTAAGTCGCTGACGCTTACCATAAGGTCTCGGGTTTTTTCCAGGTGTTGACCGAAAAAGCTCCTCCAGATTTTGCGACGGTTTCCCCATGTCGGTCGTGTAAGGTGGGGGGCCTGACAAGGAAAGTGTCTATTCGTTCGTGTGGGCGAAAAATCGAGGTCCCGTGTACACGTAGAAGCTCGCTTGGAAGAGTAGACCGTAGTATCATTAGCTAGTCGGAGATAAACCTCATTGCGTTTCATTTAGCATGTAGGTATATTCTTTATTTCGAGTGTATATTATAGATTGTAGTGTTTCATATACCATGTAGGTATATTCTTTATTTGGATTGTATGCTACAGATTGTAGTATTTTCAGATAACGAAAATATCAGACATTTTGTCATATCTTTAAGCATGTTTACCTGATTAAATATTCATGGACCTAACCGAAACAACCAATCAGGAAGTAATTTAATCTCTTGTACATAATATACCATCTCAGCTTGTAATTTAATCAACCATAACGATCAGCGCAACCCTAACACGACATTCGTTGGAAAACATGGGCGGGCCCCTAGAGGGGTGTGTGCAGTCGATACATCGCCCCGGGCCCATGAAGCCCCCGGAGGCCCATAAAGATCTATTAAATTTCATGTACGTCGACATGGCCAGTATTTGTGCAGCAGAGCCCGCGGTGCGATACCTGATGTCGTACTCTGAGAGGTGGTGGTAAAATTGGTCCTGCATCCGCACATGAAAATTGTTTCGGCGCCCCTGAGCATGAGTGTAGCACGTGAAACAAGAACCGCTTAAAGCGTTCTTTCATCCAAAATATTGCAAAAAATAAACCGACAAAGACAGCTATTATATAGATAGTATATCATATGATATTCGAACTTTTAATAATATAAAAAAAATTTTTTTTTAGGGATATTGAAATCTGAAGCAAGTGTGTTATACCGACACGTACATTTATAGTTCAAAGGTAAGCACGATAATATGTAAAGACATTAAACCGACAAAAAAGACAAATATGTATAAATAACCTCAGCCCGCCTACGGTACGAAGTATAAAAAACGCGGGTTTCAGAAAACAAATTTAAAACGTGGGTCGTTTGGTAGCGGTGTAGGAATATATTTCTGCATGGGGTTTATTTTGATGAAATTAGATTTGTTTCAATGAATAAAATGATTTACTTTGTTTTTTATTCATGAACGGGGCCGCTCAAGCTTGTGGACGACTGTATCATCGTACTATTATATCCGGAAATTAAACTAAGTTGTGTGGACGACTCTACCAACGAGTGAGGATGATCACGTAGAACTCGGCACAAAAAACGTATACTATTACTAATAAGAAAGGAATACCCATGTCGCGAAAGTAACTATGTCGTGTGGACGACTTTATCAACGTATTATTATATCCCAAAATTAAACTAAGTCTTGGCACCACAAATGTCTTTTGAAATTTCTTTCTGTACAAGCTAGATGGCTTGCTTTCACTTTTAACTGTAGTTCTTTGTTGTCAATAATGTCATATTATTCTTTATCATCTGAAATAAGCAGAAGAGAACTTTTCTACAACACTTGTTCTCGGTGCATCAAAGTGACCAAATGTGATTATTTATTTTAGGCTTTTTGCTTCAAGCACTGCTAATTTATGTAAACTACAATTATAGTAGACACATCAACCAACTGTAGAATAAAGTTGTTGTGGTCATTACTTAATAAAGCAAGTAGTGATATTTTAGTTATTATGCATTTAGGTAAAATCAACATACCAAGCATTATTTCTTGACTTTTGTCATATCTTCTGTATAGTTCCCTTGTTTGGTGTGTAATGAAACTGTTTTCGGCTCCTGGATAAAAATATATAATTGCTCAAAAATGGATAATAACAACTGAAGATGAAGTCACAAGCCCCTTGACAAATTGACATGTTTCATCAATTAGTTCCACCATGGCAGTTGGGAATACAATATTTGCAAACAGTATTTTAATATATTATTTATATTTTAGCGCTTTTGGCTCTAACAAATTTTAATGCATTTTAACGCTTTTAGGGACTATTGTGTTTTTATGAAAGGGTGTAACATATGAACAAGTAAAAGCTTAATACGTGTATATGAACAAGTAATAGCGCACTACATGAGCCAGGAAATTTCATTAAATTCAATTAACAAAAGTCAAAGAAATTCAATTGTCAAAAGTTTCTTGGTGTTCGTACTTGAAATGACAAAGCCCAAGACATTGCATGCCGAAGAACAACTAGATAGTGGAGAGTATGGACCCGGTTCCTCATTCAAAAACAAATATGTATGGTACTTACATAGCCTTTAACTGATTGGCAATCTCTGAGAACAAAAATTCCACAGCCATTTTCAACTGTTCCTTTGGCGGTTAGTCACTGCAATAAATATGCGGGTGCAGGCTGTTTCGTAACCTGGCTGTTTCGTACTTAGTTCTTTCGTACCTAGTCACTGCAATAAATATGCCAGATAGTAGTTGACTGGAATTAAGTTGACTTTTTTAATTTGATCATATTCACAATAATCACAATTACCCATGATCAGTTAAAACGTGTAAAATATAAGTCCAAAACCATAATCATATGCTGATACCCTTACATTTTTGTTCTGTACATGAATGTTGTTTTCGAGAATCCGATATTTTTGTAGTAAGATTTTTAAGTATGTACTTCCTTTATTATAATATGCAGAAAATCATATTTGTAATATGTCATACTTTTATTATCTTTTTTCTAACTTTTATTCAGTCAATAACCATGCCCGTATCCAGGATTTTGTCGAGGGAGGGGCCATACATTGGAGCAAATGGTAATAATCAGGTTTGGTGTAGTCCCTAGCGGAGATTATGCGACAATCATGTTTATATCATCTATTAAAGAGCAGATATGTGAACTACAACAGTAACAAAGCAAACGAAAACCAACTATGTCACACTGGGCCTGACTGGGGGGGGGGGGGGCACGCCCCCCTGGACCTCCCCCCTGGATCCGCGCCTGGTTAGAAGATACAGTATTTAGTTGTGGGATCGGAAACAAGCATGGGCTTACATAAATTCATTTTCCTGTGTCTTTATATAAAATGATAATTATAGGCAAAGGGCATTATTGTTAAAAAAAACTAATAATAGAAAAATGTTACCGGCCCTTCTTTGCAAATTCTAAACGATCTGCTTAAAACTGGAGGGCCATATATACATGTACTATATCATTGTCCGAAAAAAAAAATAATCTTATCATATTGACTGTGGCTGAAAGTTTTCACATAATGTAGATTTCATTTCAACCAAAGAACTAACACAAAATACCCTTGAATTAAAAGTTGATGTCAGTGAATTCTGCCGACAATTAAAAAACGCAGAACATTTCCACGATCGACCATCAAAGGTAGATGATTCCCTCGTACGAAATAAAAGTAATTGGTGTGCAAAGACTAACAATCAAGCACTGCAGATCTTTACAGAAAATATAAAGTCAATTCCAATTGATCAGTATCGGACACCAAACAGATCTAGCAACACCACGTACAATGAGAGGAAATCACTGGACAACTTGGCAAAAGACAAAAGCATCATTATAAAACAAGCCGACAAAGGAGGTGCCACTGTAGTTATGAGCAGTTCTAACTATAAAACCATGGCTTTGGATATATTAAGTGACACAGATAGCTACATAAAAATTGATGCCGAAATGAGCGCAGATACATTCAAAAAGATGAAACAGCTAGTCAACAAATTCACCGATCAGCTGACGGAAAAGGAACACGATTATCTGACGCAATTCATATCTAGAGAGAGTAATTTTTACGGCCTGCCAAAAGTTCATAAAAGCAAGGCTATCAATGAGATATGCTCCTCAGCTACCAGTGAATTTGTCAATATGCCACATCCACCAGATTTGAAAATAAGGCCAATAATTGCGGGGCCATCATGTTCAACACACCGCCTCAGCAACTTTATTGACATCTTATTGAAACCATATTTATGCCACGTGAAAAGCTATGTACGTGACACAATGGATTTCCTACATCAACTGCCAACAAAAGTCCAAGAAGAATCCATGATGGTGTCATTTGATGTAACGTCTCTATACAGCAACATCCCACATGATCTCGGTCTAAAAGGTTTAAAATACTGGTTGGATAGATACCCGACCGAATTACCAGGCCGGATATCTGACTCACTGGTCATCTCAAGCGTGGAATTCATACTTCAAAACAATACATTCCACTTTGATGGTGACCACTACAAACAGATGAAAGGAACAGCTATGGGGACAAAAATGGCGCCAACTTATGCAACTCTGGTACTAGCCTATTTAGAAGAACGACTATATGAAAAAGTTCAACTACAATTCGGAGACGCATTTATTAGCTATTTCATAAAAGCTTGGCGTCGGTATTTGGACGACTGTTTCATAATATGGACCCGTTCAAAAAATGACTTGGATATTTTCTTTAAAATATTAAATGATATGGATGTCAATATACAATTTACAATGGAAATGTCAAACACTAGACTAGCATTTCTGGACACGTTGGTTATCAAAAAAGGAGAAAAGATTGAAACTGATATCTTTTACAAACCTACTGACACCAAGCAGTATTTGATGTTCACGTCATGCCATCCAAGTCACACCAAACGGAGTTTACCGTATAATCTAGCCAGGCGAATCCGAACAATAGTGTCTGACAACAACCAACAGAAAGTTCGATTCGAGGAGCTGCGAATATTCCTTCGAAACAGACAATATCCACTAAATCTAATAAACGATGGAATATCCAAAGCTTTAAAGCTAGAGAGACGCGATCTGCTAACGGTGAAGGAGAAAAACACTTCACAGCGAAAACCTATTGCATTCGTTTCGACCTTCAACCCTAAAACCCCGGATATTATGAATAAAATTAGACATAATTTACCAGTGCTAGAAAATGATGAACGGATGAAAGAAGTTCTTAAGTCAATAGAAATCATCAACAGCAAACGTCAAAGCAATAGTTTGAAAAACATCCTTACGAAGGCTAAATTCACGTCTGAATCATCACACCCAACAAAATATGAGGTGAAAAAATGCCAGCGTGCAAACTGTGGTACCTGCGAACACCTTATGGAAGGGCCATCAATCACCTTCAAAGGTCACGGGACATTTAACGTGAATGCCAATTTAACATGTGCATCACGAAATGTGATCTATGCCATAACTTGCCCGGGTTGTACGGAGCAGTATATCGGTCAAACTGAATATTTGAGATCGCGAGTTGCTGTACACAAATCACAGATAAAAAATCCAGAATATCGCATGATATCCCTGAGCGAACATCTGGACATATGTGCACACAACTTTAATACAAAATTCCAAATATTCCCGTTTTACCAGCTCCTAAATGATTGCACAAAACAGAGAACAGTTAAAGAGGAATATTTCATTAAAAAATTTAGACCTCTGCTAAACAAATAAATTAGCTTAATTGATCTCCTATTGATAAGTAGCTAACTGAATAGTGTGTTATGTACATATTATATTTGTTTATTCATTCATCACTATTCATTCATTTATTCATTCATTCATGCAATGTAATGTACCTCTATTGTGACGTCACGAGGGTAACCTTGCAACGTTATTAGTATCAATGGCTTCCTGATGAAAATATATTGAAACATGTAGAAGCAAATCGGTGTTATTTTTATATTTTATACTATGATATATGATACTGTACATTAGAATAACAACTCACTACAGCTATATATATATATATATAACCAGAGCAAAGTTCAATTCATCTATCACATAACCAGAGCAAAATTCAATTCATCTATCACAATAACCAGAGCAAAATTCAATTCATCTATCACAATAACCAGAGCAAAATTCAATTCATCTATCACAATGAAACGCCTCCTAACCAGAGCAAAATTCAATTCATCTATCACAAGAACCGGTTTTTATGTATCTAAATGCCTGGATCTTCGATGCAAATGTTGTGACCATATAATACCAAATAATCAATATAAATTTCGTAACATTACGTTTACCGTCAACGACAATATGAATTGTGACACAAAAAATCTCATATATGTCTTGACGTGTCTGGGCTGTGATTTTTTCTACATAGGTGAGACAAGTACTCATCTACGGGATAGAGTACGCAACCATCGACGGGATTGCAATATTGAAAATGGGCCCTTATTTGTAAATAGACATATCTTTAAATGTGCGCAACATCTACAAATAAAATTTCAAATTTTCCCTTTTTATAAAATGAAAGTCGATGACACCACGAAAAGGAAATTAATGGAAAATCATTTTATTAAAAAATACACCCCTCGACTTAATAGTCAATAAGTAACAATTGGCAATTAGCCTCATTTATTTATTAATTAATTTTCTTTAATCTATCTCATGATAATCTTCCATTCATTGTTCTCGAATTGAACCCATATACTACAGATTAACACACGTGTGTACATGTTTTGTATTAGTTAACGATATATAACCATGGACAATGGTAACTATAGCTAATTAAAACCACAGTGTTACTATGTAAATAAGTATAAATATACTATAATGTCCATCTTTATACAATGACATTATTTATGAGTAGTCCCAAGACGGACGAAAAGTACTTTAAAATGTTAAAATGTTATTAAACCAGTGTTGAAATCAGTTTGTGTCGGCATACCTTTTACCCTTTTATCATTTACCGTGAAACGAAGTAGTGCAACTTTGCGGTTGTCCTAATAATTTCGGATATATATTTACTGTTCACGAAGATGCCGTATTCAACAAGATTAGGAGCAACACCCTCCAACTATGAGCCTGTGGTTATCCTACTAGAAAAACTGTCAGGACAGCTGGCGATCATTACCAGTAATCAGGAGATTCTGATGAAAAAGATGGACGAGAATTCGTGCAAGTAGACTAATCAAATAAAGGAATCTGTAAGTACGCTCACTACTTTTATTCTCAGTCGTCAAAATGAAGAACGTGAGAAAACGTTAGAAGACGAAGCTCAACTCTTTAAAGGAACTATAATAAAAGAGTGGAAAAAATGCAAAAATGTTCGAAAAACGGCATTTTACAAAATGATTCAAAATAAGGAAAAGGCTGAGGTATACCAACAGTTTCTAGAATTGGAGACTCCCTTCATCCCTCGTAAAATCAAGGAAAAACCAAGATTAAACGAATCGGAAAATCAAGTAAAGCGCAGAAACCTAGTTGACATACTAAAAATGCAAAATGAAATAGACTCCCTGTTTGAATTTTCTGCTAAACAAACAGAAATCATTAATAAAGCGGAGACTGAAATTTTGGCACATATTGAAGGGCACCAAGACCAAGAACTAGTGGAACTTCTGAAAAATATGTGGAACAAGGAAATGTCTACTGAGGAAAACAAATCACACGCAATATGGAAAAAGAAGAAGGAATTCTTGACAAAGTTACCTACGCGTGCTGAAGAAATAGAGGAAACCCTTGCCGAGGCGGATGATAGTCATAACACAGAGACGCTTAATTCATCCAACGCAGCTCCACCCCGAAACACCTGGCAAACGGTAAAGAATAAAAAGCGAAAACAAGGGACTAAACCGAAAGAACAACCAAGGGCTCAGAATAATGAAAATAAAAGATCGAATGTGCGGAACAAAGATGGGAGAACCGTGACCAATGTGTCTAGCACCCACCAAGGGAATACCAAACAAAGGCGGTCTGGACACACTACTCCAACGCAGGGTCGTTTTTTTCAGAAAGGCCAATCCCAACCGCACCGACCACCCTCACAAAATCAATCGCACCGACCTCCACATCACTACAAGAAAACTCCGCGTCACTCCAACAATGAGACCACAATACCCAATCGCAAGAACCAATACACCCAAAAATAATCAATATATCCTCCACAGTCATAAATGATCAAGAGAAAAATCTCCTACAGAAAGGCCTGAAATTCACACCGACGCCTAGAGCCAACATTCAGGAGTTAGAATGTGATATAAACGCTTTCTGTAGGAAACTACGACTGAAGGAATTTTTCGGAGAAACAGATGGAATTGCGTCAGAGGATATTGTGCGGAACAAAAGCCACTTCAACCCCAGACGAGGCAAGGACGTGACGCTGGACAATTTCATTGATTACTTAACCAAGTTGCCACTACCTATAAATCGCAACGCAAAATCAAATGTGTCAAAGGAAGAACAGTGCGCTATAGATTCTTTGAAATCCAACGATACGATCGTTATTAAGGAAAGTGATAACGGAGGTGCCATCGTTATAATGGATGCAAAATATTATGAGAGAAACGTACTCAAAATACTTGACGACAAACCTGTGTATATAACCATAGATTCGAACCATGGTAAAAGAACAATGGGATTAATAAATGGATTAATCCAAGATGACAAAAATGAACTGACGGACAATGAACAGGATTATCTTCGGAAATTCGAATATAAAACAAGTCAGTTTTATGGTCTTCCAAAAATCCATGCTGCCCTACTAACAGGCTATCAAATCTTATTGATATCTTACTTAAGCCGTACGTGCCAAATGTGAAATCTGTTATTCGGGATGACATAGATTTTGTTAATACATTACCCCAAAATCTAAATGATGGAGACTTCTTCGTAACCATGGATGTTCGGAACATGTATGGCAATATTTCCCATGATCTATGCCTTCAGGCCGTAGAATATTGGTTGAATAAACATCCTGAATGCAGTCATGAGAGAATTTCAAAAAACTTTATCCTCAAACCCATACGTATCATCCTGACTAACAACACTTTCACATTTGGCGAAACAAATTACAAACAAATTCTTGGTATAGCGATGGGTACCAAGGCGGCACCACAATTAAGTAATTTAACAATGGGATTTCTTGAGGAAAAATTATACTCAATTGTGGAAATTGAACATGGCGTGGATTACAGAATATATTTAGAAAATCAGTTGAAAGATTCCTAGACGATGTATTCTGTATTTGGAATAAACGATTTGGCAACATTGCAGATTTGCAACACATAATGAATGATTTAGACCTAAATATAAAATTCACAATTGAAACGAACGATCTGCAAATCGCTTTCTTGGACATTCTAGTGAAACGAAGGGGAGAACTCCTTATAACAGATATGTATTCTAAAGAAACAGATACAAAAAATTATCTTTCGTATAAATCATGTCATCCACGCCATACCAAAAATAATGTACCTTTCTCTTTAGCTAGAAAAATATGCACAATTGTGATAGATGAAGACCTCCGGGTTGTCAGATTAGGTGAGCTAAAAAGAAAATTTATTGAAACAGTATTACCCCCTCGAGGTAATAGAAGTTGGGATAAAAAAGGCTTTGGCAATTGATATCCAAACACTGCGGGCTACTAAAGCAAAAATCAATTCGGATAATATCATTACCTTTGTCGCTACTCATAACCCCCAACATCCCAACTTCTTTAAAACAATGTACGAGAGCAGGTCACCCCTGGCATCAAACGACAACCTCAAAGCGAAATTTGATAATGTTCAATTCATTAAATCACAAAGACAGCCACCTAATCTGAAACGCCTCCTAACCAGAACAAAATTCAATTCATCTATCACAAGAACCGGCTTTTATGTATCTAAATGCCTGGATCTTCGATGCAAATGTTGTGACCATATAATACCAAATAACCAATATAAATTTCGTAACATTACGTTTAGCGTCAACGACAATATGAATTGTGACACAAAAAATCTCATATATGTCTTGACGTGTCTGGGCTGTGATTTTTTCTACATAGGTGAGACAAGTACTCATCTACGGGATAGAGTACACAACCATCGACGGGATTGCAATATTGAAAATGGGCCCTTATTTGTAAATAGACATATCTTTGAATGTGCGCAACATCTACAAATAAAATTTCAAATTTTCCCTTTTTATAAAATGAAAGTCGATGACACCACGAAAAGGAAATTAATGGAAAATCATTTTATTAAAAAAAAACACTCCTCGACTTAATAGTCAATAAGTAACAATTGGCAATTAGCCTCATTTATTTATTAATTAATTTTCTTTAATCTATCTCATGATAATCTTCCATTCATTGTTCTCGAATTGAACCCATATACTACAGATTAACACACGTGTGTACATGTTTTGTATTAGTTAACGATATATAACCATGGACAATGGTAACTATAGCTAATTAAAACCACAGTGTTACTATGTAAATATGTATAAATATACTATAATGTCCATCTTTATACAATGACATTATTTATGAATAGTCCCAAGACGGACGAAAAGTACTTTAAAATGTTAAAATGTTATTAAACCAGTGTTGAAATCAGTTTGTGTCGGCATACCTTTTACCTTTTTATCATTTACCGTGAAACAAAGTAGTGCAACTTTGCGGTTGTCCTAATAATTTCGGATATA
The DNA here is from genome assembly GCA_963678685.1 of Patella ulyssiponensis. NCBI lineage: Eukaryota > Metazoa > Mollusca > Gastropoda > Patellidae > Patella > Patella ulyssiponensis. The sequence continues at coordinate 78,866,135 of OY783230.1, forward strand.
TATATATATATATATATATATATATATATATATATATATATATATAGTATCACATTGGACACCTTTTCCAGAGGATCTTCACAATTATAGTCACAGAGAAAGAGCCACTAAATACTGTCAAGTAGCAATATAACGCGTTTTCTACATAACACATGGACTGTGCATTTCGAAATTCGAGCATGGAATCAGGAAGTCCGTAACTCAACAGGAAACCTACAAAAAACAAATAAATATTTCTGATTAATGAAATAAATATTGCTGATCAATGAAATAAATACTGCTAATTAATCAAGTAAATTATGCTGATTAAATCAAATAAATACATCAAATGATACCATGTTATAAAATGTATTACCATAATCAAGGCAGTTAACTCTAAAATAAGTTATCCGAAATTAATATAAAATGACTATCAGATGTGACTAGAAATGATTCCCGTTGGAGAAAACAGGAATGATGGTGATAAATAGCCTTAGAATTGGTGTGGGTGGGGAAGGGTGGTATTTCCATATTGCAGCTTGGGTTTATCAAAATGGCGATACTATTTATTGTAGGCTATCGTATATTTTAAAGCAGGGTTATTCAAAGCTGGTGATAAAAAGATGGGACCTGTATCAAAATCATGGTGGATCACAATCCGATTAAAACACCGACCCTATTTCGTTTCGTTTTTTTTTATAATTCAAAATTTTATTTTACTTGTCTTTACTACACTAGGATCTGGAAGAGTTGTTATATAACCCGCATTCTGGTTGATGTGAGAGATTAACCAATGACGTGGTCTGTTACGGCGAATTCTGGTGTGTGGTGTACGGAACTATAGGTATCCGACTAGAAACATCAACGCTGATTGGCTAATCAAATATCTGACGTCACAGGATCAAAAGCCACCCGTATGACCTCTGACCCAACCTAACACTACAACTGGTCAGATCTTCATGTAGTTGAGACTATCGAAAGTATGAAAAACGAATATGAAATGTAATGAAATGGGGTTTAACGTCCTACTGTTCTGCTCCTACTCTGGGCTAAATGGAAGACGGGCATACGCCATATAGTGTTCTATGAGGGAAATTTTGCCCGGGCAGCGGCGCTACAAAATCGAATATCGATCTGTATTTTATGATCAGTAGTGGAATATCGATCTGTATTTGATTCAGATCGAGCGGGTCATGTACAAAATTGTCAAGTTTGAATTTAAAGACTCACCAACTATCACCGGTCCAACCTGGATAATAATTAAAGACTCACCACATATCATCAGCACAACAATACCAATTATCAACTCAGCAGCTACCATGTATTCTGGGCATTTTCTATTCCTAATTTCACACATTGCAAGAATACCGATCAGGCATATCAAGATATGTGCGAACGGAACAAAAGGGCCGTAACTCCCTGCCGGACAAATTGAAAGCCCGTAGAAACCTAGAAGAAGTAACAAAAATACGCAAATAAGTGATCTTCAATTGCTTTGCAGAGTTGAGTTTTCCGGAGAATTTCGTGAATCCCTTTTCTACGAAAATACAACATAACCCTTCCTGGATTGACTCACATATATCTAGTGATCAAGTACGATTCATTTTGGCTTTTAAAAATGCCGCTGTATTAACCCAAAAGAAGACAAAAGGACCGATTTTATATTCCAAAAACCATGTAAAAATGCATTTATCTGGAATAAACCATAGAGTTACAAAAGCTAGCATATTTAAATGATAGGCTAGCATACGTCAGATAATTTCAGAGGCACCCCTGAATCCGGGAAATAAGTGAAAATCAGTAACACCCCCACCCCTCCCCCCCCCCCCCCAAAAAAACAACAAAAAAACTTCGGCCACGCCCCTCGCCATAAAATAGAAACGACACGAAAGCACTACACGCAAAAAAAAATCTACAAGATCAACCTGCGGACAAGACAGAAAAAGACACTGCAAAAAAATGAACGAATATCAAATCAAGTGAATGGATCCGGGGGCCAGTCGTAAGCGTCCACTGCGCTATACAGTCCCGGGCCTGTTAGGATACAGGCTTCACTAAAAATGATTTAAAAACAAAACAAAAGACGTAACAGAAATAATGCGACAGTGGCGACAAATCTTGACAGTGGTCGTTTCTTCAATGGCCAGATGACGTCAGGTGTTAGAACGTCAAACAATTTCAACGATAAGGGCGATAATCCGGACATAATCTCGGAAAACGCTAAAACAATAAGTGTAGTGAGCAAACAGGAGCAACGCCTGGCAACGACAACATTCTGCAGTACGAAGGGCTAAAGGAGTTCTCGCTGAAAGAAATGATATGCAATGAAATGGGGTTTAACGTCCTACTGTTCTGCACCTAACTGGGCTAATGAAGACTGACATACGTCATACAGTGTGCTATGGGGGAAATTTTTGCCCGGACAGTGGCACTACGGCCTACTCTTATATCGAATTTCAAATGTCAAGGGATCTTTTACATGCATGCCCATGTGTACACGGTACCTCGGTTTTACGTCCCATCCGAACGACTAGACACCTGCATCACTGACAACGGGAAAATCTGAATGACCTTTCTACCATGCATGGATCGAACACCGGACCTCCAGGCTAGCGACCCAGCGTCTTACCCACTTAGCCACCGCGACTCCCTCGCTAAAAGAACAAGTAAATTCGTTTTGATACAGGTATAAAGAATTTACTCCCGCCCTCCTCCCTTTAGGCAGAAATGATGAAACTTACCGAGGCCAAACTGGCTGAGGAAAGCTATCGGGGTAATTATATATACGGTGCAACCTGAAAGGAATCAGGAAACTTGTACCAAATCAATAATTCATACAACGTTCTTTTAATATTCTTGAAAATAGAAATGATATTGGGTTCATCACCGACTAAGCTAATGGATAGGGGCATAAACCTTTTCTTACTGGGTTCTATGATGGAGTGAGGGGGGGGGGGTGAGGCAAGAGAAAATATATGAGGTTGGACAGGCGACCCAACGCCTTGTCACGTACAAGCGTGTATCGGGACCACGCAACTTGATTCAGTTACATGACCTACTGATGTAAAACATAAGAAAATGTAGCCTCTATTACGTCACTTGTTGTCAGACTGACGGATCCATGGACGACATAATAGAGACTTTTGGCAAGCGTAAATTCCTAGTACGTATCGCGTATCCGTATGGATTTTGTGTGTGACGTAATCAATATGTGTATACTTCTCATACGTGATTCGGCACAGCTTTCATACGGAGACGGTCCGTATATCATTGTCGTCTTTTTAGACCTTTCCGGTCTGTCTGTCTGCACGCTGGTTGATCTACGTGCTAGATTTTGGTTTGGTAGATATGGTACCTTGCAAATCAAAAAATGATGTGATTCTATGGTAAAGGAGTATAAATGATAAATTAATGAAACCGAAAATTGCTGTCGAGTCGAAGTCAAAAGATTATTCTTTTTTTAATAAGATGCGACAGTAATTTTTTATAATTGCTCATGGTGTTGGTGATCTTGGTAGATAACTGCCATCATGCTGTACAGAACTAAGCTCAGCTCAGTGACGCATACGTACGCGACGCAAGAATCTGCCAAAACTCTAAAACCACTCTGACGAAACGTGTCATGAATACGAAAGGATACGTGATACCGATAGGGAAAATGACACTTGCCAAAAGTCACTAATATGAAATGTGGGCGTATGAATGACAATTGGTATTTTAATATCAGAAATGGAAGGAAGTGTACACAAGACATTGTTTTTTAATGGTACTGTAAATAGACTTCCGGTAGTGGCAATAATTGATAATGGGTGATTCCCGATTATCAAGTCGGAGTCTCTATACTTTTCGGCCCACAGGCTTTTCGGTCGATTACAATATAGTGGAAGAAAACGTAATACAGAATAAGAAATTTGTGAATTACTGGTTATCTCTACAGCAGATATCCGTTAAATAAATCTGTGAGTTGTTGGTTATCTCTACAGATCGCAAGAGGCGCCCCCCCCCCTAATTTTCGACAGTGCCCTCTACGATTTCCGAACGTTTAGACGAAAATATCAGCCAAATAGCTCTTGAATTGGCTACAGATGCAAGGAAATGACGGATAAGTGCCCATATTTTGCGGCGCCCCCGCCCTTTCCAAAATTCCTAGATCCGCCCCTCTCTCAATGATAACTGTGGTAGCTTTCAAGCCACTGGGACACTATGTCGATCCTAAGACACGTAATCCTAGCTTTTAGACCACTTGGATACCTAACCTACCATGTAGACTCTAAAACGTAATTGCAAACACGGAATCCCAGCTTTCAGGCCACTAGGCAGCCTAATCCAACACATGGACGAACAGGGCCCTCACCAAACTCAGGGCAAAAACTTCAGTGATGCACTCCACCCACCCCACCCCACACGCATACTGTAACTGTTTTGTCCAGTGCCTGGGCTCAGTTGATTTTTATATTTTAAAGAAGTTTCAAAATACATTCTTTTATACTTTATAATTCTACCCTCTCTATTTGCTGAAATATGAACTGGTTGACTCCAGTTTTTCCATTTACCACCTCAGGGTCCATTGAATATTTCTGGCATGCACTTACATAAGTTGTCCCCCTCCCCCTAGAAGCGCCCCCTATACGAGGGCCATGTGATCGAACTCACTAAAACATATAATCACGGCTTTTTAACCACTCGACAACCGAACCGACTAAAACATAACAAATATACTTACAATTACACATGTACATACACCTGGACCTGTTCTTATACCAATCATCTTTCTTGTCTTGATTAGATCTGTCTTTATAATCTTCTGATACAATATACACCGCTACATCTTTTATCAATAACAAAATCAAATATTAAATACTCAATACTCCAGGCACCAGACAAGTGCCGTCTGTCCTGAACTACACACTAAGGGGGATAAACGCCGGGAAAATTCCGATGAACTTAATGGCCCGAACACGGGACCTCTTGGTTAGCGAGCAAGCGTCTTACACGCTGAGCCACCGTGGATCCCACTGCATACTTTGGTGTTTTGTCTCTGGGTTAAAGAATGGCCTTCTGTATTAGCTAACTGTCTAACAACTACTCGCCAACCCTGCGTTATTATGTCGAGAACAGCATCAACATTTTCCTGAGTGGTCCTTGCTGATTCTGCCCCGTTGTCAATTCACTGTTTGACCGTACTAGCCGGTAAAACAAGAGAGAGAGAAATGGGGTTTAACGTCCACTCAACACAAACTAGGTCATTTCGGGACTAACATATGGTTCAATTTTATTTCAATAATTCGCTTGCGCGTAGGGGGTCTTTAGCAGTGGGAGGAAACCGGAATGCCCGGAGGAAACCCACGAGGTTGAGAAGGCGCCCCTATCTCCATGCCACATACGCTCACACCAGGGCTCCAAACCGGCAGTGTGAAGTTAGCTCGATTTTCGTTTTTCGTTTTTCAATATTGGTGAATATCGAAAAACGAGCTACTCGTTTTTCGATATTGGCGAATAATGAAAAACAACTAGCTCGTTATTCGATATTGGCGAATGTTGAAAAACGAGCTACTTGTTTTTCGACATTCAGACTAGAATCTCAAAAAAGTAGATTTGATGGAGGTATATCTGTAGAATGTCTCCATGACCCAATTTATTAAATGAGTGATATAAAACGAACTAAATACATCATAATTGGGGATGCCCGAGCAGTGGATTCACATAAAAACTGCTCTTTCTCCTTGTTTTTTGATATTGGCGAATCTCGAAAAACGAGCTACTCGTTATTCGATATTCAAACTTGAATATTAAAAAAGCAGATTTGAAGGATGTATATCTACAGAATTTCTCCAAAACACATTTTATTAAATCAATGATCTAAAACGAACTAAAAATATCATAATTGGGGATGCCCGAGCAGTGGATTCACATAAAAACTGCTCTTTCTCCTTGTTTTTTGATATTGGCGGATCTCGAAAAACGAGCTACTCGTTATTCGATATTCAAACTTGAATATCAAAAAAGCAGATTTGATGGATGTTTATCTACAGAATGTCTCCATGACACATTTGATTAAAATGTCATAATTGAGGATGCCTGAGCAGTCGATTCACATATTAAAACTTGAATATCAAAAAAGCAGATTTGATGGATGTATATCTTCAGAATGTCTCCAAAACACATTTTATTAAATACGTTTTCTAAAACGAACTAAAAATATCATAATTGAGGATGCCCGCCTGAGCAGGGGATTCACATAAAAACTTTTCTTTCTCGTTGTATCTATTTCATTTTAGTTCACTGATTTAATCAGATGTGTTTTGGAGACTTTCTTTAGCTACACATCCATCAAATCTACTTTTTTGATATTCAAGTTTGAATATCGAAAAACGAGTGGCTCGTTTTTCGAGATTCGCCAATACAAAAACACAAGGAGAAAGAGCAGCTTTCATATATGAATCCACTGCTCAAGCATCCTGAATTATGATATCCTTAGTTCGTTTTAGATCACTCATTTAATCAAATGTGTTATGGAGACATTCTGTAGATAAACATCCATCAAATCTGCTTTTTTGATATTCAAGTTTGAATATCGAAAAACGAGTGGCTCCTTTTTCGAGATTCGCCAATATCAAAAAACAACGAGTAAGAGCAGTTTTTATGTGAATCCACTGCTCGGGCATTCCCAATTATGATGTATTTAGTTCGTTTTAGATCACTCATTTAATAAAATGTATCAATTTAGACATTCTGTATATAAACATCCATCAAATCTGCTTTTATGATATTCAAGTTTGGAATAACGAAAAACGAGTGGCTCGTTTTTCGAGATTCGCCAATATCAAAAAACAAGGAGAAGGAAAGTTTTTATGTGAATCCACTGCTCGGGCATCCCCAATTATGATGTATTTAGTTCGTTTTGGATCACTCATTTAATAAAATGTGTCAATTTAGACATTCTGTAGATAAACATACATCAAATCTGCTTTTTTGATATTCAAGTTTGAGATTCGCTAATATCAAAAAACAAGGAGAAAGAGCAGTTTTTATGTGAATCCACTGCTCGGTCATCCCCAATTATGATGTATTTAGTTCGTTTTAGATCACTCATTTAATAAAAGTTTGAATATCGAAAAACGAGTGGCTCGTTTTTCGAGATTCGCCAATACAAAAACACAAGGAGAAAGAGCAGCTTTCATATATGAATCCACTGCTCAAGCATCCTGAATTATGATATCCTTAGTTCGTTTTAGATCACTCATTTAATCAAATGTGTTATGGAGACATTCTGTAGATAAACATCCATCAAATCTGCTTTTTTGATATTCAAGTTTGAATATCGAAAAACGAGTGGCTCGTTTTTCGAGATTCGCCAATATCAAAAAACAACGAGAAAGAGCAGTTTTTATGTGAATCCACTGCTCGGGCATTCCCAATTATGATGTATTTAGTTCGTTTTAGATCACTCATTTAATAAAATGTATCAATTTAGACATTCTGTATATAAACATCCATCAAATCTGCTTTTTTGATATTCAAGTTTGAATAACGAAAAACGAGTGGCTCGTTTTTCGAGATTCGCCAATATCAAAAAACAAGGAGAAAGAAAGTTTTTATGTGAATCCACTGCTCGGGCATCCCCAACAATTATGATGCATTTAGATCGTTTTAGATCACTCATTTAATAAAATGTTTCAATTTAGACATTCTGTAGATAGACATCCATCAAATCTGCTTTTTTGATATTCAAGTTTGAGATTCGTTAATATCAAAAAAAACAAGGAGAAAGAGCAGTTTTTAAGTGAATCCACTGCTCGGGCATCCCCAATTATGATGTATTTAGTTCGTTTTAGATCACTCATTTAATAAAATGTGTCAATTTAGACATTCTGTAAATAAACATCCATCAAATCTGCTTTTTTGATATCCATGTTTGAATATCGAAAAACGAGTAGCTCGTTTTTCGAGATTCGCCTATATCAAAAAACAAGGAGAAAGGGCAGTTTTTATGTGAATCCACTGCTCGGGCACCCCCAATGATGATGTATTTAGTTCGTTTTAGATCACTTATTTAATAAAATATGTCAATTTAGACATTCTGTATATAAACATCCATCAAATCTGCTTTTTTGATATTCAAGTTTGAATATCGAAAAACGAGTGGCTCGTTTTTCGAGATTCGCCAATATCTAAAACAAGGAGAAAGAGCCGTTTTTATGTGAATCCCCAATTATGATGTATTTAGTTCGTTTTAGAATCCTCATTTAATAACATGTGTCAATTTAGACATTCTGTAGATAAACATCCATGAAATCTGCTTTTTCGATATTCAAGTTTCAATATCGAAAAACGAGTGGCTCGTTTTTTGAGATTCGCCAATATAAGAAAACAAGGAGAAAGAGCAGTTTTTATGTGAATCCACTGCTCAGGCATCCTGAATTATGATATCTTTAGTTCGTTTTAGATCACTCAGTTTATCAAATGTGTCATGGAAACATTCTGTAGATAAACATCCATCAAATCTGCTTTTTTGATATTCAAGTTTGAATATCGAAAAACGAGTGGCTTGTTTTTCGAGATTCGCCAATATCAAAAAACAAGGAGAAAGGGCCGTTTTTATGTGAATCCCCAATTATGATGTATTTAGTTCGTTTTAGAACCCTCATTTAATAAAATGTGTCAATTTAAACATTCTGTAGATAAACATCAAGTTTGAAATTCGCTAATTTCAAAAAACAAGGAGAAAGAGCAGTTTTTGTGTGAATCTACTGCTCAGGCATCCTCAATTATGATATTTTTAGTTCGTTATAGATCACTAATTTAATCAAATGTGTCATGGAGACATTCTGTAGATAAACATCCATCAAATCTGCTTTTTTGATATTCAAGTTTGAATATCGAATAACGAGTAGCTCGTTTTTCGAGATTCGCCAATATCTAAAAACAAGGAGAAAGAGCCGTTTTTATGTGAATCCCCAATTATGATGTATTTAGTTCGTTTTAGAACCCTCATTTAATAAGATGTGTCAATTTAGACATTCTGTAGATAAACATCCATCAAATCTGCTTTTTCGATATTCAAGTTTCAATTCGCCAATATCAAAAAACAAAGAGAAAGAAAAGTTTTTATGTGAATCCACTGTTCAGGCATCCTCAATTATGATATTTTTAGTTTGTTTTAGATCATTGATTTAATAAAATGTGTTTTGGAGAAATTCTGTAGATATACATCCTTCAAATCTGCCTTTTTGATATTCAAGTTTTAATATCGAAAAACGAGTGGCTCGTTTTTCGAGATTCGCCAATATCAAAAAAAAAAAAAAAAAAAAAAAAAACAATGAGAAAAAAAGTTTTTATGTGAATCCACTGCTCAGGCATCCTCAATTATGATATTTGTAGTTCATTTTAGATCATTGATTTAATAAAATGTGTTTTGGAGAAATTCTGTAGATATACATCCTTCAAATCTGCTTTTTTAATATTCAAGTTTGAATATCGAATAACGAGTAGCTCGTTTTTCGAGATTCGGCAATATCAAATAACAAGGAGAAAGAGCAGTTTTTATGTGAATCCACTGCTCGGGCATCCCCAATTATGATGTATTTAGTTCGTTTTAGATCACTCATTTAATAAATTGGGTCATGGAGACATTCTACACATATACCTCCATCAAATCTACTTTTTTGAGATTCAAGTTTGAATGTCGAAAAGCAAGTAGCTCGTTTTTCATCATTCGCCAATATCGAATAACGAGCTAGTTGTTTTTCGTTATTCGCCAATATCGAAAAACGAGCTACGAGTAGCTCGTTTTTCGATATTCACCAATATTGAAAAACGAAAAACGAAAATCGAGCTAACTTCACACTGCCCTCGAAACCACAGCCGCAAGCCAGAGGTGACCGGCCAGCTAGAGGTGACCGGCCAGCTAGAGGTCGAAGCGCGGCATTCTAAACCACTAGGCCATCCCCCCTCCCCCCTCCGCCCCTCCCCCGTCCCCCGGTAAAACAAATAGAAGGATCAAACTGTTTGACGGTTATATATACAGGAACTTATAGCACGTGAAATTCTTATTTCGCACGTCATGCACATGCTGAGGTCCTTAACATGCTGAAATTCTTATGTAGCATTATGAGCAGGTCGGTTGTAGTTGGGTGATTCGTCCATTGTGGGGACACGCCTTGAGGACCCTAATTAAACCGCTTCGCACCCACTCCACTTAAATGATGTACGACATGAGGTACCCTTACCTGTGGAAGCCATGCCTGTGATGTCAACTTCTTGACCAACAGCTGGTCAGGTCTTTGGTTAAACGAATTACAACGTATATAGGTTCAGCATGTTGGTTACCTACTCGTATATATAGCCATTTTGTTACGGAGACCGTGAAGGGACATAAAATATGATTATTGATATTTCTGGGTCTCTGGTTTCTATCTGAATATTGACTAGTGTGGACTCTTCTTTGTTACGTCATTATAACTATATGACGTAATCACTTGATATTAACTGATGTTAGTGATGGAATATAAGTTAAGAATTTACTCAACTTCCAATCACTGTCTATGAGAACCATCTTTGATCCAGAAACACTAAACTTTGTATTTGATAAATTAAAACAACAAAAGTTTTATAAACGCTTATATTTTACTTAATATGAGGCAAAACATTTTGAGTAAATTATTAATTGAAGTCTGAGAATGTTTTGTGATCTCGGGGTCAGATAAAATAAATGGTCCCACTGATATCTAGGGCGCAGAGGTTCATAATTAGATATGCAAGGGCTAACTGGCTTTCAACTTTATCCGCCAAAATGGATGATAATTTTTATATAAAAGTGTTTTTTTTATCCAAATAAGCAACAATCCCAGAACCATAAAATGATACGAGTTTTAGCATGTAGAACTTTGTATGTATAATTGCTAATATCTTGACTCAGGGTGAAGTAATTTGAGCAAAGTTTTCAACATATTCTCTTGTTATTATCTATATTGTAAACTATTACAGCTAGAACTGTCAGCTCTTTATCTAATCATATCTAATGTCGCTTTAATATAGAGGACCAGATCATCACTAGCACGCAGTTTATTCAAATAAAATTATTTATGTTCCCTACCCAACTCCATACATTTAAACCCGGACGCAAAATGAATCTACGTAAGTAATAAAAAAAATTACCTTTGCTATTTATAACGATCGTAATATAAGAAAAAGAGAGAGAGAGAGAGAGAGAGAGAGAGAGGGGGGCAGGCGGACAGGCAGGCAGGCAGTCAGACAGGCAGACAGAGAGACAGAGAAACATAGAGACAGACACAGCACAACTGCTTGTACTTTTGTATTTATTAATGATGTAGGACATAGTCTCTGGCTCAGAGGCGGATTCAGGGGAGAGGGGGCTAATTTTCGACATTGCCCTTTTTTACTGCTGAAAGTGCCTTTTCTCAGCCCCAAATATGTCCGTTCCGGACGTTTATTTCGACAAAAACATCAGCCAAATAGCTCTTGGAATGGCTACAGATGCAAGGAAATGACGGATAATTATCTTAGGGGACACCCTCTCCCCCTCCAGCGGCGTGCCCTGTCTCCGCGGTCAGGGCCCTCATTTTGCCCCCCCCCTTTTGCCCCTGTGGCTAGTAAAAAGGGGGGGTTGGGTACATCCACTCGACAAAAACTAGGGTTCAATTTCATTTTAATAATTCGCTAGCGCGTTGGGGGTGTTTAACACTTGACTCAATGACAGACCGTGTGATTTGACACGCACGCGTTAAACAACAAGACACCACCCTACCCCTCACCTCAAGACAGTTAAACAGGATTATTTCAACTAATTGCCAGTTGATCTTTCACTACAGGATAATACTGCAGTCTGTATATAACAGTAAACATGTTAATACTGCAGTCTGTATATTACAGGGGGGGTGGGGGGTGGGGGGGGTGGGGGGGTGGGGGGGTGGGGGGGGTGGGATGGCCTAGTGGTCTAGAGTGCCGCGCTTCGACCTCTAGCTGGCAGGTCACCTCTGACTTGCGGCTGTTTTTTCGAGCCCTGGTGTGAGCGTAAGTGGCATGGAGATAGGGGCGCCTTCTCAACCTCGTGGGTTTCCTCCGGGCACTCCGGTTTCTTCCCACTGCTAAAGACCCCTACGCGCAAGCGAATTATTGAAATAAAATGAAACCATATGTTAGTCCCAAAATGACCTAGTTTGTGTCGAGTGGACGTTAAACCACATCTCTCTCTCTCTCTCTCTCTCTCTCTCTCTCTCTCTCTCTCTCTCTCTCTCTCTCTCTCTCTCTCTCTCTCTCTCTCTGTATATTACAGAACAACAAACATGGCGGCGTGAGAAACACGTTTAATTATCTTTCAACCGAGGTGATATCGTACACAATAAATAGAAATTCAAATATTTACAATAGATTAACAATTAAAATGATATAAATGTATAAAAATAAAAAACCTCCCAGCCCGACACACAATAAAAAACAAAAATAGCAAGAAGCGATGAAAACGTATCAGGTTCTCAGAGGAAGTGCTGGCAAGACTTAACTTTGACTCAACAGGTCACCAGAAGAAGTACTGGCAAGACTAACTTGGGCTGAACAGGTCATCATTGGAAGTGTTGGCAAAACTAACTTTGACTGAACAGGTCATCAGAGGAAGAACTGGTAAGGCTAACTTGGACTGAACAGGCCATCAGTGGAAGTGTTTGCAAGACTAACTTGGGCTGAAATGTGATCTTGCCATGTATGACGGCTGGACATTTACCCACCGAGGCCTTCTATTTACTTTACATAAAAATATGTACCCTCACTCTCTTTCTCTCTCTCTCTCCCTCTCATCCCCCTCTCCATCTCTACCCCCCCCCCTCTCTCTCTCTCATACTACCACAATTTATCATAAATTATAGTCATACTGCTTTATTCATGCGTTACAATATAATATTTCGAGTATGAGTATAGTAGTGTTCTTAAGGGAACATAACTTGCATACAATGTAAGTAATTGTGATTTTTGGCAGTGAAGTATACTCCATGACGTGTAATTAAAGATTCGTGCTTTTTGACCAACGTGGGAATTACAAATTTTAAATGTGCAGTTAAGTTTTTCACAGAGCCAAGTATATTATGTAAAATAGAGCCTTTAATCCGATTAAATGTAAGACACTTGTTAATTGGAAAAGTTAAGAAAAACTTTGAATACGGACCCATGTCTTTTTCGGCTTCAAGCTTTCCATGGATTATTAATTAGGCATAATGTATGGTTAATTAGGCATTCACAAGACAAGCCCATCATCAACTCCTCTAGACCATCGCATAATCAACCCTCTAGACAATCGTATGGCTACGACATTGAGTGGATTAGACAATGATAAACGTCATAGAAGATACCCGTCGAAACTGTCGATTGAGAGACTGAAAATTGAGACTACGTTTATAACAGTGACAATAGCACTTGACAACCGAAACTACTGGGGCATTTCTCTTCACAACTACAAACACTCATAACTTCGCACAAAATAAAATAAACGTTCAATATATTCTACTTTCATTATCTGTTTTTAAACTATTATAGCCTGGTCGGTCAACTCTTTATGTGTATCTTACATAATGTGTCTTTAATAAAACTCTTTACCTAAATCTTACATAATGTATCTTTAATAAAACTCTTTATCTAAATCTTACATAATGTATCTTTAATAAACTATTTATCTAAATCTTACATAATGTGTCTTTAATAAAAATCGTTATCTAAATCTTACATAATGTGTCTTTAATAAAACTCGTTATCTAAATCTTACATAATGTATATTTAAGCCGATGTAAACAGACCCAAGGCCGGAGGCTCGAGCCCAATAAGTTGATGGTTGCAAGCACCAAGATGCAGAAGTCAATGACAATTGGTATTAACATCCGAAACCCGAAAGGGTCTAAGCCAAGGAAACAAATGGAACCAAAACCAAACGACTCGATTTCTACAAATATACAAATAAATATTGCTGATTAACCAAAGAGAGAATTACAACAATAAATATTGCTGATTAGTCAAATAAATATTGCTGACTAATCAAAGAAATATTGCTGAGTAATCAAAGAAATAGCTACAATAAATATTTACAATAAATATATCAAATGATACCATGTAATAAATAGATTACCATAATCAAGGGAGCTAACTCTAGAAGTATTTATCCGAAATTAACTACAACATGACTCCATATGATAATAATATAAAATTTTTGTCAGGCATACGAAACAGACGCCGACAGCAGATACGTCATCCGAGTAGTCAACAAATGATGTAGTCTGAATCATTGATTAAATAAAACGAAACATTAAATGAAAGCAGAATAAATACTTCGAACCGGCGACTGCCAGGCAGGATACGCCCACATTTTCGAGAGATGGATAGAGAACAAGCTAAAAAGAAAGTGATTTTCCTATGATCAAGGGCCATAATTCATGAAGTTACAATTTAATATGCGCAAATATCAAAAGGAACCAAGATCTTTGGGTTATAAACATGCATTTCAAGTTTCATCAAAATCAGATTAAACTTGTGACCTCTACAGGGTCCACAACCTTGATATACCATATTTATACACTATTCGAGTACAAGCGGCGGCCATTTTGTTTGGCAGTTTTGGTTTGATTTTCAGGAAATTCGAACTCAACCTTCATTACGGCGTAACGGTGATATAATCAAACGTTTTTTAAAATCGGATAATAATTGTGACCTCCAGAGGGACCACAAGCTAAAAGGGCATTTTTTTGTACAATCAGGGGCCATATAATTCAGGAAGTTACGATTCGATGTGCGCAAATATCAAAAGGAACCAAGATCTTTTGGTTATAAACATGCATGTCACGTTTTGTCAAAATCGGTTCAAAATTGTGATCTCTTTAGGGTCCATAACCTTGACATGCCATATTTTTACACTTTTCGCGTCCAAGCGGTGGTCATTTTGTCCGACAGTTTTGGTCAGATTTTCACGAAATTCGAACTCAACCTTTTTTACGGTGTAACGGTGATATATTCAGACAGTTTTTAAAACCGAATAATAATTGTGACCTCCAGAGGGACCACAAGCTAAAAAAAAAAAGGTGATTTTTCGTACAATCGGGGGACATAATTCAGGAAGTTAAAATCAGATATGCGCAAATATCGAAGGGAACCAAGATCTTTGGGTTATAAACATGAATTTCAAGTTACATCAAAATCGGTTCAAAATTGTGACCTCTACAGTGTTCACAAGCTAAAAACGTGATTTTTCGTACAACCATGGGCCATAATGCATGAAGTTACAGTCCGATACAGTTACAGTCTCGAAGTTTACTTAGTGTTTTCGGCTAAAATAGTCGCATTGGGACTTAAAATGTCGGTCAACTAGCTTAGTGTCAGTTCTCAAGCGGGGCTGACTGTTGACAAACAGCCTATGTTTGGTATGATTATCAACATGTCAGTAGGCTACTGGTACATTCAAGACCATTAGTATAAAAATGAGACCTACATGACAATGGACTCTAAATTTACCAAATTGTCAAGTTGGAATTTCAGGACTCACCAGAATATATTTGTCCAATAATCAACAGAGCGGTTAGAATGTATTTTCGGCGATTTAAATTCCTCTTTCCATACCGTTGGGTAATGCTTGGACCGACAAACATCACGTATATAAGGCCTTGTAGGATTGGAACTACAACGGGGCCGTTATTCGGACATATTGGAAACAAAAGGACACCTAGAAGAAATAACAAAAAAGGAGCAAATAAATAATCAAAAATTTCGTTTGTCGAGTTGAGATTTCCGGAGAAGTTTTTGAAGTCCCTTTCTACAATAGTTCAACCCTGAAAACATCCTAGCATACGGGTGGTGGGGTGGTTGGTTGTGTGGGTGGGGTGAGGGTGGTGGGGGTGTTGTGTGTGTGGGTGGTGTGAGGGTGGTGGTGGGGTGGGTGGTCTGGTTCAGTTGTCAACATTTGGAGAACTTTTTTTGAAGTCCCTTTCTACAATAGCTCAACACTGAGAGCCCCTAGCACTGGCCCGTAGCCAGGAGGTGGCAAGGGGGGGGGGGGGCAATGCCACCTGAAAATATTTTTTGCAAGTCTTAAAATAATTTCATTGGCGTCGATATTTTGTTTTAGGGCTAGTTACCTCTCGTAAATGTTGTTCATTGTTCGAAACTATACCATACTGATTGGAAAGATGTTCGCGGTGACATAACTTTGCCGTGGGTATTTTTTGTTTGTTTGTTGGGGTTTTTTTTTTGTTCTCGGAAAAATAATATATAAACTCTCCCTCCCTCCCAGGCAGAAATCATGTATCCGCCCAATCAACTGACCTTTAGTTATCTTGATGATACCAACTGCCGACACAGGAATATTCCAAACTGAAAATAATAAGAAAATCCATCGTAAAATCAGTAATTCACATAACATTTTTTGAATTACTAATGAAAATAGACATACATCATGCATTGAAGACAATTTTGCCCGGGCTGTGGCACTATGGGGAGAGAGAGAGAGAAATGGAGTTTAACGTCCACTCGACACAAACTATGAAATTTCGGGACTAACATATGGTTTAATTTTATTTCAATAAATCGCTTGCGGTTGTTCTTTAGCAGTGGAGTGGGGGTCGAAGGATCCGGAGAAAACCCATGAGATTGGAAAGGCGACCCCACTCCTTGTCTCGTACAACTGGGGATTAGAAACAACGTCAGTTGACTCGATGACAGTCTTTATAATACAGCGCGTACGTGCTAACCATTGGACAATCCAACCCCCGCGGCACTATTGTGACAAAGTAATTTATACATAGAACTTTGCTAGATTTGACATTATATTATATTGGATGTTTTCAACTATATACAACTTCTGCTAATGTGTTCAATATGTTATTTACGGGCAACGCAGGAATGACCTCTGCTCGTTTTGACAAAACGCACGATCTAATTAAATATCTTATTTATTCATATGTTATTTATAATCTACACATGTTCTATGTGTTTAACACTCAGCAGAACTTCGCGACTTTAAAGGAAAGATGCGGTGCAGTTATAGAAACTATAATCTCAATTCCAAATAAGTTAATCTGTCATGTATCATTATTCTTAATGACTGTATGTTTTATAAAGCCAGAATTAACTTCCGATCTATGTCTATTCCATGTTCTCAATAAAAGATCTACCAACTATGCTGATCGTCTGTTATCTGTAGTGTTACACTATGGCCTACACTTATTTCTTCAAATAATCCCAACCTTAACCCTGGATCTAGCCCTAACTCTCAACCTCGCCTACCAATAACCCTAACCTACAATCTCGTCAACGATCACGTGACCTAACCTTGTTTATATCTAAGCAACCTTGACGAGTTGCTCTTAACAAATAGAGCTAGCCCTACACTAGGATCTGGAAGAGTTGTTATATAACCCGCGTTTTGGTTGATGTAGATATCTCACTGGAAACATCAACACTGATTAGTTAATCTAATGGCTGACGTCATAGGATCAAAAGCAGCTCATAAGACGCGATCTGTCCTTGCAACTGGTCAGATCTTCATGCAGTGGAGGCCATCGAAAGTATAAAAAAAAACCGAAACGAAATAACCACCCAGCATGTGAACATCGTAGAATCCTAGTTTTTAGACGACCCAACAACCAACCCAGTTTGCGGACGTACTCTAAAACATGGCATTCTAGCTTTTAGATCACTCAGATAACCAACCCACTAAGCGGGCGTACTCTTAAATATGGCATCCTATATTTTAGATTACTTATCCACAAACCCACCATATGGGCCAGGGGCGAATCCAGAGGGGTGACTAGGGCGACTAGTCACCCCCCTCCCCACCGGTGTATAGGAATCCACGGTCCTACAAGCTTCCACCGGGACTTGCACACGCATGGTCGTATATATATTATATAGCACATGGTGCGCATCTTATCGGACACACAATCAGCATCTATGTTACTAGCAGCAGAAATTAGCTCCGTAAACCGCAGCTGATCTCTCAGGACATTTGCAGGAAATTCATCCAAGCATTTCCTCGTCTGATGACGGCATCAACACTTTTGTCAGACTGATTCATAAATTATACATTATTTTACGATGGTATTGATAGGACTGATATCATTAGCGAAGAAAATTGACTGTGCATTTGAAAATATTCGATAACATTCAAACAGTTTGTTCTTTATTAGGTTCATAAACTGGATATATAACTTGCTGTTTTTTATAAGAGACGTTGACAACTTCTCCGTGAATGTGACAACTTCTTTGTACGTACAGTCCGCACTATCTTTGATGTATGCAATATTTCACAATAATCAACATATATAAATTTCGAAATTTATTCTTCAAATTTTGAAAGCATTGTCGACGAACAGAAATCATTGTTCCTTATGGCTCAGATGCGAGGAAATCGATAATTTTTAAAAATTTTCTGGTGGGAGACCCCCATACCCCCTCTACTGCTCGCGCCTACGGCACTCAGGTGCGTGACCGCGGCACCCATCACTCCGCGGTCGGTGAGACAAAACACGAAGTTGTCAAACCCCCCCCCCCTCCAATAAATCCTGGATCCGCCACTGAGGACCTCGGTTATTTTCGTGCAACTATTGATCCAATGGCTTGTTATATATAATATTGTATTAAATATGATAATAGCATATCTACTAGAGTAGTGTATAAATATAATGTTAAATTTACAATCGATTATATCTGTATTTCCACCGTTATTACACAATATTAAACATGTACACCAAGAATTGTATATTTATTAGTTAAAACTATGTAAATACTATTATATTAAATAAGAAAGGAATTTTATGTTTTCCATGGAAATATTATAGAGACTGTTTCTGGTTAATAGGTATATTACAATAATAAGTGAAGACAGAATCTACGGGATATGAGCTAACAGTTTCAATTCGGGTCGGAAAACATTAGTCCATTATAGGTGCTTACCAAGCAACCCAGCGGCTGCCAGGCGGGATAGGCCCACATTTCTAAAAGGTGGATAGAGAACAAGCTAAACAGAAAGCGATATTTCGTACAATCAATGGCCATAATTCAGGAAGTTACAATCCGATATGTGCAAATATCGAAAGGATAATAAACATGCAGTTCAAGTTCCATTTTTACACTATTCGCGTACAAGCGGCGGTCATTTTGTCTGGCAATTTTGGCCCGATTTTCACGACGTTCGAACCCACCCTTCATTACAGTGTAACGGTGATATAATCAGAGGATTTTATCCATCTAATAATAATTGTGACCTCTAGAGTGACCACAAGCTCAAAAGGGTGATTTTTCGTACAATTAGAGGTCATAATTCAGGAAGTTATGATCCGATATGCGCAAATGCCGACAGGAACCAAGATCTGTGGGTTAAAAACATGCATTTCAAGTTTCATCAAAATCGGTTCAAAATTGTGACCTCAACACTGTTCACAAGCTAAAAACGTGATTTTTCGTACAATCAGGGGCCATAATCCATGAAGTTAAAGTCCGATACATACCAATATCGAATGGAACCGGGATCTTAGGGTGATAAACCTATATTTCATTGAAATCGATATAAATTGTGACCTGTAGGCTGTTCATTCAAATTGACCCACTATGAGCCGAGAACTAAGCCATTGAAATTTCCGCCTGGCCTCGATCTTCATCGCTAAAGTCAGTACGATAAACAGCATAGTCTCGATTAGCCTTTTAATCATTAAATCGGCATATAATCCAATATAATCCACTAAAGATGGCATGCTAGCGATGCCATCGAGCATTGATTATGGTCTAGATAAGTTAATTAATAATAATAATCTTTATTCAGTAGAAAAGGTCGCAGACCCATAGTACAATACATAACAATATTGTTATCTGTATATATACAATAACTATCTGAATCTAGATGCCCGTGGAGGAGCTAGTAGTATATTTTGCCTTAGTAATAAAGCATGGTTTATGAACAAAGAGATGGACAATAGAAATGTTTTATCACTAGATGTACATATATCAATCATATTTCTGACATCATAATACTTTTTGTATCTTTTTGGAATAAACTTCATTCTAACGTCATTCAGACATTCACAGACAAATAGAAAATGATATGAATCTTCATTTCCAACTTTGCATAGTGGACAACGTGGTGAGTTATTTAGGTGTCTTCTGTATAAGTTTACAGATAGTGGCAAGAGATTTAGTCTAAGTCGGGTAATATTACGCCGACACGACACTTTCAATTGACATGTTAGATATGCCTCTTGGCATAACTCAAACTTAAAATTACTATAGTCTTTCAAACTTTCGCTCAATGCCAGTTTACGCGACCATTCTTGGATGTTGACGTCCTTTAAGCGCTGTTTAAAGGACACTATGAAAAGTTGAACATTTCCAATACTTTCGTTTTGGAAGACGAACGCGAATCCAAGAGAAAATAATAGTAATCTGACATTAGTCACCCAAGTTGTGCGGCCCACTTCGTCTAGTTTTTTCAGCATTAGGTAAGTTTGTTTAGGGTACCTTGTTATTGGCATGTTAATCAGGTTGCACCAATATTTGACACATGATGACATATAGTAACCATTTAGGTTGAATCTACCACATTCTCCCAAAGCACCAGCATTTGATGCAGATTTGTGAATTCCTAATATAAATTTACAATAATTTGTGTGTACTTTTTCTATGTCAACCCAATACTGATAACCCCAAACTTGGGATCCGTACAATAAAATTGGTTTTATAATACTATCAAACATTTTAAACGAAACGTCTAATGATGGATGACCAATCTTTGTTACTAGTGATTTTATAGGGATTAAGGCCTTTTCTGCCTTTAATGACAGATTTTGTAAACATTTGCTCCATTTTAACCTAGAGGAAAAAAGTAAGCCCAAGTAATTGTAGTACGTTACACATTCTACTTTATTACCGTCCAGGAACCATTTCTCATTCTTTCTCAAAGTGCCACCATTTCTGAACACGATAACCTTAGTTTTACTCATGTTTACCTTTAGATTAAATAGCACACAGAACGTTTCTAGTACTTTCATTTTCTTTTGCAAGTCACCTACGCTATCTGATATCAAGCATAGATCATCAGCATATAGCAGTGCTAGAATGTCTGACACTTCTTGTATTGTAAATATACCTCGCACATCAGCGTCATCTAGCATTTCAATTAACTGATTTATGTAAAACCCAAATAGGAGAGGGCTTAAAACACAGCCCTGGCGAACGCAAGAAATGCAATCGAAGTAGGGGGTTATGCCATTTCCAATTTTAACACAGGATGATACAGCAGAGTACATACTTTTTAGGGTTTGGTACATATTCCCTTTCACCCCATTCTGCCCAAGCAGTGACATGAGTTGTGACCTATTTACCGAGTCAAAGGCCTTTGAGAAGTCAACATATAAACAATAAAATCGACCTTTTTGTTTACTTAAATATTTTTGTGCCAATCCGTGTAACGTGAATACATGGTCTACGGTTGAATAACCGGTTCGATAACCCGCCTGTGCTTCCGAATACTGCTCGTTCGTTTCAGACCACTCTTTTAATCTTTCGTTTAACACAGACGAGTAAACTTTCCCAATGCAATCTAATAAGGATATACCTCTATAATTATTTGGGTCAGATTTCGAGCCTTTTTTATAAAGGGGACAATCAAAGCTCTTGACCAAGATTCGGGAAAAGTACCAGAGTTAAACACTTTGTTAAACAATTCAGTTAAAATAACAGCAAATATTTTAGGGCATGACTTTAAGAAATCAATACCAATGCCATCAGGTCCGGGTGCTGTACCAGGTTTAATTCTCTTAAGACAGTTTAATACCTCTGACTCTGCTATTGGTTGATTAATAAAGTCATGTTCACAAGTTTCACTTAATTCATTAAATTCAGCAACACTGTCACATATTGCAGAGTCATTACTGTCGCGTGGAGTGTCCACATTTAATAGGCCTTCAAAATAGCTTGCCCATTCTCTAGGATTAATACTACTAGCAGTGTGTGACTTTGTTCTGAATTTTCTTAATACCTGCCAAAAATGGTCTTTGTTTTCTATGTTAACTAATAGCTCATTATAAATATTTTGATCAAGCGTTTTCTTTTTCAGTTTACAGATATTCTTGAATTTATTTTTGGCATTTTTATATGCTAATAATGCATTATTGGAGTTATTATCTCTGAATACCTTTAAGTACTTATATTTACCAAGTTTAAGTTCTAGACAATCACTATCAAACCAAAGTGGTTGTTTCCCTTTAAGTCTGTTAGGCCTATTTATAGGCTTGTCAACTGCGCAGTTCTTAATATATGATACAAGAAACTGAAGGGAAATATCAATACCAGAAGCCAATAAACCCTTAAATTCATCATAAAATTTAACAAAGTTTTTAGTTATTCTATCGTTAAAAATATCACTATTTCCACTGTTCCATCGTAACCTATTATAAACTGTTATATAACTACCTGACTGATCGACCGATTTAACAAAAGAATTACAATCGGTTTGGAACGTTAAAGGTAAATGATCTGAATCTGTTTTAAGTTCAACAACAAAATCATTTATTGAATTGAAAAACGACGTCGAAACAATTAGGTAGTCCACGACACTTGCCCCGTTGTATTTAATACAAGTGAATTCTCCTTCACGGTCCAGGGGTGATCTACCATTAACAATATGCACGTTCAAATAAGCACACAAAGCTAAAAGCTTCAACCCATAGTTGTTCACTTCTTGGTCTTTCGATTTTCGGTCTCTTTCGAAGGAATCTACTTCATATACGGCATTTTCAAGTCCCGGTATAAATTTGGTTGAATCATTGTCGAGGAAATCGTGCAGTGAACCGTTACCGGTGCGTGCATTGAAATCGCCAGTTAACAATAAATTGCAACACGGAAATTCTGATAAACATGTAAGAATGTCCTCTTCTAATTGATCAAAACCATCCACCTCCTTATGTATTGGCGAACATTCGGGCGCTACGTAGATAAACAAAGCCAATAAATCTTCATTCCAACCAAAATATTCTCTATCAAATTTCAAAATTATTTTCTCTTCAAATCCTAAGTTCAAACGCTGTACGCCTTCACAGATCACTTTCTTTATTAACACTAAAATACCACCCCTAGATCGCCCACCACTTCTGACACACGAAAAATTGCTGTATTGTGGGAAAAGGGATGAAACGTCAAATTCATTACCACACCAAGTTTCAACTAACGAAATTATGTCAAAGTTGTGTAAGTATTCTACAAATTCTGAATCTAATATTTTTGATTTCAGACCATTAATATTCCAGGAAATCCACTTTAAATATTTGACTGAAGAGTTAGAAGCTATAGTTTTACTATGGCTATCACATACTGCACGGACTTTAGAGGTCTGACCCAAATTTCATTGTTGTTGTTGTGACTGTAAATCTTCTAGAGTGAAAATCGTCCCATCTATATCTAATTTGTCGAATCTAAGTCCAGCTCTCTGCCCTTTTTTTCTAGCTGACAGCATTTATGGGATCAATTCTTTCCTCTTTTGACGCACGGCATAGGAAAAATCGTTTGAAACGTGTACGTCACAAGTTTCTCTCAGTTTCATGGCCTCATCAAAAATATCGTTTTTATCTTGGGCAAGGTAAAGTGACACCATTTTGTCACAACACCTGAAATGATGAAAAAATTATTTCAAAAACCAAAACAAGGGCCCTTGGATACAAAAGTCTAAAATAAAAAACATTACTCACAGACCATTTTTTTACTACCACTGGCCCTTTAAACTCATTCTAGGATCACTGAGGCCTAAATTTATGGTGAAAATATCGCAAAATGTCCAACAAACGCGGTTACACCTACAGCATTTATTTTAACTTTCTGACGTTACTTATTACGCTCAACTATTGTCCCATGGTGTGTACAACAACCGTCAAGACTCGCTTTTTCAATTAACCCCTCTCTATTAATGTAATACGTATTTCATTACGTTAGGTACATACTCGCATGTGCTTTAGCCATTTTGTTATTTCGTCTCCATCTTCTTGTCCAGAGACCCTCCGTTGACATATCACTGAAGCACGAAAAATCGCCAGGTTGATCAAACCTCCTGGCCGAATACAAATCGTCGGGGATCAATTATTTACATACCTAGGTATTTTTTAAAGCCCTAACCTTTTCTTTTACTTTCTGATCACCCATCAAATACAATACATAGTTCCGAAAACAGTGCAAATGACCTTCACCTTATACAGACATTACTCCGCGTTCAGTGAGTTTCTGTCTTAATTTTATAATTCGCTTTAGTATGTGTCATATTATGTGTTATAATGTTTGGCATATATCAGTAAGAGTATGTTGCCTCTATTACAATTTGTTGATGAAGTGTAACTTAGGGAATTCACATTGGCTGCATCGGACTATTGCCATTCGCTGCAGCACTTCCAGAAGATGTCATTTGGCCCTCAAATGTCAACAATTACGAAATTTGGCAAAAACTTTATTTTGTGAATATTTTGAGAGAAATGATTTGTAAGGAGAAAAATTGAAAGGTACTGTAGCATCATGTTGCATGGATGTCACTTGTAATCGGATAGCCGATCTCTGGAGAAGTAGTTATTTTTCGAAGGGTGGAATGAACTGTCAAAAAAGTTTGTACATGTGGTTTCGTCGTCAAGTGACTTCAAATTCGTTGAATAAATTTTATTTTCATATTGGTAGGTACACACTGCATTCTTGCATTGCAACTTATATTGTGGTGATATCCATTTGAGAATATAATAGTTTTTAATGGCTTGTCCTGTATTTAGTTTGGGATTACGGAACGCCATAGGTAGCACGTGCCAAAGACGACAGTCTTCAGTTTATTTGACTAATCATTTTACTGAGCTTTTTGAAATTAAACCTTTGCATTGAAATTAAACCTTTGCATTAGGTTTATTCATATTGTCAACTTGAAAATTAATTGTTGGATGATTTCAATTTCTTCTAGTGCTACATTTTGTGGGTTTTGTGTATCTTAAAATTATCATGTTTTAGCCTATATTATTACTAATTAGGTCTAAATTATTTTCTGTGGCTTAGGTATACTTTTAAGACATGGTTTGTAATTGTAGGGGTTTTCATGTTTAAAATTCTTATATAATTATGTGTCGTTTATTTAAGATTTGTTTCATATAAACTCTTCATTGATATAACCACTGGTACATTTTTATTCTTTTTTTACAGAATTCGACAAGATAATCTACGCAGATTATGGCAGGCGTGTTGCCTTAATTACAGGAGATAAATATTTGAGACTTAGAAATTGACACAAATGGGTAACACCGTATATAATAATGTAATATGAATGTATATAAACTGATTTACTAAAATTTCAAATCAATTCTGTTTTGCGAAATATGCCAGATGTCTCAATTGAATAGCAATCTGTAACATCTGGTTATTCCAGGCTACAATGATAGTATTTATTGTACATTTGGTCTCCAGATAAGAATATGAACAAAAAAAAACCCCTCCAAAACAAACATTCCTATTCAAATAAAATATGTGAAAATGTGTGGATTTAAAATCCCCCAAACTGATGGCAAATGTATCTACCATGGTGGCTGTCTTTTTTTAAATCTAGCATACCTAAAGCAACCATCATGCCAATAAAAACAATTTCCTATCTTGACAGTAAAGGGGGGTTGGGATGGCCTAGTGGTCTAGAGTGCCGCGCTTCGACCTCTAGCTGGCCGGTCACCTCTGGCTTGGGGCTGTGGTTTCGATCCCTGGTGAGAGCATATGTGGCATGGAGATAGGGGCGCCTTCTCAACGTCGTGGGTTTCCTCCGGGCACTGCGGTTTCCTTCCACTGCTAAAGACCCCTACGCGTACCGAATTATTGAAATAAAAGTTGAAACCATATGTTGGTCCCAAAATGACCTTGTTTGTGTCGAGTGGACGTTAAACCCCATTTCTCTCTCTCTCTCTTGACAGTAAAGTTACACTTTTGCAACATGATGAGTGTTGTGCATGGAGAAGACATGTACATTGTACATCTTTGAATGGATGTGATTCATTTCTGTCAGCATCTAATTAACTAGAACATCTGATATCACCTCCCATTGGAAGTTTGCAAATAATGCTGAATGTTTTACACATGTACATGTATATTGATGTTTGATTATAGAATTTTTGTATGTGTTGGATTTAGAAAATGAATTGAAAAATACACCTTTACATTATTTATTTTTCAGAAATATAGGAATACTTGTCTAATGAATGCCAGGAACTGAGATATAATTTAGGTTTTGTTGACTTTAATAATAGGTGCGTATAACAAATTGTAAATAATGTGGATTATTCCATTTGATGTACATACCTGGGGCCTATTTCACAACATTTTAACTAAGATAAGATCTGAATTTTAGTTATTTGATTGGACAATATTAGATTGATTTTAGTTCTTAGCCAATCAAAACTGAAGTATCCGCTAAAATTTGGATTTTATCTTTAGTTAAAATTTCGTGAAACAGGGCCCTGTACATTACTAGATGAATGCTTTTTGAGTAAGGGGAGTTGGATGGCCGAATGGATAGCATGTGCGTGCTGTGTCATAAAGCCTGTCATTGAGTTAACTAGCTTGGTTTTGAACCCCCGGTTGTACGTGACAAGGAGTAGGGTCGCCTGTCCAACCTCGTGGGTTTTCTCCGGGTCCTCCAGTTTCCTCCCACTGCTAAAGACCACTATGGGCAAGCGAATTATTGAAATAAAATTAAACCATATGTTAGTCCCAAAATGACCTAGTTTGTGTCGAGTGGATGTTAAACCCCATTTTTTTGCTTTTTAAGTAAATTGGGTATCCGAAAGATTAACATGTGCACATTTGATCACAAGGTCTGTCATTGAGTCAAGTGGCATAGTTTAAGTTCTCTGCTTGCATGTGACAGGTAGTAGGGTTACCTGTACAACCTAATGGGTTTTTTCCCAGTCTTCCTACTGCTAAAAACCCCTACGTGTTATCAAATTATTGAAATAAATTTAACCCCATGAGTTAGCCCCTAGTTTGTATCCAAAAGCCATTAAACCTCTCTGTCTGTCTCTCTGTCACTCACAAATAATACATTTATCAAATTCATGAAAATCCCCCCCCCCCACACACACATACCCCCCAAAAAGGCTGCTTCTATTGCAATTAAATGTTATATCAGGAATATGAAGGCTATTTGTACAATGTAGAACACTGATAAATGCCTCACATTCATATCTTTGTGAAACTCATATCATAGGGCCTATATTGCTATTCACTGTGCCACTAGTGGTACACCATACATCTGCAGAGAAAGTAGTGCATGAAACAAAATGGCCTTTTGTTTACAAAATATTTGAAAACTTTGAGGTCCTATAACTAAGTTTTGATAATTTTTTTTCAGATTTCAAGTCTTGATGGTTGGAGTTTGATTATCTGAGCAACTTTTGGCCAGTTTAGTTTTCCTGTGTTCTTTTTTATAAAGCTTGTAGCTGCGCAGCCCTGACTTACGAATTTCCTTTATTATTTGGTAAATATTTTATTTCAAAGTTATTTTTTTGGATATCCATCCATTTTTTTTTGTTCTGTATCATCTCAGGTACATGTAGATACCAACATATCAGCATTAAAGCTTGTGTAAGTCCCTTTTTGAGAACCCCCCATTTCAGGTGTTGTGACAAAATGGTGTCACTTTACCTTGCCCTTAAACTATTCAATTTGACCAACAAAGAATTACGCGCATTCTTTAAAACAGCGGTCTTTTCAATAATAATGTTTTCTAACCCTAACTGCTCTTTAAAATACCTCTGAACTTTATCTTCACGCTCTTTTCTGGTATCTTTCTGTTGAACGTGTAAACCGTTGACGATGATGTTACGTTGTTTGTTTTCATTTTCAATGGCGTCCATTTTCTTCTCCAGCTCATCCATCTTCAATTTTCCTGCCTCTGTTTCGTGTTTCATATTTTCATTAGACGTTTTTAAACTTAAAAAATCTTCCCGTAGTGATGCCATATTGTCAGAAAGTTGACCAACTCGATTGTTCAATGTAGGAATAGCTTTGCAACTTTGCTTAATTTCCACCATCTCTCGGTGTAGGTTTTTGATCGCTTCCAAAATGTTTGTTTCATCTCCTTTGCAATCATCTAAACCAGATCTAGTTTGCATTTTTGGTGGACCTGGATTGCTTTCGACATCTCCACATAGCTGTAGCAAGTCGAAATTACCCACCGAACTTGAAAAGCATGGTAAGTATGGTATTTGGCGAGAGCGCCTCTTACCTGCGTCCTCCACGGGCGCCATCTTTAAAGTTAATTAATGTCTAATTGATAATTTAGTTAACATTTCCGGCCCAAAGAAAGACCTGCCATAATTTATGTTTAACCCAGGTAGAAATAATGTTGTGTTTGGACAACGCATTTGGGATGATATAGATTCACGGACACATAGACTGTATTAATCTTGTTTCACGTAACGGAATGAAGTTCCGACATTTTGTTGTAGTCCACAATGTATGTTTCTTTTTAATTACTTGCACATTAAATCTTTCTATAAAGCATCTATATATCAGATTACCTTTATATCGAATACAAGTTACTTTACAAATTGATTTCTGCTTCTCTCGTCTTTATCGCCAGAAATCGATTTTGGTAATTAACACCGCTTTATTAGGTTATACGATCATACGATATAAATTATTTACAGACTTGTAGGTACTTACAATTGACTGTAACTTATACAATTATATATCGCCTTTTTATTGATGTAGTGATCGAGGGTATTTCCCACTTGGTGTTCTAATCCGACCGCAATAACATCAATCTTACCTGTTTGAAATCAAATCGGAGCCGTGTTGACTGCAAAACAGTAATATAGGTCATATCCCACTGTGAAAAAGGTGGAAGTAGTCCCGGTTTTCCTGACGAAAACCTGTATTACACAGCCACAGGGCAAAATCACAGGACTCCTCCCTATCTGTTATTTGAAAGGATTGGTCCCTAAATAAAATATTCCTACTCTGCATACCCAAACTATCAATTACACTAGCAACAATTGAAATCTACATAGGCCTACAGTTATTTAACGGTTTACAGGAAAATCACCGTAGACAAAAAATTGTAGGCCTACAGTTATTTAACGGTTTGCAGGAAAATCACCGTAGACAAAAAATTGTTGAAGACATCATCACTTTAAATTTTGTTCCTTCATTTCGAAAGAACGGTTGAATCTTATTTCTTAAATTTATGCGCAAATCTGTGTGTACCGTATTTCACAATACCGTGAAAAGTCAACAACAATTCATCTTTGATGAAAAAAATGCAAAATCATATTCCTGAAGCAATGGCCCGAGAAATCCCTCTCCGGCCATTGCTGGATTGGCTTCTG
The DNA here is from genome assembly GCA_963678685.1 of Patella ulyssiponensis. Lineage (NCBI taxonomy): Eukaryota > Metazoa > Mollusca > Gastropoda > Patellidae > Patella > Patella ulyssiponensis. Next base: position 78,895,477 of record OY783230.1, read on the forward strand.
ATATTTTAACTTTTGCGGGAGTGTGTCTATATTTTCCCGTTCAATCAAATCTATCACTTGAATTAGCAACATGGCAGTCCTTCGTTCAATCGGAGTCTTCTCGAAAACGTTGGACAGTGATTTAGGGTATTTAAAACGGCGAAAGTATGTTCGTTTCACAGTATTGTTTACATTTTATTCGATTTGATAGCATCGTTTGTCACGCAATTAGTTTTGCTGCAATATTCTGCTATGCACTGGTAAATTGGGCATAATAAAATCGTGAGTCATGGCGTAACGTTATGTAAACATATTTGGCCCAATTTGGCGCTTTGTTTTAAGGGTAACGCAGTCAGCTACTGGTTGTTAATTGGACTATTGACCAATCATAATTTAGAACAAGAATGTTCGCTCTTTAAAGCAGTGAGTAGTGAGATTAGATCAAACGAAACACTGCGCGGAGTATGATTGGTTAGTTTATTTCTAATAGGAAGAAATTCATTTCTTCTCGAAATACATTAAAAGCCTATCCAAATTTATGGGTCCAGCCCACAAATGTACAGGAACTTCGAACCATATATCTAAGGTAGATCTATTTACCTCTACTCATACATACATACACACCTATCTTTATATTATTGTTTATCTTTGTCTCAGGTTAATTAGTTTTCCAATAATAGTGTTAATACATTGATCTTTAAAAATAAAAGGATTCCACCCCTTTAATTCCATTAAGAATTTTCCGTTGTGAAGGTTTAGTTGTAAATGGTCCACTAATTAAAGGTGGTAAGCTTTAATTGTATTTAATATTTATCTTTGTTGCATATTCTATATATATTTACCTACTATTCACCACCTTCAATAGACGGCTTTATCTCGCCTTAACTACGTACATCTTATCAAGCCCTTCACGTAATACCCCGCATATTTCGCCATTAATTTCGATTGGGTACAAACCCAGCTTGTGACCCTATCAGATTCCTTCGTTAAAAATATCTGTACGATTATCAAGTCTCGCGCTTCTAGCTAACATCTCTACATGTGTCTAGGTTGCTGGAAATCATGGCTGATCAACAAAGGATTTTCGGGGGTTTACCATGAGTTTCTCAATTGAAAAAAAAACTTTCAACTGTTTCTTTTTTATACGGAGGCCGCCATGTCTGTTTTACATGTGTTATGTGCCACGACCGCTGATTGGACAATGCTTATTTGTCACGTGTAAACACAACGTGTCCAAAAGTTCAGAAATTGCTATGTATTGAAGCGGGAGAAAGAGAGAAATGGGGTTTAACGTCCACTCGACACAAACTAGGTCATTTCGGGACTAACATATGGTTTAATTTTATTTCAATAATTCGCTTGCGCGTAGGGGTCTTTAGCAGTGGAAGGAAACCGGAGTGCCCGGAGAAAACCCACAAGGTTGGACAGACGACCCTACTCCTTGCCACGTTCAACAGTGGATTCGAAACCATGCCAGTTGACTCAATGGCAGGAAGTATGACACAACACGCGCACGCTAACCATTCGGCCATCCTACCCCCCAAAATGACGAGTATTAAAGCAACGTTTAGATGTTGTAAAACTCGCGGACGTTGCTTTAAAGAACGTGACTATTAACATACCTGTATCATTTGCTTGTATATCCTCATCTATTACACTCAGTACATGTAATTGTGTATACATAGAATTGTACCGCGTGTTAATATGTTCAATTAGTAAATGCCAACCAAAGAAGATAAACTGCATTCAAATAAACAAAACACGAGCTACCAAAAACACGGGTTACATGAATACATTCAAATTTCAATTGAAAGATACATTAAGTGAGATTCAGATAAAGGGATGTCTATTGTAGTTCAAAATAAATAATGCAAAATGAATATATTGAAAATGTCATTAAAATTGCTTTATTCTGAGGTAGTGCTTTTGGAAAGATCGAACATAAGGTATTTGTTGTTATATGCGAAGGTCTATTATGCATTTGTCTATTATACAAAACGCAGAATGGAGAAGTGTAATATGCAAATAACTAAACTAAGCTGCAAAAAGAAACCTCAGGTTGGTATGTTACATAAAACTTGCCAAATGATTTTATTGTTTATATATGACCGCAGTCATCGAAACGGCATTTTCCAGCATGACAACGCCCGTGCCCACACCACCAGAGCAACTCAGGACCCTCTACAGCAGAACGGCGTAATGCACTGGCGAGCCTTTAGTCCGGACTTAAAACCCGATTGAACATCCATGGGATGAAATTCAGAGCAGACTTAATAATAATGAAGTCGTACCGAGACCAAGCACGGCCAATGGATTGTGCCAGGTTTTTCTTGTGGTTTCATGTGCCAATGCACTGCTGTTATTAACACTTGCGGTGGACAAACCAGATACTGATGTGTACAGACTCTAAACCTTCTCGTAATTGTGATGAATTAATCAACATACTGATCGATTTAGTAAGTCGTTGTTTTAGAATGATTTGATTAAAGTGCCTCTCTATTTCTTTTCTGTTTAATGTATTACACTGCATTTAGTATATTATTGAAAAGAGTATTCCGTATTTTAACACTGTGGCAATGGTATTGTGGAGCAATGCAAATTGTAAATCTATAATACGTACTTTGAACGGAAGACATATACATTTTGCACCGTGAACATTGAAATAACATTGTCAACGTTATCCTTCCATACTATATAAACATCATCAACAGTTGCGTGCAAGGTATTGTTGGATGAGTCATCTTCAGTGGGTTTTCCCAATCAGTATCCGTGCCTGGGGATCCAGCTATCCATTATTAGCGATTAATTTAGGAATCAAGGTGACAGAAGATGTAAGTACTCATGTTATTTGTTTATTTTCTTTGGTTTACAGTGTACGCGTCAGATGAGAAGCTCTATCGCTAAATCAAGTAGTCTGGTTTCTAGTTCAGCTCTGAACGTCGGTCTCATTACACTCACCTTGCTCATTTCACTAGAGTCAGTATGAGCATCACAACACGCTGTGTCATGGTGGCGAAAGGATAGATTGATAGGAGGGGACGTATTTTAAACAGCGTGTTGTTTCGCTCATACTGAGTCTAGCCAGGTAAGCGAGGTGTTATTTTGTCACTAAGATGTTCCTTTACATTGTATAGACGTCCACACGGATTGACACTCCGATGTTTCGCAGTGAAAAGTTGCCCAGTAAAATTGGTGGTCAAATTATTTTCGACATTGATTGAATAGGCCAGTCCCTGAACGGTCAGGATGAGTGTAATGAGACCGACGTTCAGAGCTTTGTAGGCGAAATCTGTTTTCGTGGTTGTTGACGTGATTGTAGGTTAGAGTTAGGGTAAGAATTTGGACTAGATCCAGAGTTAGGGTAACTTTTGACCAAACTTGAAGTTGGCCTTATCAAGTAGATATAACCCCCGCTTGTACCCCTATGAAAACGCATACGTATAAGAGAATATTTGAAATAAAATAGTTTCGAAATGACCTAGTTTGTGTCGAATGGACATTACCACCCCAACCCCCTCCTTCCGCTCTAAATACTACCCAATACCACAACAATACCAAACCATTTTACCCAATACTACAACATAATACTGTAAAATGGGCATAGTATTAGATTTTTTCAAGAATAGAGAGGTATGTCGCGGGAAATGTACTGCAAATGCGATTACCGATGGCTGTTCCATTTTCCGCCCTATATTATGCAATACTATTAAAATAAGTTTTCGCTGGCGCAGGCGACTATTATCGACAAATTTGGTATAAATAGTTTAGTACAGGTGACGTCATTTTTACAGCGCGTGAAAGACGTTACTAAACATAGACTACACGGATGCCAACCCTGTAAATGGTGGAAGTTCTTTGTTAGCTTGAGAAAATCAATTTTCCATTCCTCCATATATTTGAGTGATTTTGAACAATAGAATCAAGATACAATAGCATAGACGTATTTCAACGCACGAAGCTTTGGGGACAATTCTCTTAGATTCTCAGAATTTGACGATTTTGATTCCCATAACGAAGTTGAAAGTGACTCGGAATGTTTTGAATAATTGACAACAAATTCCAACGAAGAAACGTGTTTTGTTCTTAGACATTCCACAGATATAAGCGTAAATGGGCATGGTGCCGATGAGCAGACTACAAGTGTGACACAACACACGATAAATCAAACTAGAAATCGCGATAATAATGTAGATGGTGTCCGAAAATAGATCTGAAAATAATGATAACAAGCAAACAGTGAGGCTGATGTCCCCCGCCGAAATCCCAAAATAAATGAATGGCACATATTAAGCAATCAGACTATACACCCCCCTGGCGAACATTTTTGACATAATATGCCAACATCATTTTTACTGATCTTAATGACTTCTTTGCACCCCCCCCAATCGAATGTATATTTCTAGTCTCTGGTTATTCCAGTCTACATACGCCGTTTGATTTGGTGCAATGTGGATAGCCTCGTCCCTCGAGTATCTTACCAATGGTAAAATGTTTATTTTTTCTTAAATATTGGATATGAGAAGCCCATCTTTTTTCGGTAAGATCTCAGCATCACTGTTGATTTAAATTGACAAATACTTCCTGTTTTGGATGATATCGAGTTAGAGACTTAGCTACTTTAACTTTGTCGTCTTGGAAACCAATGGCTTGGTAAACATTTCTGCATATTATCTTGTAATCGTTGCAGTACTTATACCGATGTGCTGCTATTTGACGATATTAGGTTGTCATTTGATAATAGTGGGTAGTATTTGGTAAGTGTTTGATAGCAATGGGTTTTACTTGTTGTGGCTGCTATAGGGAGGTAAATTTGTAATTTGAAGTAGTTCTCCCGCGATCTAACTCACTACTTTAGAAAACAACCTAGCGATATGCCCGTCTTGTATCATGATGTTGTAGTATTGGGTAGTATGTAGTGATATTGGGTTGGTATTAGGGTAGTATTGGATAGTTTTGTATAAATCGTCCCACCGCGCATACCAGTGTTTATTGTGTATTGATTGATTGTGGTTAATATATAATAATAATAATCGTTTTCTATAGCGCTGAACATTCAGTCAGTCTGACTGCTCTGTGGCGCTTCTATATAGTATTCTATAAATACACACACGTTAGATTTCTTGGAAATGTACGTCTGCTTAGTTATATTTGATAAGATCAACTTCATGTTTGGTCAAAGGTCACCAGATGTAAATAGGTTTACCGTTAACCCCAATCCTAGCCCTAATGCTTACCCTTACTCTAACCCCCCAATCTCGCCAACAATCACGTGCCCTAACATCATTTACATCTCAGTGACCCTTGACAAAAATTGAGCTGACCTTAACAAATAGATTTAACCGAGCTACAGGCCCGTGGCTAGCCCAAAATTGTTAGGAGGGCAAAGGTTTCCGGGGGCGCCGATGGGGCTTTTGGGGGCGCCGATGTACGTACACCGCGGAAGGGTTTATAGAGTGTTCTCCATAGGCGTACCGGGGTTCGCCTTTCAGACGCCCTGTGGGAAAATCTGACGACCTCAAACGCGTTTTCTTGCTATTCCAGTCCTTGAAACAGTAGGTGGTCTGATATAGCCTAACGTAGATGGCCGAGTCGAATTCCAATCAATCGTTTATTTTCCACGGAGAGCCCGTGAATACAGCAACTTAAAGATACATTATGGGAGATTTTGACAAGGAGTTAGCCATTCTTGCTATAAAAGTTCAAAAATAGATGTTGAAACAAGAATATATTGAAAATTTCAGTCAAATAACTTTATCCTGAACAAAGTTGTTACCACTATAATTTTTTACTAGATATGGGGGTTAAAATCATCGACACCCTTTTCCCACTATGGCCGATTGTTGATTGACAGGCGTTAACTCCACCTACATAGTCTCAATCATCAAGTAATGTTTAAACGGTATCTACTGAAGCTTGTGTATAGCCTCGGTCATCACTGTCTTTTATGAATAATTTCCGGAAGTATGATGACGTCAACGTCACGAAGAAACCCCACCCTCAACGCCATAGTGATTAAATCAGTCGACGAAATCCTGTTTTAAATCGAGCCCAATCCAAGCCATCCGTGGGTCTACAGTGTTCATTTTGGGCTTGTTGTTTAAATAAAGATCTAATTTATAATTTCTATGACATCTGAAGCTCAAAGGAAGACCGACAAAAGTCAGTTTTTGCTCTCCCATAATGTATGTTTAATTGTGGTCCAATATTGTCTACCTTCGTTGGCGTGCCATACTCCTCGCAGTGTTTCGTTTGATTAAAAGCTTATCAGACTTAACACCGTTATAATGGAAGCAAATTTCTGTTCAAAATTATGACTGGTCAATAGTCTGATGAACAACCAATAGCTTACTGCATAACAATGCCATTACGCTTTAAACATAGATCCAAATTAGACCAAAATGTTTATAAAACGTTACGTCATGGCTCACGATTCTATTATACCCAATTAACCAGTGCATATAGCAGAATGTTGCAAAAAAAGTAATTGCGTGACAAACGAGAATATCTAAACGGATACAATACCTTAAATCACTGTCCAAAACTTTTAGGGAAGACCCCAGATTAAACGAAAGGCTGTCACGTTGCTGGCCAGAGAGGGATTTCACGGGCCATTGTTGTTGTTGAATTCACAAAATATAATCAATGCCCGAAAAATGTGGCACAAAGTAGGGTGGTTCCAGACAAAATGTTCTAATTCATAGTCAATTTAGTACAAATTCGCGGCGGTATTCAATTAAAAGATTACGGGCACTTTATTTTGCCAACCAGATGAAATAATATTTTTTTGTTTTCACTTTACCCTTCTGCCCGAAAGGTCAGATTGCCTATGCCCCCCCCCCCCTCCGCGAGAATTTTGGAAAATAGGGTTTGCACCTGAAAATGACGGAAAATTTCAATTTTGAAGCTGAATTTATAATATTTTGATACTTGGATATGAACAATATCATTATTTGTAAGGAAGCAATACGACTTTAAACGTACCTATAATAATTTATGAGAAAAGTAAAAAGTGCAGAATCGGGTTAGAGTGCGACTTGTTATAATTTTGAAGATATCACGCCATTTTCGGCGACTTATTCATTCGTGGGCGCTTAACTAATCTCACTAGCATTATATTATGGGCGCCTAACTAATCTCACTAGCATTATATTATGGGCGCCTAACTAATCTCACTAGCATTATATTATGAGAGCCCATTATCTCGTCATTATGCCCCCCCCCCCCCGGGACGAGGCACCCAAGGCATGATGTCGTTTGAATTTTGAAGATTATCACGCCGTTTTGAGCGCCCAGTTTATTCGTGGGCGCCTAACCAATCTCACTAGCATTATATTATGGACGCCCATGATGTGCCCATAATGCCAGCATTATGGGAGCCCCTCTTGGCTAAGGCACACCGCAAATCATGCCGTTTTGGGCGCCTCATTGATCTAATCTTGGGCGTCCAAACAATCTGATTGGTTTTATGCACTATGTGCGGCCCAACATTATAAGGCGCCCCACCAATAATGTCATTATGGCCGCCTCTCCTGGATAAGGCACCGAACAGATCAAGCCGTTTGGGCGCCCCATCTGTTGTGGTGTTAATCGTGCGGGTCATTATGAGGCGCCTCACCATTTGGCGATGCGCCCATAAAACCACGTGGCATTGGTTGGGCGCCAATATTGTCGTGAGCGCCCAACCAATGTCACTCGACTTTATGTGGCGCCCATAAAACCAAGTGGCATTGGTTGGGCGCCAATATTGTCGTCGGCGCCCAACCAATGTCACTCGATTTTATGTTGCGCCCATACTATTTTGTAGAAGTTGGTCGTTGGTCTCTTATTGCACCATTTGGCGCACATTGAGGGAGTTAATTTTTCCCCAAGGGGTAAAGGGCTCATTCGGCACCCATCGCGGGCGCCGAAATTTTCCAGGGGCAGCTGCAACTCTTGCCCCCCCCCCCCGCTAGCTACGGGCCTGAGCTAGTCATATATTATAAATGACCTGTTTGTGATATGTCGTAATAGTAAATCGTAATACAAAGGTAATGTTCTTCTCACTATGTAGAGTAGTTTAATGAGATCGGAAACACGTGTACTGTAGTCCCCTCATCGATTTTGTAAAGAGACACGAATAGGAAAAATTAGGGGCCATAGTCCAGAAAGTTATGGTCTGAAATGCATAAATATTAAAAGGGGCTGCGATTTTTGCCATATAAAAATATGTTTTAAGTTTCATTAAAATCGGATAAAAATTATGACCTCTAGGGGTTCCATAGCCTTAGTATTATTCACTGTTTGCGTAAAAAGAGCGGCGATTTTGTCGGACAGTTTCATTACGATTTACCCTAAATTCGAATTCAACCTTCAATATGGTGGAATGGTGATATATCTGATAATTGTATTATAATTATAATATGTATAAAAAGACTTCGACATTTTATAGAGGGGGAAAATACAAAATCATGTGAACCCACAAAAATGTCATCCAAAGGTGTTGACAAGCGACTATTCTGATTAGTATTAAAACTGACTGATGTCTGACGATAACGTTACCGCTGTCTTCCCTAATACACACTGTCGGTATTATACACTCTTTTGTCACTTGCGTTTATAGCAAAATTATGGTAATTGATGAACATCGCAGCTAACATCACCCGAGTTGAAATTCAGCCCCATCGGATCACTGTATTATATTCGTCTACTTAGGGAGTCAACTAGGTCCTACCTAAAGTACAAGAGTACACACAGGCAACGTGTCCGAGGCCAGATCTAAAGCTACAAACCTTCGAGCTGATCAACGATTTAATGAACACAGTTGGATTAAGTAGAATAGTGAAGTAAGATGGGGCTACGATTAGACGGGCTCGGCATCTAAACATTAAACTACATATGGGAAATATAATAAACTAGCAGGATAGTGGAGTCAGAGGGGAGTCACGATCAGACGGACTCGGCATCTAAACACTTCTTCGCTAAAAAGACATGTTATCTTTATATTTTCACATAAAACATTTTTAAATATTGTGTATGTATTAATAAAACATTGGTTTGTAAAAGAATTGAAATTAATCGCCAAGTATCTCGTTACCTCGTCGGGTAGCGCCTTTGTGCGTAGAATGTTTGGCAGTTAATTGGAACTCCTTAACAGACAAATTATTTTCTCATCTTTATATTTTCACAAGACACATTTTTAAATATGTGTACGTTTTAATAAAATGTTGGTTTGTAAGGGAATTGTAATTAACAGCCAAGTATCCCGTTACCTCGTCAGGTAACGCATTTGAGCGTGGAATGCTCGACAGTTAATTGGAATATATATATTAATATATATTAATCGTTATTGGAAGTCAATTTGAATTTCATGCAAAAAAGACCACCAAGCCAGCAGGATAGTGGAGTAAGGGAGAGTTGCGGTCAGACGGACTTTGCATCTAAACACTATACCTCAAAATGACACCAAATATGCAGAATGGGACAGTTGAGTACGGGGGGACCATGATAAGATGGGTCTGGCACCTAAAGACTAATCCAGGAATGGGACGAAACAACTACCAAATAACTTGTTTTTATTATTAAATAAAGAGAAGACCTTCCCACTAACTCTACTCCATGGCCTAAGGCCGCAAATAGAAAGATTGCAAAATCATATTCTAAAACAGGAAGAAGCTTCGGCTGTCCTATATCTAGTCTGCGATATCACTTATGTGGAAGCGGACGTTAAACCACCAGAAGATAAAACAGGCAACGCAAGAAGTCGGCTATATATAATTATTTACATCACTGCCTCATTGATTTGGTCCATTCCCTCCAAACTTTAAAATCCTGTTTCAGACTTTCTCTTCTTATCTATATATTAAAAGTCTTAATTCTAATTTGTAGTAAAAAATAAATGTTATACGAATTGAATTGAAGCCCCGTCTCAAATCAAATAGGCCAACGGTACCACAACCATTGAAAACATTACATGATAATCGAGATTATGTAGGTGGAGTTAACGCCTGTCAATCAGACGATCGGCCATAGTCGGAAAAGGTGAAGATAGAGTAAACTACCATTTCTAGTAAAAAAAAATACAGTGGTAATAACTTTGTTCAGAATAAAGTAATTTGACTGAAATTTCAATATATTCTTCTTTCATCATCTATGTTTGATTTAAACAATATTTTATTCAAATAAGATAGGTGTTGAATACATATACAATTCTGAAGGTAAGGATTCAAAAACAAGCCAAAGGCTTATATTAATTCGTCTACTTATATATTAACTATACTACAAATACAACTGTGATATGTACACTTCTCATACAAAATACGTTTAACAGTACAATATTTAATATTCACACTAATCGTGCATTTAAGTAATTTAATAGTTAGTGTCACTTACATTGCCTTACTATTTCATAATACGCTTGCTTTGCATCATGTTTTGTTGACGTCAGATGTATATTAACCGAAAAATAATTAATTTAGATGGTATTTTACGATGGTTATTGTAGTCTTTTACATAAATGTATAAAAGTGTGGACTGTATTGAAAATGTGCGTATCTATTTGTAAGGTATTATTGCTATCACCGTTGGTTAATGTTTGTAAGTTAGTAAAAATATTTGGTAATGTATTTATAGTTTGGCATCTAACATTGGTAAATTTTGGACAATATAATAAATAATGTTCCGTATCCCCTATATAGTGGCCACAGGAACATGCTGGGTTGTCCGTTAAGTGCATGACGAATTTATGGTAGTTTAAGTTACTTTTGTTGTGACGCAGTTTTGTATGGATTATTTGAGAAGAACGCTTTCCGGTGTAAAAATATTTAGGTACTAATTTATCATCATTGGTTAACTGTGCTTTAAAAAGTTTTATACTAGGGCTTGATTTCATATGCTCAGGTAAATTATTCCAGTCTTTTATTACGGACGGTAAAAAGGAGTTTTTATAAAATGTAGTATTAGCAGGAATATTTCTATATAGTTGTTTACGTCCGAAGATTTGGGAGGAACTAGAATAGACAAGTAACCTGGAGTTATTTTATTCACCATTTTGTAAAACAAAATTAATTTATGACGATGTCGTCTAGTTTCAAGCGAAGTGAACCCGGATTCTTTATACAATAGATTATGAGATGTACCTCTCGCCAATCCAGTAATTGTTCTAAGGGCATCAAGATTTAAGTTTTCAAGTACAGTACGTTCGTGTTTAGTACAGTTATTCCAGATTACGTCACCGTAGTCGAATAACGGTAGTATAAATGCTTTATATATTGTCTCAAGAGACCTTCTGTTTAAACGATATTTTAAACTTCTGAAACAATCTATAAATTTACTAACTTTAGTCACAATATAATTAATATGAGCAGTCCAATTACAATTACTACTTAAATAAACTCCCAGATGCTTGTGGTCTTTGATATCAGTTAGTGCTGTTCCATCAATGTAAAGATTAATACGGGTAGGGTTTTGTTTTCTCGAGAATGTAATAGTTTTTGTTTTCTGCGGATTAAAGTTAATTTTCCAACTTTTCGACCAGTTACTTAGTTTCTTTAAGTCTTCATTTAGAAGGGATTGACATCCTATTGGATCATCGATTACCATGTATAGGGACGTATCGTCCGCAAAAAGACGGATATTTGCATTTATTCCACGCGTAATATCGTTTACATAAATCAAAAATAGAAGAGGCCCGAGTACCGAGCCTTGTGGTACTCCAAAGTTTATCATGAGGACATCAGAGCTTTGATTGCGGATTACAACTGACTGTTGACGGTTTTGTAAGTAATTTTCAATTAATTTAAGTAATTTTCCCCGAATACCAATAGAGTTTAATTTATAGATGAGACCCTTGTGCCAAACACGGTCGAATGCCTTACTAACATCACAGAATATGGACTTTACTTCATTACCGTTATCAAGCGAACGACAAATTTGGTCATATAAGTCAACCAATTGGAAAATTGTAGAGTCATTACTTCTGAAACCAGACTGGAGCGGAGTCAAGATATCATTGTTAATGTATTTAAAAATACATTTCTCAAAGATTTTACCTAAGGTTGATAACAGAGATATTGGTCTATAATTTTGAGGGTCATGTCTGTCACCATGCTTGTGGATCGGTACTACGCTGGCGTCTTTTCAACAGTTGGGAAAATTGACCTTATCGATTAGGAAATTGAAAAGTTTGGTTAAGGGTCCGCATAAGCTTTTAGCACACGATTTTAATATCAAATTATTTATATTGTCAGGCCCAGGGGCCTTTTTAACGCAGACTGAAGTTAATATATCATGCACTTCGGAAGAAGTCATCAATATGTATGTTTGAACTGTTATAGCCAGAATGGATAACTCCTTATAAAAATATCTCATAATGTATCTTTAAAGTTCTATCCAAATCGGATTAAAAAAAACTGTGCCGTCGAGCGGGACAACAAACTTCATATACCTTATTTAACGCTTTTTGCGTACAAGGGGCAGCCATTATGTCCGTCAGCTTTAGTTCAATCTTCACGATATTATAACCCAGCCACTAAACGGACCACAGTCTCAAAATTCGACTTTTCGTACAAGGGCCATAATTCAGGACGTTAAGATTCGATATACGCGATTGCCGAAAGGTACCAAGATCTTTGGTTATAAACAAGCATTTCAAGTTTCATCAAAATTGGATCAAAAGTGTATAACATAACTTTCAGAACATGTTTTGGATGTATATGGATATATACAACATAATTCCAAGAGAGAGAGACCCTTCTCTGGTGAGCTTTCAAACTCAACTGATTTGAATCAAAAAACATATCCAATTCATAGGTAAAAATTTAATTACTATATACATACATTATTGATATTAAATATAAGAAGTTATTAAGTACATGCATACATATATACATACATTATTGATATTAAATATAATAATAATAACTATGGTGACATTTGAACTCTAGTATATGTACTTAAAGGGTCAGCGGGTTCTCCGACATGACCATTTCAACTTGGCAGTAGCTTATTCTTTACAATAATCATAATAATCATATTGTGGTTAGTGTCAGCAGCAACGTAGTAAATTTAATTACCGGTGAGTGGATAGGTCAACAGGACAGCAGAGATGTCACCTTGTAACACACATCTCCTTGTTAACAGTTTGTGAAACAAACAAACAAAATATAATCACACATTTCTTGAAAAATATATATATGTAATTTGTCATAATGTTGATCCAATTTTTACACATTTACACTAATCATCTAAGGAGTATAATTTAAAAAAAAAACCAAAAAAAACCACACACATCACAGCAACAGGATCCACAAAACGCTGAATATTAAAAGTTGAAGTTCCCTACACTGGAACAGCCAGTATCTTCATATATACTGTTATCCATCTTTCTCCTCTTAAGTCAAAGTTAATGAGGGATAAATTGATATTTCCTTTGGTGGTGCGGAGCTAATATCTTCTCCTTTCAGCGTAACTTCGGTCTTATCTCTGCTGTCCTTGTGACCTATCCGCTCTCTCTTGGAATTCTGTTGTATATATATATATACCAAGAATAAAATTAATGTTGCATCCAGATCGTGTTCTTGAAGTTATGTTATAAACATAGTTTGGTGCCGTGTTAAGGATATGTCAAAAGGACAGTAGAGATTTTAACTTGTAACAAGTGTGACCTCTAGGGGGTCTACAACCTTGATATACCAGCTGTTTACACTATTAGCGTACGAGGGGCGGCCATTTGGTCCGATTTCCACGAAATTCGAACTCAACTGTCATTATGATGTAACGGTAATATCAGGCGCGGATCCAGGATTTTGTGCAGGGGGGGGGGGCTAGGTTTGATAATTTCTTAACTAATTGCGCTTAACCAATTAACGGGGGAAAAATTTGGTAAATTAGATTCAATTTGGTGCATTCTGACGTATTTCCGGAAGGTAAATTCCAAAATTACAGGTCTAAAAATCGCCAATAAAATCGCATAAATTTAAGTTTCAAATTTTCAAGCCTGAGCAGGGGAGGGTCCGGACCCCCTGGACCCCCCCCCCTCTGGATCCGCGCCTGAATATACTAAAATTTGTGACCTCTAGAGGTCACAAGCTAAAAGCGCGATTTATTCGTATGTATTATGTTTGCATATGCATGTGACAAATAAATGTATCTACCATACTGACATACAAATTTACATTTGTGCGAGTGTAGCAAACAATGACCAGAAAAAGCGTCCATTTCACTGTTAATCCAAGCCCCCCCCCCCCCCATAGACATGTTAAAACAGGGGTTCTATGAAAGCTTAATCCGGTTCGATCTACCTATGTTAGCATGTAATGTTAAAGACGCTCCATGATGATTCTCTTGTAGATGAAATAACTTTACCGCCAACAACACCAAATGTCGCATATATTTAATGTTTTGCTGTCGTGATGATCTCGATAAAAGTTACACGACATATATTATGCAATATAACTGCATTGACCGCCACACATCTGCCTTAATGTTATATACCGCGGAGATCGATCTAGTCCCTAATAGTCCGATCATTAGCGGCAGGTCAAGAATCATTTAATCTTATCTTAAATTGCATGAGAAACTCACATCGAACTTTATCTTTCAGCTTATAAACACGAGAGAAATGGCGACTTACAGTAATCTCAAAATGCCCAACAAAGATAATACAAGAATGCAGAAAAATTACAACTACATGCTCCAAAATATGTTTAATATTGATAACCTGGTCGAAACCTTATTCTCCAAAGATGTTCTTAATATTGATACAATGACCCGTATAAACGATGAAAAGACTGGTAGACCAAGAGTAAAAAAGCTATTGTACATCCTCATGACAGAATGTGGCGATTGTTACCAGACATTCCTAGAGGCGTTAAGAGAAAATAGTTTTAGCCCGATAGCAGATAAATTAGGTAAGATTTCATTTTAATTTAAATGCAAATGAGTATAATATGAATGGTGTTCAAACAATTTGGCTCAATAGGTTCTGAATTTAATCAATGTTATCATTATTATAATTATCACACTGAAAAAAAACTTGTGTTGAAACAACACAAACTTGTGTTGTTTTCAACACAAGTTGGGTGTTACTATTTAACAACACAAACTTGTGTTAAATGTTGAAACAACACAAGACTTGTGTTAAAATTTGTCAAACAACACAAGACTTGTGTTAAAATTTGTCAAACAACACAAGACTTGTGTTGAAACTTGTGTGAAAATCTACACAATACTTGTGTTGAAATTTCTGAAACTTGTGTTGGAAATTTCTGAAACTTGTGTTGAAATTTCTGAAACTTGTGTGGTTTCATACAAACTTGTGTATAACCATCAACAAAACCTTGTGTTGTATTTTCCCCCAATTTATATCCAGTATAGCAACCTTTCCCATGCAGCACCCCTCCTTTTGCTCTGTTTAATCTGCTAAGTTTGATAAATGAGGTAACAATAATTTTTTTTTGTTAAATTATTATTTATTCATAAAATGATAATGATAGGAAAAAGTAAATTAATACCGCCAAATAAAAACTAAATAGACATTTAGAATGTTAACAGAAAAATGTTTAAATAAGAGAGAAAGAGAGAAATAGGGTTTAACGTCCACTCGACACAAACTAGGTCATTTCGGGACTAACATATTGTTTAATTTTATTTCAATAATTCGCTTGCGCGTTGGGGTCTTTAGCAGTGGGAGGAAACCGGACTTCCCGGTTGAGAAGGCGCCCCTATCTCCATGCCACATACTTTCACGCTGGGATCGAAACCACAGCTGCAAGCCAGAGGTGACCGGCCAGCTAGAGGTCGAAGCGCGGCACTCTAGACCACTAGGCCATCCCAACACCCCATGCTTAAATAAACAATTTATTTTGCCACATTGAGAACTAGTCTTTATTTTGTTTCAACTTTGCCTAACACTCATTATTTCTTGTCCAGTTACAGACTCAGGTTAATTATCATGCTCAAATCAAATGGGTTAGAAGTCAGAGAAAGGGAGAGAAATGGAGTTTAACATCCATGTGACACAAACTAGGTCATTTTGGGATCAACACATGGTTTAAATTTATTTCAATAATTCGCTTTGCGCGTAGGGGTCTTCAGGAGTGGGAGTAAACCGGAGGACCAGGAGAAAACCCAGGAGGTTGGACAGGCAACCCTTCTGCTTGTCACGTATAACTGGGGATTCGCAACCACTCCAGTTGACTCAATGAAAGGCTTTATGATACAGCGTGCATGTGCTAACCATCCGGCCAACCCACCTGCCATTTTACTATACTAAATTAATTTTAAATTTCAAAATGGAGGCTAATGTCACATCCGCTCCAACTGGGCTACATTGTGACAAACACATTATGCCGAGATTCCAAATTACCATAAAAACAATCTTTTCTATTAGAATTGAACACTCACCTTCCAAACAACACATTTCTTCAGCTCTTTCTTCTCCCAAATTTTTTTTTTTGTGGGGGGGGGGGGCTGGTATTACATGATATTTGATTTGCTATGGCATCAAATATGGGAACTGAAAAATATGAAAACATATAATTAACTGTCTAAGATACGTTACCATATACAAACAGTGTGATATGAAATTGAAACTAAAATATCTATCCCGCAGATCTAACCTAAGCTGTGAAAATCTCTTTCAATAACCCTTGTTTGGCATTTGACAGGAATTAGAAGAGAGCCATGTGGCTGAGTGAGTAAGGCGCTAATCTGGAGGTTGTTGGTTCACTCCCAGTTTTTACCTAGAAAGCTTGTTTGGATTTTTCAGCTTGGATTCGCTGTCTAGTCGTTTCGATGGAACAAAAAACCTGAGGTCCCATTAGCGTGCATGTAACCCGAGAGAGAGAGAGAAATGTTGTTTAACATCCACTCGACACAAACTAGGTCATTTCGGGACTAACATGGTTTAATTTTATTTCAATAATTCGCTTGCGCGAAGAGGTCTTTAGCAGTGGGAGGAAACCCGAGAAAACCCACGAGATTGGACAGGCGACCCTACTTCTTTTCACGTACAACAGGGGATTCGAAACCGCACCAGTTGACCCAATGGCAGACCGTATGATACAGCGTGTACATGCTAATGAATTCTAAAATTAGACCAATGCTTCGACAAAGCAGACACACCAATAAAATATAATTTAGCCGAATAATATATATAAACCTGTTTGATTTGGGCGATGTCAGTGGACAAACTACATGTATGTGAATTTTAGCGCCGACGATTTACGTTTATACTTTCTTTATATGCAAATATCATATTTTAAATAGAACATACTTTCATGTGATTCAATGCTTGAATATAACTTGAATAGTGTCATCTTTCCAGCCTTGTGTGTTTTCTCCGGTTTCCTCCCTTGGCTTACCCCTACCCGCAAGCAAATCATTCAAATAAAATTGAACCATATTTTAGTCTCGAAATTACCAGGCGCCAGAAAGGATCTATCCAGCAAATACTAACAACAACTCTATGTTTATGCCGAATTAATATAACATACACATTGCTCAGGAAAAGGCCGGAAACGAAAGATATGTCCTACTTGATTCTAGGACATATATCATTCATGGACCTACTTGATTCTACCAATTTAATACAAGGACATGTATATGGCACAGGTTTGTGTCAAGTGAATTTAAAACCCCATTCCCCCTCTCTCTCACTGGATATTATTACTGAGTGAATGATAGTGATAAATACTTTTCGTGGAACTGTAGGTGGGCATTATTAAAAAAACTATATATATTGAAAGAAAATGAAATTGTTACCAGTTTTTATTTGTGGTGTACATGCTAACATCGATGACTGAAAAATAAATAAATGACGAAATTTTAGAGAAACTTCAGAAGACAGGTGTGCAATTCTGAATCAGTGAAAATGTCTATTAAGAAAAAAAGGGCTGATTTGTTTGGGTTGTTTTTTTTTCTTTCACAGAAATAAGATTACATTTAAACTAAACTACTACAAAAGTTAATATCTGGCTATAGTCCATGCCTGAATTTACACGTATTTCTCATTTTACCCGAACGTCTATATAAACAAATTAAAAGATGGCTGCGTGGGTAGAGGTCTATAAAATTTAAAATGAAGAGAGATTCTTACCTGCTGGTCCTAGTTGGGGGTTTCTTGGAATTACAAGTATTTGAAAACGGTGTAGCGCCGAATAGCTAATATTAATTAATCACGATTTCAGAAAAAATAAGACAAGTTCGTTAGATTTCTGAATTACCGGAACGCTTTTGAAACACATCAAAAAATTTCTCTTGACCGCCAATTTTAAATACACATTTCCGGTGCAATGGCTCTCGGTTAGTCTCTGTCATCCAGAAAAATATTCTACGAATAACGTACGTTGCAGATTATGAGGTTCTGGGTGACCGAGGCTTGTTCTGAGTAAACGAATTGTTTATATACCTAAAAGCAATATGTCGATGCTAAATTAAATACAGGCCTACGGGTTTATTTTTTGCAAAAATTTACAAACCTGCGGTCTGGTATTCTGTGCGACAATTATAATTTAAAAAATATATCACGGCTAAAGCACTCTGTTTATACAAACTATCGAATGTGGCGCCCTACATTCAAATATCTAACTGGATGTCGCTGATAAAATATCAAATAAAGTTTAGATAAACTGGAGAACCATTGTATCAATAAATCAATTATGAGATACATCTGGAAGATTGATTAAATTTGATTGGTTATTGTTCAGTTAACCAATATACTGTCCAATTTCGATTACAACAACCAATTACATTATTAAGAGTTTTACTCATTGTTTTCTAATTAATTTTCTATTCTATTCTATTCTTTATTCCCTTAGGTCAAGAGCCCATCGGGTAAAACACACATACAACAATACATACAAAACATACAAAAGGAAATATATACAGAATGGACAAGGAGAGTATGTTTATGAGATGTACAAAAAGGTTTATAGAAGTGATTACATTTTAATGATAAGTTCAGATCTTCTCTTATTGGCTTGAAATAGAAACCTACCTAGATTCTCTAATTCTGTGGTATTTTTAGTGGCAAGAAGTTGTATTAGTTTATAAATACTTGGGTTTTTACTGTAATATTGTTTTATAAATTTATTTCGCAGGTCTTTGTATCTGGGACAAATAAGGATAAAATGATACTCGTCCTCGACATCTAGTTCAGTGCACAATGTACATAATCTATCTTTCCTAGCTGTCTTAAGATACCTGCCTTTCTCGATATTTAAATTGTGTCAGGAAAGTCTTATTCGTGTTATTTCACGTATATATTTTGTATTTTTCGATTTAGTTAGGTAAAACTGGATTGTAAACGTATCAACAATATATTTGTATATATGACATTTTGACGATTCAATGATCTTTTCATGGCATTCTTGTTCAAAAATATCAAATAGGCGAAGTTTTATTACAGACAGTGTGCGTTTAGAATTTCCAAGACCATTTTTTTCCCAAATACTTCCCAATCCAAGCCTAAATAATTCTTTTTTAACATTATCTATCCAGTTATCATTGTTTATGCACATATCGTTGTAACACCGTCTAAGAATTATATTGTCTGCGTTAATTAACTTTAACCAGTATTTGAATATTCGAATTTTTCTTCTTATTGAAAGTGGATATCGACCCAATTCATAGTATATCATAACAGTGGAAGTATTATTACGTGTTTGAAGAAGTTTTTTACAAAAATTCAGATGCACCTTTTCGACATCCTCAGCTTTATGAAAGCCCCAGACTTCGGATCCGTAGCATAAAATACTACTCACGTAGGTGTCGAAAACTGACAATTTTGTTACGGTGTTAAAATAATTATCATTACATACTTTTAAGACGGAAAATAGTGCTTTTCTGGCCTGGTCAGAAACGTTCTTTTGCGTTTTCATAAATTTACCGTTAAAATTCAGCAAAACTCCTAAGTAGTTAAATGAATCAACAATTTCCAGATTTTTATTACACAATGACCAGTTTTCTTTTTCACCAATTTTTCCACCATTTCTAAAAATCACAATTTTATTTTTGAAATATTTACAGATAAATCCCATTTTTGTGTATAAGTATACAGAGAGTTTAATAAATTTTGGAGCCCTTCTGGGGTTTCCGAGAACAAAACCTTGTCATCAGCATACATGATCATAAACAAATTTAACGTTTCTATATCTATAGTCGGACATTCGTCTCCTAGTAGATGAGACTCGCAATCATGCAAATACATTGGCCCTGCTTGATTTATCCATACCGGCGCATACCGGCTGACCACAGTTCGGCAGTTTTCCCGGCGAGGTTACTTGATTTAACCGGAAGTCGACAAAAGTTCGGCCGCGGCGTACGCCGAATGCGCCGCTTTGTCGACAGCGGCTATCACCGGCTCAAAGATGGTGAACATGTCAACGAGATAAGATTCAAGTTAGATAGGAATGCCATTAAACACGAATATTAAAGCGTTAAAATAAAATTAAATGCTTTGAAGTTGAATAAAGGCTTCGTAAAACCACATGTCATTTATTTTTTTTCGGTAATACTACAAATAATATTTGTATGTTTATTTTGCAGTCACATGCTTTCATGAATACTGTTTTTATACGCCCACATTGAAATGTGGTCGTATATTGTCGTCGCCCCCGTCCGTCCGTCTGTCCGGCGTCCACAATTCTTTGTGGGCGCTCTTGAGCCCAAAGTTAATATATCCGATTGACATTAAAGTTATACACAGTGTTTAAGGTCATGCGACGAAGAAGCGTGTGAATTTCAGCTATTTCCGTTAATTACTGCCAGCGGTATGGCCCTTGATCGCTTCAAAAAAATTTCTTGACACTCTAGAGGTCAACGTTAATATCCGATTGACTTTAAATTTATACAAAGTGTAAAAGCTCAAAAGTCGAAGAATTTCCGATAATAACTGCCAAAGTTATGGCCCTTGATCACTTTGAAAAATCTTGTGGACGGTCAGGGGCCAAATTTATCATCCGATTGACTACAGATTCAGGTCTTGAGACGACCAAGTATATTGATTTTCAATGAATTTTGTTAACTGAACAGCTAACTCCATGATATTAAATGTTTCGTATACTACGTTAGCATGGGGCAGATTTTAGTGTATTATAAATGTTTCATTACCGAAAAAAGTAAAAATATGCGACAACTCTTGTCGACTGCCTGGACGATTTAGATGTTGTGGGCGTATCTTTCGTTGCCTGACAACCTACCTTTATTAAAACATGTCATGTAACCTGTTTAATATTATCCGACGCCAAAATTTTTATCAGCCGGGTCACTTGATTTGCTCTGATACGGTAACCTGACCGGCGTACGCCTTGTACAAACCGGCTCGCCTATCGGCGGACAAATCAAGCAGCCCCAATGAAAATAGGACAGGGGAGAGAACCTCGCCCTGGAAAAGTCCATTTTGACACTGAAATATATCTGATACGCCATTTTCGAATTTCACACAACACCTAACCTTTTCATATAGAGATCTGACTACCGTAAGAAAGTTACCCCCTATTCCCTGTTGAATAAGCTTATGCCATAAATTGTATCTATTAACCAAATCAAATGCCTTACTGTAATCCACGAAACAGCAGTATAGACGTTTTTTCTGTTTTAGGGTTCGATTAATAAGTGCCTGGAGAACAAAAATTGCCTCTACCGTACTTACATTTTTTTGGAATCCAAACTGACTTGGTGGTATTATGTTATATTTTTTATCAAATTTTAGCAACCTATTATTCAGGATAGAAGTAAACAGTTTTCCTAGACACGAAACAATAGATATTCCCCTGTAGTTATTTGGGTCATTCGCGTCCCCTTTCTTGTAGACTGGCACCAAGTTTCCTATGGCCCACGTTGAAGGAAAGGCTCCCGAATTGAGAACATTATTAAAGATTTCAATTAGGCAGGGCATCAGAACGTCTTTACAGTGTATTAGGAGTTCATTTTGGATATTATCGCCTGACGACGCTTTATTCAGCTTTAGTTTTTGTATACATTCTCGTATTTCAGTCTCCGTTATAACAGTGTCTAATTCGCTTTTACAAAATTATGGATTTAAGTCATACGTTTTAATATAATTTATAATACTTTCGTCTACAGTAGGGCAAGTGGATGCTAAATTCTTAAAATGTCTATGAAAATCATCAAGTCTGTCTTGCAATTGTCTGATTAATTAGTACTCAAACCCTTCCAATGAAGAACAGCATGTAATTTTCGGGATTTGAATTAAGCCTTTTATTACTTTTCTTAAACTTGTAAACTCCCAAGTTCCGACTTTGTCTGGAGTTTATCCCCCCCCCCCCAAAAAAAAAGAAAAGAAAGAAAAGAAAATAAATAGTTGACGGTACACATTGCTTGTGTTAATGATATGAAAAACACACAAGATTTTATAAATCTACACAAGTTTGTGTTAATGCAATGCTAAACAACACAAACTTGTGTAGATTAGTTTTAACACAAGTACTTGTGTTGAGCTCCAACACAAGTTTTTTTTCAGTGCACAATAATTCGCAGACTTTGAACTTTACTTGTTTAATTGGTAAGCTTGCTACAGTCGTAGCCATGTTTACCAAATAAAGTGGGTTTTTATTTAGGTATGAGCTAACTTCTTACCCATGTGATTATAATGACATACGGTAACACTAATTGTCCAAAAGGGTCTGTTTCAGTAGGATTGTTCGGAATTTCCTTGTTTTATCTTTTGAAATATTATTATTATTATGCATGGCAAAAGTATTTCATTTTTGTACATTACAATGACAATTACTTATTGGCGACTTACATGCCGCATTTGAATACTGGGTATTCTATACCTTTCGGAGCTTAAAACAAAACTGTAATCAAGAAACTTTTGTATTTGTTGTTCCTATTAGTGATACTAATTAGGATGCAGTATATTCAATCACATCGTGAAGCTGTCATTAATGTGGAATGTCAAGGGGCCAGACGAGACATGGTGCTACACATGTCACGTCTCGTCCCATCAACAATTAAAGTACACCACGGACCATTGTGTATAGTTACATCAATTGCGTATTAAAGTGGAATGAAATCCGGAAATTATTACTTAAGTCACTCAGTTGTTAATTAGCGTTTTTTTTTAGTCTACGATATCACCTCTGGTGGAAGTGGACGTTAAACTCCCAGTAACGAACGAACGAATTAGCGTTCGCCCTGTTAACATCTGCTGCTCCAGTGTTCCAGTTATCCAGTCTTACAGTTTTCCAGTTATACATTCTTCAAGCCACCATGGACCCGATCGTTAAATCTTACGTAGTTCCAGAAGAAGAAACTAACCGAGTGTCCTAGCACGGACAGATTAACCGACAGGGGAATCTTGAAGTGTCTGATCGACCTCCTCGGCAAGTGGCAGGACATGCTTAAAAGACGATGAGTGGCACGTGCATGTTAGAACCAAAGAAATAAAGACGAAAATCCTCGAGACAGAGAGCCACATCCACATGGGGATTACTTACCGTTTCCACAAAGTTTTTGCCAAAGTCGTCACCCTCACAGTTTACGACTTTCCAGTCTCTTACTCTGATAACTACTTCGTCGAAATAATGACAGACATCGGCTATGTAAGACCTACGACTGCCTACGACCAATGTTCACAAAAGAATCCGATAAGTAGAACTGGAAGTACCAAATAATAAACTAAAAGACATACCCCAACTAATCGCCTTAAAGGTAAATTACGGAGATGCAAAAGTTAGAGTAGTCACGCCAGGCCAACCTTCTCCGTGCTTTAGATGTGAGAAATTTGGTCACTCACGAAAGGAGTGTCCCCTCCGCGCTCCAGAAAATGAAAAGAAAAAGAAACCAGTTTCAACAATAAACCCGGCAGTTCCACCCACAGTAAAGACAACAGTAAATCCGACAACCCCACCAGTACAGCTCACAGTAAAGAAAACAGTCCTAGAAAGTAAGCAACCGACAGGTCCAAACAGTAAACCAGTCTCCTCCATTCCAAGCACCAGCATTCAAAAGAAGAAGAGAAGGATAAGCTAGATCTCCATCAATATCGTCAACACCAGGCATCATTGAAATAGAAAACAAAAACATATTCATCTATCCAGAACCCCAAAATGACAGGAGGGGAATATAGGTGCCCTTCAACACATCTCATCTACGAGATCGTAGGAATATAGAAGAAGAAGAAGTACAGGGAACAAAAAAGAAAATATATAACACGTGATTGTCTGCGATATCACTTCGGTGGAAGTGGACGTAAAATACAACTACTTCACAAACACACGGAGGTTATACAGATGAAACTTTGTTATATTATTTCAGAGATCTTTTTAATTTGAAGGTCACGTGATAGGATTTACAAATTGAAAAGTGGAACATCGGAGGAAATAAGATGCAGAAAGTTATCGAGCAAGGTGACTGGAAATGGAAGATAGTATCTGGGACTAACACGGATAGTATGGGGCATTGTACAGGAACTTTGCACTTGATGACTCTGTGATCCTGCACCGATCCCGCTACCCATTTCCCCGTGACCTAGTTCGTGGTGACCTTGAGAGACAGAGGATGGGGGGCACAAAGGAGAAGAAGAAAGCGTATGACGTCACATACAAATTTATTGAGAAAAGGGGGTATCACATGAAAATCGAAACGCATATATATTCACAACGTTATGTAAAGTATAGTGTACGTTCGATGCTAAACATAGGCGTTATGCAAAGTATGTTGAACGATCGAGGTACTATACATAGATGTTATCAAAGTTTCTTTCAGATACGTTCTATGAATATCACGTCATGAATGGTTGTGATAGAGGGGGGTGCGATGTGAAAGGTTTGGGCAGGTTTACGCAATAGCCGCGAAAAGATGGGTTTTTCTCTACGACCCGTCGACAGAAGATATAGCAGACAGTTTAGTACTGAATAACTATGCGTAAAAAAGAAATTCTTTAGGACCGGATTCATATTCTGGCCATGGATGTTCCACAACGGTTACAGAACACCTCGAACCCCGGGCGCCAGAGAAAGTGACAACGTAAGAATGTGGTCATTACCAGGGACTCAGATCACCCGTGGTCGCCGTTTCAAAGACTAATACCCCCGTCAGACCGGAGTTGCGTCCTTACTGCGCTTCCACTGCGACAAAAAATGGCGTCGGAGCGAGTCAAGATCGCCATAAGCGTGGTAACAGCGCGGTGGAAACACTAGATATCGTGCTGTGGTCTCCATGGTCGCCAGTGATCTCCGAGCCACGACGTTTGTTTTGAACATGCGCATATGATCTGGAAAGCTGAGAGAACGTGATTTGGTCGCAAACGTCCTTATTGCGCTGCTACGGCGACAAAAAATGTTTTCAGAGCGTGCCAAGATCACCCTGAGCGCTGTGGAAACGCGAGATATCGTTCTGTGGTCTCCATGGTCGCCAATGATCGCTGAGACACGGCTTTTGTTTTGAGTATGTTCAAAGAAAACGCCAAGGTCCTGTCACATGACATTGAAAACCGAGAGAAGGTGGTGGGTCGCGAGGTTCGCGCGATAAGCGTGGTAACATCTCTATGAACGTAGCACACGCGCAGTACACACGTAGAAAAGACGCTGCGAAAATTGTAACATTTGCAACGGTGCCTTCATGGCGTCTTCACCACAACCCTCACGCGTTGACCGGGACCCCACCAATCGCTCTGAGTCCTTATGGCGTTGTTATAGCGATGTTACGATGATTCCACCACTGTTGCGCGACTGCATCACGACCTCATGGGGCTACCTCTAAAGCATATGACGATTTTATGAGGTTCCCACAACGTGTATGGAGTTCTTAATACGACCATGGCGCGGTTACCAAGCTTGCATTATTCGCTTATAGCGACCATGCATTTCATGCACGACTTGCTTTGAAAACGGACGATTCAAAGGTCATCTTGAAATTTCGAAAAAAAATCAAAGCGCTTGCATAGTCGCCGTGATCACGTGGTGGAAACGCACGTGTAGTCCAGATAAGACGTGTGGTTGAGCGACGCGGGTTCGCGATGACCGCCGTTGCAAAGCTAATAGATCTCAATCGAAACGCCATAAGCGCGGAGAGATCGTGACGAACCCGCCGCGAGAATACTATATAAACGTACAGGTCGCAGTAAGAACACGACTTTTTTGAGTTTGTAATTTTGGGACATTTTTCCGCGTTGTGTTCACGCTTACCGACGACCTTGTGTATTTCTAGGCCGCCGTTCGGTCGCAGAGCGCAGTAGGGTCACCACTCCGGTCTGACGGGGGCTTTACGAAGAATTTCAACTGTAACAGCGCATGTCTATGGGCATCTGTCACGTTTCAATTCACGATTGCAGAGTATATTTTAAAAAATGTCTCACCACCATCAAGCATGCCAAGTATGTTTCCAGCGAGTCATTGTCGTCGCCCGTCACTATGCGAACGAACGGAACATGCCTGAATGGGAAGGAGAAACGAAGAGACTAATCACGCACACAGGACCCCTATCGTGTCAACCAGAAAAACGGGAGCCATGATCGAGGCAGTGGGTGGGGACAGGTATCCCTGTACGGGTGTGGAAACGTTGGATCTGTACGCCAAGTATTTGTAAGAACAAGGTTACCAACTGGATGTTTACTGCAAGGTTATAGTCTGTAAGGTGATATATCGCGAAAACAATACGTCAGAGGAACGCCGTAACACCCCGAATGCATCGTTTTGGAACCGCCCTTAATCGTCTAGTATTGTCTCTGGTTGTATTTGTAATTCTTTAATTGGTTGGGATGTATCTGTAAATGTCATTCTGGTATCCGACATTAATGACAGCTTCACATTGAATATACTGTATCTTAATTAGTATCATTAACACGAACAACAAATACAAAAGTTTATTGATTACAGTTCTCCCTATCCCTCAATACGTTCTCTCTATCCCTCAACCAAGATGTTACCACTTGGACCTCAACGGTCTCTGCTAACAAATTTCTACCTGATGTGTCCTCTCTCACATTCTATTAATTATATACTCTTAGATTTACAGCCATTAATTATTCTATTGGCTAATTATGATGTAATTAATCATGTAAATGTTCACTCGTGCCATAGATTTAGACATAACCCCTTTTCCTGTTATTCACACAATATTTCATAAACAATTTAAATTGCATTTCAAATAAACCAACACCATAGCTAATATACTGATAATAGTTAATACAAATAAAACATATGTATTTATTTAATTATAAATCATGTGCACTTATATTCGTCTAATACAATTTCGCATAAATTATTAAATGGTACTACAGAATTTCTTGACTCTGTAGCTCAGAGAATAGGACAATCTCATGAACATACTAACAGGCAACTGTGTTTACGATTACTTGGCCAGATTAATGTGGTTCTTAGGTAGCAACTTCGACCTCGAAAAGTGTGCGTAAAGATTAATAAGTATCGGTTATAAACTGAATATCAATACAGGATGTCGCACCGCCTTTACGCCATTTCCCGTCAATATTTTCTCTCGACATTTACATATGGAAGACTAGTCAAAGTAATTATTTGATACCGTCGAATGTTCCAGTACACTACAAATAAATGTTATATTTTGCATTGCTTAGAGTTTTAATGTAAAAGAGGGGTCTGTAGGCTGTACCATACGAGCCACTAAATTGACCGTCAGTAGAATTAGCTTCCCCAAATATGACTCGGGATGCATCGACTTTGGTCAATCATTTAAAGCGATAATTTAGTATATGATCATAGGCATTATTTCCCACACTTAAAAGTCACTCACAATGGTAATAATAACACAATTGCTGCAAACGTTTGAATTTGAACTTGAAAATTATATTTTTGCCAATTTCTCACCTGGCAAAAGCGAGTTATAGGATTAAAATGATTATTCTTTAACAAGGTAGGACTGTTTATAGACGCCATCTATTTTAAGACTTTATTTTAATATATTTTAAAAATATAATTTAAAAATATGAAATTGTAACTTTAAAATGTGGTTTGGTTTTAATTATTTTCTTTCTACCATTTCCATATAAATTTAGAAGTAAGGTTCTGGAAGCCGACTCGGACGTGTATGCATTTATAGGAACCCTGGTCCTCCTTTTCTATACCACAATGGTTAATGAAGATGCCCACGGCGTTAACTGCTTTCCAGTTTTATATTAGTCCGACAGAACTATGGCTGAACCTGGAAATTGTATACATATTTTTTTATGATTTTAGTAGCCTGAGGTGTCCTCTAGACACCTTTAGACAAACACTATAATCATAGACTAAAATACTATGGGAGTTATAGGGGATTATTGGAAATGGTAACCGCCTTGGATGTCATCTTGAACTTCTCAAAACGCTCAAGGGTGACTGAGGTTTTTGTATACAGTTTCCAGGTTCACTGGAAATACTGAGTTTGGCGAACGGGCTATATTGAATTAATTTTTTGTTTCATTTCAAAAAATACATTCATTGTTTTTGCTTGGTAACGTCAATGTAATAATAAACCAAGTACAAGAAAAAAAAATTTAAATCCACTTGAACACAGGGTAGATTTTAACCAGTTTATTATTTTTCAGAGGAAGAAATTCCTGCGAGTGGAAGTTCTGTACAAAAACCTAAATGTCAAATAGGTAAGTTATATGTATTTTACACTTTTTGATAAATTATATCGGATTTTGTCGTAAAGGCATATACTACTTGAATAGAGACAAGACTAAAGTTCCCATGAACCCACCCACAATATTTGATAAGGTCAAATACCTGCAACTAATATTTGTCCCCCGCCTTTCGAAAAAAGTTGGGGGACTATTAAAATGGGTTCGTCCGTCTGTCCTCCGTCACACTTTTTGGGACACAATAACTCTCTTCCTAATTGAGCTAGAATGTTCAAACTTGGTGTATGTGTTTATTAGGTCAATGCCTTGATGGAGGTCGAAGATGAGCATTTTCGCTTAGGGTAAGCAGAGATAAGCAATTTGATTGGTTGATGCTTTGGGACACGATAACTTTAGTTGTAATTAAGTGAGATTGATGAAACTTAGTGTATAGTTTCATTATAGTAATACCTTGACTAAGTTCGATAATGAGCATTTTCTGCTCAGGGTAAGCAGAGCTATACGCAATTTGATTTGTCGAGAATTTGGAACACAATAACTCTCCTTCTAATTGAGTTAAAATGTTCAAACTTGGTGTATATGCTTATTAGGTCAATGCCTTGATGGAGTTCAAAGATGAGCATTTTCCGCTTAGGGTAAGCAGAGATAAGCAATTTGATTGGTTGATGCTTTGGGACACGATAACTTTAGTTCTAATTAAGTGAGAGTGATGAAACTTGGTGTATAGTTTCATTATAGTAATACCTTGACTAAGTTCGATAATGAGCATTTTCTGCTCAGGGTAAGCAGAGCGATACGCAATTTGATTGGTCGAGACTTTGGAACACAATAACTCTCCTTCTAATTTAGTTAAAATGTTCAAACTTGGTGTATATGCTTATTAGGTCAATGCCCTGATGGAGTTTGAAGATGAGCATTTTCCGCTTAGGGTAAGCAGAGATAAACAATTTGATTGGTTGATGCTTTGGGACACGATAACTTTAGTTCTAATTAAGTGAGAGTGATGAAACTTGGTGTATAGTTTCATTACAGTAATACCTTGACTAAGTCCGATAATGAGCATTTTCTGCTAAGGGTAAGCAGAGCGATACGCAATTTGATTGGTCGAGACTTTGGAACACAATAACTCTCCTTCTAATTGAGTTAAAATGTTCAAACTTGGTGTATATGCTTATTAGGTCAATGCCTTGATGGAGTTCGAAGATGAGCATTTTCCGCTTAGGGTAGGCAGAGATAAGCAATTTGATTGGTTGATGCTTTGAGACACGATAACTTTAGTTCTAATTAAGTGAGAGTGATGAAATTTGGTGTATAGTTTCATTACAGTAATACCTTGACTATGATCGATAATGAGCATTTTCTGCTCAGGGTAAGCAGAGCGATAAGCAATTTGATTTGCCGAGACTTTGGAACACAATAACTCTCCTTCGAATTGAGTTAAAATGTTTAAAATTGATGTGTATGCTTATTAGGTCAATGCCTTGATGGAGTTCGAAGATGAGCATTTTCTTCTTACGGTAGGCAGAGATAAGCAATTTTTGGATGACACTTCGTGTTCAGTTTGATTGGTCGATACGTTTGAAAAAAATAAATGTGCGATTAATTAATATGTGTCATCTATTTATTTTGGGATTTCGGCGGGGGACATCAGCCTCACTGTTGGCTTGTTAGAATAGGGGAACGTATAGCCGTTACTTAAAGGAGCTAAATCGCTAACATTTGGGTCCTAGAAATTGACCCAAATGGGTCGCAACGCATATAATACTGTAATATGAATATATATAAACTGACTTACATTCAATGGTTTCTGTTTTTACTCTAATTTCAAATCACTTATATTCCGCGAAATAATCCAGCGGTGTCAATCGAATGCAAATTTCTAGCGTCTGGTTTTTCCAGTCTGCATACGCCGTTTGATTTGGTGCAATGTGTGTAGCCTCGTTTCCCCGAGTCTCTTGCTGCAACTGTCGGGTGAAACGCATTATGATACAGGATTCATGTATGGTAAAATGTTTATTTTGTCTTAAATAGTGGATATCAGAAGCCCATCTTTTTCCAGTAAGATCACAGCATCAATGCTGATTTAAATTGACAAATAATTCGTGTTTTCAAAGTTGAAGAATTTGGATGTTTTTGAGCTTAGAGACTTAGCTACTTTAAATAAAGTGTCTCACATGTTTCGACAAAATGGGCTGTAAATATAATGATAATTAATATAACAACAACACTAGTATAGCCCCAAATCCACAAAACGTGCTCATAGCGCTAACAACACTGTATACAAAAGATAGTTGGTTCTAAATTTATTGACAGTGTTTTCCGTGAGGTTTCTCCTTGCCAGTGCTTCATGATGGAGGACCTGGCAATGACAGTATCCAATCGTTCGGATAGTACAACAAACCGAAGGCCCGTGTACTCATTGTAATACACCCACGCCAGTAGGCTGTAGCACCACTGTCTGGGCAAAATTCTCCCCATAGAACAATTGCTTGTGTATTTCCGTCTCCATGAGCCCAGTTTGTGCAACAAAGTAGGGCACTTAGTCCCCCATTTCATTTTGATTTTAAGTCAGGCCACAATGTTTGTCGGATAAAGATGAAACTTGATATTAAAAGCTCGATTAAAATACATTATTAACAGTGTCTTTTCATCCAAATCAGGAACTGTAAGATATCAATATTTAGTTGTTAATTACAATTTCACATATTTTGTTAAGAACCATAGTGATTCCAAAAATAACTTCACCGCCATCAAGATAATTCAGATGCTGGATTTTTTAATTGGTAATATCAGCAAGTGGTAGATATCCCCATGGGCACCAACTGTGCACCTTTGCCCGCTGATTTATTACTCTATTCGTACGAAGCCGATTGCATACAGGCACTCGTAAAAACAAATAAACGATTGGTAAGACATTTTAATTTTATTTATCGATATATCACTGAACAATGCATCTAGATTTTGACAATTGCCGTAAACTTAGTATTTTTTACGATAAACGTGATGACTTTGACTTTCCGATCGTTAACTTTCCATTTATTAGTAGTAACATTCCAATATCAC
This sequence comes from Patella ulyssiponensis, assembly GCA_963678685.1. Lineage (NCBI taxonomy): Eukaryota > Metazoa > Mollusca > Gastropoda > Patellidae > Patella > Patella ulyssiponensis. The sequence continues at coordinate 78,927,059 of OY783230.1, forward strand.
CATCTGATGGAATGTTTGTGTCTCGGCTAACTCGTTACGCGAGAGCTTATTCCTTTTATTCTGATTTTTTAAGTAGATCGAGGCATTTGTCATCTAGGCTTCAACTATAGGGATACTTGCGCACTAAACTCATTTTAAAAAACCTTCAAAAAGTTTTATGGACGTCATATTGACTTGATTGGTAAATATAACATGTCTCTATCGGCTATTATTCAATTGACGCGTATATTATCTCTCTAATTATGTCTGTCTACTACATCACTGTATTTTACTGAGATTTTGTCTAATTGTTTGGATGCAGCTATGGCGGATGTGGCACCATTCAGGGTAAGCTTACTCTTCCGGACACCTGTTACCACTGTTTGTCGTGTATTCTGTACACGGTGAACAGTCCATTTGCTGATTACACTATTTTGCCTCCACCGTTTTTCTTAGGACTTCGAGTTATGACCCTTTTCATACGCTCACGATACATTGTTAGGGTGACCCACCATAAATGAATATCTCCAGATATCTCGACAATTACACCACAATACTTATATATACTACTCAAAAGAAGTTAAGGGTCAAACTTTTATTTCTACCAGGTAATTATCTATGCACATATCAAATATATATATATAAAATTATTCGCGGAAATCGTGTCAAAATTGGTTCACGATATCCTGACGACAAAACCTATGTACAAGGCATATGTCATTTTCAAACAAAACGATTTTGACAGTCTCCTTAAAAACCATAAACAAGGCTCCACAAAACGGTTTGCATCGCCCAAACGCAGTAGGGTACGACTTTTTGGAGTCGGTTATGTCGTTGCACGTGTACTATGCATTTCCCATGAACAGTTTTGGCATAAAAAAACCTTCCATGACCGTGCTGCTCAGTTGAAATTTCAACATAGTCAGACGTCAGCTGAGTGAATTTGACATAGGAAGAGCCATTGCGTGGCTTCAAAGTGGTTTAACACAGAGCAATGTGGCACAGAGAATCGGTTGTAGCCAGAGTGTGATTGTGAGACTATGGTAGCGTTTCCAGGAAAATTTGAGCAGGTTCTGCTCTTCAAGATAGCAATGCTAGACCGCATAGAACACGAGTTGTTAATGATTTTCTCACCCAAAATGGTATTGAACGAATGGATTGGCCTGCATACTCTCCTGGCTTGGCACCAATTGAGCATGCGTGGGATGAGTTGGGCAGATGTGTGAGAGACTATCATAGGTAACCTGATAATCTTCAAGAATTGGTGCAATTCCTTCAGGTCGTTATAATCAAGACTACTTTTTTACGAAATATATTAGAAGGCTGGAACAAGAAATTGAATTTAGAAACGCACACTTTAGGCAGTTCAACAATTGTTTTAAGAACCTAGTAAAAGTAAAATGAAACTACTGCTAGTATCATGTTCTTGCTTACGAAAGTGATTCAGAGATATCATTTGTACTAAACCAAAATATGACACTCCTAACGGTACAGGTAAGGATAAAGCAATTTTAAAAAATAAAACGAACGCAATTTCAAAAGCTGCTGTGATAACCAAGAAGCTAAATTTTACTGCTATTTAAAATCGTCAACAATAGATTTTTTACGGCTGTAATAGTTGATATATTTGTAGAGAAGTGCACGTACAATGGCTATTTATAGTCATAGACTCCACCGTTGTTGATAAATATCATACTGCGGAGTACGCGAGAAATCTGTTGAGAAAAGCGTGCACATTCGCCGTGTCGAGACCAACTTTCTGTAGAGCAATTTTAAGTGCACGGCTCACCTTAACATTGTGGGCGTATCATGGCGTCACTATGCCCGTCGGTCGGTCAACTGTGAACACTATCCAGACTTACAGTTTCTGACAGATTTTCAAATTTTGTATGAAACATTGTGGTCATGAGAGGAAGACGGTTTGTTCTAGAATTATTCCCCCTGTTTCTGAACACCTTATGAAGGTGATAGAGGCCATATATATACGGATTCTTTTCAAATTTGATGTGAAGAATTGTGGTCACGAGAGGGCGAACCTAGCCAATATGTAACGTTCTACCCCTTTCCCCGGTCCCGCTAGCCTTGAGGTCGCGTGTTTGATCCCTGAATTGGCCAAGAAAGTTCATCTTGATTTTCCGGAGTGGTTTCCCCTGTCAGTGATGCAGAACGGAGGCCTAACAAGAACAGCTGTTTAGTCGTGCGGATGGGCCGAACAACCGAGGTCCCGTATACACATTGGCGTGCACGTATAAGATCGCTTGGCAGTTGGAATTCGATATAAGAGTAGGCCGTAGCGCCCCTGCCCGTTCAAAAATTCCCTCATAGCACACTGTATGGCGTATGCCCGTCTTCCATTAGACCAGGTTAGGTGCAGAAGAGTAGGACGTTGAACCTGATTTCATTCATTAATTCTACCCCTTTCTCGTGGGTTTTCTTCGGGTCCCCTGGTTTCCTCCCACTGCCAAAGACCCCTACGCGCAAGCTATTTAATGAAATAAAATTAAACCATATTTTAGTCCCGAAATGACCTAGTAGACGATAAACCCATTCCTCTCCTCCCACCCCCTTTCTGTTACGGAAATATCCCCCCTTTACTGAAAACCATGTGACATTTTTGAAGGTAATGTTTTCAAATTTGGCTTTACCCACATTTCAATTAACCTTATCATTTAGAGTTTTTATCAAATTATGTTTCAAATTTGGTTTGAAGCGAGGAGAAACCGTATTAATACTCAGTGTATTGTGACTTTCCGTTCCAGAGTTATCAACCTTTGCCATTCTGGGCCTGGTTGTTCAACTTTTAGTTAAATTTAACCATGTGGTTACGTATAACCATTGGTTATATATTTAACTAATCGTTACATAACCAGTGGTTTAATTTATGTTGTTCAACTACATTTAACGACGTTGTTATGTAACCATATGGTTAAAATTTAACCATTCAGTAACCATATGGTTAAAATTTAACCATTCAACAAGTATCCCATAATTCTCCTCACTGGCAACCAATTCAAGATGGATGACACTGCTAGGAGTGGCGGGGGGGGGGGGGCAAAAGAAACCCAATTAATATCTTCAATCAAATATTTCTAATGTTTAAAAATATTTAGCTGAATGGGAAATTAGTCTTCATGTGGTGTTTTTAGCCAACACTTTCAATCTTCAATGACATAGTTGTGGCCTGCTAATCCAGACTGGAGAGGGGTAACTCTTGACAACAAAAATTGTTTCGCTTGTAAAGTTTGCGTCCTGTAAAATGTGGTAAGTTTGGGTTTTTTTTAGCTTTTTAAAGTCTTATTTGCAGACCTTTGACACTATTTTTATTAGTTCCCGTTCAGACAAAAGTAGTTCGAGGCTTACATCCACCAAAAAACCCCGTAAAATTATGTGATGTCTCAGATTCTAACGCCAGCGGTTGCTACGTTATGCCAATGAATGTACATACGATAATGAAGAAGTGTCAATTTCCAATTCCAAATGGTTTTAATTAATTTGTGACTGATTTTGTATTGTTTTATGCATTTCAGGGATGTGTTTGGATATAAGATTGAAAATACATGTAGTGTGATTGACATTTGCAGAATTTCGGGGATGTGTTTGGATATAAGATGAAGCGTGATTGACATTCACCATGAAAACCTATCTGCCTAGACAATAATTTCTATTATAGACGGTCATTTGCCTTATTAAGGCAGAATGTTATTTTGTGTGGTTTATCATACTCTTCTACCAATAAGAAGCAAGGAAATTTAAGATCTGTGCTACGATACATTTAAAGGACACAGACGATTCAAAGGAAGTAAACGTATCAGTTTCAAGGTTGTAATGTTTACATGACATCTAGGCCCATCTTCAAGTGAACCAAGATCGACTTGCAAGTTTACACAACAGACTCCATACCGATATAGCCCACATAAAGAAGTTACATGATTCTGACTAGAAGGTCTAACAACGGGCATAAGTTATATTATACAGAGATCGAAAAGTTCTAAATATTCATGTACCATCAATAAATCCTAATGCATTTAAATTATTAATTAATTATCTTTGTGAACTTTGATTTATGCTGAAGAAATCTGTTTATTTTCATTTCCAAAGTCTAATGGGACAAATAATTTAACGAGATACAGTTGTTTTGCATAAAAAGAATCATTTGAGAAATTGGATGTCATTGGGCCACAATTACCTAGCAATGGGGAAACTGGGTTATTTGGTAAAATGTTCCTCATAGCACACGGCATGGCGTATGCACGTTTTCATTAGCGTAGTCGGAACAGAACGGTAGAATGCTAAACCCCATTTCATGTCATTTCCTCCTTTTTTTATTTTGAACGTGGGAAACATGACCATGAGAACTTGTCCGGCAGCCACCTTGAGTGATTTAACGACCGGTTAAATAATTTAACGATGCCCTGCTAGGTGGGTTAAATATGGACCATTTTAACGATGACATAACCATGCGTTAAATTTAACGACGCAATGAACAACAGACTTTTTCTTTCGTTAAATTTAACGATGTCGTTAAATTATTTAACAACATCGTTAAATTATTTAACAACATCGTTAAAATTAACGACAAGTTGAACAACTTGTTATGCCCCTCACGATAGTCACACCCCTCCCCCGCCCCGTTCCTTTCCCAAAAAACATTGTGAACACGATAATTTAGTTGGACGCAATGATGAACACTACTTATCAAATGATTAAAATCGAATTCGCATAAATTGTGTTAAAAACTCTAGCATCTATCCGGTGCACAAGATTTTCCGAAGATAAGCACGCAAAGCATGGAATACTCCCTGACAGTAGCTTGTATTAACTACAGGGTGTATTCCACGCTTTGCGTGCCTATCTTCGGAAAACCTTGCGCACCGGATAGATGTTTCGTTCCATAGTAAGATTTAGGGTTAAGTAGTCGTCTGCAAATCGAGACAGTGAGTGACGGGACAATTTCTGGTGATCCAACCAAATGTAACAATCGTTCGTGCCTTCCCCCTGACATCTCATATTTTATATTAGGTCACCGATAAAGAAAAAAACGTGCCTCGGTAACTGGGTGGGGACAGTCTATAAAAGCGCTGCCCAGGCAGTCATGTAGATGTCTATAACTCGGTAAGAGTTGTATGGGTTCATCTGCTCTATTTACTTCTACGATGGATGTCTGGATACTGTCAGGCAGCATTTCCAACAGTCTACTTTTCAAAATTTTCTCTGGGAGGTCCTCAAAACCCCCCAAAAGGACCCACTACTTTTGCGCTTACATCTTATGATTATGCGACGGACGTTATGTGGTCAGATTTATTTATCTAGACGATCGGTGCCTGACTGAAAACTGTCAGACAGCGTTTCTGACAGTGTATTTTTCAAAATTTTCTCGGGGAGGTCCCCCATACCCTCCGTAAGGACTCCCTACTTTGGCGCTCGTGAGTGGGATTCTTCGAGGTTCGCAAGTCCATTTTTGAACTCTTTACCTCAACGAGCATTGCCTGAAATATTTCCGGCAGTCTGTTTTTCAATTTCAATTGAATTTCGTGCCTTTGCCCCCTTAACCTTGGACTTTGCCCTAGCTATGTCTCTGCAACCACCGACGGCTGGCGCCGCCACTGGTCGAGTTTTCGTTAAAATCTATTCTACTAAAACACTCTTTCAATTTTTACTTCTACACAGTTAATCATCATTCCGGACGGTATTATACTTTATTTTTATAATTTTAAAATGGATTATTAAGCAAAACGCTTACAAAAATTACAATTATACTGAAATTGATCATTTCAGAATTTTAACTGCTGCATATGGAATTTCCAAAGTTCAAAAACGGAGAAATTCGTCCCTGATAGAAATACTTGTCAGATTGAAAAATTACCGTGTAACTATAAGAATACCGTAAAATCTGAGAAGGAGTTCGACAAATTAATCTGTATAAAATCCCGCAATATAAAGAATCACTTCGCTTGGGTTACCGTTGACATTGAGATCTCACCGTGTCAGATATCCCAACCAAAGGGATATAACTTTTATATATATATAAAAATGTGTCTTATTGTTATGCGGTAGAATTTAGATATAAATAAAATAAAACCAAGTACGAACAATCCAAACCATTAGGCAAAATTCGAAGTCCTAAAATATGTTATAGGCAAAATAGTTAGGCAAAGTAGTGTAATCAGCAAATGGACTGTTCATCGTGTACGAAATACACAACAAACAGTGGTAACAGGTGTCCGGAAGAGTAAGCTTACCCTGCCTGGCGCGCGACACCCGCCATAGCTGCATCCAAACTACTAGGCAAAATGTCGGTAAAATAGCAATGTAGAGTTCGAGATTTCTAATAGTGAATAATACATGATAAAGAAAGAGAGAGGGTGGGGGTAACGTCCTCTTGACACAAACTAGATCATTGTGGGACTAATTTGGTTCAATTTTATTCAGTGACAGACCTTATGATACAAAGCACACTATCCAACTCCCCTGATAATAATAATAAAAGTACACAACGTTGAGTGAATCTATAATTTCATAGATGTCGGAATAACATAGTCCACAAGTGCGACACGAGATACCGTGACGAAGGGTGATCTATTGAATAGTATTACATTATCTATCTGATGAAACCTATAGTATATTCATAACTATGCAATATCCTTGCCCAATGAGAACACTATTTTTAAAGCTGAACATTAGACAAAATATGCATGACATACTAAAATATAACGACAACTCTTATATCTCTGTCTTGTTGAGCTTTCGATGATCAGCGTGGCGTGAACTCCATTCCGGAGTTAACTACCTGTTCCGAAACCCTTGTGAACACAATTCGATGTTAAGCATTGAGGCAATTGCATGAGAGGATGCACCCCATGGATGTTCCCTATTCTACTTCCATTGTAGGGTATCTTGCACGGCAACCACTTGTAAAGCATAATCGTCTCATGGCAGGAATTACTACTCGTATCTATTTCAGTACACAATGTTGTCAAGTATATATTTTATGAGATGTTCTGAAAGACTTACCACTTTTCATTTTCTTTATAGATGCCGAAAAATTCATTAACCACACAAAGAGGAAAAAATTTGTTGAGACGAGGGCCTTGGAAAAAGGGAAAAGTATTTTGAAAGAACATTTTATTTTGGGTATAACTGGCACTGTAGGTGATGGCAAATCAACGTCGTGTGGGATGGTAGCTAATCAGTTTTTAGAAGATAACAAGGGTTTTATTCCTTTGAAACTAAGAGAACCAACGGACATGGAAACCATAGAGCCCACAGATAATAAAAACTACCTTCTAATTATTGATGACATGTTTGGTATTTGGCCAAGCACGATTCCAGAACAAATAAGGGAATGGGAAAAACATTTTGAGCGACTCTACTTAGCAAAGGAAGCACACGAATGGGCAATAATATATGTTGTCAGAAATAATGTCTATCAGACTTGTAAACATCTTCTTATACGTCATGAGATATTCAATAAATTATATCGAGTTAGTCTTCATGAGAAGACATTCCAACTCACTAAAGAAGAAAAAAAAAGTATTTTGCGATACTATTTCGGAAATAATACCCAAGACAACAAGCTGGATGAAATGTTAAAATGTAGCACAGATTGCTTTGGGTTTCCCTTAGTTGCCAGACTATGTTTTTTAACCTTTGGCGATAAATCTCCAGATATATTAAAAAGTCTGGATAACTTTTTGAATGCGGAATTTGATGTTTACTGGAAAGAAGACACAAATATATATATAGCCCTATTTATTGTGTTTGGTCTGCAACCAGTTGCCGTGTGTGATCTGTTGGAATGTACTGGACCAGAAATAAGAGACATCTTGGACAATGTATGTAAGGTATTTAACCATGAAGTGACACCACGCCAGATCATAGATTCTTGCAGTGAACTAGATGGCTCTTTTGTAAGACGCGATGATGATACAGATGAGCGCATGTTATTACCAGATCCGGTGATGAGAAATTTTTTACACCATGTTTGGAAAAAATATCGCAAATTAACGATAGAATATTGTCCGTTTCATCTTTTGATGGATGTCATATCCACGGTGCGCGATGATCATAAGGTTTTCATCAATCCGGAATTGTATGTGGACCTTTGTTTAAGATTATCTCATGAAATCAGTAAGAAAAATTGGTCTGTTCTATACCACCAAGCATTTCTACATGACACATTTTTGCAGACATTTCTGAACAACGGTCATGCTAATTTACTGTTAAGCCCTGACATAAAGATGAAACTTGGCGAATGGGAAGACGAAGGCCATTTTATTCACTATGTTTGCTTATTTGGATATCCAGAAGAACTTAAAAGCGTCATGTTCTACTTTGCAAATTTCACTCCAGAGTTATTAGGCATCAAAACAAAGTCAGGGTTAGATTTACTGTGTGTTAGCATTCTATCCAAGAAAGAATGGAAAGATAAATTTGAGTATTTACGTGATCCGGACTCTGGTGTTATAAAGAACCAGAATAAAGCTGACAGAGACCAGCTGATTCGCACAGCCGTCCAATTAGACAATATTGATACCTTACTGTACATCAAGTCGTTTACAGATATTGACATAAGTTCTGTGGACCGAAAGAATAGAACTCTTCTACTCAGTGCCTGTGATTCGCATTACGACACTCCAGAAATTGTCAAGTATTTACTAGATTTTGGAGCTGATATTAATGCCAAGGATAGTGATGGATGCAATGCTTTACATCTAGCAACTAAGCGGGGCAAAGCCAAGACAATTGATTTCCTCGTAGAATGGCGTACAACTATTAACATGACCGACAGAGAGGGCAGATTACCAGTTCATTACGCTGCAAGTTGCAATGCCGGTCGTACCGATATTGATTTTGAGGGTATCTGTAAAACCTTAGTGGAGGTCGGATCCGATATTAATGCTACAGATAACCATGGTAGAACAGCATTGAGAGAAGCCCAATCTAGATGTCACGGACATATCATTATATCGCTATTTACCAGCGGAGTGGGTAAGTATCTGTTTATAATATTACTAGAGCTTGATTGTATAGATTTATTACTTCTCAGCACTGTAAATCCAAAGGTGCTTAAATTATGTTGTTGGCCTTTGTCGGTTAGTCCAGGATTTCTGAAGAGCTAATTAATTTTATTTTTGCGAGGTTGTTTGTTATGGATGTCTGCAGAAAAGGTTTGTATTATAAAGCTCAACTAGATCGACTAATGGACTTGTCGACTAAATGATATTAATTTTTTTCATACATAATGGCTTCCTGTTTATTAAATCCCCATTGTGACAGCATAGACTAAATGGACTCGTCGTACTTCTATTATACCTTTATGTTGAATTTCTGATCCTGCTAATTACTGATTAATCTTGGATTTCAGTTGCTGGTTCTGTTCCAGGGGACACAGGGGTAAGTTATTGTTGTGTGTGATGAGTTCTTCTTCCCCTATAGGCAAGCGGGTCATTCCATTTCAAACGACCCGCTGGGGAAAACCGTACATTCTTTGATCTGCTCATTTTGTAGTCCAGCAGCCGTTCTTGACAAAAAGGTTTTATATGGAATCGACGCCCCCAGAATCTGATTTATATGGTGGCTGATTGGTATCGTGTCGTGATGCCCTTAATAAGGCGACAACCCGACAACACGACATCACGACTTTTTAACCCGACATCACGACATTTTAACCCGGCACCACGACAACCCAACATCACGACATCAGTAATGCAGGACAGAGTGAGAACAGTATCTAGTTGTGTAGATGGGACAAAAAATACTTGGCGTGAAATTCGATGAAGAAATGCCACAGCCCGGCAGCAAATATTTTCCGGCGTGGTGTCGCCTTTGTCAGATGTACAGGAGGACTTGACAAAGACAGCTGTATAGTCGCGTCTATACATTGGCCTATACACAAAAAATCCATTGGCAATTGGAATTCGAAATAAGGGTAGGCCGTAACGCCTGGAGCTGTAACACGCCGCAAATGACACTTTTTTGATGAACTGAAAATTGTCGCGTCGAGAATTACACACTTGAAGGAAACATGTGCAATTTAGTTAATCTTAAAATAAAAGATGGTGCAGTAGTAAGTAAATATACAAGGATTTAATGGATGATTAAAATGAGTAGCAATCTAAAATCTATTTATTGGTTGTAAAGGGAGATAACTGGGTAAACCTTGCAATTTTCTGCAAAATATCCAATATTTGTCGCAGTAATTATACAAATGTGCTCTTCTATGACAATTCTAGGTTGCTATTTAATCATATTTGGTAGTATTTGATGAGTATTTGGTAGTATTGGGTTATTATTGGCTTGTTTTTGGTGGTATATGGAGGTGAATGGACAGCGAGACATCGGTATTGGACTTGAAGTACATTTCCCACGAAATAACTCTCTATTTTTGAACAAAATCAAATGATATGTCTATTTTTCATCATTATCTTGTAGTATTGGGTAGTATGTGGTGATATTGGAGTGGTATTGAGGTGTTATTGGGGTGGTGTGTTTTGATATTGAGGTGATATTTGGGTGGTATTGGGTAGTATTGGGTAAATCGTCCTACCCGCTAAATACAGACCCAACTCCATACAAAAGCGTCGAGAAAAAAAGTTATCTCGAATAATTTTGTTCTCAGCTTTGGCGCTCCGCAATATTAACTCACAAAACTGACATGCCAAATTTCAGCTTTTTTAAGGTAAGGCTCATCACATTTTCAGATGACCGTATCTCAGTAACCGATTGGCTAAAATGGTTACTCCAGGATTTAAAACTACAAGTATCTTTCAAATACTATGCTTTAAAAGGCGATGACATCCACGATCTTTACTTTCCCTTGAACTTGTGCTGTACTTTAATTTTAGAATTATTCTTACTTGTGAGAACGTGCTGTTTTGCTGTATAAATGAATGTTTACGTTACGTTATGTAGTTTGGGGTGTAGCACAGTAATATTAGACTCGGTATTCACGTTCACACAGTAAATATTCTGGATATTCTGGGGGATCTTAAAATAATATACAGTTCCTAATAAATTACATACTCTGATGAAGGTTCAAATGTTTATTAGAAGACTACTGACACAGTAAGAATACTGACCGTATGTCTTCTGTCGTATATAAAGCAAACCTTATCATCAGTTCAGGAGTTTACTTGAAACTAAATTAAACATGTTTAGGTGATTATAGATAAATTTAAAAGATTAACCCTTTGAACATGAGATAGTCCTAAGACCATTTAAACGTCACAATAGGTAAAGTTAACCGTTCATGGATATTATTTGATAACTTGTGTACCATAAGTGATACACGTATACTTTATTATGTAAAATTATATGACATACTGAACTCTGGTCAAGTTGTAAGATAACAATAAAGACGAGAGACATTTTCTGCTGCCATATTAAATTTAAAACAATTATTTTCAAGAACAAAAATATCTATACTATACCACTTGTTATCTACACAATATTAAACACTTGAGGGTACAACAATTTTTTATGTAACATCGAGTCAAACATGCATTCCGGTTTCTTTGAACTTAAAGGTTCAATATCACTCTTGTTGTAACTGAATAATACGTCCCAATCTTTATTATGGTCAACAAATTGTATTATTTTACAATATTCCAATCGACCGATGATACAAATTTTATCTTAACACAACTTATTTAAAAAAATCCAACTAAATGATTTGAAAAGCCTAACGTAAACCTTTTTAAATGTGACGTGGATTTTAAAATATTTTCGAACCCTCTGGACAAATAAAATAGAATGTAATGGATAATTTACACAACATGTAGGACACTTAAACATCTAGTACCTAGAATAAGGCTATTATTTATTTTATGGAGCTGCCAAGCCAGCAGGAATGTTATTGTCCCTTTAAAGATGGATATAGTTAAGCTACGGCGATGCGTCAACTTTCTCGTCTGATCACATTTAATTAAGTTTCAATGAAACTGTTCAAATCTATCATCGACCGTTAGAAGGCACACAAGCATATTAATCCACAGACCCATATTTGCCGAATTTACTTTGAACATTCTTAACAAAGACCTGAAACGTTTTTATTGTTTTGACAGATTCAAGATAACCAGAGCCGACCAGAGAGGTAAATTTAAATAGATTTTCTTCTTTTGGTGTCAACCTGTCAAACCAACCTTTCTTCATTAGCCCAGGTTATGTGCAGAAGAGTAGGACGTTAAACCCCATTTCATTTCTATCAAACCAGACGCCCCCAAATATTGAGCTAGATTAAACATTGGAGGTACCAAAATTAAAATGAACAATTAGACTCTACTAAGGATAAAAAGCCCAAAGCCAGACAAATTGTCTGCTTTAAAAGCCCCTCCCAGACACCCCCAAAATGTTGGGCTCAGTGGACATTGTATTGAATATGAGCTAGATCAAACACCTCATTTGATTTCATTATTTCACAAAAATTTATTCAATCAGACAGTTCAAAGTCATCACTCCATGAGGAATTGGCGATCATCAGCTCCACGTAATTTTTTGTCGCTCTCCTTCAGGGATATTGGAAGATAAGTAACAAATAATATGTGAATCTCATTCCCTCGACTGCCACAAACATATGCCAGAAGTGACCTTGCGAGATTTCCATATGATGTAATTTTTCCAATAGCAGATAGGAAAGAGTGAATCAACAGTCCACCATCGATCAAGGTAACATCAATCAGAGGGAGTGGTGTTTCCGTGAACCCATCCTGTAGTTCCTCTAGCTTATCGAGTAACTTGCTCTTTTCTGTCTTGAGCCGTGATCCATATGAGTGTGTAATAGAAAGAGGGTATTGAGTAATTGGAAATGTCACGAGATGCCTTAGATTGAAGGTAGTTCTTTTCGAAAGGATGACAGGTATGCGAATGAAAACGTCCCTAAGACTCTCAGCTGTCGGCTTTCCCCTTTTGTCGGATGCCTTTTCTTTGAATTGTCCTGCGCAAAATTACACACCCTTCCTTTCAAGGGGGGAGAATGAATAGTAAGCACGTGCATACTGTATCATAAAGTCAACTGGTGTTGTTTCGAATCCCCGGTTGTACGTAACAAGGAGTAGTGTCGCCTGTCCAACCTCGTTGGTTTTCTACGGTTGCCTCCCAGTGCTAAAGACCCCTACACCCAAGAGAATCATTGAAATAAAATTTAAAACCATATGTTGGTCCCAAAATAACCTAGTTTGTGTCAAGTGGACATTAAACCCCATTTCTCTCCCCCTCTCTCTCTATTCAATTCCAAGTAAACGGTAGTTTTTTTTTAAAAAAAAAAACACAACACAGTTTATATGGAAACGCAATCACTGGTTTTGTAGGCAAAGCACAACGTTTCGACAAGTATTCACTTATCGTTATCATTTGTGCTTGATAATTTGACCAATCACGGGACGCGCTTGAGGGATCGGGGTCAAAAGTTATGGGGTCAAGTGCCAGGTCATGGCATTTGTGAACAAAGCCACGTCCACGATTTACCTTTGATCACATTGACACGGACTAAGGATATTGGACCGGTCGATTTCACTGGAAACAGTGGAAATATGCTTTCATGTCATGGAAATGTGGGTGAAAATTTGTCTGGCCGGGCCTGTTTTGTACTCAATGAGATGTACCAATTCAAAAATGTTTGCTTGAGCTCCTTTTCAACACAATGTTGACGGGCCCAACTTTTGGGGTGTCTGGTGGGGCTCTAACAGCAGACAAGTTGTCTGGCATTAGGTTTTTATACTTAGTAGAGTCTAATTGTTCATTTTAACTTTGTTTCGTATGGTACCTCCAATGTTTAATCTTGCTCAATATTTGAGGGCATCTTGCGGGCCCTTTCCGGAGGAGAATTTGTCTGGCAGGACCTGTTTTGTACTCAGAGAGATGTATCTGATTATTTCAACTTGTTTCCGAGTGGTATCCACAATGTTTGATCTAGACCATTTTTGTGTGCCCTCTATAGGGCCCAAAAGGCCAGACGCAGCAACTGGACCGCGGCAGACATCCATATCTGAATGTGCAAGGTTACAGAGTAATCATCTAGTACTCAGATATTGGTACCTTGTTCGTTTGACCAAAGTTCTCTGGGCTGCTGATCTATTAGTAATTGGTTGATGATGGAACTGCCCCGTATTCCCGTGTGAAAGGTCGGTGGTCCAAACCAAGATGGCCGCCTTAAACTATTGAAGGTTGAAAGTAACGATCAAATGTCCGGAAACTGAATTTGAAAAGCTATAGATCAGTTATCTGTAACATGACCTTAATCCACGACTTTGACCCAATCATCTTTTCTGAAGGGCATCACTCCGGACATTACACTTAATAATACAGCAAGGAATAAAGGCTTACTGTCTGACCCTTGCTATTTTATTAACGAATTTCTTGGATTATGAACAAACTACTAAACTTTGGTTATTTTAAACTTACCTGTGTGTTTGCAATTAACTCTCGTTAAATAAAATCCAATATACTGCTGAATATCCCATCGAACAGAAAATTTCGCTCTTGTAAAATTGATCTCGTCACAAACTTGTGTATGAATAAGCTTTTGCTCTCGGACCCAGTAATGAGTTTGGGCGTATTATTGTAGATTGCGATCATGAATTTGAATTCTATTATCGTAACAGGTAACAGGTATCATGTCATATGTGTCATTGGATGCTACACAGATGCAGAAATTTTCACAAGTTTTTTTTCCCATGGTCTGCATAATTAACACACAAGACCCTATAATACACGCAATTTGCGACGCTTCTTTTGGCGAGTGATTCATTTCGTTTTAAATACATTTTTATAAAGACAACAAACGATATTTAGACACCCGAACTGTTTTTGTCAAGAATGTTTCGATTTCAGTATCTATCGAATAAACAAAAAAGAGTAATTTAATCAGGAATATTATTGACATGACCATTCGGAACGTGAATTAAATATGGAAATTATTGACAAGCGGTGGCCTTCTTTCATATTTTTATGGTACCGGTATAATCAATAAACATTGTAAATGGACAGAAAACCACTGCTTTGGGATTAGACCCTGTTATGAAATATAATCAACTAAAATTATGAAATAAAGTGTTTTCTTATTTGTAAAGGTCAGCCACGAAGTTTCCTATAATAATAATTGGGATTAGGTATGATTTATAAAAATATACATAATATACAGGGTATTTACAATTAATTATGGGTTGATGATCACGTGACAAGTGCAATGTTGTGATAGAGACTGTCGAAAATACAAGCAAAAACATTGACTTTTCAAGAGAGAACTTATTTTTTTCGTTAGGATATTTAATTGTGCATTGGATTTTATTCAACCGGAAGTGATTTTAAACACATAGACAAGTTTTTAATAAAATTTATTAAGTAGTTTGTTCATAATCGAAGAAATCCGTTTATAATTTACCATGGCTCAGACAGTAGAACACAGAGCGTCCAGAGTTCGATGTGAAGTTTGAAATCAGAGTCAAAGTCAAGGTGATATTCACCAGCTGGTCGACGCCAAATAGTCGTTTATAGAAAATGGTGGCTTAGCGCAAATTATAATATACGAAAATTGTTATGATTATTATGAACTACATGTATAGTGTAAGACAGGAAGCAGTGTTATGCGAAGACAAATTCGAAACCTAACTTCAACAATAAAACCTTAAAATGTCACTCAAAGAAATATATAACCTTATTGGTTTGTTTATTTATTTATTTCTAATATTTCAATTCATAATTAGTTTAATTATGTATTTGTACAATTATTTCCAACTCGTGTGTGCATTCATATTGCTTTTTAATTCATGTAAATTCTCCTGGTGATCATATGAATTTTTGTTTTTTGTTTATAGCGATTCCGTGACGATCAGGTAGGTTATTTAATTATAATACACACCACAAAGTATAAACAATATTTGTATTCAGATTTTTTATAAACCTGTTTCTTCACACACAACGGTACCTCATTAATGGACAGATCTTAAATAATTGACAGATTTGCTGGGTTTTTTTTCGATATTGTTGTTAATATGTTTGTTCCATGTCTAATTTCGCTGAAAGCTTAAACCTAAATGTTTGTGATCCGAGACCTCCATAATAGGAATACTATTTAGACTAAGGGTAGGTAAAAAAGGAATTTGTTTAGTTGTCAATGCCAGTGTTTGGTTTTAATGGATTAAAGGATATCATCCTTGTTTAGCGCAAGAGTTAATTTTATCCAAGTCACTGTTTAGAATAGTT
Organism: Patella ulyssiponensis; assembly: GCA_963678685.1. NCBI lineage: Eukaryota > Metazoa > Mollusca > Gastropoda > Patellidae > Patella > Patella ulyssiponensis. The sequence continues at coordinate 78,943,235 of OY783230.1, forward strand.
TCACATTTTGTATTGTCATAAATTTTCAAATGAAGGGAGGTATCATCAGCGAAATGTTGATGTGATACAATTCATAATATTATTTTTGAAGACGACAAAGAAGTCAGAGGAGATATCCTGTGGCACGCACGAAGGAAGTTGGTAAACACTAGAACCCCCGTGCAAAAAGCCACTCTGTTATTTAGAACAGAATTCTCCTTTCGGAAATTAAAGACGTGTGTATCAATGTACTTTTCGATTATTTTTACCAAGTTCATGTGGACGTATGTTGTCGTCACCCCTGTTCGTCCGTCCACAATTGTTTGTGAACAGGTCACAATTTTTATCCGATTTAAAATATAGGTTTATCACCCTAAGATCTTGGTTCCTTTCGATATTGGCATTTATCGGACTGTAACTTCATGGGTTATGGCCCCTGCTTGTACGAAAAATCACGTTTTTAGCTTGTGAACATTGTAGAGGTCACAATTTTGAACCGATTTGGATGATACTTGAAATGCATGTTTATAACCCAGAGATCTTGGATCCTTTCGATATTTGCGCCCATCGGATCGTAACTTCCTGAATTATTGTTCCCTGATTGTCGGAAAAATTGCCCTTTTCAGCTTGTGGTCCCTCTGGAGGTCAAAATTGTTATACGGTTTAAAATAAAACCGTTTGATTATATCACCGTTACACGGTTGAGTTCAAATTTCGTGAACTCGGACGGACAACATGGCCGCCGTTTGTACGCGAGTGGTGTGAAAATATGTTATATCAAGGTTGTGGACCCTATAGAGGTCACAATTTTGAACCGATTTTGATGAAACTTGACATGTATGTTTATAATTCGGATCATAACTTCCTGAATTATGTCCCCTGATCGTCCGAAAAATCGCCCTTTTTAGCTTGTGGTTCCTCTGGAGGTCAAAATTGTTATCCGATTTAAAAAAAAAACCGTTTGTTCAGATCACCGTTACATGGTTATGGAGGTTGAGTTCGAATTTCGTGAAAATCGGACCACAATTGACAGACAAAATGGCCGCCGTTTGTACACGAATAGTGTGAAAATATGTTATATTAAGGTTGTGGACCCTATATCATCGTTACATGGTAATGAAGAATGAGTTTGAATTTCGTGAAAATCGGACCAAAATTGACGAACAAAATGCCCGCCGTTTGTACGCGAATAGTGTGAAAATATGTTATATCAAGGTTGTGGACCCTATAGAGGTCACAATTTTGAATCGATTTTGATGAAACTTGAAATACATGTTTATAACCTAAAGATCGTGGTTCCATTGCACATTTGCACATATCTGATCGTAACTTCCTGAATTATGGCCCCTGATTGTACGAAAAATCGCCATTTTTTAGCTTGTGGTTTCTTTGGAGGTCACAGTTATTAACGGATTTAAAATAACGTTTGATTATATCAGCGTTTTACCGTAAGGAAAGGTGAGGTTGTATTTTGTGAAAATCGAACCAAAACTGGTGGACAAAATGGCCGCCGCTTGTACGTGAATACTATAAGATTAAGAATATGATATATCAAGGTTGTAGATCCTGTAGAGGTCACAATTTTAATCTGATTTTGATGAAACTTTAAGTGCATGTTTATAATCCAAAGATCTTGGCTCCTTTCGATATTTGCGCATATCGAATTGTAACTTCCTGAATTATTAAAAAAACGTTTGATTATATCAACGTTGCACTGTAATGAAGGTTGGGGTCGAATTTCGTAAAAATCGGGCAAAACTGCCGGACAAAATGGATGCCGCTAATACGCCAATAGTGTAAAAAAAATATGATATATCAAGGTTGTGGACCCTGTACAGGTCACAATTTTAATCCGATTTTGATGAAATTTGAAAGATAAGTTGATAAACCAAAGATCACGGTTCCTTTCGATATTCGGGCACATTGGACCATAACTTCCTGAATTATGACCCCTGATTGTACAAAAAATCATGTTTTTGACCTTGTGGACCCTATGGAGGTCACAATTTTATTTCGAATTAAAAAACCGTTTGACTATATCCCCGTTACACATTAATGATGATTAAGTGTGAATTTCTTGAAAATCGATAATTGAACAGCTAAATCCATAATATTAAATGTTTTGTATACTTAACGTTAGCATGGGACAGAACTTTATAAAGATAGGCTGGCACTGCCAGGCAGGATACGCCCACATTTTTGAGAGATGGATAGAGAACAAGCAATGCCGAAAGTGAATTTTTCTTACATCATTAAGTCCTGTATTTCATACTGTATTGGGAGCAGCCATTTTGTTGGTCAGTTCCAGTCTGATATTCATGAAATTCGAAGCCGACAATGATTATGGTGTGACGGTACACAACCTAGAAATGTGACTTTTCGTCAAAATCGGATAAGAATTGTGACCTGTAGAGAGTCCACAACCATGATATACCATATTTTTACAATATTTGCGTACAAACGGCGACCATTTCGTCCGGCAATTTTGGTATGATTTTCACGAAATTCGAACTCAACCTTCCTTACGGTGCAACAGTAATATAATCAGAGTTTTTTGTTAAATCATATAATAATTGTTCGAGAGATAGACAGAGAACAAGCAATACCGAAAGTGATTTTTCCTACAATCAAAGGCCATAATTCATTAAGTTACAATTTGAAATGCGCAAATATCGACAAAAATAAAGATCTTTAGGTTATAAACAAGCAATTCAGGTTTCATCAAAATCGAATTAAAATTGTGACCTCTACAGGGTCCACAACTTTGATATACCATATTTTTACACTGTTCGCGTACAAACGGTGGCCATTTTTTCTGGCAATTATATGGTCCGATTTTCTCGAAATTCGAAATCAACCTTCCGTAGGGTGTAACGGTGATATAGTCAAACGTTTTTTTAAATCGGAAAATAATTGTGACCTCCAGAGGGACCATAGGCGATTTTTCGGACAATCAGGGGCCATAATTCAGGAAGTTACGATCCGATGGGCGCAAATAACGAAAGGAACCAAGATCTTTGGGTTATAACCATGCATTTCAAGTTTCATTAAAATCGAATTAAAATTGTGACCTCTACAGGGTCCACAACCATGATATACAATTTTTTAACAGTATTCGCGTACAAACGGCGGCCATTTTGTATGGCAATTTTGGTCCGATTTTCCCGAAATTCGAACTCAACCTTCTTTACGGTGTAACGGTAATATAATCAAACGTTTTTTTTTAATCGGATAATAATTGTGACCTCCAGAGGGACCACAAGCTAAAAAAAAAGGCGATTTTGCGTATAATCAGGGGCCATAATTCAGGAAGTTACGATCCGATATGCGCAAATATCGAAAGGAACCAAGATCTTTGGGTTATAACCATGAATTTCAAGTTTCATCAAAATCGAATTAAAATTGTGACCTCTACAGTGTCCACAACCTTGATATACCATTTTTTAACAGTATTTGCGTACAAACGGGGGCCATTTTGTATGGCAATTTTGGTCCGATTTTCCCGAAATTCGAACTCAACCTTCCTTAGGGTGTAACGGTGATATAATCAAAAGGTTTTTTTTTTAAATCGGATAATAATTGTGACCTCCAGAGGGACCAGAAGCTAAAAAAAGGTGATTTTTCGGCCAATCAGGGGCCATAATTCAGGAAATTACGTTCCAATAGGCGCAAATATCGAAAGGAACCAAGATCTTTGGGTTATAAACATGCATGTCAAGTTTCATCAAAATCGGTTGAAAATTGTGACACATCCTAAAAACGTGATTTTTCGTACAATCAGGGGCCATAATCCATGAAGTTTTGATCCGATACATGCCAATATCGAAAGCAGCCGAGATCTTTTGGGGATAAACCTATCTTTCAAGTTTCGTCAAAATCAGATAAGAATTGTGACCTGTAGGGAGTCCACAAACAAATTGTGGACGGACGGACAGGGGCGACGACAATATACGTCCACATAAAAATGTGAGCGTATAAAAACCAAACAAATTCTAATGATTTTCTGATAATTACTTAATATGCGACAACTCTTGTTGAATGCCCGGACGTATGTGTGGGCGTATGTTTCGTTGCATGTCAACCTATTTTTAATATGGCAATTACATTGGCAAATTTCAGGATGTTCCGTACTGTTTTCGTTAAGAGGGAGGGGTAAGAAAATGTACATAGAGGGTCAGAAATTTTGTTGAATATCAATTTATTAGCTTTTCGCTGATGTAGTCGGACCCATTAGCTTTTGCTGAAATCCTGTCTTGAACTTCCTTTTGACTGAGAGTATTATGTAATCGGGTATGCTATCTAGTGTGGGAAGTGGCGCATTGTTACTATCTATGTTAGATTAAGGCAGTTACATTTGTCGGATTGTGTGTGATATGTAGTGTCGTTTACTGATAGAGGAGGAACTTCATTGCTAGGACCAGCACGAGTTTTGACATAAATGAGTTGACAAGGCTCCACCAGTTTTTACTTCCAAAATTATTGCAATAATTGACTTTGTTATCGATTTTATCAAACATTTCCTTTTTACAATTTCTTATTAGGTTTATATATTCGTTCCAAATAGTTCTAAATTCAAGCCGATCTGATTCTAAATTTCTTTAAGCTGTCCATATGTTGTTTATAACGTAAAATGAATTACTCATGTTTATACCCCAATACAAATAATCATTATATATTTGTTTGTTTTACAGCAAGAGGATGTTTGAGAGGTAAGATATTACCATTATTGTTATTATGAATTGAATACAATAGTAAAATGACAATTGGGACGAATAAAGATCATATTTCAAAGGGAAGCCAGGGAAGCTAAGTGAGTAAGACCAGGCCCGTACCTTGCGGGAGGGGGGTGGGTAAGTGCCCTCCACTGGCGCAAATCGGGCACCCAATTGGGTGCCTTTACCCAATGGGGAAAGAATCGGCTATCCTAATGGACGTCTTTGGCACCCTTTCCATTGTACGCAATACGAAACCAGCGACCACCGTGCCCAGTGTTGGCCGAAAAGTCCGTCGGGATTTTCCGGCGTGGTTTCGCCTTGTCAGTGGTGCAGGGCGAAGGACCTGAAAAAGGCAACTGTCTAGTCGTGCGGATGGGACGGAAAACCGAGGTCCCGTGTACACATTGGCTTGCACGTCAATTGGAATTCGATATAAGAGTAGGCCGTATAGTCGATGTCAGGGCGAAACGTAAAGCATATTCTGTGTATTAATCATGTTTTTTCTCCATCCTAATAATAATTATATTTATTTGTTTGTCCGATAGTAAAGGTTTTAATGAATTAGTAAAGCAGAATTATTTATTAAGGTTTTTTATGAGATCATATCTAAACAATGACATACCATTCATAGACTACATCGTTTAATTATTTTTAACAAAGATCTTTTAGAAAAAAATAATATTATGGATATTATTTGAACAGTTTATTATTAATAAATATTATTTGTTTCTAAACAGCTTGAAGAGGTAAGAGATACTTTTATTGTTATACTCTCAAATTAGATAATATCTAATTTTAATATTGATAATGGATAAGATTTCTAATGTTAGTATGTAGATACGGTAATAAGTGTACTATATATTGTAATTGGAGTGTGGGACTTTGTTTATATCTGTTTTTTTTTTTAAATAAATATTGCTTTAACATATGAATTTCTGGTTTCTGATACTGTTGGTAAGACAGTACGTTATAAATTCAATAGGATTAAAATTAAAAATACGCTTAAAAATATTTTGATTGTCATAAGCCTATTATTGATAGAGATTATTGCTACGGTAGATGAAGAAACTGGAAGTGACGCATATAACTGACGGAAGGTAAGTGCAATAACACACGAACACTTTTAGAATAAGACTGTGAGAGGATATCTGTTCGATAATTATAGTTTATTTCGCTAGCCCTATAAATAAACTAAAATCATATTATTATTTTTTACTATTACTTCTGTCCACGGAAATAAACTATAATTATCGTTTAAATTTGAATGTATGGAAATAATAAAAACAAGGTAATGCACAAACCTTTTCTATTTTTCTAGCCTTCTCTTACCTGGTGACAATCAATTCTTTTTATGAATTGTTATATAATTTTGAACAGATATCCTCTCTCGGTCTTATATTAAAACCTTTCGTCTGTTTTCGCCCTTACCTTCAGTCATTTATACATGTATATAAGGATAACTCGTGTTTTTCTTTTGTTTGCGTCAATTCCGGTTTCTTCAAATCTTCGTTTCGCATCCACCACAGCAGTGATCTCTGTGTTAAAGGGGAAGACCAACGATTTTCAACAAGGTCTCCTTATATCTTAAATATATATTCAGAAATAATCCCCTCTGAGGCGTGAACACAATACAGCAGTAAACTTATACCAAATCTGTATGCTTTCTATAGAGCCCAGTGAGCGTGTTGAACCAACTATGTCACTTCCGGTTTTAATAATAATAATATCTTTATTCAAGTACTTTGTGGCCAAAAGCCAATGGTACAAAATATAAAAGAATTTAAAACACAACACATAATTAATCAATACGATGGTACAATATAAAAGAATTTAAAACACAACACATAATTAATCAATACGATTGCAGAAAACAAACAGCACATATTACAGAGAAATATACAATTTTACACTTATGTTGGTTATATTGATAATAATTCTTCTCTTATTTCCATACCTTTTTTGATATATACACAAAGATTCTTTATATCATTTTCGCTTTTACATTGGAATAACGATTTCAATTTCATTTCGTTTGGTGATGAGTGGCAATATTTCGGCAGGAAGTTCATTCTGAGATCTTGCAGGATAGGACAGACAAGAATAAAATGGTACTCGTTTTCAACACAGTTTAGATTACAAATTTCACACAAACGTCTAGAAGCAGGAATACCATTTCTACGACCTAATTCAATGTTAAGTTTATGCTTTGAACATCTAAAATTTGATAAATAAAATCTTAGTGGTTGGGGTAAGTTAATATTTAAGTAATTCTCACATTCAAATTCTGACTTTATGATTGAATAAAATGCACATTTAGTTGATTGGTTGATGTTTGATTGCCAAGACTGTAGACTGGTATCACGGAGACGTTGTTTGAAGACAAACATGAAATGTGATATACTACCTACCCCTTGAGCAACCCACACATCCCCAAACCCATAATTATATAAAACATTCCTAACAGAAGTGCACCAGTTTTTTCTACCCAATAAGTCCTGCTTAAACAACATTTTATAACACAATTTCGGTAATCTATTATCATCCATGAGTTGCAGTTTAAGAAAATATTTGATAGGCCTGCACATATAATTTACATACAAATCATATCTACCACATTCACCTCTAATCATATAATTTGTAGTCTTTTCTCCCGTATATAGCATCCATTTACAAAATTTATTTTGTACAAACTCAATCTGTGGTCTTACTTCAAGCCCCCATAGTTCTGATCCATAATATAAAATAGGTGCTATCATGGAATCAAACAATTTAAAACCTGCTTTACAATTTCTAATCCCATATTTGGTCAGACATTTCTTTATTACATTAAGTGCTTTTACAGCTTGTTGGGCAAGATTTGTGCAACATAAATTCCATTTTAATCTGCTGGAGAAATGGATACCTAAATATTTATAGTGAGACACAGCTTCAATTTCTGACCCCATAAAAACCCACTTTTCTTTTTTTGATAACACACCCCCATTCTTGAATACAACAATATTTGACTTTTCTAAGTTTACAGACACATTCCATTGCTTACAATAATTCTCTAAAACATTTAATCTATCTTGTAGGTTACCAATACTGTCAGCAACTAGTGATAAATCATCAGCAAATAATAGCGAAAATATATCTTCAATCGACTGATCTACAAAGATACCATTTTTACATTCTAATTTTAGTTTTAAAGCAAGCTCATTTATGAATAATCCAAACAAAAAAGGACTCAGGATGCAGCCTTGTTTGACCCCAGATTGACATAAGAATTCTCCCGTTACATGGCCATTACACCTGACTTTACTCTTGACATTACTGTAAATACTTTGTAACATTGTAATCATAGGTCCATGCAAATTATGTTCTAACAGTATATAAAATAATTTTGTTCGGTTGATTCCGTCGAAGGCGCGCCTGAAATCGATAAAACCAACGTATAGTCGACCCCCTTTACAGTTACCCATATACTTTTGCACAAGACAGTTTAGTACAAAAGCATTGTCAATGGTTGAATACCCTTTTCTGAATCCAGCTTGTTCCTCCACGATAAGTTGCTGCTCATCGCACCATTTTACCAACCGGCCATGTAAAACTGATGTAAACAGTTTACCTATGGCATCAGAGAGTGATATACCCCTATAATTACTTGGCAGTGTGGGGTCCCCCTTTTTATGTAGTGGAACTATGATGCTAGATGACCAAGATTCTGGAAATTTACCCGTGACAAATATTGAATTAAACAGCTTTGTTATAAGAGGCAGTAGTCTATCTTGAGCATATTTATAAAATTCAATAGGTATCATATCCTCACCAGTACTTTTTCTATTTTTCATTTTACTTAAAGCTCTGGCAATTTCAAGCTCACTAATATCTTTGTTTATACAGGAGCTATCCATAGTACATAAGTTACAATCAATATTATGATTAATTACTATCTTATTTACATGATTACTAAATTCTAAGTCTAAATCATCTAGGTTTGGGTTTAAAAGTTCTTTAAAATAATTAAACCAATCATCATCACTAATTGAGGGGTGCACGTCCGAACCAGATTGCAGATAATTTTTAATTTGAGCCCAGAATTTACATGGATCTCTTTCTTGAGATAAATTGACCAATTTGACCTTGAGATTTTCATTAAAGAGTTCCTTCTTACAATGACACGCATGCCTGTACCTTGCTTTACAACCAAGATAGTCATCTAGTACTAAAGGACAATTTGTGACACGAAATGATTTCAAGAGATTATTCTTCTGATACTTCAATATCTTTAGTTCCTTATCAAACCAGGGTTGATCTCGATTCAATTTATTCGTTTTATTTGAAACAAAAAGATCAGCCCGGTCACCAACTTCTTTTAATAAGCAATTTAATTTTAAAATAGAATTGTCTATATTCAGATCAATTTCATCAATAATTTCATCTATTTTTCCTCCAATATCCCTACCATCAAACACGTCACAATATACCTGTCTATTAGAATGTTTCCATTTGTATTTTCTGCTAGAGTTAGGCTTAAACTCACATTCAGTTTCTAAACAACTTGAGCCTATGTTGATTTCACATCTGATAGGCGAATGCTTGCTAATATCATTGTTAATAACACTAAACAATTTGACTCGTGACAGACCACCGATGTTAATAATTGCGTAATCAATTGTGCTGACGCCAGTGGTACTAATATATGTAAAATCACCCGTTGTATCAGGAGGTTGTCTTCCATTTAAGATCACAAAGTCATTTTCACAGCAAAAGTTCACGAGTACCTTTCCGAAATTATTAACAATTTTATCTTTATTTGTGCGTACGTCTATATCCACAGTCGTTTCACTCCCAAAGTCATAGAATGCCCTGAGTTCCGGAACATGGTCAGTTTCTTCACTTTGAATAAAGTCTTTGATTTCACCGGTCCGAGCGTTAAAATCTCCAATAACCAAGACATCACTAACTGGATACTTATTTTTAATCTCACAAACAGCAGTTTCGACTAATTCAATACCACAGTGCACATCTTTATCATTGTAGAATATTGACCTCTCTGGTGGAATATATACAGCACCAATAATCAGATCCTTTTCGCATCCTAGATTTGTTAGCGATATTTTTATCCATATAGCCTCTTCTCTTGCTGTAGTAAATAATTGACTTATATAGTCCTTCAACCAGGTTTTAATAAGTAAAACAACACCTCCAGACACCTTATTTGTTTCACATATCCTTGCACAACTAAACACAATGTAATCGGTAAATAGTTCACTAAAATCATCTTCCGGTTTATGAAAAGTTTCATTAAAACTCACAATATCCACATCACGTAAAAGTTTTTCTATATCGTTCAAATTACTCGTTAATTTAGAGTGTAGACCTTCTATATTCCACGAGACTACCTTTAAACTGGATGGTCCTAAGTGATTTCTGTACTGTGGTAGTGGCTATTTGTTATCAAGACATATGATTTCTTTCTTATCCAAATCATAGGTAAATGTCGATTTACCGATGATAAGTTTATCATACTTGAGGAAAGCCTTGACATTTTCATCGTTGCTTTTGGCTTCTTTTAACTTTGGTATTAGAGCCCTACGAATGCTTCTCACTCGACTGGAAAAATCTTCCCCTACTCTAATCTGGGAATTCACAGCTGACTTCACATATTTGCGACCAGTACTCAATACCAAGTCTCTATCCTTTAGACGATTAAAACTCACAAGTATTGGTCGAGGGTTAGGTGAGTTGTAATTCTTCTTACCCAGTCGATGAGTTCTCTCGATACAAATAATACTATCACTATTTGCGCCCTCTATTCTGAATTCATTCACCAAAATATCTCTCACCAACTGTAAACATTCTTCAAAAGTTTCTCTTTCATTTTCTTTAAGCCCAAAAATCAATACATTCCTTTCTTTTAATCTATTTTCAAAACTATCTAATCGATCCTTTAATATCACATTTTCAGTTCTTAATTCTTGTATCTCAGATTTCAAATTCACGATTTCCTCTTTAATATTCATGTCTCTGACCTCTTGCCTGAATTCAGCAATATCAGTTTTGAGAGATTGTAGAATAGCTGCGAGTTCATTATCACTTGGCCTACCTTTACTATTATCACTTTGTGGAAATATAACATCTCCAGTCTTTGATATCTGTCCTTGTCGTGTTCCTGATGGTCCTGGATTCATCTCAACATCCCCAGCCAGCACAAGCAACATATTCAGAACAATAAAAACCGACATTGTCATATTACATTTAAGTACACTCTGTTTCATCTTATTTTTCACCGATCTATGTCTGTATAATCCTATTTTAAATCTCCACACATCAATATCAATTCCCATGTTGTATTTAATATATATTCAAAAAAAAAAAACCAACGTATATTTGCCTCACAGGAACACTCTCATAGCACAATGAATGGTGTATGACAATGTAGAACATTAAACCGTAAGTCACTTCCGGTTTTAATAAAAATTAATTTATCGTTTACAAAAACTTTTTTACTTTTGTTACAGAGGGGGTTCTTTCTGAATATATATTTCAGATTTATGGAAACCTTGTTGAAAATCGTTGGTCTTCCCCTTTAATGTGATATTTAGAATGTGATTAACCAGTTCTATCACATATATAATATTGGCCGACACCAATATTGTCCTTTAAGATATTATTTTGTCAGTAAAATGAAGAGGTACAGGGCTATATTATAGATCATAGTTCTTTAAAGATATTTTAATTGTAACTTTGGATCCGTATCCATGTAATTGTTTCAAATTTTAATTATCATTTCAATTGTATACCATAAGGTGTTTACCTTAACAATCAATGGAGAGATATTTCTTGAGAGAATTTTGACGACATATTAGAGTAGTTAACATTTTGGTTATTGGGTTTCGCAAGACAGAGAAATTTTGACATATTGAAAAATCCGAACCTAAAAGGTTTCGCCGAGTGTTAAATTAATTATGGATAGGAATCCTTCTTATTATTGGGATTGTATCGCATGTTAGCAAGATACCTGAGAGAAATGAGGCTTGGGCAATAAGTTTCGCTAGGAGAACTTGTCCTCGCAGATGCATTTTTACTGTTTAATCCAACAGTAATGCATTGTTATAGTTTATCTTGCACGCAATTTTGAAATATATATATGGAGAGGGTTATGATCGTAATATCAACCCCCGATTTCGGTGCTAAATTATATTCCGATTTAACTGGGATTCCTAATTAAACTGTATATATTTCTAGATGCGTTTTTCTATCTTGCTTGTTGTAGATTCTATTTTATTATTATTATTTTTTTTGTTTATTGCTTACAGAGATCAAGAGAAGGCCAAGTAAGAATTTAATTATAGAAGAAATAATAAAATTTAACACCCTTGCATCGTGAATAACTTTATTTAATGATGTTATTGTACAAAGAAAGTAAAGGAAATCACTAATGATATGTGTATATTTTATAATCTATGTTTATTTTGGATGCCTATAATTTTTATAAACGTGTTTGTTTTACAGAAATGAAGCGATAGAAAGGTAAGCCATTTAATCATTATTCTGGATTGAATATGGTAATAAAATAGTATGTTAGTTGCTAAATGCCGCTTATACAACATGAATTAATTATCGGGGCGATTTCTGGATAATAGAATTACTCAGCAATGAGTTTAATTTTTTAACTGGTCAAGGTCTTTCATTGAGTCAAGGTGTGGTTTCAATTCCTCCGCCTGTACGTGATAAGGATTATGGTGTATTTCCAACATCGAGAGATTTTTTCTGAAAGTCTTAAAATATAAAACACAACTTGGCGATTCAAATTCTAATATATAAATATGTTCTAATTTTGGGTTGAAGACTGAATCCCTTGGCTCTTTTTGAAAAAGTTTCCTAACCACATCTATGTTAAAACTGGGCCTCTTCCAGCTACGCCAGTGTATCTAACTGATTAACTTCAGTGCCGGACTGGTTTGCCAAAGGCCCACCTGTCAGATCATTGACCAAGGCCCACACAAGTACGCGCCGTAGGCGTTTCATGAGCGCGCCGAAGGTGCGAGAGCATCCGACAACCGCAAACCCATATCAATTTTATTAGCTTTTCGCTGATGTAATATGGCAATTACATTGGCAAATTTCAGGATGTTCCGTTCGTAAAGGGGGAGGGGTAAGAAAATGTACATAGAGGGTCAGAAATTTTGTTGAATATCAATTTATTAGCTTTTCGCTGATGTAGTCGGACCCATTAGCTTTTGCTGAAATCCTGTCTTGAACTTCCTTTTGACTGAGAGTATTATGTAATCGGGTATGCTATCTAGTGTGGGAAGTGGCGCATTGTTACTATCTATGTTAGATTAAGGCAGTTACATTTGTCGGATTGTGTGTGATATGTAGTGTCGTTTACTGATAGAGGAGGAACTTCATTGCTAGGACCAGCACGAGTTTTGACATAAATGAGTTGACAAGGCTCCACCAGTTTTTACTTCCAAAATTATTGCAGTAATTGACTTTGTTATCGATTTTATCAAACATTTCCTTTTTACAATTTCTTATTAGGTTTATATATTCGTTCCAAATAGTTCTAAATTCAAGCCGATCTGATTCTAAATTTCTTTAAGCTGTCCATATGTTGTTTATAACGTAAAATGAATTACTCATGTTTATACCCCAATACAAATAATCATTATATATTTGTTTGTTTTACAGCAAGAGGATGTTTGAGAGGTAAGATATTACCATTATTGTTATTATGAATTGAATACAATAGTAAAATGACAATTGGGACGAATAAAGATCATATTTCAAAGGGAAGCCAGGGAAGCTAAGTGAGTAAGACCAGGCCCGTACCTTGCGGGAGGGGGGTGGGTAAGTGCCCTCCACTGGCGCAAATCGGGCACCCAATTGGGTGCCTTTACCCAATGGGGAAAGAATCGGCTATCCTAATGGACGTCTTTGGCACCCTTTCCATTGTACGCAATACGAAACCAGCGACCACCGTGCCCAGTGTTGGCCGAAAAGTCCGTCGGGATTTTCCGGCGTGGTTTCGCCTTGTCAGTGGTGCAGGGCGAAGGACCTGAAAAAGGCAGCTGTCTAGTCGTGCGGATGGGACGAAAAACCGAGGTCCCGTGTACACATTGGCTTGCACGTCAATTGGAATTCGATATAAGAGTAGGCCGTATAGTCGATGTCAGGGCGAAACGTAAAGCATATTCTGTGTATTAATCATGTTTTTTCTCCATCCTAATAATAATTATATTTATTTGTTTGTCCGATAGTAAAGGTTTTAATGAATTAGTAAAGCAGAATTATTTATTAAGGTTTTTTATGAGATCATATCTAAACAATGACATACCATTCATAGACTACATCGTTTAATTATTTTTAACAAAGATCTTTTAGAAAAAAATAATATTATGGATATTATTTGAACAGTTTATTATTAATAAATATTATTTGTTTCTAAACAGCTTGAAGAGGTAAGAGATACTTTTATTGTTATATTCTCAAATTACATAATATCTAATTTTAATATTGATAATGGATAAGATTTCTAATGTTAGTATGTAGATACGGTAATAAGTGTACTATATATTGTAATTGGAGTGTGGGACTTTGTTTATATCTGTTTTTTTTTTTTAAATAAATATTGCTTTAACATATGAATTTCTGGTTTCTGATACTGTTGGTAAGACAGTACGTTATAAATTCAATAGGATTAAAATTAAAAATACGCTTAAAAATATTTTGATTGTCATAAGCCTATTATTGATAGAGATTATTGCTACGGTAGATGAAGAAACTGGAAGTGACGCATATAACTGACGGAAGGTAAGTGCAATAACACACGAACACTTTTAGAATAAGACTGTGAGAGGATATCTGTTCGATAATTATAGTTTATTTCGCTAGCCCTATAAATAAACTAAAATCATATTATTATTTTTTACTATTACTTCTGTCCACGGAAATAAACTATAATTATCGTTTAAATTTGAATGTATGGAAATAATAAAAACAAGGTAATGCACAAACCTTTTCTATTTTTCTAGCCTTCTCTTACCTGGTGACAATCAATTCTTTTTATGAATTGTTAATTTTGAACAGATATCCTCTCTCGGTCTTATATTAAAACCTTTCGTCTGTTTTCGCCCTTACCTTCAGTCATTTATACATGTATATAAGGATAACTCGTGTTTTTCTTTTGTTTGCGTCAATTCCGGTTTCTTCAAATCTTCGTTTCGCATCCACCACAGCAGTGATCTCTGTGTTAAAGGGGAAGACCAACGATTTTCAACAAGGTCTCCTTATATCTTAAATATATATTCAGAAATAATCCCCTCTGAGGCGTGAACACAATACAGCAGTAAACTTATACCAAATCTGTATGCTTTCTATAGAGCCCAGTGAGCGTGTTGAACCAACTATGTCACTTCCGGTTTTAATAAAAATTAATTTATCGTTTACAAAAATTTTTTTACTTTTGTTACAGAGGGGGTTCTTTCTGAATATATATTTCAGATTTATGGAAACCTTGTTGAAAATCGTTGGTCTTCCCCTTTAATGTGATATTTAGAATGTGATTAACCAGTTCTATCACATATATAATATTGGCCGACACCAATATTGTCCTTTAAGATATTATTTTGTTAGTAAAATGAAGAGGTACAGGGCTATATTATAGATCATAGTTCTTTAAAGATATTTTAATTGTAACTTTGGATCCGTATCCATGTAATTGTTTCAAATTTTAATTATCATTTCAATTGTATACCATAAGGTGTTTACCTTAACAATCAATGGAGAGATATTTCTTGAGAGAATGTTGACGACATATTAGAGTAGTTAACATTTTGGTTATTGGGTTTCGCAAGACAGAGAAATTTTGACATATTGAAAAATCCGAACCTAAAAGGTTTCGCCGAGTGTTAAATTAATTATGGATAGGAATCCTTCTTATTATTGGGATTGTATCGCATGTTAGCAAGATACCTGAGAGAAATGAGGCTTGGGCAATAAGTTTCGCTAGGAGAACTTGTCCTCGCAGATGCATTTTTACTGTTTAATCCAACAGTAATGCATTGTTATAGTTTATCTTGCACGCAATTTTGAAATATATATATGGAGAGGGTTATGATCGTAATATCAACCCCCGATTTCGGTGCTAAATTATATTCCGATTTAACTGGGATTCCTAATTAAACTGTATATATTTCTAGATGCGTTTTTCTATCTTGCTTGTTGTAGATTCTATTTTATTATTATTATTTTTTTTGTTTATTGCTTACAGAGATCAAGAGAAGGCCAAGTAAGAATTTAATTATAGAAGAAATAATAAAATTTAACACCCTTGCATCGTGAATAACTTTATTTAATGATGTTATTGTACAAAGAAAGTAAAGTAAATCACTAATGATATGTGTATATTTTATAATCTATGTTTATTTTGGATGCCTATAATTTTTATAAACGTGTTTGTTTTACAGAAATGAAGCGATAGAAAGGTAAGCCATTTAATCATTATTCTGGATTGAATATGGTAATAAAATAGTATGTTAGTTGCTAAATGCCGCTTATACAACATGAATTAATTATCGGGGCGATTTCTGGATAATAGAATTACTCAGCAATGAGTTTAATTTTTTAACTGGTCAAGGTCTTTCATTGAGTCAAGGTGTGGTTTCAATTCCTCCGCCTGTACGTGATAAGGATTATGGTGTATTTCCAACATCGAGAGATTTTTTCTGAAAGTCTTAAAATATAAAACACAACTTGGCGATTCAAATTCTAATATATAAATATGTTCTAATTTTGGGTTGAAGACTGAATCCCTTGGCTCTTTTTGAAAAAGTTTCCTAACCACATCTATGTTAAAACTGGGCCTCTTCCAGCTACGCCAGTGTATCTAACTGATTAACTTCAGTGCCGGACTGGTTTGCCAAAGGCCCACCTGTCAGATCATTGACCAAGGCCCACACAAGTACGCGCCGTAGGCGTTTCATGAGCGCGCCGAAGGTGCGAGAGCATCCGACAACCGCAAACCCATATCAATTTTATTAGCTTTTCGCTGATGTAATATGGCAATTACATTGGCAAATTTCAGGATGTTTCGTACTGTTTTCGTTAAGAGGGAGGGGTAAGAAAATGTACATAGAGGGTCAGAAATTTTGTTGAATATCAATTTATTAGCTTTTCGCTGATGTAATTGGACTCATTAGCTTTTGCTGAAATCCTGTCTTGAACTTCCTTTTGACTGAGAGTATTATGTAATCGGGTATGCTATCTAGTGTGGGAAGTGGCGCATTGTTACTATCTATGTTAGATTAAGGCAGTTACATTTGTCGGATTGTGTGTGATATGTAGTGTCGTTTACTGATAGAGGAGGAACTTCATTGCTAGGACCAGCACGAGTTTTGACATAAATGAGTTGACAAGGCTCCACCAGTTTTTACTTCCAAAATTATTGCAGTAATTGACTTTGTTATCGATTTTATCAAACATTTCCTTTTTACAATTTCTTATTAGGTTTATATATTCGTTCCAAATAGTTCTAAATTCAAGCCGATCTGATTCTAAATTTCTTTAAGCTGTCCATATGTTGTTTATAACGTAAAATGAATTACTCATGTTTATACCCCAATACAAATAATCATTATATATTTGTTTGTTTTACAGCAAGAGGATGTTTGAGAGGTAAGATATTACCATTATTGTTATTATGAATTGAATACAATAGTAAAATGACCATACGACAAACATGCATCCATGTTTTGGGGCGAATAAAGATCATATATTTTAAAGGGAAGCCAGGGAAGCTAAGTGAAAAGGGCCAGGCCCGTACCTTGCGGGAGGGGGGTGGGTAAGTGCCCTCCACTGGCGCAAATCGGGCACCCAATGGGTGCCTTTACCCAATGGGGAAAGAATCGGCTATCCCAATGGACGTCTTTGGCACCCTTTCCATTGTACGCAATACGAAACCAGCGATCACCGTGCCCAGTGTTGGCCGAAAAGTCCGTCGGGATTTTCCGGTGTGGTTTCGCCATGTCAGTGGTGCAGGGCGTAGGACCTGAAAAAGACAGCTGTCTAGTCGTGCGTATGGGACGAAAAACCGAGGTCCCGTGTACACATTAGCTTGCACGTCAATTGGAATTCGATATAAGAGTAGGCCGTAAACTCGATGTCAGGGCGAAACGTAAAGCAAATTCTGTGTATTAATCATGTTTTTTCTCCATCCTAATAATAATTATATTTATTTGTTTGTCCGATAGTAAAGGTTTTAATGAATTAGTAAAGAAGAATTATTTATTAAGGTTTTTATGCGATCATACCTAAACAATGACATAACATTCATAGACCACATCGTTTAATTATTTTTAAGAAAGATCTTTTAGAAAAAAATAATATTATGGATATTATTTGAACAGTTTATTATTAATAAATATTATTTGTTTCTAAACAGCTTGAAGAGGTAAGAGATACTTTTATTGTTATATTCTCAAATTACATAATATCTAATTGTAATATTTATAGTGAATTATATATCTAATGTTAGTTTATAGATACGGTAATAAGTGTACTATATATTGTAATTGGAGTGTGGGACTTTGTTTATATCTGTTTTTTTTTAAAGAAATAAATATTGCTTTAACATATGAATTCCTGGTTTCTAACACTGTTGGTAAGACAGTACGTTATAAATTCAATAGGATTAAAATTAAGATTAAAAATACGCTTAAAATATTTTAATTGTCATAAGCCTATTATTGATAGAGATCATTGCTATTGAATGTGGTTTCGATCCCTGGTGTGAGCGTATGTGGCGTGGAGATAGGGGCGCCTTCTCAACCTCGTGGGTTTCCTCCGGACATTCCGGTTTCCTCCCACTGCTAAAGACCCCTACGCGCAAGCGAATTATGGAAATAAAATTGAAACTATAGGTTAGTCCCAAAATGACCTAGTTTGTGTCGAGTGGACGTTAAACCCCATTTCTCTCTATCTCTCTCTGTTATCGCCCTTACCTTCAGTCAGTTATACATGTATATAAGGATAACTCGTGGTTTTCTTTTGTTTGCGTCACTTCCGGTTTCTTCAAATCTACGTTTCGCATCTACCACAGCAATGCTCTCTGTGTTAATGTTATATTTAGAATGTGATTAACCAGTTCTATCACATATATAATATTGGCCTACACCAATATTGTCCTTTAAGATATTATTTTGTCGGTAAAATGAAGAGATACAGGGCTATATTATAGATCATAGTTCTTTAAAGATATTTTAATTTTAACATTGGATCCGTATCCATGTAATTGTTTCAAATTTTAATTATCATTTCAATTGTATACCATAAGGTGTTTACCGTAACAATCAATGGAGAGATATTTCTTGAGAGAATGTTGACGACATATTAGAGTAGTTAACATTTTGGTTATTGGGTTTCGCAAGACAGAGAAATTTTGACATATTGAAAAATCCGAACCTGAAAAGTTTCGCCGAGTGTTAAATTAATTATGGATAGGAATCCTTCTTATTATTGGGGCTGTATCGCATGTTAGCAAGGTGTATTCCCGCGAAGGCGCAATTACAGAGCGTGACCAAAATTAATCCTTCCCGCGAAGGCGCAGATATCAACTTGTCGGCTTTCGTTTGAAGAGAGACATGTTGTTATTAGAACCCAATTAACGGTGTTAAAGATTTTATGGATTTATTTTCACTCTGAATTTTATTCACCAATTGGCAACTAATGATTAAAATGATGAAAACGATTTTATGAATTTATGTTCACTACAAGTGCAATATAGAGAAGACGAAGATGGTACGGAGATTTGCAGCTCTACCGATGATACCGGTAGAAAGGGTAGGTGTATTATATTATGTCTCGATAATTGATCCTCGGTTTCTCTTATTGGGGTAGACGCGGAACGTTTTTACCACTCTGGTCGTCGCATTCGTTTTTGTTATCAAATTTATTTACCAAGTCTATTTTACGTGCAGGTTGAAGATGCCCACCTACACAGTATTGCAGAAATGCAAGCCAGTCCAAAAATAACCGATTTGACCGACTACATAACAAATCAATGGTTCGAGGGTGAATTTTCAATTCGTCAATGGAACCACTACGACACCGAGGAGCACAGAACCAACAGCAATCTGAAAGGATGGCATTCAAGAGTCAAGAAACTGGTTGGAAAAGCCCATCCGAATGTGTTTGAAATGATCGCATTTTTGCAACAAGAACAAAATATTAATGAGATAAGAATCGTCCAGTATGCAGGGGGACAGGAACCACCAAGGAAGAGGCATAAATATACCCCAATCCAAAGCCAGCTCCAGGAATTAACAGGAACAACACGAGGAAGAAGAATTGAATTTAATCGAGTATTTAGACAGGGTGTCTTATTTGGCGAAAATTAAATTATAATTTGTTATAGTATAGTTATGTTTTTAATTATTTGGCGAAATTTGTTATAGTATAGTTATGTTTTTATTTCTTATTTGGCGAAATAAAATTGGTTTTTGTTTTAGTCTAGTTAAGTTTCTAATACGTATGCTAAGAATGATGCTAAAATGTTGGTTAATTAGTTACAGTGGGGATTATGAAAGTGTAAATTCTTATCATAACAATCTATAACACCATTGTTACGTTTTTAATCCATTTTAATCCTAGGAGCTGGATTCCCGTAATCCGTCACGGTCAAAAACTGCGCCTTCGCGGGAATAAACCGTTAGCAAGATACCTGAGAGAAATGAGGCTTGGGCAATAAGTTTCGCTAGGAGAACTTGTCCTCGCAGATGCATTTTTACTGTTTAATCCAACAGTAATTCATTGTTATAGTTTATCTTGCACGCAATTTTAAAATACATGTATATATATGGAGAGGGTTATGATCGTAATATCAACCCCCGATTTCGGTGCTAAATTATATTCCGATTTAAATGGGATTCCTAATTTAACTGTATAAATTTTTTGATGCGTTTTTTTTTATCTTGCTTGTTGTAGATGCTATTTTATTAATTTTTTGTTTTGTTTATTGTTTACAGAGATAAGGAGGAGGCCATGTAAGCAATTTAATTATAGAATAAATAATAAAATTTAACACCCTTGCATCATGAATAACTTTATTTAATGATGTTATTGTACAAAGAAAGTAAAGTAAATCACTAATGATATGTGTATATTTTATAATCTATGTTTATTTTGGATGCCTATAATTTTTATAAGCGTGTTTGTTTTACAGAAATGAAGCGATAGAAAGGTAAGCCATTTAATCATTATTCTGGATTGAATATGGCAATAAAATAGTAGTCCGTATGTTAGTTGCTAAATGCCGCTTACAGAAGATTGATACATGAATTAATTATCGGGGCGATTTGTGGATAATAGAATTATTCAGCAATGAGTTTAATTTTTTAACTGGCCAAGGACTGTCATTGAGTCAAGGTGTGGTTGTAACACTATAAGACTTAGTGTTCTGTTTAATATAGAATTCTGTACCTACATGATGTATGACTAGGGTAATGAAGAAGCTTGCATTATTCTACTACTATCTTAGACTTACTCACAGACAGTTATGTCAGTATCCATTTCAGGAAAGTAGGGTACTATCGTCCAGTCCTCAGGTGCACAGATTAGTACAATTAACTAGAATAGTGTTGATGTAAAACGGTGCCTTTACGAAACACTTTCCCATAAATGGTAATTGTCCCGCCCTAATAGATGACGCATTATACATTCTATATAGCAGAGAACTGGTTTGATTTACGCTCAGACAACATCCGATAGAGCCAAGGGGAAGTTCACCCCGGGAGCTGCCCAGCTTCCAGGCTGGACGCAGACAACTTTTGAGAGATCCACGGGGAACTACAAACCGGGAGCTGCCCCGGCTTACATGCGGGACGCAGACATCATTCGAGACATTCAAGGGGAAGATAGTACCGTGAGCTGTTCGGGCTCAGAGCCCAGGGTGTAGACTTATCCTAGCGTGAGGCCGTGAACATTATGTAGAACTATAAAAACGTACGTGGCTTTTGCCACGTTAAAGCCGTCAGGTCTGAGTTAAAAAGGATATTAAACTCAGACCGGGGATGTTATATATACCTAAAGAACAATAGTAGTGGCTATGCTGTAGAATATATTATTGTAACATATAAAGAATATCTCAAGAGTACAGAAAAGAGTTGAATTCTTATTGATCACAACGTCAAGTCCTACCTAAACAAACGACAGTGTGACACAGAAGATTTGGCCGTACGGACACACAGTACGTGTCTCTAGAGTGTCACAGTCGTCGTGTTGGTACCGCGACACAGGATAGTGTCACAGTCCCACAGCGTGAAGTCTGAAGAAAAGCCCTAGACGATCATTGTCCCATCTGTGACACCGTAGTGTCACAGGCCTGCTATTTGGGAGTCTGTGACCGGGATAGTCACGACATCATCCCTAGACGATCAATTGTCACCTCTGTGGCCTCATAGTGTCGCAGGCCTGTAGTGTGACAATCAGGTCTGCTTTTTGGCGCCGTTGACCAAGGATCGACCCTGGAAGGAACCCTTGGAACAAGAAGTTTCCAGTCGTTTTTAGGTAAGTACATATTTCCTAGTAAACTGACCATGGAAAGCCAAAAAGACCAAGGGGTAGATTTTACAAATTTTAAAGGTTAGGAATTTGCTAAAGTTTTAAAAAAAAATGTTTAAAATAGAAAACTAGTAAAATAATTCAGTTAGGGTAATAAAGGAAAAATGTTTTAAAGAAAAGGACGATTAAAAGGTTATTAAAATATGTAGCAAGGAAAGAAGGTATACGTCACATTGTTAAGTAAATAAGGGTTAGATTTAAACATGTACGTATTTGTCTATTAATGTAAGGAAAAATCGACAAGAAAACAAACTGAAACAAAAGATTAGTAAAATTGTAACAGTAAAGCTAGGTAAAAGAAAATAAATGATTGTCTCCGGTCTTCGCAGAGGATATTTCGAAAATGGAGGGTTTGCGCGGTTGACGTAAAACTCCATAAGAATTATTCGGATGCATAGATCGTAATCACACCGTTTCGAAAAGTCTTAGGAAGATTGAAGACTTGCTTTTTGTAAATTAATGTAATTTATTGTTTTGTTAGTAATGTACATGTATATGAACCAAGTATAAGGTTATAATGTAAACCTGTGTAAATCGCAAGATAGCGTTTAGGTTTTAGGGCAAAGGCAAATGCCCAGGAAATATTAAAACTGAATGGCCCTTTGTAAATCGCAGGATAGCGTGTGGGTCGGGATAAGGTTTTAAATAAAACGTTTAAAATGAAACAGTGTGCCTTGCAATAGCGGATAGCTTAGATTATGCAAGTGGTATAAACTGTTTCTGTATTTTCGTGTTGTTTTGTAATGTAAGTTTTAAACAAAAGGTTCAATCAAAGTGAAACACGATTTCCGGCAATAGCGAGTCGCTTATAAGCCATGTGTCGGTTTCAAGATTGTTCCTGTTGTTTAGTAAAACAAATATGTACAGAGATAATAAGTTGAAAGTATGTGTTTTTAAAAGTGGTAAGCACACCATGGTAAATGGGTAATTTAAAGTTGGATTCGAATGTGCGGTTAGCTGTCGAATAAATTTTGAATTCCCTGATATGTCATGCGTATTGTATACTAGACCATACTTAATGACAGGGAAAAAGTCATGAACTTATTTGTAATTGTTTTGTGTTTTAAAAAACGTAAGGAATATAATAACTTTCGGTCAGTGGTGGTTTGTTATTAAAACCAGAGATATAATAAAATCGGGTTTTGAAATAAATGTTGGCCACATTTGTTTCGAGATGCTGTTTCGTTTGAATTCAGACAGAAGTGAATTCACGAAAAGGTTTAGGATGGTTTGTGGGAGTAACTATATGGAAATTATAAAAGAGGCGTAACTACGAGTTAGAATAGCACGCGTCGTGTTACTATAAGCTTGGGTGTATACAAAAGTTCCATACAGCACCAATGTTAAAAAGGTATACCATTTCTATCGTATATACTCAATGTTAATTGTGGGTTTATAAACCAAGTTCTAATGTCTTAAACAATAACCAGATACCGTCGGGGTAATTAATTGGTTTGCTAATGAAGTAAAATGGTTCACCGTTCTCAGATAATACTAATGGGTAAAGGTATTTAGTAAGTAATGGAGAACATTAATGAGTTTCAAAGTTATTAATTACTGTTGGTGATAAGTAGTAATTAATACTGCTAATTTTTATTAATGAGTCCGATTAAGTTATATTATTTATAGTTAATTCAGTTAAAAGTAAATGGAAGTAGGATTTATATATACATGTGTATTCCCAATGAAGTAAATACAAGTTTAATTTTAAATAAACTTAATAGTAAGAATATGATTAAGTAAGATACAATCGTATCCAATTAATATTAAAGTAAATATTATGAATTAAGGGTAAAGTAATTGAATTATTAGTGGTCTGATTAAGCAAGTACACCGGTTGTTTACGGGATGTATTGTACTTTATCTTAACGCCCGGCAAAGACAAACCAGTTAAGGGAATTCCAAAATCTAAGCAGATTTGGTTTTAAAGAGGAAATAGAAGAAGTGTTAACTTAGCGGATCACCATATTTACAGCCAAGAAACAGAAAAATTCTGAATAGGACATTCAATTATGCAGTGTTATAAACCGTGAACTAATTGACATTGAAATAGTGAACTTCTTTAAATTAAAAACAGTTTTTTATTGTGTTGGAACTTATAACCAAGTATTTTTATGACAGTTAATCAGTGAACTTATATAAATTATGGTAGCATGTTTATCAGTATAATGGTATTTTAGAATTAGGACATATACAGAGCTTTTATGATAATGATATTATATTTGTATTTAATGCATGTTAGACAACAACGTTAATTAAGCAACATTGCTTATTTAACGCGTTGCAAGGGGACGAATTGTAACACTATAAGACTTAGTGTTCTGTTTAATATAGAATTCTGTACCTACATGATGTATGACTAGGGTAATGAAGAAGCTTGCATTATTCTACTACTATCTTAGACTTACTCACAGACAGTTATGTCAGTATCCATTTCAGGAAAGTAGGGTACTATCGTCCAGTCCTCAGGTGCACAGATTAGTACAATTAACTAGAATAGTGTTGATGTAAAACGGTGCCTTTACGAAACACTTTCCCATAAATGGTAATTGTCCCGCCCTAATAGATGACGCATTATACATTCTATATAGCAGAGAACTGGTTTGATTTACGCTCAGACAACATCCGATAGAGCCAAGGGGAAGTTCACCCCGGGAGCTGCCCAGCTTCCAGGCTGGACGCAGACAACTTTTGAGAGATCCACGGGGAACTACAAACCGGGAGCTGCCCCGGCTTACATGCGGGACGCAGACATCATTCGAGACATTCAAGGGGAAGATAGTACCGTGAGCTGTTCGGGCTCAGAGCCCAGGGTGTAGACTTATCCTAGCGTGAGGCCGTGAACATTATGTAGAACTATAAAAACGTACGTGGCTTTTGCCACGTTAAAGCCGTCAGGTCTGAGTTAAAAAGGATATTAAACTCAGACCGGGGATGTTATATATACCTAAAGAACAATAGTAGTGGCTATGCTGTAGAATATATTATTGTAACATATAAAGAATATCTCAAGAGTACAGAAAAGAGTTGAATTCTTATTGATCACAACGTCAAGTCCTACCTAAACAAACGACAGTGTGACACAGAAGATTTGGCCGTACGGACACACAGTACTTGTGTCTCTAGAGTGTCACAGTCGTCGTGTTGGTACCGCGACACAGGATAGTGTCACAGTCCCACAGCGTGAAGTCTGAAGAAAAGCCCTAGACGATCATTGTCCCATCTGTGACACCGTAGTGTCACAGGCCTGCTATTTGGGAGTCTGTGACCGGGATAGTCACGACATCATCCTACCCGTAGTGTCACATGGTTTCAATTCCTCCGCCTGTACGTGATAAGGATTATGTGTATTTCCAACATCGAGAGATTTTTGCTGAAAGTCTTAAAATATAAAACACAACTTGGCGATTCAAATTCTAATATATAAATATGTTCTAATTTTGGGTTGAAGACTGAATCCCTTTGCTCTTTTTGAAAAAGTTTCCTAACCACATCTATGTTAAAACTGGGCCTCTTCCAGCTACGCCAGTGTATCTAACTGATTAACTTCAGTGCCGGAATGGTTTGCCAACAGCCCACCTGTCAGATCATTGACCAAGGCCCACACAAGTACGCGCCGGGGGCGTTTCATGAGCGCGCCGAAGGTGCGAGAGCATCCGACAACCGCAAACCCATATCAATTTTATTAGCTTTTCGCTGATGTAATATGGCAATTACATTGGCAAATTTCAGGATGTTCCGTTCGTAAAGGGGGAGGGGTAAGAAAATGTACATAGAGGGTCAGAAATTTTGTTGAATATCAATTTATTAGCTTTTCGCTGATGTAATTGGACCCATTAGCTTTTGCTGAAATCCTGTCTTGAACTTCCTTTTGACTGAGAGTATTATGTAATCGGGTATGCTATCTAGTGTGGGAAGTGGCGCATTGTTACTATCTATGTTAGATTGCCTTATAAAGAAATCGTTAAGGCAGTTATATTTGTCGGATTGTGTGTGATATGTAGTGTCGTTTACTGATAGAGGAGGAACTTCATTGCTAGGACCAGCACGAGTTTTGACATAAATGAGTTGACAAAGCTCCACCAGTTTTTACTTCCAAAGTTATTGCAGTAATTGACTTTGTTATCGGTTTTATCAAACATTTCCTTTTTACAATTTCTTATTAGGTTTATATTTTCGTTCCAAATAGTTCTAAATTCAAGCCGATCTGATTCTAAATTTCTTTAAGCTGTCCATATGTATTTTATAACGTAAAATGAATTACTCATGTTTTTTACCCCAATACAAATACTCATTATATATTTGTTTGTTTTATAGCAAGAGGACAATTGAGAGGTAAGATATTATTACCATTATTGTTATTATGAATTGAATACAATAGTAAAATGACCATACGACACAAATGTATCCATGTTTTGGGACGAATAAAGATCATATTTCAAAGGGAAGCCAGGGTAGCCAAGTGAGTAAGACAAGGCCCGTACCTTGCGGGAGGGGGGTAAGGTGGGTAAGTGCCCCCTGGCGCAAATCGGGCACCCAATTGGTTGCCTTTACCCAATGGGAAGAGAATCGGCTATCCTAATGGACGTCTTTGGCACCCTTTCCATTGTACGCAATACGAAACCAACGACCACCGTGCCCAGTGTTGGCCGAAAAGTCCGTCGGGATTTTCCGGCGTGGTTTCGCCTTGTCAGTGGTGCAGGGTGGAGGACCCGAAAAAGGCAGCTGTCTAGCCGTGCGGATGGGACGAAAAACCGAGGTCCCGTGTACACATTGGCTTGCACGTCAATTGGAATTCGATATAAGAGTAGGCCGTATAGTCGATGTCAGTGCGAAACGTAAAGCATATTCTGTGTATTAATCATGTTTATTCCCCATCCGAATAATAATTATATTTATTTGTTTGTCCGATAGTAAAGGTTTTAATGACTTAGTAAATAAGAATTATTTATTAAGGTTTTAATGAGATCATACCTAAACAATGACATAACATTCATAGACTACATCGTTTAATTATTTTTAACAAAGATCTTTTAAAAAAAAATAATATTATGGATATTATTTGAACAGTTTATTATTAATAAATATTATTTGTTTCTAAACAGATTGGAGAGGTAAGAGATACTTTTATTGTTATATTCTCAAATTACATAATATCTAATTGTAATATTTATAATGGATAACATTTCTAATGTTAGTTTGTAGATATGGTACTATATATTGTAATTGGAGTGTGGGGCTTTGTTTATATCTGGGTTTTTTTAAAAGAAATAAATATTGCTTTAACATATCAATTCGGCAGTGTGAAGTTAGCTCGATTTTCGTTTTTCGTTTTTCAATATTGGTTAATGATATTGGCGAATAACGAAAAACAACTAGCTCGTTATTCGATATTGGCGAATGTTGAAAAACGACCTACTTGTTTTTCGACATTCAAACTTGAATCTCAAAAAAGTAGATTTGATGGAGGTATATCTGTAGAATGTCTCCAAAACACATTTTATTAAATACGTTTTCTAGAACGAACTAACGATATCATAATTCAGGATGCCAGAGCAGTGGATTCATATAAAAACTGCTCTTTCTCCTTGTTTTTTGATATTGGCGAATCTCGAAAAACGAGCCACTTGTTTTTCGATATTCAAACTTGAATATCAAAAAAGCAGATTTGATGGATGTTTATCTACAGAATGTCTAAATTGACACATTTTATTAAATGAGTGATCTAAAACGAACTAAATACATCATAATTGGGGATGCCCGAACACTGGATTCACATAAAAACTGCTCTTTCTCCTTGTTTTTTGATATTGGCCAATCTCGAAAAACGAGCCACTCGTTTTTCGATATTCAAACTTGAATATCAAAAAAGCAGATTTGATGGATGTTTATATACAGAATGTCTAAATTGACACAATTGATTAAATGAGTGATCTAAAACGAACTAAATACATCATAATTGGGGATGCCCGAGCAGTGGATTCACATAAAAACTGCTCTTTAACCTTGTTTTTCATATTGGCGAATCTCGAAAAACGAGCTATTCGTTATTCGATATCCAAACTTGAATATCTAAAAAGCAGATTTGATGGATGTTTATCTACAGAATGTCTCCATGACACATTTGATTAAATTAGTGATCTAAAACGTACTAAAGGTGTCATAATTGAGGATGCCGGAGCCGTGGATTCACATAAAAACTGCTCTTTCTCCTTGTTTTTTGATATTGGCGAATCTCGAAAAACGAGCCACTCGTTTTTCGATATTCAAAGTTGAATATCAAAAAAACAGATTTGATGGATGTTTATATACAGAATGTCTAAATTGACACATTTTATTAAATAGATGATCTAAAACGAACTAAATACATCATAATTGGGGATGCCCGAGCAGTGGATTCACATAAAAACTGCTCTTTCTCGTTGTTTTTTGATATTGGCGAATCTTGAAAAACGAGCTACTCGTTATTCGATATTCAAACTTGAATATCTAAAAAACAGATATGATGGTTATGATGGATATGATGCGTCTAACACCACCAACAGTGCATTCCTAAAACTGAAATTTGCTAATAAAGGCATTGACGCTATCGGGTTAAGCCAAATATTACATCATAAGCAAGTCACAGCACACATCCCCCCCTACTTCAAAACTGTTACTGTTCCTAGGATTTCCTATACATATACAAAACCCATTGCATCTAAAATATTTAATTACAGAAACGCATTATCTGACATCAATTCGAAACACTTATATGACAACCCTCCACGATGTTCTTGCTCTACATCGTCCTTCCTTTATCAACCAGCTGGGCATGTGGTCACTGGTGATTTGAATATAGTCCAGAATAGTAAGCTGCGTGAAATTTTGTCCAAAGGGCCCAAATACCGGGAACCGCAACCATTTTCATGGGATCAAAATTTCAAACTTATTATGGATGCCGTAGAGGACTATGCTAGATCATGGGCTAAGAGGGAAGATGTTATCTCTGATACTCTCTCTGATTGGACTAAGTCTATTTAGTCGTTTACTAAAACGAAGAACTTATATGCAACGTTTGTCAGTTGACACAAGGCCTAAGTCTATTTTCAATTATGTTAGCATCGTTGAAAATCTCAAAGCCTTGCATGACAAGTATGTCATTGTTCCGGCTGACAAAGCGTCCAATAACTTTGTGTTTATATGTAAACGATATTACTATGACTGTCTCTTCAAAGAACTTAATTTCGGGAAATCAACCGACAGTGCTACGTATAAACGATCTACTCTTAGTAAGGATGAAATTATATCCAATCACAAATCTGTACTCACTTCATTTGGTACTCCATGCGGAGATACCTATACAGATTTGCCCCTGTTATATTGGATACCTAAACTACATAAAAAAAATCCCTACAAACAACGTTTTATAGCAGGTTCATCCCGATCTTCCACAAAACCACTTTCAAAAGTATTGACATCTATACTAACTGCAGTTAAAGAGGGTATTCAAAAATACTGTGACAAAATATACTCTCGTTGTGGTATTAATCAAACGTGGATATTAAAAAATTCCAAAGAATTACTTGATGGTTTACAATCTAGATCCCTTGCTTCGATCTCATCTATTCAAACTTTTGACTTTTCCACTTTGTACACTAAAATTCCTCATAGTAAATTAAAAGCTCGGTTAAAAGATATTATTCACAGTGTCTTTTCATCTAAATCGGTAACTGCTAGATATCAATATTTAGTTGTTAATTACAATTCTTCATATTTCGTTAAGTACCATAGCGATTCAAAAAATAAATTCACCGCCATCAAGATAATTCAGATGTTGGATTTTTTAATTGATAACATCTTTATTGAATTTGGAGGGGAAATATATCAGCAAGTGGTTGGTATCCCCATGGGCACCAACTGTGCACCTTTGCTTGCTGATTTATTTCTGTATTCCTATGAAGCCGAGTACATACAGGCACTAGTTAAAACAAATAAACGACTAGTCAGACATTTTAATTTTACTTATCGGTATATCGATGATGTTCTATCACTGAATAATCCTAAATTTAGTGATTATGTAGAATTCATATATCCTGATGAGCTTGAAATTAAAAATACTACTGACAGTGACAATTACGCTTCCTACTTGGATCTGCGTCTCGATTTTGACAATTGCCATAGACTCAGTGTTAAATTGTATGATAAACGTGATGACTTTGACTTTCCGATTGTTAACTTTCCATTTATTAGTAGTAACATTCCTGTATCACCAGCTTATGGAGTGTTTGTGTCTCAGCTAATTCGTTACGCGAGAGCTTGTTCTTTTTATTCTGATTTTTTAAGTAGATCGAGACATTTGTCAACTAAGCTTCAACTACAAGGATACTTACGCACTAAACTTATAAAATTCTTTAAAAAGTTTTATGGCCGTCATATTATTATTATTATTATTATTATTATTACCATAGATTTATATAGCGCTCTTTTCATAAAATGTTCAAGGGCGCTTTACAATAAAATGATTGATAGCATAAAATACATAAATATAATGTTTAAAAGTATATTGAACATAAATTAAGAAACATTCAACTAAAGGTAAGCATAAGCCTAAAAGAAGTCTAAATAAATATGATATATAAATATAAAACAAGATACAAAACAATTATTTAAAAGCAATATTAAATAAATACTTCTTTAAGCGAGTTTTAAAAATAAATAATGAAGTGCTGCTTCTGATAAAATAGGGGATCTTATTCCACAACTTAGGAGAAGCCACTGAGAAAGCCTTTTCTCCGTATGACACCAAATTGGCACTTTTTTCGACTAAAAGATATAAATCCGCTGCGGACCGTAAGTTTCTACATGGGATATAAAAGCGTAAAAGACTAGAGAGATATGATGGCGCTAGATTATGTATACATTTAAAAATTAATAGTAAAATCTTATACTGAATTCTGAAATGGACAGGCAACCAGTGCAAATTAAAAAGAATAGGAGTAATGTGATCGCTAAAAGAGGCTCCTGTTATCATTCTAGCAGCACAATTCTGAACTTTTTGAAGTTTACTAATGTGTTTTAAAGGCAAACCATATAAGAGCGAATTAAAATTATCAAGACGAGAAATGACAAGGCAACTGGTTAGTGTTCTAGTAGCATCTGTGGTTATATATTTCCTGATTTTACTAATATTACGAAGATTTAGATAACCTAATTTGCAAATATTATTGACATGATTTTCCAAAGACATATTAGAATCAAATATTGCACCTATATTTCTAACTGTATGTACAGAATTGATTGAACTACTATCAACATTGATAGATAGATTATTACAAATAGGTAAATTAGTTTTTGAACCGATAACTATGAATTCAGTTTTTTCGTCATTGAGTTTTAAAAAGTTATCTGTCATCCAGGATTTAATTTCTAAAATACATTTCTCTAACTTCAACTTCGTTGTATCAATGTCATTATTTACAGGTTTAAATGAAATATAAAGTTGGGTATCATCCGCATATAAGTGGAATGATAGACCATATTTTCTGACGATAACACCCAGTGGTTTAGTGTATAAACTAAATAGCAGAGGACCGAGGACGGAACCTTGGGGAACACCATATGTCAGGGATCTTTGTGACGATGCTATGCCATTCACAGAAACACTCTGTTTCCTATCAGTGATGTAAGATTCTAACAGTTTCAATGCATTGCCGGTTATGCCAAATTCCAGATCCAATCGATTGAGTAGAATATTGTGGTCAACAGTATCGAATGCAGCTGAGAGGTCGAGAAGAATCAGAAGAACACATTCACGATTGTCTAGACACAGATTTATATCATTGTGAACACGCACAAGTGCCGTTTCGGTGCTGTGAAACTGTCTGTACGCACTTTGAAATTCCTCCATTAAGTTATTGTCGCTGACATACGATGTTAACTGTGCAGCAATAACCCGCTCCAATGTTTTCGACAAGAAGCTGAGGTTCGATACTGGCCGATAGTTTTGTTGACATTCCTGTCCAGATTCGGCTTTTTAATTAATGGAAAAAACATCTGCTGCTTTAAATATATTTGGAAATGTATTTTCGTCAATAGCAGAACTAATAATGCTAGTTATAACTGGTAAAAAGTCGTCCAAACATGTCTTAAGAAATGTAGTTGGTACAGGATCCAGCAAACAGGATTTGGATGCCGACCTTAATATAACTTTTGACACTTCTTCATTTGAATACTGGCGAAAGCTACTGAATAATGATTTTGGTGAACGAGTGGTTACTGTTGTATTGCTTTGGCTTTCTAAATGCTGGCGAATCTTCTGAATCTTATCACTGAAATAGTGAGAAAAACGTTCGGATAACTGTTCTACTGAATCAGTGTTCGGAAGTGTAGTTCTACCATGAGAAGGACTCAACAAAGAGTTTGTGATTTTCCAAATATCTCGTTGTTTATTGTGACTAGAATCGATTTTGTCAGAATAGAATTTTTTCTTAGCATCTTGAATCATGTGGTTTAATTTGACTTTAAGGCTTTTGAACATATCCTTGTGGACAGTTAGATTTGATTCGCGCCATACATGCTCAGCTTTATTACGGAGACGTTTGATATCTAAAATATCACTGTTAAACCATTCACAATTTGGTCGAATTTTAAACGTTTTCGTTTTTTCAGGAGCTAGTTCATTTAATATATTGGTTAAGATGGAGTTGTATTGTTCAACTTTTTTATCAACAGAATCCAGAACTGAATATCAGAAAAGTCACTATTAGAGAGTGCACCGAGGAAAACATCTTTATTTAGATCCCTGAGTTTTGTATAAGTGATTGTATTGGTGAGATATGCAGGTTTAGAGATTTGCAAGTTGAAAATAACAGTAAAATGGTCTGATATTAATTTATCCTCAACGTGGAGGTTTCGAAGGAGGGAACTATCCTCTCTTGTTATAACGAGGTCCAGTGTATGGCCATGGCTGTGAGTGGAACAATTCACATGCTGTTTAAGTGAGAGTGCGTTAATTAGATCGTTAAATCGTGATGCAGAGACATTAGATACAGTGTCCAAATGGAAGTTAAAGTCTCCTAAAATAAGAAGTTCGCAATTTTCGGACACAGTTCCATTTATTGATTCCATGTACTCATAGAATTCACTGAAAAACACATTGTCAGATTTAGCAGGGGCGCGATACACTAAAATGCAGCGTACAGACTTCTTCGTGATGGTCAAGTTAACATCAAGATATTCAAAGCTCTCAAATTTCTTGAGATTTAGTATGGAAACGGGTATTGATGACTTATAAATGAGAGCCACGCCTCCACCCCTCTTGCGTCTGGATACGCATTTTATTGAATAGCCTTGTGGTACAAGTTCACACAGTACAGTGGAGTTGGTACATTCTAGCTCCGATAGCCAGGTTTCAGTAATAGCGACAATGTCAAACTTGTTATCACAGATAAACGTGTTTAAATCAGTCGCCTTATTTCTGACAGATCTAGCGTTAATGAGGCAAAAATGAATATCAGATGAAATAGATGTGCAAATATCAGTCCCCTTAATGCGAATTAAATTATTAACATTAGGTTTGCCAATTCTTACTATTTCTGGGTGTTTAGTAATTCTACTGGGAATTCTATGATAGCTTGGAATCTTCAGCTTTCTTCTGGTAGGTTTAAATTTTAACACTGATTTGAAACTATTTTTGATGTTGTGATAGATTTTATTGCTATCAGCCACTGTCACTTTGTCTTTCAGTTGAAATAGTTTATCTCAGCTGTACTGCAGTGAGTTACCTGTTGATATGTTCTCACCCGTAATCATCACACAGGTGTAGTAAAGTAAACTGCTAATTATAGAAATCCAAATCTTCATGCTCCACTAATCACTATTGCAGTCAATATAAATATATAATGTCAAATATTTCGAAATCAAAAATATTTTCAGCTAAAATAAATATCAACGCTGTTGCAGAAGGTTACGAATTAGTGCGGATAAAAGTTAGAATGTCTTGATCCTATAGATTACATGGACAATTTCAAAACAAAACAGAGCTCGTGTGGAGCTGCCTTCCGCGCTCACACACAACCATCATATTGTATTGATTGGTAAATATAACATGTCGCTCTCAGCTATTATTCTTGATATTTTTAATTGACGCGTATCCTATTTACTATCTCTCTGATTATGTCTACTACACCGTTAACAATGTTCATCACGTGCATTTTGCATACCAATAGTCCATTGGCCAATCACGTTATTTTACCTACATTTTGCCTAGTAGTTTGGATGCAGCGATGGCGGGTGTGGCGCGCCAGGCAGGGTAAGCTTACTCTTCCGGACACCTGTTACCACTGTTTGTTGTGTATTTAGTACACGATGAACAGTCCATTTGCTGATTACACTACTTTGCCTAACTATTTTGCCTATTACGTTCTTTAGGACTTCGATTTTTGCCTAATGGTTTGGATTGTTCGTACTTGGTTTTATTTTATGTTTATATACAGAATGTCTAAATTGACACATTTTATGAAATGAGTGATCTAAAACGAACTAAATACATCATAATTGGGGATGCCCGAGCAGTGGATTCGCATAAAAACAGCTCTTTCTCCTTGTTATTTGATATTGGCGAATCTCGAAAAACGAGCTACTCGTTTTTCGATTTCAAACTTGAATATCAAAAAAGCAGATTTGATGGATGTTTATTTAGAGAGAGAGAGAAATGGGGTTTAACGTCCACTCGACACAAGGATGTTTATTTACAGAATGTCTAAATTGACACATTTTATTAAATGAGTGATCTAAAACGAACTAAATACATCATAATTTGGGATGCCCGAGCTGTCGATTCACTTAAAAACTGCTCTTTCTCCCTGTTTTTTGATATTAGCCAATCTCAAACTTGAATATCAAAAAAGCAGATTTGATGGATGTTTATCTACAGAATGTCTAAATTGACACATTTTATTAAATGAGTGATCTAAAACGAACTAAATACATCATAATTGGGGATGCCCGAGTAGTGGATTCACATAAAAACTTTCCTTCTCCTTGTTTTTTGATATTGACGAATCTCGAAAAACGAGCTACTCGTTATTCGATATTCAAACTTGAATATTAAAAAAGCAGATTTGAAGGATGTATATCTACAGAATTTCTCCAAAACACATTTTATAAAATCAATGATCTAAAACCAACTAAAAATATCATAATTGAGGATGCCTGAGCAGTGGATTCACATAAAAACTTTTCTTTCTCGTTGTTTTTTGATATTGGCGAATCTCGAAAAACGAGTGGCTCGTTTTTCGATATTGAAACTTGAATATCAAAAAAGCAGATTTGATGGAAGTTTATCTACAGAATGTCTCTGTGACACATTTGATTAAATGAGTGATCTAAAACGAACTAAAGATATCATAATTCAGGATGCCTGAGCAGTGGATTCATATAAAAACTGCTCTTTCTCCTTGTTTTTTGATATTGGCGAATCTCGAAAAACAAGCCACTCGTTTTTCGATATTCAAACTTGAATAACAAAAAAGCAGATTTGATGGATGTATATCTTCAGAATGTCTCCAAAACACATTTTATTAAATACGTTTTCTAAAAGGAACTAAAAATATCATAATTGAGGACTCCTGTCTGAGCAAGGGATTCACATAAAAACTTTTTTTTCTCGATGTTTTTTGATATTCATACTTGAATAAAACGAACTAAATACATCATGATTGGGGATGCCCGAGCAGTGGATTCACATAAAAACTGCTCTTTCTCGTTATTCGATATTCAAACTTGAATATTAAAAAAGAAGATTTGAAGGATGTATACCTACAGAATTTCTCCAAAACACATTTTATTAAATCAATGATCTAAAACGAACTAAAGATATCATAATTCAGGATGCCTGGGCAGTGGATTCATATAAAAACTGCTCTTTCTCCTGGTTTTTTGATTTGGCGAATCTCGAAAAACGAGCCACTTGTTTTTCGATATTCAAACTTGAATACCAAAACAGCAGATTTGATGGATGTTTATATACAGAATGTCTAAATTGACACATTTTATTAAATGAGTGATCTAAAACGAACTAAATACATCATAATTGGGGATGCCCGAGCAGTGGATTCAAATAAAAACTGCTCTTTCTCCTTGTTTTTTGATATTGGCGAATCTCGAAAAACGAGCCACTCGTTTTTCGATATTCAAACTTGAATATCAAAAAAGCAGATTTGATGGATGTTTATATACAGAATGTCTTAATTGACACATTTTATTAAATGAGTGATCTAAAACGAACTAAATACATCATAATTGGGAATGCCCGAGCATTTTTTGATATTCAAATTTGAATATCGAAAAATAGGTTGCCAGGCAACGAAACATACGCCCACACAGCAGCCAAATCGACCGGGCAGTCAACAAGAGTTGTCACATATTTAGGAATTATCAGAAAATCATTAGAATTTGTTTGGTTTTTATAATCAAACGGTTTTTTTTAAATCAGATAATAATTGTGACCTCCAGAGGGACCACAAGCTAAAAAGGGTGATTTTTCGTACAATCAGGGGACATAATTCAGGAAGTAATGACCCGATGGGCGCAAATATCGAAAGGAACCAAGATCTTTGGGTTATAAACATACATGTCAAGTTCCATCAAAATCGATTCAAAATTGTGACCTCTATAGGGTCCACAACCTTGATATAACATATTTTCACACTATTCGCGTACAAACGGCGGCCATTATGTCCGTCAATTCTAGTCCGATTTTCACGTAATTCAAACTTTCTCTTCATTACCATGTAACGGTCATATAGTCAAGCGGTTTTTTTTAAATTGGATAATAATTTTGACCTCCAGAGAGACCAAAAGCTAACAAAAACGATTTTTCGGACAATCCGGGGACATAATTCAGGAAGTTATGATCCAATGGGCGCAAATATCGAAAGGAACCAAGATCTTTGGGTTATAAACATACATGTCAAGTTTCATCAAAATCGGTTCAAAATTGTGACCTCTATAAGGTCCACAACCTTTATATAACATATTTTCACACTATTCGCGTACAAACGGCGGCCATTTTGTCCGTCAATTTTGGTCTTTTTTTCACAAAATTCAAACTCAACCTTCATAACCATGGAATGGTGATATAATCAAACGTGTTTTTTTTAAATCGGATAACAATTTTGACCTCCAGAGGGACCACAAGCTAAAAAGGGCGATTTTTTGGACAATCCGGGGACATAATTCAGGAAGTTACGATCCAATGGGCGCAAATATCGAAAGGAACCAAGATCTTTGGGTTATAAACATACATGTCAAGTTTCATCAACATTGGTTCAAAATTGTGACCTCTATAAGGTCCACAACCTTGATATAGCATATTTTCACACTATTCGCGTACAAACGGCGGCCATTTTGTTCGTCAATTTTGGTCCGATTTTCACGAAATTCGAACTCAACCTTCATAAACATCGAAAGGTGATATAATCAAACGGTTTTTTTTTTAAATCCGATAACAATTTTGACCTCCAGAGGGACTACAAACTAAAAAGGGCCATTTTTCGGACAATCAGGGGCCATAATTCAGGAAGTTACGATCCGATGGGTGCAAATATCGAAAGGAACCAAGATCTTTGGGTTATAAACATACATGTCAAGTTTCATCAAAATCGGTTCAAACTTGTGACCTCTATAAGGTCCACAACCTTGATATAACATATTTTCACACTATTCGCGTACAAACGGCGGCCATTTTGTCTGGCAATTTTGGTCCGATTTTCACGAAATTCGAACTCAACCTTCATAACCATGGAACGGTGATATAATCAAACGGCTTTTTAAATCCGATAACAATTTTGACCTTCAGAGGGACCACAAGCTAAAAAGGGCAATTTTTCGGACAATCAGGGGCCATAATTCAGGAAGTTACGATCCGATGGGTGCAAATATCAAAAGGAACCAAGATCTTTGGGTTATAAACATACATGTCAAGTTTCATCAAAATCGGTTCAAAATTGTGACCTCTATAAGGTCCACAACCTTGATATAACATATTTTCACACTATTCGCGTACAAACGGCGGCCATTTTGTCCTTCAATTTTGGTCCGATTTTCACGAAATTCTAACTCAACCTTCATAACCAGGGAACGGTGATATAATCAAACGGTTTTTTAAATCGGATAACAATTTTGACCTCCAGAGGGACCACAAGCTAAAAAGGGCGATTTTTCGGACAATCAGGGGTCATAATTCTGGAAGTTACGATCCGATTGGCGCAAATATCGACAGGAACCAAGATCTTTGGCTTATAAACATGCATTTCAAGTTTCATCCAAATCGGTTCACAGTTGTGACCTCTACACTGTTCACAAGCTAAAAAACGTGATTTTTCGTACAATCAGGGGCCATAACCCATGAAGTTACAGTGCGATACATGCCAATATCGACAGGAACCGAGATCTTAGGGTGATAAACCGATATTTTAAGTTTCATTGAAATCGGATAAACATTGTGACCTGTAGACTGTTCACAAACAATTGTGGACGGACGGACGGATGGACGGACGGACGGACGAACAGGGGCGACGACAATATACGTCCACATGAAAATGTGGGAGTATAAAAACGAGTAGCTCGTTTTTCGAGATTCGCCAATATCAAGAACAGCTTTTATGTGAATCCACTGCTTAGTTCGTTTTAGAAAACGTATTTAATAATAAAGTGTTTTGGGGACATTCTGTGGTAATACATCCATCAAGTCTGCTTTTTTGAGATTCGCCAATATCAAAAAACAAGGAGAAAGGGCATTTTTTATGTGTATCTACTGCTCAGGCATCCACATTTTTGATATCTATTTCATTTTAGATCACCGATTTAATCAGCTGTGTTTTGGAGACTTTCTTTAGCTACACATCCATCAAATCTACTTTTTTGAGATTCAAATTTGAATGTCGAAAAACAAGTAGCTCGTTTTTCAAGATTCGCCAATATCGAATAACGAGCTTCCGGTTTCTTCAAATCTACGTTTCGCATCTACCACAGCAATGATCTCCGTGTTAATGTTATATTTAGAATGTGATTTACCAGTTCTATCACATATATAATATTGGCCGACACCAATATTGTCCTTTAAGATATTATTTTGTCAGTAAAATGAAGAGGTACAGGGCTCTATTCTAGATCATAGTTCTTTAAAGATATTTCAATTGTAACTTTGGATCCGTATCCATGTAATTGTTTCAAATTTTAATTATCATTTCAATTGTATGCCATAAGGTGTTTACCTTAACAAACAATAGAGAGATATTTCTTGAGAGAATGTTGACGACATATTAGAGTAGTTAAGAGTCATTCCACGAGAAAACCATGCAGAAGGTGGGAAGGTGGGGGTCGGCAGATCTAGTTCATCTCGGGGGGATTTTATCGACTGCTCTGGACTACTTCACAGCCAGAACAGCCGATCTCAAAATTTAATCGTTATTGAGATATAGCCTCAGATTGATTTTTGGACATTTTTGCCCTTTTTCGCGTCATTTTTGGTCAATTTTCAGCCACCTATTCTGACGAGTCTAGGGTTTGGATGAAAATACACCACTATTTTCATCCAAACCCTAGACTCGGGTGATGTTAGTGGGGGTCTTCCTGGGCCCCAATGTAAAGACCTTATGATCGCATCTATTCTCTGGGAGTAATGGTCAGCAAATTTGTATCATATGGCGAACAAAATAGAAAATATACACCTTCGAAGATTAGCCCTATTTTCTATGATGCGGGGGTAGGTCAAAATATCGAAATGGTTTTATGCACAGCTCGACCCCCTCTATTGTTATAAGAAATAAAATCTCTGTCACCTCGTTTCATTCAATGCGAAATCATGAGTCAAAATTGGTGAATTTTCCATATTATAAATCTCCGATTCTCTATGAAATGACCAACTACTTTCATACAGGGTAAGCCAGCTTTCTCCAATTCTTCACCAAATCATTCGCCCATGCTCGCTGGTAGCAGCAGTAAACCGGTTCGAGCAAAACTGGTCACTTTGATGAAGCTTGGTATCCAATCCAAGATGGCCGCGCCCGGGATAGCAGAAAATTGAGGTTTTTCTTCATTTTTGGCCATTGAATGTGGCACATATCCCAACATATGAGAACTAAAATGACTTCATACACTTGAAAGACTGTACTTAAAACATTAAAGTCCACTCTTTAGCACATTACACAGCAATAAGTTATGTGAGAGCCGAATATGAAATGATTTCTTGACGATGTGGAAATTTTGATCTTATTGTGCTTCCAGTCGCTACCGCCTGGATCTCAAATGAAAAAGGACGTAAATATTCCCTGCGTGGTACCACACCTATGGGGAATCCATACAAAGACTGTGCTGTGTACTAAGAGTGTACTAATATAAGAACATCACATCAAGGTCCACCCTTTAGCACATTACATAGCATTAAGTGATGTGACAACCGCATGGGAGCTGCAGATTTCTTGACGAAGTGTATTTTTCTTGTATTGATTCGTCGAGTTTAGATGGAAAGGTGATATGTGCTGCCCATCGCTACCGCCTCGGTTTCAAACGGAATATTCCATAAGGGGAATCCATACAAAGACCTTGATGTGTCACTTAGAATCTGTTTATTCCTATTGCATGGGGTAAGTGAAATATCGATAAAAAGATCTTGTATGTGTGATCGACAACAATTGAGTTAAGTGATGGACTTCAGAAGTCCTCAAACTAGCTGCATTGAGTCTGATATAGCTGTAATACCTTTACTGGAGGCTAGCTTGTTAATTTTAGAATTTTTTCTTCTGTTCTATGTATATGCTGGAAATGTTACAATGTCAATAATGAGGAAATGAACTGTAAAAAGGGCCTGGTTAGTTCTTCAAATAAATAATATGGTATAGGGTCAAAAATTCAACTTCATCATGTGATCATTTCCAGAGCCAAAAATGGATCTTGACAGGCCTTTTAAAACTAAATTATTTCACGTGGTTTGATATTACTGTGGGAACTGATGACATCCATCCCACTGCTACATCATCTGCAGCTACTGGTAGTGCCTCTAACACCCATTATCAATCTACTGCTACTACATAATCTGCAGCTATGGGTAGTAGAATTGAAACACCGCCTCAACTTCCTGTAACAGCTACTAGTACATTGAACTGCCAAAAGTGGGAGGGATGTCATCAGTTCCAACAGTAATTTCAAACCACATAAAACAATTTTCTAAACTTATTCCACATAAAATAATTTACTAAATTTATTTTCTAAGTATCTCCATGGATCAAAATTTGAAAAATGTTCTTTACAAATCAAGTGTCCAACTGATCAACTAGCCTGGTCCCTGTTACCAGCCGGTCCATCATTCGGAGACTAGATACAAGAAAATTTTCCATGGCAAATATACGTTGGGTTTGATATTTTGAGAGGTGGCCCCTGATAGAAATATCGTAGGTGGGGAGTCAAAAGGTCGTATCTGGATTTTGGGAAATTGTCCAGGAGAGCCTCAACCAACACAGGACAAGCATAAGAATCAAAATGTCTTATAAAATCGTCGTCAAAATGTTGTATGTAAAAGGTCATATTTCTGAAGCTTTTCTCAAATATGTATTTACAATATGTAAGTGTAGCCATTTAAACAGTATGTAACTATCTGCACATATCAAGCTCAACATCTAGTACAGAAATAATGAGTGAAAGCTCGTCATTTGCAATTCTATGCAGCAAAGACGTATCTCCGAAAAATTTTATTGGACTTCGAATTTTGACTAATGGTTTGGATTGTTCGTACTTGGTTTTATTTTATTCACCTTTACCTGCTTCAATTTCATAGATTTCACAAAGAAAAGCCTCAACAATAATTTCAATAATAGGTATTTAATCATAAATCACTACTGGCTATATTTCATTTGATTGTAATACATTTTCGCTCTTAATAATTTCTTTTTTTGGAACACCCCATATACGACATTTTGAAACAGTATCTATAAACCCTCTTTTTATTGGCTTAAAACAACATTTTGACTCCCCTTCATGTACACATGTAGTTTTACAAGGTCTGGCCAGATCCATTTTGGGCTCTGAAAATGATCATATGATGAAGTTGAATTTTGGACCCCATGCCATATTATTTATTTGAAGAACTAGCCTGTTTTTTTTTCACGGTCCATTTCCTCATTATGGACAGCATAAAATTTCCTGTATGTACCTAGTATAGAAGAAAAAAATCTAAAACTAACAAGAATTTTTTAGTGCTGCCAGGTTAAAAA
The DNA here is from genome assembly GCA_963678685.1 of Patella ulyssiponensis. Lineage (NCBI taxonomy): Eukaryota > Metazoa > Mollusca > Gastropoda > Patellidae > Patella > Patella ulyssiponensis. Next base: position 78,985,785 of record OY783230.1, read on the forward strand.
AACCCAACACCTTCAGTAAAGGTATTACAGCTATATCACACTCAAGGCAGCACGTTTGGGGACTTCTAAAGCCCATGGCTTTACCCAGTCAACTCGAGGTTCACCGCACAACTCTTTTCGGCCAATTGTGTATATACCGCACCACTCTATTCTGCTAAATTAGTTGTGGTCAAGCACACATAGAAGGTTCTTATTGATATTTCAAAGACACAATTTTATTCCTTCCTTTTTTCAATAGTATTTTATTTCACTTAGCTGATTCTAAGTGACACAGCATGGTTTTTCTATGTATTTCCCTTAGGTGTGGTACCATGCAGGGGATGTTTACATCCTTTGGGAATATTGCGTTTGAAATCCAAGCGGTAGCAATAGGCAGCACATTAAGATCAAAATTTCCACTATACGTCAAGAAATCAGTTCCAATTCGGTTCTCACATAACTTATTGCTACGTAATGTGCTAAAGAGTTGACTTTAATATTTTTAGTACAGTCTTTCAATTGGATGAAGTCATTTTAGTTCTCATGTCTGGGATATGTGCCACATTCAATGGCCAAAAATAAAGAAAAACCTCAATTTTCTGCGGTCCCGGGCGCGGCCATCTTGCATTGGATACCAAGCTTCATCAAAGTGACCAGTTTTGCTCGAACCGATTTACTGCTGCTACCAGCGAGCATGGGCGAATGATTTGGCGAAGAATTGGAGCAAGCTGGCTTACCCTGTATGAAAGTAGTTGGTCATTTTATAGAGAATCGGAGATTTATAATATGGAAAATTCACCAACTTTGACTCATGATTTCGCATTGAAAGAAACGAGATGACAGAGATTTTATTTATTATATGAATAGAGGGGGTCGAGCTGTGCATAAAACCATTTCGATATTTTGACTTACCCCCGCATCATAGAAAATAGGGCTAATCTTTGAAGGTGTATATTTTCTTATTTATTCGCCATATGTTACAATTTTGCTGACCATTACTCCCAGAGAATAGATGTGACCTTAAGGTCTGTATATTGGGGCACAGGAAGACCCCCACTAACATCACCAACCACCACTATTTTCATCCAAACCCTAGACTCACCAGAATAAGTGGCTAAAAATTGACCAAAAATGACCTGAAAAAGGGCAAAATTGGCCAAAAATCAGCCCGAGGCTGTATCTCAATAACGGTTAAATTTTGAGATCGGTTTGTCTGGCTGTGAAGTAGTCTTGAGGAGTCCATAAAATCCCCCCAAGATGAACTCGATCTGCCGACCCCCCACCTTCCCGATTCTGCATGATTTATATTAGAGTAGTTAACATTTTGGTTATTGGGTTTCGCAAGACAGAGAAATTTTGACATATTGAAAAATCCGAACCTGAAAGGTTTCGCAGAGTGTTAAATTAATTATGGATAGGAATCCTTCTTATTATTGGGGTCGTATCGCATGTTAGCAAGATACCTGAGAGAAATGAGGCTTGGGCAATAAGTTTCGCTAGGAGAACTGGTCCTCACAGATGCATTTTTACTGTTTAATCCAACAGTTTATCTTGCACACAATTTTGAAATATATATATGGAGAGGGTTATGATCGTAATATCGACCCCCGATTTCGGCGCTAAATTATATTCCGATTTAATTGGGATTCCTAATTAAACTGTATATATTTCTTGGTGCGTTTTTTTTTATCTTGTTTGTTGTAGATGCTATTTTATTCATTTTTTGTTTGTTTATTGTTTACAGAGATCTAGAGGAGGCCATGTAAGCAATTTGATTATAGAATAAATAATAAAATTTAACACCCTTGAATCATGAATAACTTTATTTAATGATTTTGTTGTACAAAGAAAGTAAAGTAAATCACTAATGATATGTGTATATTTTATAATCTATGTTTATTTTGGATGCCGATAATTTTTATAAACGTGTTTGTTTTACAGAAATGAAGCGAGAGAGAGGTAAGACATTTAATCATTATTCTGGATTGAATATGGTATTAAAATAGTATGTTAGTTGCTAAATACCGCTTACAAGAGATTGATACAACATGAATTAATTATCGGAGCGATTTCTGGATAATAGAATTACTCAGCAATGAGTTTAATTTTTTAACTGGTCAAGGTCTGTCATTGAGTCAAGGTGTGGTTTCAATTCCTCCGCCTGTACGTGATAAGGATTATGGTGTATTTCCAACATCGAGAGATTGTTTCTGAAAGTCTTAAATATAAAACACAACTTGGCGATTAAAATTCTAATATATAAATATGTTCTAATTTTGGGTTGATGACTGAATCCCTTGGGTCTTTTTGAAAAAGTTTCCTAACCACATCTATGTTAAAACTGGGCCTCTTCCAGCTACGCCAGTGTATCTAACTGATTAACTTCAGTGCCGGACTGGTTTACCAAAAGCCCACCTGTCAGATCATTGACTGAGCGCGCCGAAGGTGCGAGAGCTTCCGACAACCGCAAACCCATATCAATTTTATTAGCTTTTCGCTGATGTAATATGGCAATTACATTGGCAAATTTCAGGATGTTCCGTACTGTTTTCGTTAAGAGGGAGGAGTGAGAAAATGTACATAGAGGGTCAGAAATTTTGTTGAATATCAATTTATTAGCTTTTCGCTGATGTAATTTGACCCATTAGCTTTTGCTGAAATCCTGTCTTGAACTTCCTTTTGACTGAGAGTATTATGTAATCGGGTATGCTATCTAGTGTGGCGCACTTTTACTATCTATGTTAGATTGTCTTATAAAGAAATCGTTAAGGCAGTTACATTTGTCGGATGGTGTGTGATATATAGTGTCGTTTACTGACAGAGGAGGAACTTCATTGCTAGGGCCAGCACGAGTTTTGACATAAATGAGTTGACAAAGCTCCACCAGTTTTTACTTCCAAAGTTATTGCAGTAATTGACTTTGTTATCGATTTTACGAAACATTTCCTTTTTACAATTTCTGATTAGGTTTATATATTCGTTCCAAATAGTTCTAAATTCAAGCCGATCTGATTCTAAATTTCTTTAAGCTATCCATATGTATTTTATAACGTAAAATGAATTACTCATGTTTTTTACCCCAATACAAATACTCATTATATATTTGTTTGTTTTATAGCAAGAGGACAATTGAGAGGTAAGATATTATTACCATTATTGTTATTATGAATTGAATACAATAGTAAAATGACAACACGACAAACATGCATCCATGTTTTGGGACGAATAAAGATCATATTTCAAAGGGAAGCCAAGGTAGCTAAGTGAGTAAGACAAGGTCCGTACCTTGCGGGAGGGTGAGGGAATGGGTAAGTGCCTCCACTGGCTCAAATCGGGCACCCAATTGGGTGCCTTTACCCAATGGGGAAAGAATCGGCTATCCTAATGGACGTCTTTGGCACCCTTTCCATTGTACGCAATACGAAACCAACGACCACCGTGCCCAATGTTGGCCGAAAAGTCCGTCGGGATTTTCCGTGGTTTCGCATTGTCAGTGGTGCAGGGCGTAGGACCTGAAAAAGACAGCTGTCTAGTCGTGCGGATGGGACGAAAATCCGAGGTCCCGTGTACACATTGGCTTGCACGTCAATTGGAATTCGATATAAGAGTAGGCCGTATAGTCGATGTCAGGGCGAAACGTAAAGCATATTCTGTGTATTAATCATGTTTATTCCCCATCCGAATAATAATTATATTTATTTGTTTGTCTGATAGTAAAGGTTTTAATGGAATAGTAAATAAGAATTATTTATTAAGGTTTTAATGAGATCATACCTAAACAATGACATAACATTCATAGACTACATCGTTTAATTATTTTTAACAAAGATCTTTTAAAAAAAAATATTATGGATATTATTTGAATATTTATTATTAATAAATATTATTTGTTTCTAAACAGCTTGAAGAGGTAAGAGATACTTCTATTGTTATATTCTCAAATTACATAATATCTAATTGTAATATTTATAATGGATAACATTTCTAATGTTAGTTTGTAGATATGGTACTATATATTGTAATTGGAGTGTGGGACTTTGTTTATATCTGGGTTTTTTTTAAATAAATATTGCTTTAACATATGAATTCCTGGTTTCTGACACTGTTGGTAAGACAGTTCGTTATAAATTCAATAGGATTAAAATTAAGATTAAAAATACGCTTAAAATATTTTAATTGGCATAAGCCTATTATTGATAGAGATCATTGCTATTGAATGTGGTTTCGATCCCTGGTGTGAGCGTATGTGGCATGGAGATAGGGGCGCCTTCTCAACCTCGTGGGTTTTCTCCGGGCACTCCGGTTTCCTCCAACTGCTAAAGGCAAGCGAATTATGGAAATAAAATTGAAACTATATGTTAGTCCCAAAATGACCTAGTTTGTGTCGAGTGGACGTTAAACCCCATTTCTCTCTATCTCTCTCTGTTATCGCCCTTACCTTCAGTCAGTTATACATATATATAAGGATAACTCGTGTTTTTCTTTTTTTTTGCGTCACTTCCGGTTTCTTCAAATCTACGTTTCGCATCTACCACAGCAATGATCTTTGTGTTAATGTTGTATTTAGAAAGTGATTAACCAGTTCTATCACATATATAATTTTGGCCGACACCAATATTGTCCTTTAAGATATTATTTTGTCAGTAAAATGAAGAGGTACAAGGCTATATTATAGATCATAGTTCTTTATAACTTTGGATCCGTATCCATGTAATTGTTTCAAATTTTAATTATCATTTCAATTGTATACCATAACGTGTTTACCTTAACAATCAATGGAGAGATATTTCTTGAGAGAATGTTGACGACATATTAGAGTAGTTAACATTTTGGTTATTGGGTTTCGCAAGACAGAGAAATTTTGACATATTGAAAAATCCAAACCTGAGAGGTTTCGCCTAGTGTTAAATTAATTATGGATAGGAATCCTTCTTATTATTGGGATTGTATCGCATGTTAGCAAGATACCTGAGAGAAATGAGGCTTGGGCAATAAGTTTCGCTAGGAGAACTTGTCCTCGCAGATGCATTATTACTGTTTAATCCAACAGTAATGCATTGTTATAGTTTATCTTGCACGCAGTTTTGAAATATACTATTAAAAAAAGTACGGGATATTTGATTTTGGGGGCATAATACTAAAATATGCAAATGACTACGAAAAAAGTCACTATAGAACCTAACAGAAGAAACATTTCCAGTTACATGTGACGCCCAAACGCACCAATAGCTACCGCATGGAATGCAGGTGATGCTTGGGATCATCATGGGGGTCCAACCCAAGATTTGCACGACTCTGACTTTGAATGTTACAGTCATTGTGGCATTGAATTCCAGGGTGGAAACATCAGTTTAATTGTTTTAGTGACCAGAAAACAAATTTTGATATGCGTCGGCTTACCCAAAATGAAAGGTTACGTGCCCTTGGCATGCTACAGATCGGCACAACACAGGCGGTTGTGGCGCGGACGATGAATGTTTGTCAGTCTGTCATAAGCGGGCTATGGTCCAGATACCGTGATACACAATCTGTACAGGACAGACCACGCTCAGGTCGACCAAGGGCGACAATTCAAGCCCAGGATCGATTTATCCGTACCTTGGCCTTGAGAAATCGTGTCATCACAGCAAATCAGATCAGCGCTCGTCTTCAAACAGACACATGTGTGAGAGTGAGTGGCCAGACGATTCGGAATCGACTGCATAGGGGTCACCTTCGCGCCTGGCGTCCTCGCGTGATTCCTTGTTTGAGAGATCATCACATTCAGGCAAGACGTCGTTGGTGTAGGGATCGTCAACACTGGGATAATCGACGCTGGGGCAATGTGATGTTTTCAGATGAGTCAAGGTTCACTGCTGATTTTTTGGACAGACGTAGAAGGGTGTGGCGTCGTCGAAACGAGCGCTTCCAAGACGTTAACGTCATCAGAAATGATCGATTTGGGGGTGGTTCTGCTATGGTGTGGGGAGGCATCACTGTTGCTGGAAGAACGGCTTTACATGTTGTTGCAGGGCGTGTTACAGGCCAGTACTACCGGGACAACATCTTGGCAGTCCATGTTGTGCCGTTAGCACGACGTCATGGCCGCCGTTTCATCTTCCAGGATGACAACGCAAGATGTCACAGGGCCAGGATCGTTACAGGTTACCTCCAACAACAGAACATCACCACATTACCTTGGCCTCTCCCCCAGCAAGCATGTCTGGGGCATGCTTGGACAGAGGTTACGTCAACGTCAACAACGTCCTGCCAATGTCCAAGAACTTGCTGCTGCGTTGCAACAGGAATGGGACAATCTGGACCGAAAGGACCTTAGACGTCTCATTAGGAGTATGCCACGTCGGATCAATGCTTGTTTGGCAAACAGAGGAGGATTTACCCGTTACTGACTTTGTTGTGATGCTGTGGTAACTTTGCTGTTTGACCCCGGGTATCATTTTACCCTTATAATGGTCAGTCTGTGCCTTACTTAGTCTAACGATCATTTGGAATAAATCGATGAATATGAACTTCATTTCATTTTGTCATTTGTTTCTTCGTCAGTTTCATTAGGTGACTTTAATAACACTTAAAAATCAAATATCCCCTACTTTTTTTGAATAGTATATATATATGGAGAGGGTTATGATCGTAATATCAACCCCCGATTTCGGTGCTAAATTATATTCCGATTTAAATGGGATTCCTAATTAAACTGTATATATTTTTTGATGCGTTTTTTTTTATCTTGTTTGTTGTAGATGCTATTTTATTAAAAAAAATTTTTGTTTCTTGTTTACAGAGATAAAAAGGAGGCCATGTAAGCAATTTAATTATAGAAGAAATAATAAAATTTAAAATCCTTGAATCATGAATAAATTTATTTAATGATGTTATTGTACAAAGAAAGTAAAGTAAATCACTAATGATATGTGTATATTTTATAATCTATGTTTATTTTGGATGCCGATAATTTTTATAAACGTGTTTGTTTTACAGAAATGAAGCGATAGAGAGGTAAGCCATATAATCATTATTCCGGATTGAATATGGTAATAAAATAGTAGTCCGTATGCTAGTTGCTAAATGCCGCATACAGAAGATTGATACAACATGATACAACGGAGAGATTTCTGGATAATAGAATTACTCAGCAATGAGTTTAATTTTTTAACTGGTCAAGGTCTGTCATTGAGTCAAGGTGTGGTTTCAATTCCTCCACCTGTACGTGATAAGGATTATGGTGTATTTCCAACATCGAGAGATTTTTTCTGAAAGTATTAAAATATAAAACACAACTTGGCGATTAAAATTCTAATATATAAATATGTTCTAATTTTGGGTTGATGACTGAATCCCTTGGCTCTTTTTGAAAAAGTTTCCAAACCACATCTATGTTAAAACTGGGCCTCTTCCAGCTACGCCAGTGTATCTAACTGATTAACTTCAGTGCCGGACTGGTTTGCCAACAGCCCACCTGTCAGATCATTGACCAAGGCGCACACAAGTACGCGCCGTAGGCGTTTCATGAGCGCGCCGAAGGTGCGAGAGCATCCGACAACCGCAAACCCATATCAATTTTATTAGCTTTTCGCTGATGTAATATGGCAATTACATTGGCAGATTTCAGGATGTTCCGTACTGTTTTCGTTAAGAGGGAGGGGTAAGAAATTGTACATAGAGGGTCAGAAATTTTGTTAAATATCAATTTATTAGCTTTTCGCTGATGTAATTGGACCCATTAGCTTTTGCTGAAATCCTGTCTTGAACTTCCTTTTGACTGAGAGTATTATGTAATCGGGTATGCTATCTACTGTGGCGCATTTTTACTATCTATGTTAGATTGCCTTATAAAGAAATTACGGAGCCCCTTAAGTGCACGATTGCACTCTAATATAATTTTTTCGTACATGATTCCACTCTTATATAATTATTTCGTTTAAACGAAATATTAATTCGTTTAAACGAAATATTAATTCGTTTAAACGAAATATTAATTCGTTTAAACGAAATATTAATTCGTTTAAACGAAATATTAATTCGTTATAAGGAAATAATTAATTCGTTATAACGAAATAATTAATTGGTTTAAACGAAATAATTAATTGGTTTAAACGAAAAAATTAATTGGTTTTAACGAAATAATTGATTCGTTATAACGAAATAATAATTCGTTTAAACGAATTAATATTTCGTTATAACGAATGGATTATTTCTTTTAAACGAAACGTTTAACCCCAATGCTCCAAACAACGAAGTTGAAAAAAAAAATTAAAAAAAAAAACAATCGTGATCTCTATCGTTATCGATATACGGGATATACACGTGGTTCATTATCATTAATTCGCTTGTGCGTTATGCTATTTAGCAGGTAGACCCAGAAAGAACCCTTGAGGTTAGACAAGTGACCCTGCTCCATGTCACGTTGAAGCCGTCAATTGATACAATGCCAATATTTTCAATGACAGGCTTCGTGTCCCCCAACATGATCCCCATTACGAAAACCTTGTTAGCCCGATAGCAGCAAATGTTTTAACATATGTTTTGGGGTATCAAACGTTTGGTTTATAAGCGTATGCAGGAGCCACGGTGGCTAAGTGGATAAGACGATAGCGCGCTAGCCAGGAGGTCGCTTATTCCCCCCAGTGTTGGCGGAGAAAGTTCATCTGGGGTGTTCTTCGTGGTTTCCAGTTGTGAGTGATGCAGGAAGGAGGGTCTGACAAGGGCAACTGTCTAGTCTTTTGGATGGTACGAAAAATTCGAGGTCCCGCGTACAGATTGGCGTGAACAATATTTGGCGTATGCCCATCTTCAATAGCCCAGTCAAACTCAAAGCAGAACAGTAGGGCGTTTAAGCCCATTTCATAAGGGTATACACCCTATCGATTTGTTAGTGTTACGTGAATTGCCGTTCCATTGGGTCAAGGGGTCAAGGGGCGTTGTATCGGTTGACTGCATGTACGTGACAAGAAGTATGACTGCTTGTACATCCTCGTGGGTCTTCAGTTTCATCCCATTGCTCAATACCCCTACGCGAAAGTGGATTACATGTGTTAGTCCCGAAATGACCTAGTTTGTGTCTCTGTTCCAAGATTACCGACTCAAACCCACCGCAAATTGATAAAGTTTTTGTTTTTTGGGGTTTTTTTTAACATCTTTTATTTTCAAATTTGGTGTTTTGAGGATTTGGGTGTACACTGGACTTCGTTTGTTCGTCCAGTCCGAACTTGACAGCTCGTTATAACGATATAATATTTCGTTATAACGAAATTAAACAAATTATTATTTCGTTATAACGAATTAATTATTTCGTTAAAACCAATTAATTATTTTGTTTAAACGAATTATTAATTCGTTCAAACGAAATATTAATTCGTTTAAACGAAATAATTAACTGGTTTTAACGAAATAATGAATTCGTTTAAACGAAATAATAATTTGTTTAATTTCGTTATAACGAAATATTATATCGTTATAACGATTCGTTATAACGAATTAATATTTCGTTATAACGAATTGATTATTTCGTTTAAACGAATTAATTTTTTTCGTTTTAACGAGATGGCCCGGGTTCCTCCTCCCCCTATTGTGAGGATACACTTCAAATCAGTTTTTGTTTCTTCATATATTGGTGTGAAGCATTGGGGTTAATGAGAGAACGGATCCTATAGTTTCCGCTACCTACTTCTCCAGAGACCCAGTTCCCAAACATTTTCCCCCTTACGAAAACCCGGTGAACACTATAGTTTTTAACATATATTTTAGGGAATTAACCATTGGGTTCAAAAGCTTTAGAGGTCGCTGGTACGTTCCCGGTGTTGGCGGAAAAAGTTCATCTGGTTTTGATCAGTGATGCAGGACGGATGGCCTGACAAGGGGAGCTGTCAAGTTCGGACTGGACGAACAAACGAAGTCCAGTGTACACCCAAATGCTCAAAACACCAAATTTGAAAATAAAAGATGTTAAAAAAAACCCCAAAAAACAAAAACTTTATCAATTTGCGGTGGGTTTGAGTCGGTAATCTTGGAACAGAGACACAAACTAGGTCATTTCGGGACTAACACATGTAATCCACTTTCGCGTAGGGGTATTGAGCAATGGGATGAAACTGAAGACCCACGAGGATGTACAAGCAGTCATACTTCTTGTCACGCACATGCAGTCAACCGATAGAACGCCCCTTGACCCAATGGCGCACCACTAGACCACCCAACTTTCATTTCGCTGGAACGGCAAGTCACGTAACACTAACAAATCGATAGGGTGTATACCCTTATGAAATGGGCTTAAACGTCCTACTGTTCTGCTTTGAGTTTGACTGGGCTATTGAAGATGGGCATACGCCAAATATTGTGCTTTGGGGGATATTTTGCCCAAACAAAATCGCTACAGCCTGCTCTTATATGAAATTGCAGCTGCCAAGGGATTTTTGTTGCGCACGCCAATCTGTACACGGGACCTCGAATTTTTCGTACCATCCAAAAGACTAGATAGTTGCCCTTGCCAGACCCTCCTTCCTGTATCACTCACAACTGGAAACCACGAAGAACACCCCAGATGAACTTTCTCCGCCAACACTGGGGCGAATAAGCGACCTCCTGGCTAGCGCTAGCGTCTTATCCACTTAGTCACCGTGGCTCCCGCATACGCTTATAAACCAAACGGTTGATACCCCAAAACATATGTTAAAATATTTGCTGCTATCGGGTTAACAAGGTTTTCGTAATGGGGATCATGTTTGGGGACACGAGGCCTGACAGGGTCACTTGTCTAACCTCAAGGGTTCTTTCTGGGTCTACCTGCTAAATAGCATTACGCACAAGCGAATTAATGATATAAAAATGAACCATGTGTATATCCCGTATATCGATAACGATAGACATCACGATTGTTTTTTTTTTAATTTTTTTTTTCAACTTCGTTGTTTGGAGCATTGGGGTTAGTCGACGTGTTAAATCGACATAGATTAATTCGATTAATCGAAACGATTAATTCGATTAATCGAAACGATTAATTCGTTTAAGCGAAATAATTAATTCGCTTAAACGAAATAATTAATTCTTTTAAACGAAATAATTAATTCTTTTAAACGAAATAATTAATTCTTTTAAACGAAATAATCAATTCGTTTAAACGAAATTAATATTTCGTTTAAACGAAATATTAATTCGTTTAAACGAAATATTAATTTCGTTTAAACGAATTGATTATTTCGTTTAAAAGAATTAATTATTTCGTTTAAAAACGAATTAATAGTTCGTTTAAACGAATTAATATTTCGTTTAAACGAATTAATATTTCGTTTAAACGAATTAATATTTCGTTTAAACGAATTAATATTTCGTTTAAACGAATTAATATTTCGTTTAAACGAATTAATATTTCGTTTAAACGAAATAATTATATAAGAGTGGAATCATGTACGAAAAAATTATATAAGAGTGGAATCGTGCACTTAAGGGACTCCGTAGAGGAACTTCATTGCTAGGACCAGCACGAGTTTTGACATAAATGAGTTGACAAGGCTCCACCAGTTTTTACTTCCAAAATTATTGCAATAATTGACTTTGTTATCGATTTTATCAAACATTTCCTTTTTACAATTTCTGATTTGTTTTATATATTCGTTCCAAATAGTTCTAAATTCAAGCCGATCTGATTCTAAATTTCTTCAGGCTGTCCATATGTATTTTATAACGTGAAATTAGTTACTCGTGTTTATATCCCAATACAAATAATCTTTATATATTTGTTTGTTTTATAGCAAGAGCAAGTTTGAGGGGTAAGATATTACCATTATTGTTATTATGAATTGAATACAAATGTAAAATGACCATACGACAAACATGCATCCATGTTCTGGGACGAATAAAGATCATATTTCAAAGAGAAGCCAGGGTAGCTAAGTGAGTAAGAGCAGCCCGTACCTTGCGAGAGGGGGGGGGCATGGGGAAATGCCTCCACTGGCGCAAATCGGGCACCCAATGGGTGCCTTTACCCAATTCGGCTATCCCAATGGGTGCCTTTACCCAATTCGGCTATCCCAATGGACGTCTTTGGCACCCTTTCCATTGTACGCAATACGAAACCAACGACAATCGTGCCCCGTTTGACCGCCACCCCCTACCCCCTTAGGTTCGGGGCTGAAGACGCTGGCTCGATAGCCGCGAGGTTGCGGATTGTATCCCGGTGTTGGCCGGAAAGTCTGTCGGGATTTTCCGGCGTGGTTTCGCCTTATCAGTGGTGCAGGACGGAGGACTTGAAAAAGACAGCAGTCTAGTCGTGCGGATGGGACGAAAAACCGAGGTCCCGTGTACACATTGGCTTGCACGTCAATTGGAATTCGATATAAGAGTAGGCCGTATAGTCGATGTCAGGGCGAAACGTAAAGCATATTCTGTGTATTAATCATGTTTATTCCCCATCCGAATAATAATTATATTTATTTGTTTGTCCGATAGTAAAGGTTTTAATGAATTAGTAAAGAAGAATTATCTATTAAGGTTTTAATGAGATCATACCTAAACAATGACATAACATTCATTAATTATTTTTAAGAAAGATCTTTTAGAAAAAAATAATATTATGGATATTATTTGAACAGTTTATTATTAATAAATTTTATTTGTTTCTAAACAGCTTGAAGAGGTAAGAGATACTTTTATTGTTCTATTCTCAAATTACATAGTATCTAAGTGTAATATTTATAGTGAATTATATATCTAATGTTAGTTTGTAGATACGGTAATAAGTGTACTATATATTGTAATTGGAGTGTGGGACTTTGTTTATATCTGGTTTTTTTTTTAAAGAAATAAATATTGCTTTAACATATGAATTCCTGGTTTCTAATACTGTTGGTAAGACAGTACGTTATAAATTCAATAGGATTAAAATTAAGATTAAAAATACGCTTAAAAAAAATTTTGATTGTCATAAGCCTATTATTGATAGAGATCATTGCTACGGTAGATGAAGAAACTGGAAGTGACGCATATAACTGACGTAGGGTAAGTGCAATAACACACGAACACTTTTAGAATTAGACTGTGAGAGGATATCTTTTCGATAATTATAGTTTATTTCGCTAGCCCTATAAATAAACTAAAATCATATTATTATTTTTTTACAATTACTTCTGTCCACGGAAATAAACTATAATTATCGTTTAAAATTTGAATATAGGGAAATAATAAAAACAAGGTAATTCACAAACCTTTTCTATTTTTTCTAGCCTTCTCTTACCTGGTGACAGTCAATTCTTTTTATGAGTTGTTAATTTTGAACAGATATCCTCTCTCGGTCTTATATTAAAACTTTTCGTCTGTTATCACCCTTACCTTCAGTCTTTTATACATGTATATAAGGATAACTCGTGTTTTTCTTTTGCTTGCGTCACTTCCGGTTTCTTCAAATCTTCGTTTCGCATCTACCACAGCAATGATCTCTGTGTTAATGTTATATTTAGAACGTGATTAACCAGTTCTATCACATATATATTATTGGTCGACACCAATATTGTCCTTTAAGATATTATTTTGTCAGTAAAATGAAGAGGTACAGGGCTCTTTTCTAGATCATAGTTCTTCCAAGATATTTTAATTGTAATTTTGGATCCGTATCCATGTAATTGTTTCAAATTTTAATTATCATTTCAATTGTATACCATAAGGTGTTTACCTTTACAGTCAATGGAGAGATATTTCTTGAGAGAATGTTGACGACATATTAGAGTAGTTAACATTTTGGTTATTGGGTTTCGCAAGACAGAGAAATTTTGACATATTGAAAAATCCGAACCTGAAAGGTTTCGCCTAGTGTTAAATTAATTATGGATAGGAATCCTTCTTATTATTGGGGTTGTATCGCATGTTAGCAAGATACCTGAGAGAAATGAGGCTTGGAGAACTTGTCCTGATAGATGCTTTTTACTGTTTAATCCAACAGTAATGCATTGTTATCTTGCACGCAATTTTGAAATATATATATATATATATATATATATGGAGAGGATTATGATCGTAATATCGACCCCGATTTCGGTGCTAAGTTATATTCCGATTTAAATGGGATTCCTAATTAAACTGTATATATTTCTTGGTGCGTTTTTTTTTATCTTGTTTGTAAAGTTGAGACGATGTCGGCACGCATCTCTTGATCAGCTCTATAGACAGCTTTGTCCATTTTTGGTGATTTGAATGGATAGATCTGGTACGAAGACCAATAACACTGCAGTTGTAGTTCTTATGTCTATGATTCATTCAATGATTGTACTTATTGGTGGCAAAAGTTTGTTTCAACATAATTAATCTAGCCTTTTCAGTCGCCAACCCTCGTATTGAATTGGTTTGGATATTTATAAATTTCATTTGTTTTTTATTTCAGATTATTAGAGTAAGATGTAGTTTTTTTTAAAGAGCACATAATATGACTAGAAACAAATTGTATGTATTTACAGTCTGTGTATATTGTATACACTTACAGCGATTTAATTCAAATTGTTGTTGCTGTTGTTTACACATTTAGCGTCCCATACATTTTACATGATATTATTGAAAGATTGTAATTGAAATAAATTTATTTGCATATGAGTAATTAAACAAAAAATATAAGACAAAAAAGGCATAGAAAAAAATTCCATGTATATAAACAAATAGTCACTGTGTTAAACTTCGCTGTCGTGAGAAGCGAGGCTGTGTCATCATCTCACTTCACCATAATAACATCTAGATATAACAGGGGGGGGGGACAAGCTGATCTATGTTAGGTAGTGTCAATCTGGGTAGAAAAAGACGTTAGCGTTGGGAACGTCAAGGGGGCGGGTGGGAAAGCGAAGTCCTCACAGTAAAAAACACATAACATGGCCTGTGGATTATTTACATGTTGCACACTGTTCGTGCGGATTATTTCCATATAGTTAAAAATTGCAAATCCTTTAAAACAATCCATTAAAAGTTTTCCGTGTTGTGGATGACTCTCCCCAGATAAAAATTAACTTGGAAGGGAAAGTAGAGTCCAATATAAACTAGATTAGTTCTCTACATTAATGTTAATTTATTCTGATATTATTAAAGTATCAGTGTCGCTTATCCGCTATGGCCTAAAACATTAACGGGACCATGCTTGGTACGCGCGATGGACGGACAGCCATGTTTGATTTTATTTATATGGATTTAAATAAAGAGCTGGTCGTTCTTTTTATAATAGTTCAATGTACTTAAAATCGGCGCCATTCGATGTCCTGGGGAGTTGATAATGAGTTTGTCAAAATAAATACCTGCAAGTTGCATATGTAGCTCTTACATAATGCATCTGATGGTTCACTAAGTTTCATACTATTCAATAAGTTGATGATTGGGTAATATCGCATTCAAATGTTTAATGGACCAAATAATAGACTTGACTCATATTGGAAGGGATCGATTAGGAGGTCTATTCTGTTCCGTGACCTTTGGGTAAAGACATAGTGCCATTTGAGTAGTAGCGTCCACGGTAAGTTTCATCCGGAGGAGTTGCTCCTGGTACAAGTAATAGCATATTGTTTACTAGACCGGGGGGGGGGGAATAATGAAGAGCGTCAGCAATCTTGTCGGTTTTGCCTTCACGGCTATGATCCAGCAGAGGATGGATTGGCATAGCGGGTGCATCAGATTATAATCGAAAAAACATGTTGTCGACTAATTTCATCAGATTTAAAATTGTTATACAGTGTATATAATAAACACTTTCTGTAAGTATATATAATTCTGTGTGACCATTTTATGTGCTCTTAAAGTGATTTTCTACATTGATGTATGTATCCCTAAATTACTTTAACTATAATAGGCATACTTGTAGCTTCACGTTAAGCTTTCTACATCATTTATAAGACGATCACTCCAAATAAGATAGGTGTATTTTATTTGTAAACTTACACTTAAATATAATATTTAAATAAATACATTACATTGCTTATCTCAAGCGGTTATTCGTTAATAACTTAGGAATGAAAGGGTGATTTATTTCCAAGAAATGTGTCGATTTTTTATTTTAAAAAAACACCTTCAAACCAAGGCCCAAGTTAATTTGTCACTAAATATCCAAACAATGTCTCATGGCGGCCAACTTGAATATTTAAATTTCCCCAAGGAGTACCAGGGTGGCATCATCCGGATCCTGAACTCTACACATACTGAAGATATATTATCCACCAAAAAACGTTAGGTGGACTATATTGCCAGGTTTGTCGACCTGTTGTAGGACTTAAAGGATACGGCGGTTGGCTAGTATGATATTCTATCTATCACACTATTCGATTGTTTTTAGTAAGTCCCAAATAGGATGTTTATCCCGATATTTATTAGATTGTTAAATGTTAAAACATTGTGCAAAAATAATGAACAGGAATATCTATTCATATTTTCAACATTTTGATAGGGACCACCCTAACTGTCGACAGTGTCTGGGAATTGATCCGCCAAATGTTCAAACAGCACAAGATGAGCAAAGATCAGATTGTAATATTAATTAAATTGTGTTTCTTCATGGAATCAAGGTAAGGTTTTGATTCTATAAAGTGGGGGTCATTTCAGTTCTGTTTCTTAATTCTTACAGTACATGTAACGATTGATTTTAAAACTTCATGTCTTAAATGAGAGATGAATTGTTCATCTTTGAAACGATTCGGATTAAAAGACCGTTTATCAAAAAATGAAAGAAACACACCTGCTTTCTACCTACATTCTGTTTTTGTACTGCTGTTCGGCCGAGATTTTAAATATCTACAATTCGTTTATATGTACAAATGTAATCAAACTGGAAAATTGTTTATAAATGTGATTTAAATGCAGTTCAGGATATAATTGCCTTGATTGATCTAAACGAAATCTTTGTTTGAATTAAATTTAACTAAATTTCATTTATGGGTTTGTTTTCAGAGAGTGGTGAACTGTCCAGATGTAAAATGATCAGTCCTCAATATTTGGGTATACCATTGTCAACCAACCGTTTCAAATATAAAAAAAGATTGTTTTAAATTACTTCACCAACAACATAATAATATACGAATTCACCGTTTTATTTTGACAACAATCATATTAGCTTGTCTTTTGGGCCATTAGTGATGTTTAAGGGCGACTTCTTGGTCTGTTGACTTGATTTTAAAGTATTTAATTATTAATTGATTACTAACAACATATGCTATATGGGTGTTTGTTTATATAATACACTTACTAATCAAATAACTAATTTACATTATGTAGAACATATGACGTTCATCTCACATTTATAGTATGTTACCTAATGAAACACCAATTGTTGTCACTTTCTATATGTGATCTGAAATACATAGTAGATCTTAGAATTAAAAGCGATAAGGTTCAAAAATTCATAAAATGTTTTGAAAGTCATTTTTTATACTAAATTGTTATGTTGTTAGTTTACGTGTTAGCCAACATGTTATTATATTTCCTTTATGATATACCAACACGCTTTGTTTTGTTTTCAGTAGTAATCCTGTTATTATATTGCATATTTCCGTGCTAAGTATAGTAATCACTGTGTGTTGATTTTCACACGGGTTACGAATACAACGAATCTTCCTGAATCCAAACTTTTTTCCTATTCGTAGATAAATCGTAAGCGGTTTTTGAAGTTAATTGATTCTTACATATTCACATTGTTCAAAGCAGTTTGTAGTTTGTCCAAGAAAGTTTTTGTTATGTTATGTTCCGACTATTCGTGCTACGATTGAAATCGTGGAGAAATCGTGGTGATCCTATCAGGTCTTATTTTATACTGAGGTCAGTCGTAGCAGTCGTGATGATCGTATCGAAACGTATCTGGATGTACCAGATCGTGGAATCAATATCGACAATCCTATCGTAACACAACGCACGACAGTGGAAACTTAGCATTTATTAGTAACGTGTTTTTATAGGGAGTTTTATATATATTGTTCTTTTTAGGGTTTCACACTGCGTAGCTTGTGTGAAACACTATTGTTTTTGTTAAAATTATTATTCTTATTAGGCTTTCAGACTTTCGTCTGAAAGACTATTGTTTTTACTAAAATTATTATTATTTATTATTATTATTTTATTTTTCGGGGGAGCCTATTTCTCAGCGCCTGTAACAGATACCGATCTGGGACCTAATTCTCTATAGGGAAACCATGTGTTGGCTACTTGATAAACTATTTTTGAAACTTCTGCGCAGACCGGAAGTGGTCGAATTTTGTGCTGTGTCAAAAAATTAAAAAACGGCCGTAGATTCGTCAATTCTGTACCTATTTTCATACAAATGACATTTTCGGAAACCTTGAGTCTTTTCTCGGACGATAGCAGTTGAAAATTTCGATATTTCGAAACTTCATCGTTGACTTCTTGCGATCGAAAAATGAAAAATTTTATTTGAGAGACAATTTTTGTTATTTTTCAAAATTTTCAAATTTGACCTACATTTTTGGATACCTGAAGGCAATCTGGTTCCAGTAATATAAGTTTCATTCCGAGTTATCGCCCTTTATTTTTCGATTTTTTTCGAATTTTCTTCACATTTTGTGGGCTTAAGTTTCGTTTTACGGCCGGATCAACGTTTTTCAAATTCCTGATACATGAAGCAATATTGTCAAACCACCGTTTAAAGCAATTTCAACAACAATCCGTAAACCGGAAGTAGTCGAAATAATATTCGATATTTTGAAAAAAACGTGAAAAATTGGTGTCTTGGGTAAAAACACGATTTCTCCGTCCGATATCAACGGATTAAACAAATTAAGGTATCATTTGGTCTAGCGGTGATTGGACCACTGAATGATACCCAATTCGTACGGATACAATGAGCTGGAAGCAAAATATGGCACGCTGAAAATCAAGTATTTTCTGATTTGGAGCGTTTTTGGACGCCTTTATCTCGAAAACTGCTCCAGCGATTTTTCTTAAACTTTCTCTATTAAGAGACCCTTCGATGGTCTTTAGCATGAAGCAATACATTACAATCTTCTAATAATTGGAATAAGACAAAAAAGGGACTGAAAATCGAAAAAAGTCCAAAAATCGTGAAATTTGGGAAAATGCTCTACTATTTTTTTATTTTAAGAGAATTTAAAAAAACAGATATATATTTAAAAAGCTGACCTAATTACGATTCTAATGATGTATAATATGTATGCAGTTATTGAAATTTAATTTTCAATATTTTGACATTTTGACATTTTTAACACTTTTGAACATAGGATTTCTCAGAAATATTTTATTTGATCGTATAGTGTCGTATATCATTAGAGAGCCCTGTTCCCATGCAAACTCCAAAACTGGATGCGAAAACTACTCGACAATGATTCGTATACCGGAAGTAGTTCAAAAAACGACAAAAAATGTAAAAAAAGATGAAAAAAAATTGGAGCTCTTGCCAAAAGTTCGAATTCTCCGTCACATATTAGCGGACCAAAACAATTAAAGTGTCGTTGGATAGTTCCATTAATAGACGATCGTATTACATCTAAATAACACGAATTTGATTCTTAGGAAATAAATTATGGTACGCCGAAAACTAAGTATTTTCCGTTTTGGAGCATTCTGAGACGCCTTTTTCTCGAAAACGACGCCTACGATTTTTCTTAAATATTTTTTACTCAGAGTCCTATCGGTGGCCTAGCGTGTGCATCTAATAATAAAAGCGTTGCAATATTATAGGTGGTCCAAAAATGACCTCAATCTTTGAAAAAAGTTGAAAAATCATTAAATTATTGAAAATGCTCTTTTATTTATCTTTTTTTCGAAAATTACTCAGTGAATGTTTCTGACATTTCTGGTACAGGAAGTTAAGTATCTAATCAACTTGTTAAAGCTATTCCGACAATGATCGTAAAACCGGAAGTAGTCGAAAAAATCTCCGATATTTTGAATTTTTTTTACATTTTTACAGAAAACTTTTTTATTTATGAATATTTTTGATGGTAGTTTACACAGACTTAAAGTATCACCCTACTTGAGCAGAAGTGAGAAAGAATTTTGTCTCAGTAATTTTCTTTAGTAGCCATTGGCTAATTTAGTTTTTCGTACCTAGATTAATTATTTATTGTTCGATTTGTATAAAACAAAGTGCATATGCTCCGTGGTCTAAATTGTAATTTTTTTTGTTACCGTGAATTTTTTCTGCACGCAACGGAAGTGGCGTAATATTAACAAAAACTACAATTTTGACAGTTCAGTACCACTTTTTGAAAGCAAATATTATTTTTTTCGAAATCTGATATAGCAAAAAGAATGCGCGCTGTAAAGGGGCATAAATCGTTAGCTCAGATTTTTTAATTTCAATTTCATTTTCGGGCAATTTTGAATAAATGTAAAAAAAAGTGTAACAATCAGTTATTTACAACCCATTCAACGTCTTCATATTTTGAACTATTTATTCGTAACTTTCATAAACTCCTAGTAATAATCCAGACGAGGAGAATGTATGCAAAAAATAGTTTGTAATATGAGCAATTGCCGAGAAATATGCAATTTTGCATGCATCACTTTTCACGTTATTTTGCCTATAAAAGAGTAAATTATTATCCGATTTTCAATATTTTTTTTTCATTCGATGCTTAATGCCAATTTGGACTAGTTTAAACCAATTTTACAGTTTCACTGTTACCGGAAATGACGTCATTTTGGCAAAAACTGTATTTTTAACCTAAAAAACAAATATTTTATTCAAATGTGTCTTTTTTATAATATTTTTAAAATTATGATATTTGAATCCCATCACTGAATAGCATGAACCCATACGAACATACAGATACCACAAAAAAGTTTCTAACTTGTACGGTTGCCGAGAAATAAACGATTTTCTACAAGTCACTTTTCAAGCTTTTTGCTCTATAAAAGTGTCAATTATTATTCAATTTTCATACAATTTTCACCATTTGATGCCTTATGTCATTTATGATTGCATTAAACTAATTTAAGATTTTTATTATCACCGGAAGTAATGTCTTTTTTGCAAAAACCGTATTTTTAGACTTCAAAACAAATAGCGAGCGAAGAAACATAACTAATTTCGCCGAGAATTTTAAGAAATAGGACAGATTTAAAAATACGGTACTCTTACAAAACGTTCAAATAAAGGTGTTCTAAAATCTTTTATTGCTATTTTGATCTTTTGTGTCGATAGATAGTATATTTATAGACTCATTTTTGAGAACATCTCATCAATATTTTTACTTATTTGCCTCTACTCCAAAATTAGATTTTGCTCGATCCGACTAAGATGGCGTGTTCAATGACAAATATTACGGGACGCTGAAGATCTAGTATTTTCCTGTTTGGACTTTTATATGATATCAGAATGATACAAATTCGATGGTTAGGCAATAGATTATGAGATGCCGAAAATGTAGTATTTTCCTCTTTTTTTGGAGCCTTTTCAGACCCGTTTATCTCGAAAACTACTTCTATTTCACTTCTTAAACTTCTGTTACCCCGAGTCCTATCGGTCGTTTAGAGTATAAAGGTAAATTTAAAAGCATGGCAATGATATAAAGGACCCTGAAAGCCGATTCAGCACTGCTATGCAGGTCTAGTTAGGCTTTCAGACTTTCGTCTGAAAGCCTATTGTGATTACTAAAATTATTATTTTTTTTTTTTTTATTAGGCTTTCAGACTTTCGTCTGAAAGCCTATTGTGATTACTAAAATTATTATTTTTTTTTTTTTTATTATTATTATTATTTACCGCGGGAGCCTATTTCTCTATGATCGAAAAGAGATACCGATTTGCGGTTCACCTTTCTATCAGGAAACCAGGTGGTGGCTACTCAATAAAGCAATTTTCAAACTTCAGCGCAGACCGGAAGTGACCGAACTTTGTACGTTGTCAAAAAATTGAAAATTGGCCATAGTTTCGTCAATTCTTTTCCCATTTTCAAACAAATCACATTTTTGGAAAGCCTGAAACTTTTCTGAGACAATGGCTATCTCACATTTTTCAATTTCGAACATTCATCTATGACTTTTATCGTTCGAAAATTGAAAACATGTTGTTTACGAGACCATTTTTGTTATTTTTCAAAATTTTCAAATTTGACCTACATTTTTGGATACCCGAAGTCCATCCGACTCTAGAAATATAAGTTTCATTCAGAGTTATCGCCCTTTATTTTTCGATTTTTTTCGAATTTTCTTCCCATTTTGTGAGCTGTGGTTTCGTTTTACAGTCGAAT
The DNA here is from genome assembly GCA_963678685.1 of Patella ulyssiponensis. Taxonomy (NCBI): domain Eukaryota; kingdom Metazoa; phylum Mollusca; class Gastropoda; family Patellidae; genus Patella; species Patella ulyssiponensis. Next base: position 79,007,932 of record OY783230.1, read on the forward strand.
TGATCTTTCTGAAACTGATGGAACATGAAGTTACAGTCCAATACCAACTGATAAAGCAATTTCGACAAGAATCCTTAAACCGGAAGTGGTCGAAATAGTGTGCAATATTTTGAAAAAAATGCAAAAAATGGATGTTTTGGTGGAAAACGTGATTTCGCCGTCCGATATCAACAGATTAAACCAATTAAGGTACCGTTGGATGCCAAGAGGAATGGACTATCGTATGATACCCAAATCACACGGATACTATGAAACGGCAGTAAAATATGGCACGCTGAAAATCAAGTATTTTTTGATTTGGAGCGTATTTGGACGCCTGTATCTCGATAACTACCCCAGCGATTTTTATGAAACGTTCTCTATCGAGAGTCCTTTCGGTAGTCTTGTGTACGAAACATTCCATTAAGACTTTGAAATATCTGGAATAGGTCAAATAACGGACTGAAAATCGAAAAAAGTCGAAAAATCGTGAAATTTTGGAAAATGCTCTATTATTTGTTCATTTTAAGAGATTTTCTAAAAAAGTTTATATTTTCAGATAGCTGACCTAATTACGATTCTAACGATGTATAATACGTATGTAGTTATTGAAATTTAATTTTCCATATTTTGTCATTTTTGCATTCTTGGCAATTTTAAACATAAGATTTCTCAGGGGCATTTTATCTGATCAGATAATGTAATATATCATTACAGGGCCCTGCGGCTATTTTAGTGCCCAAACCGGTTATTAAAACTATCCCGACAATAATCTCCATACCGGAAGTATTCAAAAATGAAAAAAAAAGGTTACAAAAATTGGCACTCTAACGAAAAACTTCATATCTTCGTTAGATAAAAGCAGACCAAAAGAACTAAAGTGCCGCCGGATAGCACTATTAATGGACTATCATATGACATCTAAATAATACGATTTCGATGATAGGGAAATAAATTATTGTATGCCAAAAATCTAGTATTTTCCGATTTTTTCACATTCTGAGACGCCATTTTGTCGAAAACGACGCCTACGATTTTTATTAAACTTTTCTTACTCAAAGTCCTATCGGTTGTCTATATAGTGAATCCAAGATGAAAAGAATTGAAATAATATAGTTGGTCAAACAATGGCCCCAAACTTTGAAAAAAAAATGAAAAAGCGTTAAATTTTTGTAAATGCTCTTTTATTTATCTTTTTTTCCAAAACTACTCACTGTATGTTTCTGATACTTCTGTTACAGAAAGTTAAGTATCCAAAGACCGTCTTAAAGCTATCATCACAATGATCGTAAAACCGGAAGTAGTCGAAAAAATGTCCGTTATTTTGAATTTTTTTTATTTTTTTTTACGAAAACTTTTTTATTTATGAATATTTTTTGATGATATCTTACACAGGTTTTAAAGTATCATCCTACTTAAGCAGGAGTGAGAAAGAATTTTGTCTCAGGAGTTTGCGTTAGCCGCCATTGGTTAAATTAGTTTTTCGGGCCCAGATTAATTATTTATTGTTCGATTTGTATAAATCAAAGTTCATATAATCCGTGATCCCAATTGTAATTTCCTTTGTTATGGTGTCATTTTTCTGTCGTCAACGGAAGTGACGTAATATTAACAAAAACTACAATTTTGACAGTTCGGTACCACTAATTGAAAGCAAATATTTTTTTCAAAACTGATATAACTAAAAGGATGCACCCTTTAAAGGCGCACAAAATCTTTAGCTCAGATTTCTTAATTTCAATTTCATTTTCGGGCAATTCCGAATTAAATGTAAAATAAAGTGTTATTTATAATTCATTCAGCGTCTTCATATTTTGAAATGTTTATTTGTAATTTTCATAAACTCGTAGCAATAATCCAGACGAAGAGAATGTATTCGAAAATTAGTTTGTAATATGAGCAGTTATCGAGAAATTGCAATTTTGCATGCATCACTTTTCACGTTATTTTGCCTATAAAGGGTCAATTATTATTCGATTTTCAATAAAAAAAATTTCCATTTGATGCCTAATGCCAGTTTGGACTAGGTCAAGCCAATTTACATTTTCACTGTGACCGGAAATGACGTCATTTAGGCAAAAAGTGTATTTTTAACCCCAAAACAAATATTTTATCATGAGTCTTCTTTATAATATTTTTAAAATTATATTTGATTCCCATCAACAAATAGCATGAATCCACACGACCATACAGATACTACAAAATGGTTTCTAATTTGAACGGTTACAGAGAAATAGGCGATCTTCAAAAGTCACTTTTCAAGTTTTTTGGTCTATAAAAGTGTCAATTATTATTCGATTTTCATAATATTTTAACCATTTGATGCCTTATGCCATTTATGAATTCTATGAACTAATTTTACATTTTCAATATCACCGGAAGTAATGTTATTTTTGCAAAAAAAAAAACCAACGTATTTTCAGCCTTCAAAACCAACATTTTTTTGAAGTGATTTATATTTATAATTCGTTTTGAAATTTTTAATGTTTGATTCTAATGGACAGTTAGATTGAATCAATACAATCATATTAATGTCAAGAAAAGGCTTCTAGCATATTTGTCGAGAAATAACCAGTTTTTCCAGGGTCATTTTTTAAGTTTTTTACCTTCTTAATTTCAGTTTATTGGTTATAGGTTGATTACTTATTGGCCGATATGTATAAAACAAAGTTTGTATTTTTCATGTTGCTAATTTTAGACTTATTTTTTACCTATAAGAATTTCTTTCGGCACCGGAAGTGAAGTAATTTTTCCAAAATTTACCATTTTTGTCGATCTTTTCGCCAGCAAATATCACTTTCACAAATGAAAGAGGTGTCACTGAAGCAAAACAACTAAAGTATCGTTTGGTAGCCCAATGGATCGGCTATGGTATAACAAACTTCCTGTCTGATTCCTTTTGATGATCTCAGAATAAACCCCTGTTTGATTTCTGAAAACCGGTTCCGTGCAGGTACACATTCGCCGGTGAGGCAATATATTATAGGACGCTGAAAGTCTAGTACTTTCCTTTTTGGAGTCTATTCAGACGGTTTTATCTCGAAAACTACTCTTTATTTCATTTCTTACACTTTTGTTGTGGAGAGTCTGTCCGTTAGATGTCAGTGGATGAAAACAACTGAAGTGTTGTTGGATAGGCTTAGTAATGGACTATCATAATTATGTCATGCAAATAATACGAATATGATGGTTAGTAAAAAAAATTATGGTACTCCGACCACTTGCCCTTACCAGGTCTTCCAGTCTAAACACGGACAAGGAAGGTGAACATGTAGAAATAAATACTATTGATGAACTTTCTCGGCTAAAACAGGGTACAACACCGGACCTCAAGCTCCGCCAGACAATGTCTTATTCACGGAGTCTCAAGAATTTTAAACCAATTTGACTTCTTGGCATATTCAATTTGATTAAAACAGACCCTATTTCCCTTTTTTGTGTTGTATAGTTAAAAAATTGTTTTACTTGTCTTACTCACTTGCGTTTTGTTAGATGTGGGGGATAAGCCAATGAAACGGTTTGTTGCAACCAGTAGGTAATCCACTAGAAACATCAACGCTGTTTGGTTAATAAATGTCTGACGCCATAGTGTCGAAAGTCGCATGTATATCCCCCCGACACATTCGAACATGCATGGGACCTTGGTTTCCATCCCATCCAAATGACTATAGGGTGTTCTTTAATGTGCATGGCAATGTGTGCACACGACCTCTGTTTTTTCCGAATGACTGCACGTTGTCCCTTGAGTCATCACTCTGCACCACTGACATGAAACCCGCTGAAATAATCACTGTAACCTGGGTATAATTTAATATGGTGTACGTAGCACTAATTTAGCATCTGTTGATTATTTATGTATAATGATCAATCTTTGAACAGTGTTCGAAATTAAAGGCTTGTAAATTAGACATTCATCAAAATTGAAATGTCAGTAGGACACAAGTACAAATATAAATGATTTTTATGTATTTTTAAACAAACATTTGATAGGAAATTATTGTGAAAGAAATTAGTGCTAGATACACAAGATTAATTGATAGCCGGTTACAGTGAATCCTGATGAACTTTCCCGGTTAACACGGGATTGACCAGAGGACTCAAGGTTATGTAGGCGATGTTTTACCCACTGAGTCTTAAGGAATTGTTTTGAGTTACCAGGGACAGAGAGAGAGAAATGGGGTTTAATGTCCACTCGGCACAAACTTGGTAATTTCGGGACTAACATGGTTTTATTTTATTTCATTAATTCGCTTGCGCATGGGGTCTTTAGCAGTGACAGGAAACTGGATGACCCAGAGAAAACCCAAGAGGTTGGACGGGCGACCCTACTCCTTGTCACATGTGGCTTAGCCATGTTTGAACACCTATATGTTGTCCCTTGTCAGGCTTTCCATTCTGCACCACCGACAAGGGAGGAACCATTCTGGAAAATCCAAAAGAGTTTTCTAGCGAACACAAGGTTTGAACATAGGACCTGTAGGTTAGATAGCTACCAGAAGGGCTTATCAAAAGGACAGCCAACTTTAATGTTTACAAACACAGATTACAAGTCAGATTTTGCATTTCTTTAATTGATTTTAGATACAATAGTGAACAAGAACAAAGTGGAGGGGAAAACATTAAGATTTTCTATAAAATTGCAAATAAGACATCTTTCTTTGAAAACCTGAAATACAAAATAGTAACAAAAGAACTTTTAACACACTGAGTTGCTATGAAAATTCATCTTTTTAAAGTTACTATAGTGCATGTATGAGAGTTACAGTTTATTTTTCAATTCTAAATTTAACATCACATCTCTGCAATAACATGCAAGACACTGTTCTAATTCATTTAAATACACCAAAGATCAATTCTACAGAATGGAAATGTTGGAAACCACTAATTTATTGCACAGGGATGTGATATAAGTGACAACACCAAGAAGGCACAATTACTTTAGTTTGAGAGGGTTTCGTTGATACTGCATTTAGTTTACACAGGATTGATGCTTACCATAGGTGTTTATCTGCCCATCACCAAAAACAAGATAATAATCTCGTTTGGTACAAGTACCGGAGATCTAATAACATTATTCAATACACACCCTAAAAAATGCAAAAAATATATATAACTTTGTAAATTAAATATCAAATGATATATCAAGAAAATTCGCCAATGTATACATGGGTCAAACGGTTTTATGTCCCATCCGAATGACTAGACATTTGTCCTTGTCTGGCCAAAGCTGGGATCGAACATGCTACCTGGAGGCAAGTGAACCAGCATCTCAGACATCGTGGCTACCTGGCTTCCGATGAAATATTAATACAACAATACTATGATAATGTATTACTCAATACTTCAGTTTATTCTTACACTATATTTACCATTCTTATGTCATACATAACGTGAATGTATTGCAATGTCTCCCACCATATTTACGCGTAAGCAGTATATGTTTCATATTTCTTTATAGTATAATTTATATAGTCATATATAGCTGAAATTGTAAGAGTACTGCTTACCATGGGTATTAATCTGATGATCAACCCTAATAACATAACAAAGTTTCAGGCCAACAGTGAAATCTAATACTTTTTTTCCATGATCTGTAACAAAACAACTGTCTTAATCATGCAGATCCATAAAATGTTAAATCAACATATCTTTGTAAATACTAACTGGAATTGATCCATTTTAACTTCTATAAGAGACCAATAATTGTTCTTTACTAATGATTTAATTTCGAAGTGATTCCTACTGTTTAAAAAGGTGCATCAAGATTTAAAAGAACTGTTTGAATTTTTCAAATGTTTTTCAATATATATTTTCTCTGTACATTCTGTAACAAACATTGTAATAGTCATACTTAATATAAATACGTTATGCTTACCATAAGTGCAAATTTGCCAATCGCCTAAAACATGACAAGCAGGTTTGATCCTAGCAGAGGACTTCTTATAAGCCCTAATTATTCATTAACCCTATAAAAAATATATATAAAACATTGTTACTTCAATGTCAAGTAAATACTAAATGGAATTGATCTATTTTGAACTTCTATAAGTGACCAATTGTTCTTACCAATGATTTAGTTTTGTGATTCCTACTGCTTGAACAGGTGCATCAAGACTTAAAAGAAATCTTTGAATTTTTCAAATGTTTTCAATATATATTTACCGTGTACATTCAGTAATAAATATTGTTATAGTCATACTTAATATAAATGTGTTATGCTTACCATGAATGCTAATATGCCAATCATAAAAAACATGACAAGCAGGTTTGCTCCATGCAGAGGAATTCTTGTAAGTGTTAATTATCCATTAACCCTATAAAAAATATATATAAAACAATGTTACTTCAATGTCGAGTCAGGCAAGCACCAGTTGCATTTTCACAGTTGTAATAAAATTGGGCTGTATCATGTGGTCATTAATACAAACGCTGATGATTCGTGCAGGATTTACCGTCTGCTAGAAACTGGAAGTCTGGCTGTTGTGTGTAATTTGTAAGTCTTGAATAATGTGACAAAATTTTGTCGCACTGGCTCAATACTTGAATAATGTGACAAAATTTTGTCGCACTGGCTCAATAATAATAGTAACAAGAAATCATCGGCTGAGATGTTGAAGACATACATCAATTTTCCGATGTCTAATATTCAACTGGTTAAGTTGCGCAAGTAGCAGTGAAATAATGATCTAAATGTCTTCAAAATTGTGTTACGGACAAATTGAACAGGGAAACAGTAGGCCCACTTTACTTACCATGCTTACATCATCTTAAGATTACCACATCCCCCTTTGCCACACTCACTACCACGCTTCTGGCAGAGGGCACAAATCTTTTGTTTTCAACCCCCACTGCAACACTTGTGGCATGGGGGGACACATCCTTTCTACATTATACCTTCTGCTGCACTTTAGCATAGAAATCAAATGTTACACTTCTTTGTTAATTTTATTCTGAAGTAAAGTATTGTTAATAAAATATAAGATATATATATCATATAATGTAAATTAAAATTTTTCTTAAAAATACATTGCTGAAATGACACATTTGCTTTTCAATTATCACAATTTTAAGCTAATTATTCAAGGGTTATGAAGGTAAAATAATATACATTGTTGTATTCTTATTCAGCCATGTGGTAATAACATATATTCTCCTTCCAAATCGTCAACTATTCATCAAATGCTTATCATTTCATATATGAATTATGAACAAACTAATAGCTATACACACTAATTGGATTATAATCATTTTCTTCATCACATATCCAACCCTATACTAATACATTCATGATTAAACTTAACACATACTTATGGAAGAACAATTACTGATTTATTTAGGCGACGTTTCGAAGAGTATTCTCTCAACGTTTTCAAGCAGAATACTCTTCGAAATGTCGCCTAAATAAATCAGTAATTGTTCTTCCATAAGTATGTGTTATAGTTTAATGCTCTTTCCAGTTACTAAATGCCTCTAAAAGATTACATTCATGATATGAGCAATATGTACATGTAGGTACAATTTTCAAATGTATTTTAGAACGATCAATAAATTTACAAAACACCAGATCTAATATTGTACCACCGGTTGTAGTTTTGAAATCTATTAACTAGTTAAAATTGTGCTCTAACATGCATCTTTCTATGGTTGAATTTCCATCTGAAACATCCTGGTTGAAATCACCAATGACAAGTAAAGAGCCACCAAATTCATTTAATTCTGTCAATAAACTCTGTAAATTTTCAATAAATAATCCAGTCTTGTAACATGGTGGCCTGTATACAACAACTACAGTAAGATCTATACTAGGTAAATTAAATACAACATGTTCAATATTATAAGTCCCTAATCTATGTAAATTGCACTGTTGGTTATTGCCATAATAAACAGCGACACCCCCATTTTTCATGGCCTGCAATTTTTCATATTCATTTGATTTACTATAAGATGCATGTCTTGGTTGGTTATATAATCTGTAGCCATCAAGTTGAAAATTTCTACATTCTGCTAATTGAGAAATCCAAGTCTCTGTTAAACAAATAAAATCTGCTTGCATAAACCTATAATCATGTTTTACATCTTCGTAATGCTGCATTAAGCCCTCTACATTAAACAGTAGTATTTCAGTGTTTCTACGGATTTCTATATTTGGTTCTAAATATAATGGCATCTTTTTTAAAGAATCTTCAATTTTCGGATCACAATATATTACATTTTCATCAAAATCTCTGACAACTAATCCATTTAAAGAAGTAACGCGACTGAGCGCAACATAAGCTTGGCCAGGTGCAAATATTTTTTTCATTCCAACAACAGCTTCATTTGTGGTTAAGCCTAGAACTTTGTCTATAGTACATGTGTAACTAAGCTTCAGAGGAAACTGTCTTCCAATATCTCCATGATAATTCACTCTTTCTTCTTCCATTTCAATAGGCGTGCTACCCGGTATACCATCATTCAATTTAGAGCTTTCTTTGCGCAAAATAGCACCAACTCTTTCATTATCAAAGCGTACATATATTATTCTAGGTTTGTTATCATTACCAATTGCGATATAAGTTACCTTACCAAAACTGCCATTTGTAAGACCATCAGTTACATCAAGATTCTTTATCAACATGACTCTAGCATTAATACCAATTGCAAGGACATTTGGCAAACATGAATCTACATTACTTGTAAGATGTTTATCTAACGGTTTCATTTTACCAGTTCGTTCATCTTTCGAATAATCATTGGCTTCAATTGTCATATTGTCTGGGCATTTTCTTTGTAATAGTAATAAATTGTGTTCATTTACTTGAGCATTAGTAGAAAATATGTGCATCACATCTTTTTCTTCGCCCGCTTGTCGACTACTAAATAAATTAATATCATCCATAGACATTTTAACAGACTTCTTTTTAGTACGTACTCAGTTTAGTGCTTGAGCAAATGTCAAATCGTCTCGCTGTCTCATTATTTCAGTCAGTTCTACAATTTTAAAGTTGTCCTCCCACAGATTAACTATTTCATTGTCATTGTACAAAGCCCTACCTTTCTCCTTCCAAATCGTCAACTATTCATCAAATGCTTATCATTTCATATATGAATTATGAACAAACTAATAGCTATACACACTAATTGGATTATAATCATTTTCTTCATCACATATCCAACCCTATACTAATACATTCATGATATGAGTAGTATGTAGGTACAAGTTTCAAATGTATTTTAGAACGATCAATAAATTTACAAAACACCAGATCTAATATTGTACCACCGGTTGTAGTTTTGAAATCTATTAACTGGGTAAAATTGTGCTCTAACATGCATCTTTCTATGGTTGAATTTCCATCTGAAACATCCTGGTTGAAATCACCAATGACAAGTAAAGAGCCACCAAATTCATTTAATTCTGTTAATAAACTCTGTAAATTTTCAATAAATAATCCAGCCTTGTAACATGGTGGCCTGTATACAACAACTACAGTAAGATCTATACTAGGTAAATTAAATACAACATGTTCAATATTATAAGTCCCTAATCTATGTAAATTGCACTGTTGGTTATTGCCATAATAAACAGCGACACCCCCATTTTTCATGGCCTGCAATTTTTCATATTCATTTGAATTACTATAAGATGCATGTCTTGGTTGGTTATATAATCTGTAGCCATCAAGTTGAAAATTTCTACATTCTGCTAATTGAGAAATCCAAGTCTCTGTTAAACAAATAAAATCTGCTTGCATAAACCTATAATCATGTTTTACATCTTCGTAATGCTGCATTAAGCCCTCTACATTAAACAGTAGTATTTCAGTGTTTCTACGGATTTCTATATTTGGTTCTAAATATAATGGCATCTTTTTTAAAGAATCTTCAATTTTCGGATCACAATATATTACATTTTCATCAAAATCTCTGACAACTAATCCATCTAAAGAAGTAACACGACTGAGTGCAACATAAGCTTGGCCAGGTGCAAATATTTTTTTCATTCCAACAACAGCTTCATTTGTGGTTAAGCCTTGAACTTTGTGTATAGTACATGCGTAACTAAGCTTTAGAGGAAACTGTCTTCGAATATCTCCACGATAATTCACTCTTTCTTCTTCCATTTCAATAGGCGTGCTACCCTTCGGTATACCATCATTCAATTTAGAGCTTTCTTTGCGCAAAATAGCACCAACTCTTTCATTATCAAAGCGTACATATACTATTTTAGGTTTGTTATCATTACCAATTGCGATATAAGTTACCTTACCAAAACTGCCATTTGTAAGACCATCAGTTACATCAAGATTCTTTATCAACATGACTCTAGCATTAATACCAATTACAAGGACATTTGGCAAACATGAATCTACATTACTTGTAAGATGTTTATCTAACGGTTTCATTTTACCAGTTCGTTCATCTTTCGAATAATCATTGGCTTCAATTGTCATATTGTCTGGGCATTTTCTTTGTAATAGTAATAAATTGTGTTCATTTACTTGAGCATTAGTAGAAAATATGTGCATCACATCTTTTTCTTCGCCTGTTTGTCGACTACTAAATAAATTAATATCATCCATAGACATTCTAACAGACTTCTTTTTAGTACGTACTCTGTTTAGTGCTTGAGCAAATGTCAAATCATCTCGCTGTCTCATTATTTCAGTCAGTTCTACAATTCTAAAGTTGTCCTCCCACAGATTAACTATTTCATTGTCATTGTACAAAGCCCTACCTTTCACAGGGGGCAACTGATAGAAATCACCAACTGCAATGATAGAAACATTACCAAATGGTACATGGTCAGGGGTTTGTTTTATTTGCCTTAATCTACCATGTATGTAACATAATAATTTATGATCTACCATAGATATTTCATCAATTATAAGAATCTGCAGATTAGCAAGTTTACATCTGAGTGTGTTTATCTTATCTGATGACAAAGGTTGATATGGTAATGATTTCTTAAGTCCTATCGAAAGTAAGTTGTGTAAGGTCGTCCCAGAGACATTGTAAGCCGCAACTCCTGTACTGGCCGTAATTGTAACCGTTAGATCATCAGGATTTTCACAAATTCTTGCTAATAATCGCGAAGCTTCATAATAAATACTCTTAACAATATGACTCTTTCCGGTACCTGCACCACCTGTTAGAAATAGCATAAATTGTTCAGGATTTTTCTTGTGTATTTTGTCAATACAGAATTGCCTTACTTTGTAGAAAACTTTTGATTGTATTTCATTCAATGAACGCATTAAAGTTACTGCTTGTGCATGTGATATAACGGATACACATGGCTCTTTATGCTTATCCTTTCTATCTCCTGTTCTATTGCATAATAAGTCTGGAATATCTACAGGATCTTCATCTTCATTTGTGTTATTAGCTTGAGATTCAATACATTCTAAACGTTCAACTTCAGTTTCTGCACAAATATTTGCCCAGGCATCTTGTAAAGGTCCACATTTCTCAAGCACTTCTTGTGCCATTTCTATGTTGATTGCATCTTTCTCATACTGCTCGCGGTTGTTATTAACAATTTCTCTTACTAACTCGATGTCTCCACAAAATCTTACCGACCCAGATTTATAAAAATCTTCGTATGTTTCAAACTGAGTGGGCTTAAGTTGTTCAGTCGTTCGATATGGCAGAAAAAGCTGAAGACTACTTAGATAGAAAATCTCAGGATTTTTTGTGATTGAAAATCTAGCATAACGTATTACAGCTGGACTAGTCCTTGTTCGTTTTATTACATATCCCAGATTATTTTTCAGTTTATAAGCAGGATTTTTTCTGCGGTCAACATCGATTTTTTCACTTTTTGCCATAACTCTATATTCTGAACAAAATTGTGCTATACACATGTTGTTAAAGAGACTACTGTCTGGTCGGGCTCTATATTTGTCAACAATGCTAGTTAGATACATATTTTCGTCTGTAAGTGTTCCCTCTCTTGCTTTATTCTTAAGGATATTTAGTGGCAGTGTGAGCCTTATATTATTAAGACCGGTGGGTATAAAAACAGTTTTTCGTGAGGATTCTTTTAGTCGAAGGTTACAAACCCGAAATGCTGCTTCTTGTGCAGAGACTTCTCTACTATGAAGATATGTACTCGAGATCTTTTTTAAACTACTTTTAGCATCTAAATTACCGTCAACTGCCTCTTTATGTGCCTGTGCTAGTAATAGACCAATTTCCCTCTCTGATTTTGATATATAAGATACAATGTAAACAATGCAACTATAAGCATCAAACACATATTGAATATCCATATTAGCATCCCATGCTCTTAGTAAATCTGGATTATACTGGTTTATCCACACATCACTAGGATCTCTTTTAAGAACTAAATAATTTTTCTTGGTCAATTTTTCACATGCTTTTACAAACAACTCTTGCGTCATTCCAAGTTCTTTATATAATTCATCAATGCAATCATAACTCTTATTTGGATCTGACAGAGATTTCCATATGTTTTCAAGAACTGACTTAGCCTGATCGTTTGTAAGCTCATCAACACTAGAAGGTTTGTCATCACTTTCTTGCAAATCTACAGATCGACATACAAATGTTTCTTTAGAGGGTGGTCTAGGAAAATTAAATCGACAAACTGTATTTTTTTTTCGACACGAGTTTGAATGTTTTTTACTGTGCATTTGAACATTTGACACAATTTCATGCAATTCTTCGTCATGCAAACTATTTGGCATTTTACAAGTAATGTACTTATCGACAAATTCTACAACTTCACTATCTGGGTCTTTACCAAGAACTGGTGCATTCTCTATCCAAATCAATGCATGTACATGGGGTGATCCTCTCAATTGGAACTCAATGCGGTAGAAATAATCTTTTACTTTACCAATAGGCTCAGCTTTGGACTTGATAACATTATTTAAGAAAAAATGGAATCTATGATCAAACATTCTTGCTGTTGTTATTGGATTACTCCGCAAAATCTCACTTTTTTCAGTCCAATCTAAATCTTTTGCCTTTCTGTTATCGCCTTGTTGCTTTAATATTGTTTCAATGATATCACTCCAACGATTCTCAGCGGCCGAAAAGGATAGGAAATACGTGGGGATTGACAATTGTCTCAACATAGCAAATAAATCTGACTGTGTACTTTTCCAATAACTAGGAGATCCACGTACTGAGTTAAGAAAATGATATCCTTGATCACTCTTCAGTATATTTTTCAATGGGTCATCATTTGTCAACATTTCTGATGTAATTTTGTTTCCATTGGCTTTTCCTTTTCTTAATGCAATAGAAATACTTGATATAACTTGACTAAGTTCATACATATACTGCGCATAGAAAATATAATCAGTATTTCTAGCAAAACGATTGTCAGCATTCATTAAACGACAGTGTAAATAACGACCTAAAGTAATTCGCTCATCACGATTGTCCAAAAACGTATTTCTTCCAGTTGGAAAGAGGGTTGGGAAACACATTGCTTCATTGCTTTTGTCAGTTAAAATCTTCACAGGCTTGTTATTCTCTGCTGGAGAGATCGAAAAAATACTGTCATACTGGTCTGCAACTTCTTGCGCTAAATCAACAGTTTGAAGACATGTATCTAAACGTGGACCATGTACTCTTATCTCATCAAGTGTCATGTCAACATCTGGTAAACTATCAGTATCATCATCGGTCTGTTCATTATTTTCATAATCAGAAGTTACACATTCTATATCAGGGTTATCTTCTGTGGCTTGTATAATAGTGTCATCATATGCTTGTTCAAAGTGCCAATTTTCATCATATTCTATATCCGTGTAGTATTGGTTATTTTCCTTTAAATAATGTAATGCATCCCGTAATTTTTTCTTGCTCACAAGTTCATACTGATAATGACCTTTATGTTTTATTCTCTTTTTTAGTTTTAAACGTATTAGTTTATCAGAATTTTCATTTCTTGGAAGAACTTTTGTCACCTCATTTATGTTATTTGGTATACAGACAGTCTCTCCGCCGACTTTACACTGTTTCGTCTTAGCCAAGTTTAACATCTTCATAAAAGGTATATTTAGAGCAACCAAATGTTTTTCAAGGCTATTTAAAGAATCCAGCTCCTTTGGTATCAAACCAGCGTCCAGATTATTTCCAACACTTTCTGGGGGTATTTTACCCGATAGCATCTTTGATTGGCATGTGTAACATATCCATAATGATTTATAACTTTCAGGATAATTACAGTCATTTCTACAATCGTTTGAACATTCATGCAAATAAGTATTAGTTATACACTGATTTGCTATTTTTCTTACCATGTAACCTTTACTTTTAAACATATCCATATTACATGACTTTATTTGACTTTTGAATAATAATCTGTGACAAACACAGCAAATATATTCAGGGCCATTGGATTTTTCTTTGTTAAATTCTTTTAAAACTCTTTCAATTTCTGACATATCTCTGTCTTTCTTTAATTTTCTTTCTTTATTTTGTTTTATTATTGTGTTCTTATGATTAAGATCAGTTTTATATTTCGTTATACTCAGCTGTTTTACTTTATTCCTATGATTGATATCACATTTATATTTTTCTGTACTAAAACGTTTCAATCGATTTCTATGCTCCAAATCATTCTTATATTTTTCTGTATTAAAATATATCACTTTATCTCTATACTCCAAATCATTCTTATATTTTTCTTTATTAAAATATATCACTTTATCTCTATGTTCCAAATCATTCTTATATTTTTCTTTATTAAAATATATCACTTTATCTCTATGTTCCAAATCATTCTTATATTTTTCTTTATTGAAATATATCACTTTATCTCGATGTTCCAAATCATTTTTATATTTTTCTGTACTAAAACATTTCACTTTATGTCTATGCTCCAAATCATTTTTATATTTTTCTGTACTAATGTTTTTAACTTTATCCCTATGATTTAAATTATTTCTATATTTATCAGTACTAAGTTGTTTCACTATATTTCTGTGATTTAAATTAGTTGCATATTTATCTTTGCTAAGACGTTTCACTCTATTTCTATGATTCAAATTTACATTATATCTTTCTTTTGAATTTAGTTTTGAATTTCTTTTAAAATTTCTGTTGTTCTTATATTTAGCTTTCTTCTCATCTGAACGACTCACTGAAAAATGGTATTTTTGACATTCATTTTCAGGCTCCTTTTCTAAGTAAACTTCATTTGAATTTTTCAAATTTATCCAATTATAACCCCTTTTTCTTTTCCTGGATGGAACTTTAGGTGTGTTTTCATGTATAATGTTATCCGATTCATGAATTGCACCATTAATCACTGGCATTCCATTTAAGTCATTAGGACACTTAAGTTTTTGAACATTTGTCTTTTTTTTTGAAAACCATGCATGGCCTCTTTTTCTGTTTTAAGCTTTTTTCTTCAAAAATGTTTATTTTAGAAGTTTGATCACTATCATCAATATATCTTGCAACATCTACAACAATCTCATAGTGCATTTCATTCAAGTGATTGATATATATCGCTTCATTTAATAATGAATTCTCTTCATTGGACTGGGATCCTGGAAATTTTAACCAATTTCTATTACTGTATGTATAAATATCAATTTGAAATAAATTTGCAGCTGCAAATAATTCAAGTTCAGTTCCCCAAGTATTCAGATCATTCATCCTTTCTTTAACGATATATTCTTCTATTGAGGCATAACCTGGTCTAAGGTATTGTTTAAATAATGCGGAATTCTCCTGAAGATGTTTTACAATAGACAGTCTAACTTTTCTATGGTGATTTTCTGTACCAGCTATAGCATATGATAAGGATCTGAATAAACAATTGCCATCTCCATAAATTGGTCTTACATCTAAGGGTTGGGTCAAGGGACATACAGAAAAAAATTGTTCATTTACACTAATAGGTACATGTATACCAATTTCTTTACCTATTCTGTTCTTGGTAACAAATGAAAGTGGCTTGAAAGTAAATGTATGAGATTCGACGTGAGATAGAATGACATCATTATTAGAATTTCTTAGTGATAAATCTTTATCATCCAAATTAATTATAAACTTCTTTGTATGTTCTGATTCATTTGATGTGGAGTTATCTATTAAAATGTTAATATCAATCCCTGTTATTTCAAATTGGGTTCCAGGTCCCTGATTCATGGACATAGCCAGTTCAGTGCAATGCTGAAATACTTCCATTATGTCTCCTACATGTAGCAGTATGCATGTACCGTTTTCGGACAATAAGCCTCTCTTATTTCTGCTGTGTGAATCAAATATAAAAAAGGTATTGAAGTGTTTAATGACTGCGAAAGTATTACTACCAAATGTAACAAAACATGAATCATGTGATAACAGACAAGTCTGAAGGGCTTCATATAAATTCATGACTATATTATCTGTTGCATTGGGGTATGTAGACCATAGTAAACCAGCATAAGATTCCTGACTAATATCAAGATCAAACATTTGACCAAACAGTTCTAACTTGCTTGGAAGTTCTGATACAAGAATATAACGGTTATTAACTAAGGACAGGGACTGTAGTGAGACATACAGCTCATTTCCGGCTATTAATAGTCTATCCAAGTCGGCTTTATATTAATCTTGTTTATATTGAGTACACTTTGGTCTCTAACAGATTTACACGGTGTATCACTCACAATTGTTTCAATAATCTTCATTGCATTCAAAGGCAAATTTTCTAATTGATCAGTACAAATTTCCTCACATGAACTATTTCCCTTCTTTAAATCTTTTTCTTTGATTGGTTTCCCTTTCAGGTTTTTTATAGGATTGGTTTTCTTTCGTCTTGGCATTTTATATAGTTAATTTATAAGATTCGATATTTGATTCGTTATTAGAGATTTGTGATAAAGCGATTTTTAAGATAGAAGCTTGCTACACTTCTAAATGACAATCCGATAATTTAGGCAACTGACGTCACTCAGTTCCGTATAAAGATTCGTGATAAAGCAATTCCTAAGATAGAAGCTTGCTACACTTCTAAATGACAATCCGATAATTTAGGCAACTGACGTCACTCAGTTCCGTATAAAGATTCGTGATAAAGCAATTCCTAAGATAGAAGCTTGCTACACTTCTAAATGACAATCCGATAATTTAGGCAACTGACGTCACTCAGTTCCGTATAAAGATTCGTGATAAAGCAATTCCTAAGATAGAAGCTTGCTACACTTCTAAATGACAATCCGATAATTTAGGCAACTGACGTCACTCAGTTCCGTATAAAGATTCGTGTTAAAGCAATTCCTAAGATAGAAGCTTGCTACACTTCTAAATAACAATCCGATAATAGGACAACTGACGTCACTCAGTTGAACTTGGCAGCTTTTTTGTTGCACCTTTGCCAGAGATTACAACAGTTTGGCAGCTTATATTGTTGCACCTTTGCCAGAGGATACAACAATTTTAATGTATAGGTGACGCTTATATAATAGGACAACTGACGTCACACAGCTGAACTTGGCAGATTATGTTGTTGCACCTTTGCCAGAGAATACAACAGATTGGCAGCTAATGTTGTTGCACCTTTGCCAGAGATTACAACAGTTTGGCAGATAATATTGTTGCACCTTAGCCAGAGGATACAACAGTTTCAATGTATATGTGACGCAACTGACGTCACACAGCTGAACTTGGCAAGTTTTATTGTTGAAACTTTGCCAGAGAATGCAACAAGATCGAGTTTCTTTGTAAAAATGTAACAAAGGCAATCAATATACCTGAACGTTGAAACAAAGGCAGTCACTTAACCTGAAAGAAATAAAAAATATATTATATAAGGATGACTAGATCATAAGGATAGGTGTCAGACATCAAAATACACGTCCACAGCAGCTAGGTTTAGGAGGTCAAAAATAGGCCGGCGGCTGCCAGACAGGATACGCCCACATTTTCGAGAGAGCGATTTTTCCTACAATCAAAGGCCATAATTCATTAAGTTACAATTTTATATGCTCAAATATCGAAAGGAATCAAGATCTTTGGGTTATAAACATGCATTTCAAGTTTCTTCAAAATCGAATTAAAATTGTGACCTCTATAGGATCCAAAAGCTAAAAATATGATTTTTCGTACAATCAGGGGACATAATCCATTAAGTTTCGATCCAATACATGCCAATATCGAAAGCAGCCAAGATCTTTTGGGGATAAACCAATATTACAAGTTTCATTGAGAGTCTACAAACAATTGTGGACGGACAGGGGCACCCTTTCGTCTGGCAATTTCGGTCCGATTTTCATGAAAATTGGAACTCAACTTCCGTTACAGAGTAATAGTGATGTAATCAAACGATTTTTTAAATCGGATAATAATTGTGACCTCCAGATGTATCACAGGCGATTATTCAGACAATCAGGGGCCATAATTCAGGAAGTTACGATCCGATGCAAATATGGAAAGGAACCAAGATCTTTTGGTTATAAACATGCATTTCAAGTTTCTTCAAAATCGAATTAAAATTGTGACCTCTATAGGGTCCACAACCTTGATATACCATTTTTTTTACCACTATTTGCGCACAAATGGCAGCCATTTTCCCGAAATCCAAACTCAACCTTCCTTAGGGTGTAGCGGTAATATTATGAAACGTCTTTTTAAATCGGATAATAATTGTGACCTCCAGAGGGACCAAAAACTAAAAAAGGTGATTTTTCGGAAAATCAGGGGCCATAATTCAGGAAATTACGATCCGATGGGTTTATAAACATTCATGTCAAGTTTCATAAAAATCGGTTCAAAATTGTCACCTTTATAGGGTCCACAAGCTAAAAACATGATTTTTCGTACAACCAGGGGGCGTAATCCATGAAGTTTTGATCCAATACATAATACATGCCAATATCGAAAGCAGCCGAGAACTTTTGGGGACAAACCTATATTTCAAGTTTCGTTGAGAGTTCAAAAACAATTGTGGACAGACAGGGGCCGCCATTTCGTCTGGCAATTTTGATCCGGTTTTCATGAAAATTGGAACTCAACCTCCATTACAGTGCAACGGTGATGTAATCAAACGATTTTTTAAATGGGATAATAATTGTGACGGCAGCCATTTTGTCTGGCAATTTTCTCGAAATCCGAACTCAACCTTCCTTAGGGTGTAGCGGTAATATTATCAAACGTCTTCTTAAATTGGATAATAATTGTGACCTCCAGTGGGACCACTAGTCAAAAAATTGGATTTTTCGGAGAATCAGGGGCCATAATTCAGGAAGTTAGGATCAGATGGGCTCAAATATCGAAAGGAACCAAGATCTTTGGTTTATAAACATTCATGTCAAGTTTCATAAAAATTGCTTCAAAATTGTCACCTTTATAGGGTCCACAAGCTAAAAACGTGATTTTCGTACAATCAGGGGCCATAATCCATGAAGTTTAAATCCGATACATGCCAATATTGAAAGCAGCCGAGATCTTTTGGGGATAAACCTATGTCAAGTTTCATAAAAATTGCTTCAAAATTGTCACATTTATAGGGTCCACAAGCTAAAAACGTGATTTTTCGTACAATCAGGGGCCATAATCCATGAAGTTTGAATCCGATGCATGCCAATATTGAAAGCAGCCAAGATCTTTTGGGGATAAACCTATATTTAAAGTTTCCTCAAAATCGGGTAAGAATTGTGACCTGTAGAGTGTTCAGTTATAAAATTCAGTAAAAATCAAAATACTTGTTCGTTTCAACACCTTAAACTCTGTGTATCAATCTGAAGTCAATCGGATAAGTTTGGCATCTCTAGCGTCACAAGGTTTTTTGAAGTGACCAAGGGAGATAACTCTGGAAGTAATTATTTGAAATCGCTGAAAATCAGTAGGCTTCTTCGTCTCATGACCTTAAACAGCGTGTGTAAATTTAAAGTCAATCAGATATTAACTTTGGCCTCTAGAGCATCCACAAGATTTTTTGAAGTGATCAAGGGCCACAACTCTGGCACTAACTATCGGAAATCCCTGAAAATCAAGAGGCTTCTTTGTTTCATGACCTTAAACACTGTGTATAATTTTGAAGTCAAGCGGATATCAACTTTGGCCTCCAGAGCATCCACAAGATTTTGTGAAGTGATCAAGGGCCATAACTCTGGCACTAATTATTGGAAATCGATGAAAATCAATAGCCTTCTTCGCCTTATGACTTTAAACAATGTGTATAAATTTAAAGTCAATCGGATATCAACTTTGGCTTTTACAGTGTCCACAAGATTTTTCGAAGTGATCAAGGGCCATAACTCTGGCACTAATTATCGGAAATCGCTGAAAATCAATAGGATTCTTCGTCTTATGACCTTAAACACTGTATATAAATTTAAAGTCAATCGGATATTAACTTTGGCTTTTACAGCAGCCACAAGATTTTTTGAAGTGATCAAGGGCCATAACTCTGGCACTAATTATCGGAAATCCCTGAAAATCAATAGGCTTCTTCGTATTATGACCTTAAACACTGTATGAATTTAAAGCCAATCCGATATTAACTATGGCCTCTAGAGTGTCCACAAGATTTTTTGAGGTGATCAAGGGCCATAACTCTGGTAGTTATTATCGGAAATCGCTGGAAAACAATAGGCTTCTTTGTCTGACCTTAAACACTGTGTATAAATTTAAAGTCAATCGGATATTAACTTTAGCCTCCAGAGCGTCCACAAGCAATTGTGGACGCCGGACCGACGACAATATACGACACATTTCAAAGTGGACGTATAAAAAGCAGTGTAACATGCTGACATGTAATATACAAAACATCTAAGATCACAAATCTACCTGTTCAAGCTTTCAGAAATCGTTGAAAATCAATCGACTTTTTTCATTCAATTCAGTTTTATGTCTGAAAATATATAAAAGTCAATATGAGATGCAAGGCCTTAAGTTTATTAGGTGATATTTCAGACTTCGAAAGAATACTTTTCACATTGGATACATGAGTGTTAAATCTGCAGAACCATCTAAAAGATATGTCATAGGACTAAAATATGCCAACAGCTACTAAATTGTCTGAGCCGCCATGAAGGGTTGTTGATATTTATTCTTTGTCAAGTAATAGGAGCATTTACAAGACACTGATATCACGGATATCAATATCATACAGATTGATAATTTTTCTCATTTGAAATGAAATGGGGGTTAATATCCTACTGCTGTGCTGTGTCTGGGTTAATAAATAGTTGCATTAGTATAACATGACTACACAAATATAACGTGATACAGATGAGGCTACTTATTTCGAATTGGAAGTGCCAAGGGATCTTTTCTGTGTACAGATATGTTTACATAGGACATGGTTTCTGGTGCCATGTGAACTAGTTCAGAACAACTATACATTGTCCATTGTCAGGTCCTTGGTAATAGCCTACTTAACATTTAAGGGAACCACACAAAAAACCAGCGGTTGCCAGCCAATATACGTCCACATTGTACAAGATATGGATAGAGAACAAGCGATTTTTTGTACAATCAGGGGCCATAATCAATTTAGTTATGGTCTGATATATAGAAATATATCAATATCTACTTACCAATGACTTGACATGACCTTAGCAACTTTTGCCTCCATTGGAAATAAGCAATGGATGTTATATACGTCAGGCTTTATGGGTTATCCTCAGATAATATAAGCATTTACAAGACAATGATATCAATATCATACTATGTTTGATAACTTTTCTCATTTGAAATGAAATGGAGGTTAATATCCTGCTGCTGTGCTATGACCGGGCTAATAAAATAAGATTCTATGTTAATTTATTTTCAACAGCTCAGTAACTGTAAAGCGACTTTACACCCCTCCAGCAATTAGTAGGCTGGGTATTTATTTAGTACGGTACTGATGTGCTCTTGGTAGCCTTTCCACTAAACATGTTATCTGCTCTAAAGGGGGTAACTCTTGAAACAGGAAGTTGAAATCATTCAATGTCTGCTCAATGTTCAATCTAATTAAAATATAGATCTATATATCCTTTCGTTTTTTTTTACTTTCGATGGCCTTCACTCATGTAGATCTAACAAGTTACAGTGGGAGCTCACGTTCTATGACGTCAGGTATCACGCACGGCGGCACGGGACATTTGACCCGATAACGTCAGTCATTCGATTAACCAATTAGCGAAAGCCATGCTTTTTAGAATCTACTTTTGTTTTGATAACTATCCGCTGGTGTTAGTATAGACGTCATTGGCTGGTAATATCTACCCTCAGTTCCACGCATGAAAAGGTCAAACAGTCGATTCGACAGACCATTTGATTGGCTCTACCCTCATTTCAGGCAGAACACCAGTTACATAAGTCCTCCAGATCCAAGAGTAGTAAAGACAGGTAAAAACGAAATTTTGAACTATAAAAAACGAAACGAAATTGTCTCTGTGTTTTAATCAGATTGCTCAATGTTATGACCGAGAAGAGTTTCTCACAAGTTGTTTTAGATGTTTTTATGATAAATCCAACCAATATTCCAAAGATAAAAATTTCTTTGCAATTTCTGGACGGACCGAGGGACGGACAGACGGACGGGTCCGACAACAATATATGACCATATTTCAATGTGGGCGTATAAAAAGGTGATTTTTTGGACAATCAGGGGCCATGATTCAGGAAATTACATTCTGATAGACGCAAATATTGAAAGGAACCAAGATCTTTGAGTTATAAACATAATAATTGTGACGGCAGCCATTTTGTCTGGCAATTTTCCCGAAATCCGAACTCAACCTTCCTTAGGGTGTAGCGGTAATATTATCAAACGTCTTCTTAAATTAAATAATAATTGTGACCTCCAGAGGGACCACTAGTCAAAAAATTTGATTTTTCGGAGAATCAGGGGCCATAATTCAGGAAGTTAGGATCAGATGGGCTGAAATATCGAAAGGAACCAAGATCTTTGGTTTATAAACATTCATGTCAAGTTTCATAAAAATTGCTTCAAAATTGTCACCTTTATAGGGTCCACAAGCTAAAAACGTGATTTTCGTACAATCAGGGGCCATAATCCATGAAGTTTAAATCCGATACATGCCAATATTGAAAGCAGCCGAGATCTTTTGGGGATAAACCTATGTCAAGTATCATCAAAATCGCTTCATAATTGTGACCTCTATAGGGTCCACAATCTAAAAACGTGATTTTTCGTACAATCAGGGGCCATAATTCATGAAGTTTTTATCCGATACATGCCAATATCGAAAGCAGCAGAGATCTTTTGGGGATAAACTTATATTTCAAATTTCGTCAAAATCTGGTAAGAATTGTGACCTGTAGAGAGTCCACTGACGAATTGTGGACAGACGGACGGACAGGGGCAACGACATAATACGTTCACATGAAAATGTGGGCGTATAAAAAGGTGATTTTTCAAAAAATCAGGGGCCATAATTCAGGAAGTTACGATCCGATGGGTGCAAATATCGATAGGAACCAAGATCTTTGGTTTATAAACATTCATGTCAAGTTTCATAAAAATTGGTTCAAAATTGTCACCTTTACAGTGTCCACAAGCTAAAAACATGATTTTTCGTACAATCAGGGGGCATAATCCATGAAGTTTTGATCCAATACATAATACATGCCAATATCGAAAGCAGCCGAGAACTTTTGGGGACAAACCTATATTTCAAGTTTCGTTGAGAGTTCACAAACAATTTTGGACGGACAGGGGCCGCCATTTCGTCTGGCAATTTTTGTCCGGTCTTCACGAAAATTTGAACTGAACCTCCATTACACTGCAATGGTGATGTAATCAAACGATTTTTTAAATCGGATAATAGTTGTGACGGCAGCCATTTTGTCTGGCAATTTTCCCGAAATCCGAACTCAACCTTCCTTAGGGTGTAGCGGTAATATTATCAAACGTCTTTTTAAATCGGATAATAATTGTGACCTCCAGAGGGACCACCAGCTAAAAAAAGTTGATTTTTCGGAGAATCAGGAGCCATAATTCAGGAAGTTACGATCATATGGCGCAAATATCGAAAGGAACCAAGATCTTTGGTTTATAAACATTCATGTCAAGGTTCAAAAAATTGCTTCAAAATTGTCACCTTTATAGGGTCCAGAAGCTAAAACGTGATTTTTCGTACAATCAGGGGCCATAATCCATGAAGTTTGAATCCAATACATGCCAATATTGAAAGCAGCCGAGATTGTTTGGGGATAAACCTATATTTCAAGTTTCCTCAAAATCGGGTAAGAATTGTGACCTGTAGAGAGTCCACAAACAATTGTGGACTGACAGACTTACAGACGGACAGGGCTGACCACATAATACGCCCACATGAAAATGTGGGCATATAAACAGGGTTGTAGCATATTTATGAGAGAGAGAAATAAGGTTTAACGTCCATTCAACACAAACTAGGTCTTTTCGGGACTAACATATGGTTTCATTTAATTCGCTTGCAAGTAGGGATCTTTAGCAGTGGGAGGAAAGTGGAGAAAACCCACAAGGTTGGACAGGCAACCCTACTCCTTGCCACGCACAACCGGGAATTCGAAACGCATATTTACAATCTTGTGTATGTAATTACGGGCATTTATAAAACAATTTCATACAGAGCAGATTATCATTTTTGTTGACATCAGATGTCAAACCGATAATTTGACAGATTTTACTGTTGAAACTTTACAAAGAATACAACAGGATGGCCAAGATATATTGTTTTATAAGAATATAGGTTGCCACGCAACGAAACATACGCCCATGTCTACAGCGTCCACAAGACTTTTTGAAGTGACCAAGGGACATAACTCTGGCAGTAATTATCAGAAATCTCTGAAAACCAATAGATTTCTTTGTCTCGTGACCTTAAACATAGTGTATAAATTTAAATTCAATTGTATATTAACTTTGGCCTCTAGAGCATCCACAATATTTTTTTTTAAGTAATCAAGGGCCATAACATTGGCGGTAATTATCGGAAATCACTGAAAATCAACAGGTTTCTTCATCTCGTGACCTTAAACACTGTGTAAACATTTAAAGTCAATCGAATATTAACTTTAGCTTCGAGAGCGTCCACAAGATTTTTGGAAGTGATCAAGAGCCATAATTCTGGCACTAATTATTGGAAATAGGGTAGGGTCGGTAGGTATTTTTTTTATTAGATCTAGATCTACCGTAGCATAATATTCAGCAACTGTCAAACGACTTTACCCCTCCAGCAATTAGTAGGCGGGGTATTTATTTAGTGCTGATGTGCTCTTGGTATATAGCTGCTGCCATGCTGTAATAGAGCTACGCTCAGATCTATGACAGGCCATAGGGTTCAAAATGCAATCTACAGTAAAAAGCAGTGTAACATGCTGACATGAAATATACAAAACATCTTAGATCACAAATTTACCTGCTCAAGTTTTCAGAAATCGTTGAAAATCAATGGACTTTTTTCATTCAATTCATTTTTTTTTTATGTCTGAAAATATATAAAAGTCAATCTGAGATCCAAGGCCTTAAGTTTATTAGGTGATATTTCAGACTTGGAGAGAATACTTTTCACATTGGATACACGAGTGTTAAATCTGTAGAACCATCCAAAAGATATGTCATAGGACTAAAATATGCCAACAGCTACTAAATTGTCTGAGCCGCCATGAAGGGTTGTTGATATTTATTCTTTGTCAAGTAATAGGAGCATTTATTTACAAGACACTGATATCACGGATATCATAAAGATTGATAATTTTTCTCATTTGAAATGAAATGGGGGTTAATATCCTATTGATGTGCTGTGTCTGGGCTAATAAATAGTGGCATTAGTATCACATGACCACACAAATATGTGATACAGATGAGGCTACTTATTTCGAATTGGAAGTGCCAAGGGATCTTTTCTGTGCACAGATATGGTTACATGGGACATGGTTTCTGGTGCCATGTGAACAAGCTCAGAGCAACTATACATTGTTCGTTGTCAGGTCCTTGGTAATATATCACTTAACATTTAAAGGAACCACACAAAAAACCAGCGGTTGCCAGCCAATATATGTCCACATTGTACAAGATATGGATAGAGACAAGCCGTTTTTTTGTACAATCAGGGGCCATAATCAATTTAGTTATGGTCTGATATGTAGAAATATATCAATATCTACTTACCAATGACTTGACATGACCTTAGCAATTTTTGCCTCCATTGGAAATAAGCAATGGATGTTATGTACGTCAGGCTTTTTGGGCTATACTCAGATAATATGAGCATTTACAAGACAATATCAATATCATACTATATTTGATAACTTTTCTCATTTGAAATGAAATGAAGGTTAATATCCTGCTGCTGTGCTGTGACCGGGCTAATAAAATAAGATTCTATGTTAATTTATTTTCAATAGCTCAGTGACCGTAAAACGACTTTACCCCTCCAGCAATTAGTAGGCTGGGTATTTATTCAGTATGGTACTGATGTGCTCTTGGGAGCCTTTCCACTAAACATGTTATCTGCTCTAAGCAGGGTAACTCTTGAAAAAGGAAGTTGAAATCATTCAATGTCTGCTCAATGTTATGATAGAGAAGAGTTTGCCACAAGTTGGTTTAGATGTTTTTTTATGATAAATCCAACGAATATTCCAAAGATAAAAATTTCTGTGCAAAGTATATGGTACAAGATCTTATATTTAACCATTTATTTAAATTGTCATCGACTTATAGATCTCTAAAAAAAATAATTAATAATGATCTGCTGGCAAAGGAGTGGTGTCTAAAATATTTATTTTTTAATACTGTTTAGACAGTTTTCATGAAATATCCAGGATGAATTTGATTATTAATGTCTAATCTATGTTTGGTGATATTATTATAATTTTTAGTCCTCTCCTTTGTTAGCAGAGTTGTCTTCCTTAGATTATAATTCATTTCAATATATGTATGTGCTACAATATGGCCATGTCTATACCATAATGCATGTATGTGCACATTTAAACCTTGTTACTGCTTAATAACTAAATGATTTTGTAAGATAAAGTTAGCACTGGAACTATATTTTAACATAATCCAAATACAATATATCACAATCTTGTTGCAGCTTCTTATTTTGAAACAGACTATAGCTTGAAATCTCTGAAAATTAAAACAAGTGTTGTTCCCCTTTTATATTTTCAACCAAGTTTTTTGCTAACATTATCTCCCTTTAATACATAAGTTCCCAAAATTTATTATTTTTTGATTATGAAAATAAACAAGATAGCGATCAGACATCATATTAACAAATTTTAAGATTTTTAAAAAAGAGTTTGTAATTTAGGAGGAAAGGCTACTCTTGGTATATAACTGCTGCCATGCTGTAATAGAGCTACGCCATATTGAATAATTAGGGTTTCACACTGCGTAGCTTGTGTGAAACACTATTGTTTTTGTTAAAATTATTATTCTTCTTATTAGGCTTTCAGACTTTCGTCTGAAAGACTATTGTTTTTACTAAAATTATTATTATTAAGCTTTCATATTTCATATGAAAGCTTATTGTTTCTGTTAAGATTATTATTATTTTTTTTTTTTGTGTTTCTCCTGCAAATCGGATTTCACAGAATCTATCCATAGGATGTTTCTGAAACTTTGACCTACCCCCCCAAAAATGGGTGGTGGCTGTTGATTAAATATATTTTCAAAACGTTTTGCGAATTCGAAATCACCGAATTTTACGAACGAAAAAACTGACAATGCATAGTCGTAACTTTGCTATTTTTTGACCGATTTTACTAATTCTTTTTTCTTTGAATACCTTGAAAAAAATCATTTTCATCTGCAGTTTCACATTTTCGAATTTCGAAAATTCGTCGCTGTGATTTCGAACCGGAAGTTTAGACCAATTTGACAACTTCTTTAATAGTTGTACGATTTTCATGAAATTTAGTATTTAAGTAGATCTTACCAATGTGACTTCAAAATTATAATGAGAAATTTTCTAAATTATCTCCCCTTGGTGAAATTAAGGATCAAAGTTTTAAAAAAAATCGTCGAAATATAGGTCAGAATGACCTGAAAATTTTTTTCGATACTCGACAGGTAATTACTGATTCCTACACAAAATATGGAGTTTGTCGATCAAACCGGAAATGCCACCATCTTGAAACATGAAAAATCCCTAAGGCTTTTTTGCTATCTTACTTACAGACACGGGAGTTATATTTTCTGAATCCTTGAAGGATGGCCCAAAAATCGTAGGGAGCAGAATTTTGATTTAGGTCAACTGATGGTTGCCATTTTGAAGTGAATATGAAAAGTAGTAGCAATTTGAAGGGCCGAGACTTTGAAACACAATAACTCTCCTTCTAATTGAGCTAGAATGTTCAATCTTGGTGTAGACGTTCACTAGGTCAATGTCATGATTGAGTGCAAAGATGAACATTTTCTGCATAGGGTAAGCAGAGATAAGCATGCTGATTTGTTGATTCTTTAGGGCACAATAACTTCGGTTATAATGAAGGGAGGGTGATGAAACTCTTGTCAATCGAGAGTCTAATAGCTAGCCTGTTGTGTGAAATCATTGTATCATTTGTTTTAAATATCAGAGACAGCCGAAAAAAAGAGATTGAAAATCCAAAAAGTCGTATTTTTACAATTTGGAGCATGTTTAGAGGTCTTTCTCGTAAAGTCAACATAATATTTTTTGGGAACTTCTTCTACAAAGAGTCTTATCGGTAGTTTTTTTTTATATGAAACCATCGATCAACAGTCCAAAATATCAGGAGTAGAAGAATAAAAGGATCGAAAATTGGAAACGGCACCCTTTCATTGTTAAGCAAAACATGCAGTGTGGGTTGCTACAATCTGCACATTTAGTCATCGTATAGAGCTTATTCAACAATATCGAATTCCAACTGCCAAGAGATCTTTTACGTGCACTCCAATGTGTACACGATGGGTGGGGGGACACGCAAGAAAATCGAGATGAACTTTCTCGGCCAATGCAGGGATCGAACACCCGACCTCCTGGCTAGCAGGCCAACGCCTTAGCCACATAGTGTGGACACCCATCGTACATTTCATGCGTCAAATCAAATCATTTCATTGCATTAGACCAATAATTAATTATTCTTAATTTAAAACTTTATTTTAATATTATTCTGGCATTATTAAATCTCTTTAAAACAATTAAATACAAAAAACAAAACAAAAATCAATAAGCGGGTCAATTCAGGTAAGTATAACTACGGGTTCTGTCCACCTTCTCTCGTCTACGGCCATACCACGTTGAAAACACCAGTTCTCGTCCGATCACTGAAGTTAAGCAACATCGGGCCCGGTCAGTACTTGGATGGGTGACAGCCTGGGAACACCGGGTGCTGTAGACGTTTCTTTGCCCTGATTCTTCGTGAAAAAATCAATTTTCTGCCATTCAGGCCACAGCGCGCACTCTTTTGCACCACCCCAGCTCTCCGCTCGGCCCGTCTCCCCAGGGAAAAAGACACAAAAAGAATTTGAGTAAGCACAAGTATGGGTTCTGTCCACCTTCTCTCGTCTACGGCCACACCACGTTGAAAACACCAGTTCTCGTCCGATCACTGAAGTTAAGCAACGTCGGGCCCAGTCAGTACTTGGATGGGTGACCGCCTGGGAACACCGGGTGCTGTAGACGCCTTTTTAAAACCGACAACCCCCCCCCCAAAAATCAATAAGCGGGTCAATTCAGGTAAGTATAACTACGGGTTCTCTCCACCTTTTCTCGTCTACGGTCACACCACGTTGAAACCACCAGTTCTCGTCCGATCACTGAAGTTAAACAACGTCGGGCCCGGTCAGTACTAGGATGGGTGAACGCCTGGGAACACCGGGTGCTGTAGGCGCCTTTTTGCCCTAAACTCATTAATTTACGATTTTGTTGTGAGCGACTTCTTATTCTTCCTATATGACATATTACACGTGTCTGATTTCAAAGGGGGGTTGGGTGGCTGAATGGTTAGCACGCGCGCCTGTCATTGAGTTAACTAGCGTGTTTTCGAAGGCCCGGTTGTACGTGACAAGGAGTAAGGTCGCCTGTCCAACCTGCCATTTTCATTTCATTTTCTCATCCGTCTCATTACAGTAATACAAGTTTCAGTTGTTTCCCTTTAGTTTTCAGATTATTGTTATGCCTGGGTGCAATGTTTCATACTATATTTAGACTTGTAACTTCGCGAGTTTTTGACCAATTTTGATAATTTTTTCTTCTTATCCTTTTATTTAGGATACTTGATACAATCAATGACACGTGGAGATGAATATGAAAGCTTTCATATCTGCATGGGACAGTAGCAGATCTAGTTATTTTTTTTTTTGTGTATTTTCTGCAAATCGGATTTCTCAGAATCTAACCATGGGATCTTTCTGAAACTTTGACCTACCCCCCCAAAAATGGGGTGCGAACGTTGTTTAAATATATTTTCAAAACGTTTTACGAATCCGAAATCACCGAATTTTACGAACGAAAAAACTGACAATGCATAGTCGTAACTTTGTTATTTTTTGACCGATTTTACTAATTCTTTTTTCTTTGAATACCTTGAAAAAAATCGTTTTCATCTGCAGTTTCACATTTTCGAATTTCGAAAATTCGTCGCTGTGATTTCGAACCGGAAGTTTAGACCAATTTGACAACTTCTTTAATAGTTGTACGATTTTCATGAAATTTAGTATACAAGTAGATCTTACCGATGTGACTTCAAAAATATAATTAGAAATTTTCTAAATTATCTCCCCTTGGTGAAATTAAGGATCAAAGTTTTCAAAAAAATCGTCGAAATATAGGTCAGAATGACCTAAAAAAAAATTTCGATACTCGACAAGTAATTACTGATTCCTACACAAAATATGGAGTTTGTCGATCGAACCGGAAGTGCCACCATCTTGAAACATGAAAAATCCCTAAGGCTTTTTTGCTATTTTACTTACAGACACGGGAGTTATATTTTCTGAATCCTTGAAGGATGGCCCAAAAATCGTAGGGAGCAGAATTTTGATTTCGGTCACGTGATGGTCACCATTTTGAATTGAAAATGAAAAGTAGTAGCAATTTGAAGGGCCGAGACTTTGAAACACAATAACTCTCCTTCTAATTGAGCTAGAATGTTCAAACTTGGTGTAGACGTTCACTAGGTCAATGTCATGATTGAGTTCAAAGATGAGCATTTTCTGCCTAGGGTAAGCAGAGATAGGCATGCTGATTTGTTGATTCTTTAGGGCACGATAACTTCGGTTATAATGAAGGGAGGGCTGTGAAACTTTTGTCAATAGAGAGTCCAATAGCTAGCCTGTTGTGTGAAATCATTGTATCATTTATTTTAAATATCAGGGATAGGCGAAAAAAAGAGATTGAAAATCCAAAAAGTCGTATTTTTACAATTTGGAGCATGTTTAGAGGTCTTTCTCGTAAAGTCAACTTAATATTTTTTGGGAACTTCTTCTACAAAGAGTCTTATTGGTAGTCTTTTATATAAAACCATCGATCAACAATCCAACATATCAGGAGTAGAAGAACAAAAGGATCGAACATTGAAAACGGCATCCTTTCATTGTTAAGCGAAACATGCAGTGTGGGTGACTACAATCTACACATTTAGTCATCGTATACAGCTTATTCAACAGTATCGAATTCCAACTGCTTAGGGATATTTTTTTTCGTCCCATCCGAACGACTAGACAGCTGTGCTTGTCAGGCCCTCCATTCTGCCTCACTGACAACGGGGAACCACGCCGGGAAATCAAGATGAACTTTTTCCGTGCAGAACTTTCAATTCAGGCCAAACGTTTATTGCATACGGTTAAGCTGGTCAGTTGGAGCATATTTTCAAAAGTTTAGTAATAATCGGTTGGTAATTAAAGTACCGTGCACATTAAACTGTTAAAACAGAAAACTTCGCCCGGTTGAAATGTTTCTCGCTGCAGGTCAGCAATTTGCCGATTTTAGGGAGGTTGCGTGGCTGAATAACGTCTGTCTTTGAGTCAACTGGCGTTGTTTCGATTTCTTGGTTGTACGTGACAAGGAGTATGTTCGCCTGTCCAACTTCGTAGGCCGTAACGCCGCTGCCCGGGTAAAATTTCCCTCATTGCACACTTTATGGCATATGCCCGTTTTCATTAGCCCATTTTTGGAGCAGAACAGTAGGACGTTAAACCCCATTCAATTTCATTTCATTTTCTCTATGTTGCTTATTTATTATAGTGGATAAATATTTTTCTGGTTCTAGCAATTATTTAATTTCTGCATAGAAATCTTGCTTTGGCCAGTTTTTTTTATTGCAGAGTGCCATTCTTGTATAATTCAGTCTATGATCCTTTGTTTAAAACATGCTTAAAGGACAATATTGGTGCCAGTCATTATCACATATGTGATAGAACTGATTAAACACTTTCCAAATATACTATTAACACAGAGATCATCGCTACCATAGAGGAGTAATAAAGCATTCATGATTCGGAAGTGACGAACGCCAAAGGAAAACACGAGTTATCTTTCTATGTGAATGACTGAAGTGACGAGTGATGACAGATAAACGGCCGAATTTCTGCTCACTAATAATTCCTTCGAAGACAAAAAGCTGTTATATGGGACCGCAAGAGCATATCTGACGATTCAATAAAGTAATTAATTTTAAGTGTCATAAGATAAGAGAACACGGGAAAAATAGAAATACTCCGTACAGCCCCTTCTTTTTTTATTCATTCTATAGGGGAGACCGGGGCACATTGAACATAGTATAGCGTTGGGTTGTATAGTATTATTTATAAAGGATATATCCATGGTGGTTCAATGTACCCCGGTCTCCCCTACCTTATAAAAACATGGTAATGCACGGACTTTTCATCTGTTTTTCTTTCGTGTTCTCTTATCTAGTGGCAGTCAATTCTTTTTATGAATTGTAAGATATTCTCTCACAGTGTCACACAGCAACTTTAGGTCTTCGAGGGAATTATTAGTGAGCAGATATTCGCCCATGTATCTGTTATCACTAGTCACTTCAGTTAGTTATATAGCGGAATAACTCGTGTTTTCCTTTGGCGTTCGTCACTTCCGATTCATGAATACTTTATTACTCCTCTATGGTAGCGATGATCTCTGTGGTAATATTATATTTGGAAAGTGTTTAATCAGTTCTATCACATATGTGATTATGACTGGCATCAATATTGTCCTTTAAGAAGTCGTCACGATTTCCTACTTATAACCAAACATATTGGAAATATTAGTCTGGCATTATTAAATCCTAATTTTATTGGTCTTATTTAAAATTAAACTTTCATTTAACTATGAACAACCCTTAACGTGTCTCTTTAAAACTATTAAATACTCTAAAACAGTAGCTCAACCTTTTGACCTAAACTCATTAATTTACCATTTTCTTGTGAGCGACTTCTTATTCTTCCTATATGACATATTGCACTTGTCTGATTTCAAAGGGGGTTGGGTGGCTGAATGGTTAGCACGCGCGCCTGTCATTGAGTTAACTAGCTTGTTTTCAAATGCCCGGTTGTACGTGAGAAGGAGTAAGGTCGCCTGTCCAACCTGCCATTTTTAATTTGTTTTTCCCGCCATTTTCATTTCATTTTCTCATCCGTCTCATTACAGTAATACAAGTTTCAGTTATTTCCCTTTAGTTTTCAGATTATTGTTATGCCTGGGTGCAATGTTTCATACTATATTTAGACTTGTAACTTCGAGAGTTTTTGACCAATTTTGATAATTTTTTCTTCTTATCCTTTTATTTAGGATACTTGATACAATCAATGACACATGACGATGAATATGAAAGCTTTCATATCTGCATGGGACAGTAGCAGATCTAGTTTATTATTATTATTTTATTTTTCGGGGGAGCCTATTTCTCAGTGTCTGTAACAGATACAGATCTGGAACGTAACTTTCTATCAGGAAACCATATAGTGGCCATCCCTTCCACTGTATTTGAAACTTCTGCGCAGACCGGAAGTGGCCGAATTTTGTGCGGTGCCAAAAAATTAAAAAACGGCCGTAGATTCGTCAATTCTGTACCTATTTTCATACAAATTACATTTTTGGAAACCCTGAGTCTTTTCTCGGACGATAGCAGTTGAAAATTTTGCAATTTAGAAACTTCGCCGCTGACTTCTAGCATTCGAAAAATGAAAATATGTTGTTTAAGACACATTTTTTGTTATTTTTCAAAATTTTCAAATTTGACCTACATTTTTGGATACCTGAAGGCAATCCGGTTCCAGTAATATAAGTTTCATTCAGAGTCATCGCCCTTTATTTTTCAATTTTTTTCGAATTTTCTTCACATTTTGTGAGCTTAAGTTTCGTTTTACGGCCGGATCGACGTTTCTGAAATTCATGGAACATGAAGTAATATGGTCAAACCACCGTTTAAAGCAATTTCAACAACAATCCGTAAACCGGAAGTAGTCGAAATACTATGCGATATTTTGAAAAAAACGTAAAAAATTGGTGTTTTGGGTAAAAACACGATTTTTCCGTCCGATATCCACGGATTAAACAAATTAAGGTATCATTTGGTCGGGCGGTAATTGGACCACTGAATGATACCCAATTCGTACGCATACGATCAGCAGGAAGCAAAATATGGCTCGCTGAAAATCAAGTATTTTCTGATTTGGAGCGTTTTTAGATGCCTGTATCTCGAAAACTGCTCCACAGTTTTTTATGAAACTTTCTCTATCGAGAGACCTTGCAGTAATCTTGTGTACGAAACATTCCATTACGACTTTGAAATATCTGGAAAAGGTGAAATAATGGACTGAAAATCGAAAAAAGTCGAAAAATCGTGAAATTTTGGAAAATGCTCTGCTATTTTTTTATTTTAAGAGATTTTCAAAAAAAATTTGTATATTCAGATAGCTGACCTAATTACGATTCTAACGATGTATAATATGTATGTAGTAATTGAAATTTAATTTTCGATATTTTAAATTTTTTGCATTTTTGGCACTTTTGAACCTAGGATTTCTCAGGGGCATTTTATCTGATCAGATAATGTAATATATCATTACAGAGCCCTGTGGCTATTTTAGTGTGTAAACCGGTTATCAAAACTATATCGACAATAATAACCATACCGGAAGTATTCAAAAAATGTAAAAAAAAGGTTAAAAACATTGTCGCACTTGCAAAAAACTTGATTTCTCCCTTAGGTAATAGCGGACCAAAAGAACTAAAGTGTCGTTGGATAGCCCTATTAATGGACCATCATATGGTATCTAAATAATACGATATCGATGGTAAGGAAATAAATTATTGTGTGCCAAAAATCTAGTATTTTCCGATTTTTTAACATTCTGAGACGTCCTTTTCTCGAAAACGACGCCGCAGATTTTTCTTAAACTTTTCTTACTCAAAGTCCTATCGGTTGTCTATATAGTGAATCAAAAATGAAAAGCATTGAAATAATATAGGTGGTCCAAAAATGGCATCAAACTTTGAAAAAATTGAAAAATCGTTAAATTTTTGTAAACGCTCTTTAATTTATCTTTCTTTTCAAAACTGCTCAATGGATGTTTCTGACAATTCTGGTACAGAAAGTTAAGTATCCAAAGAACTTCGTAAAGCTATCACAACAACGATCGTAAAACCGGAAGTAGTCGAAAAAATGTCCGATATTTTGAAAAAAATTATTTTTTTTACGAAAATCTTTTTTATTTATGAATATTTTTTGATGATATTTTACACAGGGTTAAAATATCATCCTACTTGAGCAGAAATGAGAAAAAAAAATTGTCTCGGTAATTTGTGTTAGCCGCCATCGGCTAATTTAGTTTTTCGTACCCAGAAAAATTATTTATTTTTCGATTTGTATAAAACAAAGTTCATATGCTCCGTGGTCCCAATTGTATTTTTTTTTGTTACGGTGAAATTTTTCTGTCGGCAACGGAAGTGACGTAATATTAACAAAAACTACAATTTTGACAGTTCGGTACCACTTTTTGAAAGCAAATATTATTTTTTTTCAAAACTGATATAACTAAAAGGATGCACCCTGCAAAGGTGCACAAAATCCTTAGCTCATATTTTTAAATTTCAATTCCATTTTCGGGCAATTTCGAATAAAATGTAAAATAAAGTGTAAAATTCAGTTATTTACAATTCATTCAGCGTCTTCATATTTTGAAATATTTATTTGTAATTTCCATAAACTCGTAGCACTAATCCAGACGAAGAGAATGTATGCGAAAATTAGTTTGTAATATGAGCAGTTGCCGAGAAATATGCAATTTTGCATGCATCACTTTTCACGTTATTTTGCCTATGCAAGAGTGAATTATTATTCGATTTGCAATATTTTTTTCCCATTTGATGCCTAATGCCAATTTGGACTAGGTCAAGCCAATTTTACATTTTCACTGTGACCGGAAATGACGTCATTTGGGCAAAAACTGTATTTTTAACCTAAAAAACTAAAATTTTATTCAAATCAGTCTCCCTTATAACATTTTTAAAATTATGATATTTGATTCCCATCAACGAATAGAATGAAGCCATAAGACCATACAGATACCACAAAATGGTTTCTAACTTGTACGTTTACAGAGAAATAGGCGATCTTCTATAAGTCACTTTTCAAGGTTTTTGGTATATAAAAGTGTCAATTATTATTCGATTTTTATAATTTTTTTACCATTTGATACCTTATGCAATTTATGACTTCTATGAACCAAGTTAACATTTTCAATATCACCGGAAGTAATGTAATTTTTGCAAAAAACGTATTTTTAGCCTTCAAAACAAACATTTTTTAGAAGTGATTTATATTCATTATTCGTTTAACTTTATAACGTCTGACTCTAATGGGCAGTAAGAGTGAATCAATACCATCATATTGATATCAAGAAAAGGCTTCTAGCATGTTCCCTTGTCGAATAATAACCAATTTTCCCAGGGTCACTTTTAAGTTTTTTACCTTCTTAATTTCAGTTTATGGGTTATAGGTTAATTATCTATTGCCCGAAATGTATAAAACAACGTTTGGATTTTGTATGTTGCGAATTTTCGACTTATTTTTCACCTATAAAAATTTCTTTCGGCACCGGAAGTGACTTAATTTTGCCATAATTTACAATTTTGACTGGTCTTTTCGCCAGCAAATATTACTTTTACATATGATAGAGGGTGTCACTAAAGCAAAACAACCTAAAGTATAGTTTGGTAGCTCAATGGATCGGCTATGGTATAATAAACTTCCTGTATGATTCCTGAAAGCCGGTTCAGTGCTGCTTGCAGGTCTAGTTATTATTATTATTATTATTCAGATTCCAATTTGAATAGATCTCAGCAACTACGCGTCACATCGTTACGATTTCTTCGGTTTTACTGGGAAAGTGGGTGTGACTTAGAGGATAAAGCTATTTTGAACGTTCTGCGACAATGCGAAATGTCCGAAATCACCGAAGTTATCGTTTTTGAAAATATTGCAGTAATTTTAACAATAATCATTGGATTTTAACTTTCGATACATTTTGGCATAGCCTGAGACAGGGCACATAGCTACGCTACTTTCGATTTTTGATTTTCGGCAAATCTTCGAAGATATTAGGCGCCAAATTTCGAAAATTTAAAATTTTACAAAAAACTTTTTTATTTATGAATATTTTTTAGTCGTATTGTGCACAGAATTAAAGAGTCATCTGACGAGTGCAAAAATGTTAAAAATTTTTGTCTCAGTAATTTTCCTTGGCCGCCATTGGCTAATTCAGTTTTTCAGTCCTAGATTAATTTTTTATTGTTCGATTTGTATAAAACAAAGTTTATATGCTTCGTTGTATCAATTGTCATTTTTTTATTACCAAAAGTGTTATCTGTCGGCACCGGAAGTGGTATAATTTTACCAAAAACTACAATTTTGACAGTTATTTTCCTTCTTCGAAAACAAATATTATTTTTTGGAAAAATTATTTGACTCAAAGAGTGTGCCCTTTCAAGGCGCAAAAAATGGCGGAAGCAGTTTTTTTAATTTCGATTTCATTTTCGAGCAAATTCGATTAAGAGGCTAAAAATGGTGTAAAATTGACCTATTTACAACCTATTCAGACTTTTCAGATTTTAAAATATTTCTTCGTAACTTTTATAAACTTGTAGCTATAATCCATACGAAGAAAATGTATGTTAAAATTCGTTTGTAATATAAGCAGTTACCAAGAAATGGGCAGTTCTGTACGAGTCACTGTTTTCGTTATTTTGCCTGTAAAATAGTCAATTATTATTGGATTTTTATAAAAGTGACATCATTTGATTTAAAAAGCATGTAGCGTCATATCAAGTTGATTACAATTTAAAATTGACACCGGAAATGACATCATTTGGTCAAAAACTGCATTTTAAACTTTTTAAATCAATGTTTTATTCAACCAAGAATAACTTAATATGTATTAATAATTTTAACTTTTGGTTTAAATTCACATGTAAACAAAACTCATATGGTCATATAGATATCATAAAATTGTTTCTAACTTGTTCGGTTGCCGAGAAATAGACGGTTTGCTACAGGTCACTTTTGAAGGTTTTGGGGCCATAAAAGTGTCAATTATTATTCGATTTTCATAAACGTTACACCATGTTATACCTAATGCCATTTGGGATTTCATACAAGTAATTTAAGATTTTCATTATCACCGGAAGTAACGTTATTTTGGCAAAAACTGTATTTTTAGCCTTCAAAACAGATATTTTATTCAAATGAGTCTGTTTTGAAATCTTTTTCAAATTATGGTATTTGATGTTAATCAACAAATAGAATGAACCCATACGATCATACAGATACCACAAAATGGTTTCTAACTTGTACGGTTGCAGAGAAATAGCCGATTTTCTACAAGTCACTTTTCAAGTTTTTTGGTCTTTAAAAGTGGCAATTATTATTCGATTTACATAAAATTTTCACTATATGATATCGTATGCCATTTCTGATTTCATAAGACTAATTGAACATTTTCATTAACACAGGAAGTAATTTAATTTCGTCAAGATCATTTACAAGTAACAAATGTATAAAATGACTTGATATTGCTGGATTGATTGGTTGATTCTGCGTCCATTTTATTTGTGTGCAATGTTAATTTGGAAACCTGTTTAGTGGTTTCGTTGGTACCGGAAGTGACATATGTTCAAGGGTAACTTGGCACCGGAAGTGACATGTTTAAGAGTAACTTGGCACCAGTGAAACCCGTCATTCCTGCATGCAGGTCTAGTTTTAATTCGTGATTAATACAATCACAAATCACCTTTATATTTCACATAGATATGGAAATCTACATAAACAACACACTCTTAGGTTTTACTTACCTCGACTTTGAAAGCACTAGACTGTATCTGTATGTATGACAACAATTTTCGGAAACAAAAACCAAACCTTCAACCTTCTACATGTAGTTCTAATGAGTAATGGCGAATTGCGAAAAATTGAAAACGAGGCTGCTGTGAAAAATTGAAAACGAGGCTGGTAGCATGATATTTCGGTCTCGCGTCATTTCGGACTTAAAACAGACGACCTTTCGGACTCAGTATGACCACGGTACGGACTTACTTGAAGGCTTTTCGGACTCTGATAAATTATCAAAATTTATGTGATATATAGTACATGTAACAGCTGTTTGTTTAAATTAACAAACAAAACGAATATATCTTATTACAAAAGCATGGGTGAACTGATCTAAAGTCATAACGGCAAGTAAATAACAATACGAACATACAGCGAAGAACTAATCTCGTTCGTTACCGGTATTCACCAAAAATTAACGAGTAAAACTTATTTATTCCATTTAAATTGTGTACGAATAGTCATGGACGACTTATCTAGGGGTTGTGGACGATTTAAGTGTGGACGACTTTTCTTGTGGACGAGTTGACTGGTTATTTGTGTCTGTTTGAAAAGGGATGTCACTCTACGATCATTTTGAAGATGGCAACTATTTCAACTATGTATTTCGTGGAAGTAACGAGTTATAATGTAAATAAGTTACTTTGTATTATTTAACATTCGCAAAGGCGAATTTTCATGTTTTATAATTAGCGTTATCGACAATTTCCGTGCTTCCCCCTGATGTGACGTGATATGTGCGAGATAGTGCGACGGAATGCATTTACGTAAGCAAGGCAGGTCCGAGGTCGCTTGTGACTTGTGTGGGTTGTCAAATACTTTATTTTATTACTTATCAGCCATGAGGTCGTGTTGTATGGATTCACGACTTTCAAATGTGACAAATGATGACTAAATTTGTTGTCTTGTTTTAATGTTCTGCGCCATACGAAACGATTTGCTTAATATTAAAGCATAAAGTATAAACCAACTTAACCAAGATCCATTGCCGTATAAACAGTTTAATATGTTTATTAGGCCTTATTTATATTTCACTGCAAACAATTTTACACAATTAATTTAATATAGAAGTCATCTTTTTGTGGTTTGACATTAAAATGCGAGAAAAAAGAGCGGTTCCAGGAAAGAATTCAATACATCAAAATTTAATCACGACATACTTTCATTCAACATTTGTTCTGTGAACAAAATAGTGAATTTTAAAATGATAAAATGGGACAAAAATGTGTTGTTCTTGGTTGCAGCAATTGGGATTAGCTGACTGGATTAATTATTCAAAGAGAGACTCAGAGAGAGGGAGATATGGGGCTTAACATCCACTCAACACAAACTAGGTCATTTTCAGAACTAACAATAACATGATTAAAAATTATTTCAATAATTCGCTTGCGTCTAGGGGTCTTTAGCAGTGAAAGGTAACCAACGAGGTTGGACAGGAGACCCTACTTTTTGTCACATACAACCAGGGATCCGAATCCACGCCAGTTGACTCAATACTTGAATAACAGACTGTATGATCCAGACATATATTATTTGCTTTGATACAGGTTAAACATATTATGCAAAAGCTAAATCTGCATTTTGCAGGTCTTTCTTTGTGCCTCAATTAAATGTTATATAAACTATTACTATTAATTAGAAATGAAATTGGGTTTAACGTCATACTGTTTTGCTCCTAAACTGGGCTAATGAAGACGCCATACACTGTGCTATGAGGGAAATATTGCCTGGGCAGCGGCGTTACAACCTACTCTTTTGTCAAATTCCAACTGCCAACGGGTCTTTTGCTTGATATATGGTTTTATGGCACATCAGCACCAACCGGTCTATAGACCTATCGCTCCAGAAATGTATTCTTTGCTTGGATACAGGTTAAACATACATTATGCAAGAGCTAAATCTGCCTTTTGCAGGTCTTTCTTTGGGCCTTAAATAGGAGTGGACGATATTTTGGTAATTCGATAAATCGCGATATTAAAATTTGAATTCCGATATTTTATAAGCCACCTAAAAAATCGTGGTATAATGATATATCGTATTGTGTGTTTTTCTATCAATGTACATGTACCAGTATTTTTCACGATATTATTATAGGGGTCAGGATTTTGAGGGTAATAAAATATGTAATCGAAACTGAGTGTTGTCAAAATGGAACGTAGTCCAAATGGGAGTGAACCATTTTTTAATTGTCCCCCGCCTGTCTGTCTGTCTGTCTGTCTGTCTGTCTGTCTGTCCGTCACACTTTTTGGCACACAATAACTCTCTTCCTAATTGAGCTAGAATGTTCAAACTTAGTGTATGTGTTTATTAGGTCAATGCCTTGATGGAGTTCAAAGATGAGCATTTTCCGCTTAGGGTAAGCAGAGATAAGCAATTTGATTGGTTGATGCTTTGGGACACGATAATTTTAGTTCTAATTAAGTGAGATTGATGAAACTTGGTGTATAGTTTCATTACAGTAATACCTTGACTAAGTTTGATAATGAGCATTTTCTGCTCAGGGTAAGCAGAGCGATACGCAATTTGATTGGTCAAGACTTTGGAATACAATAACTCTCCTTCTAATTGAGTTAAAATGTTCAAACTTGGTGTATATGCTTATTAGGTCAATGCCTTGATGGAGTTCGCAGATGAGCATTTTCCACTTAGGGTAAGCAGAGATAAGCAATTTGATTGGTTGATGCTTTGGGACACGATAACTTTAGTTCTAATTAAGTGAGATTGATGAAACTTGGTGTATAGTTTCATTACAGTAATACCTTGACTAAGTTCGATAATGAGCATTTTCTGCTCA
This sequence comes from Patella ulyssiponensis, assembly GCA_963678685.1. Taxonomy (NCBI): domain Eukaryota; kingdom Metazoa; phylum Mollusca; class Gastropoda; family Patellidae; genus Patella; species Patella ulyssiponensis. Next base: position 79,049,948 of record OY783230.1, read on the forward strand.
GGGTAAGCAGAGCGATACGCAATTTGATTGGTCGAGACTTTGGAACACAATAACTCTCCTTCTAATTGAGTTAAATGTTCAAACTTGGTGTATATGCTTATTAGGTCAATGCCTTGATGGAGTTCGAAGATGAGCAATTTCCGCTTAGGGTAAGCAGAGATAAACCATTTGATTGGTTGATGCTTTGGGACACGATAACTTTAGTTCTAATTAATTGAGAGTGATGAAACTTGGTGTATCGTTTCATTACAGTAATACCTTGACTAAGATCGATAATGAGCATTTTCTGCTCAGGGTAAGCAGAGCGATAAGCAATTTGATTTGCCGAGACTTTGGAACACAATAACGCTGCTTCGAATTGAGTTAAAATGTTCAAAATTGGTGTGTATGCTTATTAGGTCAGTGCCTTGATGGAGTTCGAAGATGAGCATTTTCTTCTTAGGGTAGGCAGAGATAAGCAATTTGATTGGTTGATACTTTGGGACAAGATAACTTAGGTTCATCTTGATTGATGATTTTTATGCCAATACAATGACTGCAGTCTCATTCAGTAATGGATTCGACAGTAACAGTGTATAGAAACGATTGACTCGGACACAAGGGCCCTTTCCCTTGGCCAGAGGGGCCCATTTGTCAAGCGTGGGGGCCCTTTTGTCTGCCTTTAGGGTCCCCCTAACTAGGGTACATTTTCATTTTTCTCGTCGGTTTTAGCATTTTTCTTTATAAAACACTTTTGGATGACACTTCGTGTACAGTTTGATTGCTCGATACATTTGAAAAAAATAAATATGCAATTAATTAATATGTGTCATCTATTTATTTTGGGATTTCGGCGGGGGACATCAGCCTCACTGTTGGCTTGTTGTTTATTGCTTAATTAGCGAATATCCAATCCTTAACCGTATGTCACTAATCACGTGTCAACACCTTTCAAATGGTGTATATAAATCAACTCCCACTTGTGTTCAGCTACTTGTCTGCGATATCACCTCGGTGGAAGCGGACGTTAAATAAAGCTACATGTATTTCACACACACTGTGTTCAGCAACAATTGCAATGGATTCGTTGTCCATGGTCGAGGAGATGCTAATTTCAGCAGAAAGGCAATTTACAAGAGCAAGCGAGCAATATATGTTGCTGAATTCTAAACTAAGACAAGCTGAAGTTCGACAACAGCGTGCCATCAACAACAACAGACGGTCTTTACTGTACTCAATCCTTTTAAGGATAAAGGTCTTGAAAAGTCTATGAAATGCGTACCTTGAATACGCACTAATGAAATGGGAACTTGTATTGAATTTGAGAGCAGAAGTAAGAACATTGGTGAACCAATAGAAATCATGTTATAGATAGTTTAAAACGGCCCTTTTAAGGGCCAACAAATCTAAGAAAGGGGTTCTTTTCATATTCTAATCATATAAATAGATATATCAGTATTCTATATACTCATGTGGTACCGTTTAAACAAATTTTACAGGTCCTACCAAAGAGAGAAATGGCGGTTAACGTTTATTCGATACAAAGTAAGTAATTTCGAGACTAATGTATGGTCGAATTCTCGACTTATTTATTAGATATACAGTTCTTTCGGCACCACAAGTGACATAAGTTTGCCAAAAGTGACATAATTTTGACCGTTTATTTTGCAAGCAGGCATTACTTTCTCAAATCTGATAGAGGGTATCGCTGAACCAAAACAACTCGAGTATCGTTTTGTAGCTCGACGAATCGGCCATTGTCTTATGACCTTCAACACTGCGTATAAATCGTATGACACACGTCCTGTTCAGTGCTGCTGGGCTATTTTATGACATATATGTACTTCCTCTCTGATTCCTGAAAGCCGGTTCAGTGCTGCTTGCAGGTCTAGTTATTATTATTATTATTATTATTATTATTATTCAGATTCCAATTTGAATAGATCTCAGCAACTACGTGTCGCATCGTTACGATTTCTTCGGTTTAACTGGGAAAGTGGGTGTGACTTAGAGGATAAAGCTATTTTGAACGTTCTGTGACAATGCGAAATGTCCGAAATCACCGAAGTTGTCGTTTTTGAAAATATTGCAGTAATTTTAACAATAATCATTGGATTTTAACTTTCGATACATTTTGGCATAGCCTGAGACAGGGCACATAGCTACGCTACTTTCGATTTTTGATTTTCGGCAAATCTTCGAAGATATTAGGCGCCAAATTTCGAAAATTTAAAATTTTACAAAAAACTTTTTTATTTATGAATATTTTTTAGTCGTATTGTGCACAGAATTAAAGAATCATCTGACTAGTGCAAAAATGTTAAAAAATTTTGTCTCAGTAATTTTCCTTGGCCGCCATTGGCTAATTCAGTTTTTCAGTCCTAGATTAATTTTTTATTGTTCGATTTGTATAAAACAAAGTTCATATGCTTCGTTGTCTCAATTGTCATTTTTTTTATCACCGAAAGTGTTATCTGTCGGCACCAGAAGTGGCATAATTTTACCAAAAACTATAATTTTGACAGTTATTTTCCTATTTCGAAAACAAATATTATTTTTTGGAAAAATTATTTGACTCAAAGAGTGTGCCCTTTCAAGGCGCAAAAAATGTAGGAAGCAGTTTTTTTAATTTCGATTTCATTTTCGAGCAAATTCGATTAAGAGGCTAAAAATGGTGTAAAATTGACCTATTTAGAACCTATTCAGGCTTTTCAGATTTTAAAACATTTCTTCGTAACTTTTATAAACTTGTAGCTATAATCCATACGAAGAAAATGTATGTTAAAATTCGTTTGTAATATAAGCAGTTACCAAGAAATGGGCAGTTCTGTACAAGTCACTGTTTTCGTTATTTTGCCTGTAAAATAGTCAATTATTATTGGATTTTTATAAAAGTGACAACATTTGATTCAAAAAGCATGTAGCGTCATATCAAGTTGATTACAATTTAAAATTGACACCGGAAGTGACATCATTTGGTCAAAAACTGCATCTTAAACTTTTTAAATCAATGTTTTATTCAACCAAGAATAACTTAATATGTATTAATAATTTTAACTTTTGGTTTAAATTCACATATAGTCAAAACTCATATGGTCATATAGATATCATAAAATTGTTTCTAACTTGTTCGGTTGCCGAGAAATAGACGGTTTTCTACAGGTCACTTTTGAAGGTTTCGGGGCCATAAAAGTGTCCATTATTATTCGATTTTCATAAACGTTACACCATGTTATACCTAATGCCATTTGGGATTTCATACAAGTAATTTAAGATTTTCATTATCACCGGAAGTAACGTCATTTTGGCAAAAACTGTATTTTTAGCCTTCAAAACAGATATTTTATTCAAATGAGTCTGTTTTGAAATCTTTTTCAAATTATGGTATTTGATGTCAATCAACAAATAGAATGAAGCCATACGATCATACAGATACCACAAAATGGTTTCTAACTTGTACGGTTGCCGAGAAATAGCCGATTTTCTACAAGTCACTTTTCAAGTTTTTTGGTCTTTAAAAGTGGCAATTATTATTCGATTTACATAAAATTTTCACTATATGATATCGTATGCCATTTCTGATTTCGTAAAACTAATTGAACATTTTCATAACAACGGAAGTAATTTAATTTTGTCAAGATCATTTACAAGTAACAAATGTATAAAATGAATTGATATTGCTGGATTTGGTTGATTCTGCGTCCATTTTATTTGTGTGCAGTGTTAATTTGGAAACCTGTTTAGTGGTTTCGTTGGTACCAGAAGTGACATATGTTCAAGGGTAACTTGGCACCGGAAGTGACATGTTTAAGGGTAACGTGGCACCAGTGAAACCCGTCATTCCTGCATGCAGGTCTAGTTTTATATTGTTCTCATTTTTCTATATTGTTCTTAATTTTTCTATATTGTTCTAAATGTTTCTATATTGTTCTTATTTTTTCTATTTTGCTCTTAATTTGTCTATATTGTTTTTAATTTGTCTATATTGTTCTTATTTTTCTATTCTTTTTTTCTATATTCTTCTATAATATCCTTTTTTTCTATAATGTTTTTATTTACCAGTAGTTTTATGTTGTTCTTATTTTATGTATTCTTCTTATTTTCTCTACATTGCTTATGTACCTTTTTTTTCTATATTGCTCTTATTTTTTTTCTATATTGCTCTTATTCTTTTCTATAGTGTACTTATTATTTTTTCTATGTTGCTCTTATTCTCTCTATAATGCTCTTATTTTTTATAAATAGTACTTATTTTTCTAAAGAAAGTGTAGGTTTTGGGTTTTTTACTAACTTAAGTGTAAGTTTCAAAGATTTTATATTGTTCTTATTAATCTATATTATTCTTTTCTTCCTGTCGTGGGTTTTATATTGCTCTTTTTCATCCATATTGTTCTTTATTCCTATATAGTAGGTCTTATGTTGTTCTTATTCATCCATATTTCTGTTTATTCCTACAGTAGGTTTTATATTGTCTCATTTTTCCTATAGTAGGTTTAATATATTGTTCTTATTAATCTATATTGTTCTTATAGCTATAGTAGGTTTATTATTGTTCTTATTAATCCATATTGTTCTTTATAGCTATAGCAGGTTTATTATTGTTCTTATTAATCTATATTGTTCTTTCCCCTTGTAGTTTGTCTACAGTAATTTTCGTATTAACGTCGTTCTTTTCTTTTTCTTATTTTCCATAATGTTTCATCTGTTTGTTTCTTAAGATTTGTTTAAATTTGTAGCTTGTACCTTATACTATTTTTCTTTTGATTTTTTATATAGGCTCCAATATGAAAGTATATTGTCAACCGTCTGCTCGTCACTCCACCCGACTGTTCGTTCCTCTAGAAGTCTTATTATATAAAATCGCGGCGTGCTAAGATTAAAATTATTCAGAGAATAGGGGCTTGTTTGGGAGATGATTATCTCTTAATGGTTTGTAAGATATTGGGAGATAGATGAAGTTTGGCACTCCCTGAACCGAGCACTACTTTATGTAATGGACTGGGAAGCGTGTTATTAAGACAGTTACATGTATATAAAACAATTGGGCAAATATACAACTAGATATGGTATATATAGAATGACATACATACATACATGAGTTTCAGAGTGATGTACGCGGGAAATCTATATTTTCAAATTATCTTTTGTTATTACTGTTATTATGTAAATTATTATTCCCGCCTCCTGGATCACCGCCCAGGGGCGTGGTGAGGGCAATTATTGAGAAGAAATTATGAGTAACAAAAAAGATTTTGGCACAAAAACCCTTTTAGTGACCGCGGAGCTGTGGCCGGCAAAGCCGGCCACAGCGAGCGCCGAAGGCGCGAGCCCGCGGAGGGGGGTCCGGGGGGCCCTCCCCCGGGAAAATTTCGAAAATTAGAAGCCCAGAAACGCAATCTCCAGCAATCCGAGACAAGAAATACGGTAATAAAATATTGTTATTTTCTCTTGGAGATTCCATTCTTTCCAAGAGAAAATCACCGTTTTCTCAAAGTTAAGAGGATGATCTTCAAGTTGTATGCGGGGTGCTAATTCGATTTCGAAATAGTGAACCCATATAGTTTATCATATAGTAAAACCCGTATAAATCATAACAAACAAGTACATGTAGTAGTTTCTACTGATTATGAATATCAATTAATTGGGTCAGATGAAACAATTTTTCCACTTACAAATGTTTTTCATTTTTTGAGTAATTTGATTGTGATTTTGGCGCAAAAACTTTTTGGCGCATGAGTATGGCTACTCATGAACTCATTCTCACCACGCCCCTGTCACCGCCCACTTAAATTTTCAGATTTCGATTCGATGAATCACATGACCGAAAATAACCGACAGTGAAGCAACTTGTCGGTTTACAGGCGTTAACTCTACAACAATATTTCTCTTTCCAATATCACGAGATTATTATATGAACTAATGTATCAATAAACTACACCGATACTTGCATTCTATAGCCAGTGTGCTTTGTCATTTAAAATACCGTATAATATTCATTATTTATTTCCTTGTCGACACGGACTGTTATAAATACCAAACTTTCATAATCCGCAGTATACCCAACTAATTCAGATTTATAGGTTCTGGGAAATGATGAAAACAAAATTAGAGTCGGTAATTTATGGTCTTCTGGAACAACAAGAATAAATAATTTATATGAAAATTTGCGAAGTGATATCAGGTGGTGGCACATTGAACTTCTTACGACGTACATGTAGCTGTTAGGGGACGTTTTTTTCATGTTTAGGATGTGGTACTAATATTATATTTGTAAACACAGAGGCGGGTTAGCGATTACAAGGTGGTGGACCAGACCAACGTTTGGGGCCAATTAAAATCATACATTAAAGATAATAAACTTTCACTTTAGTAATCAATCATCTTTACGTAAATATAAAAAGCTGGACAAATAAAACCAATTCATAACAAAACACAACACAATTACTTCACTATAGTTTATAGTATTTCTAGATGTCATTTAAAGAATTAAAATAAAACCAAAATACGAAGCTAAAATATCACATTATAAACAAGGTTTTTGAAACATCTTAAAACAATTCAAGGGAAAGAAAGGGTGAAATCACCTTTATTCCATTCATTGCATTGAACTTTACACAAGACAATGTGTTGATTTGTTTTCTGGAAAAAGGGGTAAAAATTGTTTAGTATAAATTTAACGTTCTTTATGTACATATGGAATTGATTTGTAGAGTATTTCAATGTGATAGAAAAAAAATAGGTAAAACATAAGAAGGTTCTGGTATATAAAAATGTCAAAAACACGGTGTTAATCTGATTGATCTTTGGTATCAGCTTACTTTTTATGATATTTCAAACATATACCTTGACCTAAATGAATTTCAACCAGTCAAAACCACTTTCTTTCGTTGGAAGTGCCAGTAAACCGCCTCTGTGTTATCAATTTAATTTTTATTTTCTTCCCTTAAAAGCCATATTTGTATTTTCACTGATATTTAAATTATAATTATTCTGAAGTTGAAACTAAATCTGCAGTAATATTAAAATTATATTTTGATAATAGTAAATTTGTAACTGTTTTCCCAAATGTATATATTTTGATTATGGTAAAATTTTACCTGTTAAGTTATATTTTGATAACAGTTAATCTGTAACTCTGTTAAGTTATATTTTGATAACAGTTAATCTGTAAATCTGTTCTGATATTTAAAATATTCTTTGACTACAATAATTTTGACATAATTTGATCAAATAAAATAATTGTACCACGCATATAACCTTTTTCTTGATTGGTTAAAATCTTATTGTGTCAGCCTGAACCTAGAGACTAAGCAATGCCCTGCATACAGGGAACCGTAAAACAACTAATGATAGTCATGATAGCTGAAATTAGAGTATGACGTAGTGCCACTGTCCGGGCACAATTACCCTCATAGCACACTGTATGGCGTGTGCCCGTCTTCATTAGCCCAGTCAGTGCATTACAACACAGATACTATTCGTTTTGTTTTACTTGTCTTTACTACACTAGGTTCTGGAAGAGTTGTTATATTACCCACCTCCGTGCATTTAAACCGGGACACAACGTAAGTAATAAAGAGTCACCTTGTACAATTTGACATGCTGAAGGGATACAATGGAGGACAAAACGGCGTTGGTACATATTTATAACGAGAGAGAGTGGGAGGGGTGTTAACGTCCACTCGACAAACACTAGGTTATTTCGAGACTAACATATGGTTCAATTCCATTTCAATTATTCACTTGCCCTGTTAAACCCCCATCGACTGTATTTCTATGGTAAGGGAGTTAAAAAAGAAATGAAATTTCACTTCATTGCCGATTAATTTTATAAGTCAGAAAGAAATCGCTTAGAAACCATATCCGACTATCTAGACCTCCAAGAGCTTCTGGGGTTTATAGATCTAGGATGGTACCACCCCCCCCCCCCATCACCGTACTTCCAACTTTAAATTTACATATTTTATCCACACTTTAGGTTTAAATCACACAACATCTTACAGAAATATATTTTATAGTCGTCATAAAGTAATGATCGTTATTATGGAAACAGTTTTATATAAACAGTTTTACTTGCTACTGGGTCCTATTCACTTATATTCTCTTAAATGATAGTTTCTTTAAAGGACAATGTCTTGCCTATTGCGTATTCGGTAAAATTTATTCGGGTAGAAATACAGGCAATGTACCGCCAACGACAGACCTTTTGCTGTGACTCTATTTCTATGAATTTCTCAAATGATAGATTGATAAATAACAATGAATGATTTGTACATTCTAACTTAAAAGTCAAGACCTTGCTTATTGCTTATATGTTATATATCGTTATACATTGTTAAAATATTAAAGTTTACAATATTCATCTTTATACCACCACTTAAATAACTGCAATTGTTATCGATTGAAGTTGATTTTTTTAAAAAAGCATCTAGCAAAGGGCAACAGATACACAGGCGAATTTCTGGTCACTAATAATTCCTTCAAAGTCCATGAGTTGGTATGTGAGACTGTGAGAGGATATCTGACAATATTGAATGTCACTAGATATAAAAGCACGAGATAAATAGAAATAGTTCGTATATTCGCTTTATTTTTATTCATTCTATACGGACTAAGACTGGTAATTATTTCCCCTTATTTCATGAATGTAGTGCGATTAATAGACAATTTTTTCCTTATTGTTTTTCTCCCCTCTTCCTGCATTTGTGGGTTGACTTTGTAGTCTAGAATTGGAGAAAACGGATCACATTTGCAATTTCATAGCAGTTTTGGGTAATACTGATATAACAACGTAGGGGTAAGGGGTGTAAAGTGTCTTTCTGCAGAGCAATCATTGTGTTGGAAGTGAGATTTTCACCCCAGTCAACTTCAAATCTCCGTAGCAACAAAATCTAAACGGTCAACCCCCTACAAAATTATGATAAGGAGATTGCCAAATGTGGTCCCCAATAAAATTGTGCCTTTAAAGATTGGAACCAACGGAATGTTGAGCAAAAAGCTACAACCTGTGATGTTACAGCCATTTAACATTGAAGTCAATGGCTAAATAATTACTAGCCTGAGTTCATACTTAATAATAAATGTATGAAGAAAATTTAATCGTACTCTTTAATTTATATTATACGTTTAGATACGTCAGCTATCTTTGGGCAAATGTTTCATTGTAATACTATAGGGATTATTTTAGTTCTACGAAGGATGTTCTGTTTAATGCAAACTTTCGTTACCTACACACCTACCGTCACCCATTTTATAAAGATTCCAATATATTAACCAGAGCACCTTTCATACACCGAAAATAATCCCGATAGATATATAGTATCACATTAGACACCTTTTCCAGAGGATGTTCACAATCATAGACCCGGAGCAAGAGCCAATTGATACTGTCAAGTAAAAATATAACGCGTTTTCTACATAACACACGGACTGTGCATTTCGAGATTCGAGCATGTGATCAGGAACTCCGTAACTCAACCAGAAACCTACAAAAAACAAATAAATATTTCTGATTAATGAAATAAATATTTCTGATCGATGAAATAAATACTGCTGATAAATCAAATGATACCATGTAATAAAATGGATTACCATAATCAAGGCAGTTAACTCTAAAATAAGTTATCCGAAATTAATATAAAATGACTATCAGATGTGACGAGAAATGATTCCCGTTGGAGAAAGCAGGAATCATGGTGAAAAATAGCCTTAGAATTTAGGTCGTGAAGGTGGTATTTCCATATTGCTGCTTGAGTTTATCAAAATGGCGATATTCTTTATTGTAGACTATCGTATATTTTAAGGCAGGGTTATTCAAAGATGGGACCTGTATCAGGATCATGGTGGATCACAATCCAATTAAAACACAGATCCTATTTCGTTTCGTTTTTATAGTTTAAAATTATTTTGTTTTACTTGTCTTTACTACATTAGGATCTGGAAGAGTTGTTATATTACCCGCGTTCTGCTTGATGTGAGTGATTAGCCAATGAACCCTCAATGGCTAATCAAATGTCTAACGTCATAGCGTCAAAAGCCACACGTATTACCCGTGACCCAACCCCTGACCCAACCTTCCACTACACCTGATCTGGTCTCCATGTAGTTCAAACCATCGAAATTATGAAAATCGAAATATCGATCTGTATTGGAATCAGATGGAGTGGATCATGTACAAAATTGTCAAGTTTGAATTTAAAGACTCACCAACTATCATCGGTCCAACCTGGATAATAATTAAAGACTCACCATATATTATTAGGCCAACAATACTAATTATCAGGCCAACAATACCAATTATCAGCTGAAAAGTTACCATGTACTCTGGATATTTTCTATGCCTAACTCGATACCTTGCAAGAATACACATCAGACACATAACGACAATTACGATCGGAACAAAAGGGCCGAAACTCCCTGCCGGACAAACTGAAACCCCGTAGAAACCTAGAAGAAGTAACAAAAATACGCAAATAAGTGATCTTCAATTGCATTGCAGAGTTGAGTTTTCCGGAGAATTTCGTGAATCCTTTTTCTACGAAAATACAACATAACCCTTCCTGGATTGACTCACATATATCTAGTGCTAAAGTACGATTCATTTTGGCTTTTAAAAATGCCGCTGTATTAACCCAAAAGAAAACAAAAGGACTGCGTTTATATTGCAAAAACCATGTAACAATGCATTTATCTGGAATAAACCAGAGAACTACAAAAGCTAGCATATTTAAATGATAGGCTAGCATACGTCAGATAATTTCAGAGGCACCCCTGAATCCGGGAAATAATGCGACAGTGGCGACAAATCTTGAAAGTGGCCGTTTCTTCAATGGCCAGTTGACGTCCGGTGTTAGAACGTCAAACAATTTCAACAAGAAGGGCGATAATCCGGACATAATCTCGGAAAACGCTAAAACAATAAGTGTAGTGAGCAAACAGGAGCAACGCCCGGCAACGACAACATTCTGCAGTACGAAGGGCTAAAGAGGTTCTCGCTGAAAGAAATGATATGCAATGAAATGGGGTTTAACATCCTACTGTTCTGCACCGAACTGGGCGAATGAAGACGGGTATACGCCCGGACAGTGGCACTACGGCCTACTCTTATATCGAATTTCAAATGTCAAGGGATCTTTTACATGCATGCCAATGTGTACACGGTACCTGCATCACTGACAACGGGAAAATCTGAATGAACTTTCTCCGCCAATGCATGGATCGAACACCGGACCTCCTGGCTAGCGACCCAGCGTCTTACCCACTTAGCCACCGCGACCCCTTCGCTGAAAGAACAAGTAAATTCGTTTTGATACAGGTATAAAGAATCTACTCCCGCCCCTCCCTCTAGGCAGAAATCATGTATCCTCCCTGAAGAAACTTACCGATGGCAAACAGGCTGAGATAACATATCGGTAGAAATATATATACGGTGCAACCTGAAAGGAATCAGGAATCCTAGTACCAAATCAATAATTCATACAACGTTCTTTTAATTTGCGAAAATAGAAATGATATTGGGTTCTGCACCGACTAAGCTAATGAATAGGGTCATAAACCTATTCTTACTGGGTTCTATGATGGAGTGAAGGGGGGGGTGAGGCAAGAGAAAATATATGAGGTTGGGCAGGCGACCCAACGCCTTGTCACGTACAAGCGTGTATCGGGACCACGAAACTTGACTCAGTTACATAACCTACTGCAAACTGATCCCGCAGTGAATATTCGCTTGGCCGCTACAATCACTGATAAGCATGACATCGACGAGGCTTAATGAGTACGGCATATTAACTTTTTTACTCCGACAAATTAAATTCTCAAACATTTTTTGAAGTAAAAGAAAAATAAATAAAGACGTTTGAAGTATTTGTAGTTAAAAATATTTCCTATTTAGTGTAAATGGGTAGTAAAATGAGTAAAATGCATCAATGAGCCAATGACTACCGCCGCGTGCAGTCAACGCACGTGTTGTGGATAGTCATCTGTTACAGAGATAATTCGTAAGTAATTCTCTGTGAAACAGATTGGACCTACTGATGAAAAACATAAGAAAATGTATAGCCTCTATTACGTCACTTGTTGTCAGACTGACGGATCCATGGACGACATAATAGAGACTTTTGGCAAGCGTAAATTCCTAGTACGTATCGCGTATCCGTATGGATTTTGTGTGTGACGTCATCAATATGTGTGTACTTCTCATACGTGATTCGGCACACGGATACGACAGCCCGTGTCGGACAGCTTTCATACGAAGACGGTCCGTATATCATTGTCGTCTTTTTAGACGCTGAAATGTTATATCATACCGTTTTTATGAATCTATGTGTATCTTAGAACACGGAGGTGTATATTTGATGGGAATTTAACCATAATAAAGACTATAATTATAAATGATAAATTAATGAAACCGAAAATTGCTGTCGAGTCGAAGTCAAAAGATTTTTTTTTTTTTAATAAGATGCGACATTAATTTTTTATAATTGCTCATGGTTATGGTGATCTTGGTAGATAACTGCCATCATGCTGTACAGAACTAAGCTCAGCTCAGTGACTCATACGTACGCGACGCAAGAATCTGCCAAAACTCTAAAACTACTCTGACGAAACGTGTCATGAATACGATACGGATACGTGATACGGATAGGGAAATGCCACTTGCAAAAAGTCACTAATTTGAAATGTGGGCGTATGAATGACAATTGGTATTTTAATATCAGAAATGGAAGGAAGTGTACACAAGACATTGTTTTTAAATGGTACTGTAAATAGACTTCCGGTAGTGGCAATAATTGATAGTGGGTGATTCCCGATTATCAAGTCGGAGTCTCTATACTTTTCGGCCCACAGGCTTTTCGGTCGATTACAATATAGTGGAAGAAAACGTAATACAGAATAACAAATTTGTGAATTAAAACTGTTTATCTCTACAGTTTATATCTGTTAAATAAATCTGTGAGTTGTTGGTTATCTCTACAGATCGCAAGAGGCGCCCCCACCCTCCTAATTTTCGACAGTGCCCTTTTTTACTACTGAAAGTGCCTTTCAACTAGCTTTTTTGCTCGATTTTGAGGCTCTTTTTCTACGATTTCCGAACGTTTAGACGAAAATATCAGCCAAATAGCTCTTGAATTGGCTACAGATGCAAGGAAATGACGGATAATTTTCTTGGGGACCCCACCCCCTCTCCGCCTCCGTGGTCAGTGCCCTTATTTTGCGGCGCCCCCCCCCTTCCAAAATTCCTAGATCCGCCCCTCTCTCAATGATAACTGTGGTAGCTTTCAAGCCACTCGGACACTATGTCGATCCTAAGACACGTAATCCTAGCTTTTAGACCACTTGGATACCTAACCTACCACACTGAAAAAAAACTTGTGTTGAAACAACATAAACTTGTGTTGTTTTCAACACAAGGTGTTACTATTTAACAACACAAACTTGTGTTGAAACAACACAAACTTGTGTTAAATGTTGAAACAACACAAGACTTCTTTTAAAATTTAGCAAACAACACAAACTTGTGTTGAAACTTGTGTGAAAAGCTACACAATACTTGTGTTGAAATTTCTGAAACTTGTGTTGAAATTTTTGAAACTTGTGTGGTTCAATACAAACTTGTGTATAACCACCAACCAAAAACTTGTGTTGTATTTTCACCCAATTTGTATCCATTATAGCAAGCTGTCCCTTGCAGTACCCCCACCCCCTTTACTCTGTTTAACCTGTAATGTTTGAATAATGAGGTAACAATAATATTTTTTTTGTTAAATTATTATTTATTCAAACATGATGAGAAAAAAGTTAATATACATTTGAATGTTAACAGAAAAATAACTATTATACTAACAAAATTGTGTTATATAATGCCCCCCCCCTTCCCCATTCCAAAATATAAATAAGTTATTTTTTTTTACACTAAAACAAGAACTGAGAAAATAAAAAGATATATACACAGCATTTCTACCCCATACCCCCAAAATATATAATTCAAAAATGTCTAAATTTAATAACATTCAAACCAAGCACTAATAAGATTAATTATGCACTAATATTTTATGACATTTTTACATAAATGGAGCAAAGCATCAAGATTACATAATTTAAAAGAAAGTTGCAAATACATGTATTAAATAATATGTACATAAGCAAGGGGGGGGGGGAGGCATAATGGTTCAATGAGTATAAGACGTTGACCGAGAATTTTCAGCTAGATTTTAGGTCATAAGTCCATCATGTCAGTAGTGTAGGACATGGCAAGGTATAATTGGACACAAGCTCGGAATCGACCCCCCCCCCCCCCTCCCCATGGGTGCAGGCTGTTTCGTAACCTGGCTGTTTCGTACTTAGTGAGGAAGCTTAAGTTTAAGTACGTGTAAAACTTGAAATTTCCGAAGGTACGAAACAGCTCGCGTGAGGTACGAATGAACTAAGTACGAAACAGCCAGGTTACGAAACAGCTGACATCCCTCCCCATTGTGTTCACTTTAAGGGCCCTAGACAACTGAATTATTTGACTCAATGACAAGATCTTCTGATCCAATGTGGGTGTGTTTACCATTTGCGCCCCCTCTCGGGTTCCCTTGACAGTTGAAATATTTGATATAAGAGTAGGTTAGTTGTAGGACAGGGTCACCCTAATAACACAGAAAAGTAGAACCGGAAAGTCACCTTAATGCAATTCAAGGCTGGGTATATTTGATCTACATTTGGTTTCTAAATATTGCCTATTAAATACTTTATGATTTCCGACCAAGTGAGTTATAATGTCACTTTACTGTCTATATGATACATAAATTTGTAAAGAGAATTAAAATCTGATTGTGTTTGGGAGAATATTTAACATTAAAAACAAAAATAAATATTTAAAAATTGGGTCAAATGCATTCTTTTCCAGAATTATAAAATAAATTATAGAAGAAATAGCTAGTACTTGTTGACTATTTATTTTGTTATTTGATTTCAGATCGAATCACCGATGACTTGTAATAAAGTTAATCGTATTGTTTGTATAATCGTACTTGGAAAGCGGTTGAAAGTTTCAACCACTCTAAAAAAACTGGTACGATAGTTTACGGGTAGCCACAGCGTGTACCTACTCTATATACTTTCGGAAGTTTCCCCAATCCCTTTACTAATTGATTAGTACGTCGTGGCCGACGGAAGTACAATTCGTAATTACATTCAACACCTATTGCAGATCTATTTTACACCTTATAACTGTTTTGTTTCTCTTCACATTTTATGTTGACTTGATTTATATTAAAGTGTCTAGACCAAATATCTGTGTTATTTTGTTCAGGGAAGTGTTACCTTTTGACTGACACCTTGCCCTCGTCTACCGATCAGGATTTTATGTTAGCGGAAAGGGGTTGCGTATTGCGTTAATATAAGCCCTTGGGTACGCTACACAAGCTTGTGTTCTTTACCTATTCATAGGCTACATTTGAAACATGGGCTGCAATAGCAGGAAAGCGCGTTGCCATGATGCGGCCGTAATTTTTTCTAATTTTTTCTTCTTTGTAAACGGGGATTTGTCTGGCCTTCCAGCCCCCCCCCCCCCCCTCCGACATTCATCTGACCCGTATGTCTATGGGAAAAAACAAAAAGTAGATTGCTAATTCTGGATAGTAAAATACAATAAATTACCCTAAACACCATTGACAGGTAGCTCAATGAGTAAGTCGCTGACGCTTACCATAAGGTTACGGGTTTTTTCCTGGTGTTGACCGAAAAAGCTCCTCCAGATTTTGCGACGGTTTCCCCATGTCGGCCGTGTAAGGTGGGGGGCCTGACAAGGAAAGTGTCTATTCGTTCGTGTGGGCGAAAAATCGAGGTCCCGTGTACACGTAGAAGCTCGCTTGGAATTTGGTACAAGAGTAGACCGTAGTATCATTAGCTAGTCGGAGATAAACCTCAATGCGTTTCATTTAGCATGTAGGTATATTCTTTATTTCGAGTGTATATTATAGATTGTAGTGTTTCATATACCATGTAGGTATATTCTTTATTTGGATTGTATGCTACAGATTGTAGTATTTTCAGATAACGAAAATATCAGACATTTTGTCATATCTTTAAGCATGTTTACCTGATTAAATATTCATGGACCTAACCGAAACAACCAATCAGGATGTAATTTAATCTCTTGTACATAATATACCATCTCAGCTTGTAATTTAATCAACCATAACGATCAGCGCAACCCTAACACGACATTCGTTAGAAAACATGGGCGGGCCCCTAGAGGGGTGTGTGCAGTCGATACATCGCCCCTGGCCCATGAAGCCCCCGGAGGCCCATAAAGATCTATTAAATTTCATTTACGTCGACATGGCCAGTATTTGTGCAGCAGAGCCCGCGGTCCGATACCTGATGTCGTACTCTGAGAGGTGGTGGTAAAATTGGTCCTGCATCCGCACATGAAAATTGTTTCGGCGCCCCTGAGCATGAGTGTAGGACGTGAAACAAGACAAAGACAGCTATTATATAGATAGTATATCATATGATATTCGAACTTTTAATAATATAAAAAAAAATTTTTTTTAGGGATATTAAAATCTGAAGCAAGTGTGTTATACCGACACGTACATTTATAGTTCAAGGGTAAGCACGATAATATGTAAAGACATTAAACCGACAAAAAAGACAAATATGTATAAATAACCTCAGCCCGCCTACGGTACGAAGTATAAAAAACGCGGGTTCCAGAAAACAAATTTAAAACGTGGGTCGTTTGGTAGCGGTGTAGGAATATATTTCTGCATGGGGTTTATTTTGATGAAATTAGATTTGTTTCAATGAATAAAATGATTTACTTTGTTTTTTATTCATGAACGGGGCCGCTCAAGCTTGTGGACGACTGTATCATCGTACTATTATATCCGGAAATTAAACTAAGTTGTGTGGACGACTCTACCAACGAGTGAGGATGATCACGTAGAACTCGGCACAAAAAACGTATACTATTACTAATAAGAAAGGAATACCCATGTCGCGAAAGTAAACTATGTCGTGTGAACGACTTTATCAACGTATTATTATATCCCAAAATTAAACTAAGTCTTGGCACCACAAATGTCTTTTGAAATTTCTTTCTGTACAAGCTAGATGGCTTGCTTTCACTTTTAACTGTAGTTCTTTGTTGTCAATAATGTCATATTATTCTTTATCATCTGAAATAAGCAGAAGAGAACTTTTCTACAACACTTGTTCTCGGTGCATCAAAGTGACCAAATGTGATTATTTATTTTAGGCTTTTTGCTTCAAGCACTGCTAATTTATGTAAACTACAATTATAGTAGACACATCAACCAACTGTAGAATAAAGTTGTTGTGGTCATTACTTAATAAAGCAAGTAGTGATATTTTAGTTATTATGCATTTAGGTAAAATCAACATACCAAGCATTATTTCTTGACTTTTGTCATATCTTCTGTATAGTTCCCTTGTTTGGTGTGTAATGAAACTGTTTTCGGCTCCTGGATAAAAATATATAATTGCTCAAAAATGGATAATAACAACTGAAGATGAAGTCACAAGCCCCTTGACAAATTGACATGTTTCATCAATTAGTTCCACCATGGCAGTTGGGAATACAATATTTGCAAACAGTATTTTTAACGCTTTTAGGGACTATTGTGTTTTTATGAAAGGGTGTAACATATGAACAAGTAAAAGCTTAATACGTGTATATGAACAAGTAATAGCGTACTACATGAGCCAGGAAATTTCATTAAATTCAATTAACAAAAGTCAAAGAAATTCAATTGTCAAAAGTTTCTTGGTGTTCGTACTTGAAATGACAAAGCCCAAGACATTGCATGCCGAAGAACAACTAGATTGTGGAGAGTATGGACCCGGTTCCTCATTCAAAAACAAATATGTATGGTACTTACATAGCCTTTAACTGATTGGCAATCTCTGAGAACAAAAATTCCACAGCCATTTTCAACTGTTCCTTTGGCGGTTAGTCACTGCAATAAATATGCGGGTGCAGGCTGTTTCGTAACCTGGCTGTTTCGTACTTAGTTCTTTCGTACCTAGTCACTGCAATAAATATGCCAGATAGTAGTTGACTGGAATTAAGTTGACTTTTTTGATTTGATCATATTCACAATAATCACAATTACCCATGATCAGTTAAAACGTGTAAAATATAAGTCCAAAACCATAATCATATGCTGATACCCTTACATTTTTGTTCTGTACATGAATGTTGTTTTCGAGAATCCGATATTTTGTAGTAAGATTTTTAAGTATGTACTTCCTTTATTATAATATGCAGAAAATCATATTTGTAATATGTCATACTTTTATTATCTTTTTTCTAACTTTTATTCAGTCAATAACCATGCCCGTATCCAGGATTTTGTCGAGGGAGGGGCCATACATTGGAGCAAATGGTAATAATCAGGTTTGGTGTAGTCCCTAGCGGAGATTATGCGACAATCATGTTTATATCATCTATTAAAGAGCAGATATGTGAACTACAACAGTAACAAAGCAAACGAAAACGAAAATCAACTATGTCACACTGGGCCACACTGGGCCTGACTGGGGGGGGGGGGGGCACGGCCCCCTGGACCTCCCCCCTGGCTCCGCGCCTGGTTAGAAGATACAGTATTTAGTTGTGGGATCGGAAACAAGCATGGGCTTACATAAATTCATTTTCCTGTATCTTTATATAAAATGATAATTATAGGCAAAGGGCATTATTGTTAAAAAAAACTAATAATAGAAAAATGTTACCGGCCCTTCTTTGCAAATTCTAAACGATCTGCTTAAAACTGGAGGGCCATATATACATGTACTATATCATTGTCCGAAAAAAAAAATAATCTTATCATATTGACTGTGGCTGAAAGTTTTCACATAATGTAGATTTCATTTCAACCAAAGAACTAACACAAAAGAGCAATAACATATTATTTAGTTTAAGCACGAGTTACTTTCTATTTTGGCCAAATTTTCCAAATCAAAATGATTGGGTAGAAGAAAAATAAATGAATTGACTCTCGTGGAAGGTACAAATTCTTACCTACTAACCCTAGTCGAACGATTTTTTTTTTTTTTTTTTTTGAATATTTGGAATTTTAGTGATAATCGTGTAAAATTTCAGAAAAAGTAGATGATTAAGTACATTATTATGATTACAGAATTAACCTACCTTTTCTTCCCCTTGCTTTGTCCGCCATTTTAGAAATACATGCGTTACTTCCGGTGTCCCATGGCTGTAGAAATCGGCAAACATCGGTAGAAAAAGGCCGATTGGATTCAGTGTAGCTAAACTGATTGTCGGTATTATATTATAATCCAATAGTAGCAGCCGTCGGGCTGTTTAACGTCTGCTTCCACAAAAAGAATTTGCCACTAGAGGTATATTAAACTTAGAGAAGATACATTTGGTAATGAATGTTAATTGACGCATGAAAGAATAAATTTCATTGGTTTTTTTTTAGTGAACCAATAATATTTAATTTCGATTTTAACAACCAATTAAATTAAATGAGACTTCTACTAATTTTTCCGACGCAGGCTGAATCAATTGTAAAAACAACAATGTACTTAAATCACATTTAGATTATATATTCCTTTGATCTACCATTTTATAGGGCCAATAAAAATCCTCAACTTGCAGACATTTTAACTATAACAGACATCTTAACACCAATTAACATCCAATAAATTTCTGTCAAGCCATTGTCTGTGCAACAAATGTCGAACTAAATAGTGGATATTGTCTTAATAATCTTTTGTTAAGTAACTAAAACATTTAAAAAAACAGAAACAAAGAAATAATATAAGTTGACATAATTTGACCTCTTATTTTAGTTTTCGTTTAAAAAACAGTACCTTTTCAGTCGAAAATATAATGATACGTTAGAATTTTCTTCACAAAACTTCACAAAAGTTTGCTCTGAATATAAACAATACCTAGGGGTTATTATGCAATTTTATATTTCACGACATACCTGTAATTAATAATAGATTAAAACAACACATTACTTGTGTTAATTATATGAAAACACACAAGATTGTATAAATCTACACAAGTTTGTGTTAATGCAATGCAAAACAACACAAACTTGTGTAGGTTAGTTTTAACACAAGTACTTGTGTTGAGATCCAACACAAGTTTTTTTTTCAGTGCATGTAGACTCTAAAACGTAATTGCAAACACGGAATCCCAGCTTTCAGGCCACAAGGCAGCCTAATCCAACACATGGACGAACAGGGCCCTCACAAACTCAGGGCAAAAACTTCAGTGATGCACTCCACCCACCCCACCCCACACGCATACTGTAACTGTTTTGTCCAGTGCCTGGGCTCAGTTGATTTTTGTATTTTAAAGAAGTTTCAAAATACATTCTTTTATACTTTATAATTCTACCCTCTCTATTTGCTGAAATATGAACTGGTTGACTCCAGTTTTTCCATTTACCACCTCAGGGTCCATTGAATATTTCTGGCATGCACTTACATAAGTTGTCCCCCTCCCCCTAGAAGCGCCCCCTATACGAGGGCCATGTGATCGAACTCACTAAAACATATAATCACGGCTTTTTAACCACTCGACAACCGAACCGACTAAAACATAACTTATACTTACAAATACACATGTACATACACCTGGACCTGTTCTTACACCAATCATCTATATTGTCTTGATTAGAGGTGTCTTTACCATCTTCTGATACAATATACACCGCTACATCTTTTATCAATAACAAAATAAAATATTAAACATTTAATATTCCAAGCACCACAGACAAGTGTCCTCTGTCCTGAACTACAGACTAAGGGGGATAAACGCCGGGAAGATTCCGATGAACTTAATGGCTCGAACACGGGACCTCCGGGTTAGCGAGCAAGCGTCTTACACGCTGAGCCACCGTGGATCCCACTGCATACTTGTCTCTGGGTGTCTCTGGGTTAAAGTTAAAGAATGGCATTGTGTATTAGCTAACTGTCTAACAGCTTCTCGCCACCCCTGCGTTATTTGTGTCCTGAACAGCATCAACATTTTCCTGAATGTTCCTTGCTGATTCTGCTCCCTTGTCAATTCACTGTTTGACCGTACTACACGGTAAAACAAATAGAAGGATCAAACTGTTTGACGGTTATATATACAGGAACTTACTTATAATAGCACGTGAAATTCTTATTTCGCACGTCATGCACATGCTGAGATCCTTAACATGCTGAAATTCTTATCTAGCATTATGAGCAGGTCGGTTGTAGTTGGGTGATCCGTTCATTGTGAGGACACGCCTTGAGGACCCTAATTAAACCGCTTCGAACCCACTCCACTTAAATGGTGTACGACATGAGGTACCCTTACCTGTGGAAGCCATGCCTGTGGTGTCAACTTCTTCACCAGCAGCTGGTCAGGTCTTTGGTAAAACGAATTACAACGTATATAGGTTCGGCATGTTGTTTACTAGTTATTATAATAACGGATTTGTCAGAGATAGATATCTCTGTCCGTTATTGGTCTTCTCTATACGCAAGTAGTATGAAAATAAGGCTTTTCTCCATCTCTGTTCTAAGGCTATTTTAGAATCCTTACCGTCTATTTTTCACCGTGATTCTGCTTTGGTCGTCAAAAGGAATCATTTCTTGCCATATCCATCACAAATTTATATAAATCCAACTCCATTTTCATGTCGAATCGTGCGATACAAATACAAAAACAACATTCATTGGAATAGAGCCGCCATTTTCAAACTAACGCTCAGCCACTCTTGCAAATTTGGGACTGGAATTTTACTGTAAACGAAAATTCGTGCTTTACACGGTCAACATACATGAGTAATTATTAAATAAAATCTATAAAATAGAACCACAAATTATATTGACGTTCATAAATATTTTAAATAGTCTATATATTATTCTCGTGTACAGTGGGGCGCAGAGGTTCATAATTAGATATGCAAGGGCCAAACTGACTTTCAACTTTATCCGCCAAAATGGATGATAATTTTTATATAAAAGTGTTTTGTTTTTATCCAAATAGGCAACAATCCCAGAACCATAAAATGATACGAGTTTTAACATGTAGAACTTTGTATGTATAATTGCTAATATCTTGACTCAGGGTGAAGTGATTTGAGCAAAATTTTCAACATATTCTGTTTTTATTATCTATATTGTAAACTATTATAGCTAGAACTGCCAGCTCTTGTTATTATCTATATTGTAAACTATTATAGCTAGAACTGTCAGCTCTTGTTATTATCTATATTGTAAACTATTATAGCTAGAGGTGTCAGCTCTTGTTATTATCTTTATTGTAAACTATTACAGCTAGAACTGTCAGCTCTTGTTATTATCTATATTGTAAACTACTACAGCTAGAACTGCCAGCTCTTGTTGTTATCTATATTGTAAACTATTACAGCTAGAACTGTCAGCTCTTTATCTAATCATATCTAATGTCGCTTTACTATAGAGGACCAGATCATCACTAGCGACAGTTTATTCAAATAAGATTATTCATGTCCCTTACCCAGCTCCGTACATTTAAACCCGGACACGACATGAATCTTTGTAAGTAATAAAAAAAAAAATACCTTTTATAATTTGACATGTATAAAGAATACAGTAGAGGACACGGGTGGTGATATTTATAACGAGAGATATATGAAAATACGTAAATGGTAAAAATTCACCTTTTACATGTTAACATATGAATAAAGAATATAATAGACGAAAGGGGCGGTGTTGGTGGCTATTTATATCGAGAGATCGTAATAAAAGGAAATCTATTCATTGAACTTACATATATTTAGTCGCTTCTATAAGATAGCTTGTTTCATATATACAACTTTTAGATATGTGAGCTTTAGGAGGGAGAGAGAGGGAAAGTGAGAGTGAGAGAAACATAGAGACAGACAGAGCTCTGGCTAGTAAATAGGAAGGGGGGGGTACATCCACTCGACAAAAACTAGGTCATTTTGGGACTAACATATGGTTCAATTTCATTTCAATTATTCGCTAGTGCGTTGGTGTCTTTAACAGGGGGGGGGGGGACGAGAGAAACCCCACGAGGTTGGGCAGACGACCGTACTCCTTTGTACTTGAATCACCACACCCTACACCCTACACCCCACCCTAAGAAATTTAAACAGGATTATTTCAACTAATTGACAGTTGATGTTTCACGACAAGGATTGGTCGTGTAAACAGATTAATACTGTAGTCTGTATATTACAATAAACAGGATAATAGTCTGTATATTACAGTAAACAGGTGGATACTGTAGTCTGTATATTTCACAATAACAAACATGGCGGCGTGGGAAACACGTTTATTTATCTTCAAACAAGATGATATCCTAGACAATGAATATAATGATTAAAATATTTACAATATATTAGCAATTATCATAGTAAGAATATATCAATATATAAAAATAAAAAAAAATCACCTTCCAACCCCACACACAGTAAAAAACCCAAAAGGCAAGAGGCGATGAAAACACACCAGGTCATCAGTGGAAGTGCTGAGAAGACTGCAACATGTTCTAGTCATCGTTCGTGTATAAATTTACAAATATATGATGATGACTGGTGACCGACGCGTGCCAATGACTTGCAATTAATTTCCTGTCTTGCCTATTGCGTTTTAATCGGTAAAATTTATTCGGGTAGAAATACAGGAAATGTGCCGTCAAAATCAGGCCTTTTGCAGTGACACTATTTCTATGAATTTCTCAAATGATAGATTGATAAACAACACCGAGTGATTTGTACATTCTAACTTAAAAGTCAAAAAGACCTTGCGTATTGCTTATATGTTGTATATCGTTATAAATTTTTAAAATAATAAAGTTTACAATATTCATCATTATATCACCACTTCAAAAACTGCAATTCGATTGAAGTTGATTTTTTTTTTAAACATCTAGCGAAGGCCAACAGATACACAGGCGAATTTCTGCTCACTAATAATTTCTTCAGAGTTGGTATGTGAGACTGTGAGAGGATATCTGACAATATTGAATGTCACTAGATATAAATGCACGAGATAAATAGAAATAGTTCGTATATTCGCTTTATTTTTATTCATTCTATACGGACTAAGACTAGTAATTATTTCCCCTTATTTCATGAATGTAGTGCGAGTTATAAATAGACAATTTTTCCCTTATTGTTTTTCTCCCCTCTTCCTGCATTTGTGGGTTGACTTTGAAGTCTAGAAATGGAGAAAACGGATCACATTTGCAATTTCATAGCAGTTTTGGGTAATACTGATATTACAACGTAGGGATAAGGGGTGTAAAGTGTCTTTCTGCAGAGCAATCATTGTGTCGGAAGTGAGATTTTCACCCCAGTCAACTTCAAATCTCCGTAGCAACAAAATCTAAACGGTCAACCCCCTACAAAATTATGATAAGGAGATTGCCAAATGTGGTCCCCAATTGTGCCTTTAAAGATTGGAACCAACGGAATGTTGAGCAAAAAGCTACAACCTGTGATGTTACAGCCATTTAACATTGAAGTCAATGGCTAAATAATTACTAGCCTGAGTTCATACTTAATAATAAATGTATGAAGAAAATTTAATCGTACTCTTTAATTTATATTATACGTTTAGATACGTCAGCTATCTTTGGGCAAGTGTTTCATTGTAATACTAAACGGGTTATTTTAGTTCTACGAAGGATGTTCTGTTTAATATAGACTTTCGTTACCTACACACCTACCGTCACCCATTTTATAAAGATTCCAATATATTAACCAGAGCACCTTTCATACACCGAAAATAATCCCGATAGATATATAGTATCACATTAGACACCTTTTCCAGAGGATGTTCACAATCATAGACCCGGAGCAAGAGCCAATTGATACTGTCAAGTAAAAATATAACGCGTTTTCTACATCACACATGAACTGTGCCTTTCGAGATTCGAGCATGTGATCAGGAACTCCGTAACTCAACCAGAAACCTACAAAAAACAAATAAATATTTCTGATTAATGAAATAAATATTTCTGATCGATGAAATAAATACTGCTGATTAATCAAATGATACCATGTAATAAAATGGATTACCATAATCAAGGCAGTTAACTCTAAAATAAGTTATCCGAAATTAATATAAAATGACTATCAGATGTGACGAGAAATGATTTCCGTTGGAGAAAGCAGGAATCATGGTGAAAAATAGCCTTAGAATTTAGGTCGTGAAGGTGGTATTTCCATATTGCTGCTTGAGTTTATCAAAATGGCGATATTCTTTATTGTAGACTATCGTATATTTTAAGGCAGGGTTATTCAAAGCTGGTGATAAAAAGATGGGACCTGTATCAGGATCATGGTGGATCACAATCCAATTAAAACACAGATCCTATTTCGTTTCGTTTTTATAGTTTA
Organism: Patella ulyssiponensis; assembly: GCA_963678685.1. Taxonomy (NCBI): domain Eukaryota; kingdom Metazoa; phylum Mollusca; class Gastropoda; family Patellidae; genus Patella; species Patella ulyssiponensis. The sequence continues at coordinate 79,075,303 of OY783230.1, forward strand.
AAATTATTTTGTTTTACTTGTCTTTACTACATTAGGATCTGGAAGAGTTGTTATATTACCCGCGTTCTGCTTGATGTGAGTGATTAGCCAATGAACCCTCAATGGCTAATCAAATGTCTAACGTCATAGCGTCAAAAGCCACACGTATTACCCGTGACCCAACCCCTGACCCAACCTTCCACTACACCTGATCTGGTCTTCATGTAGTTCAAACCATCGAAATTATGAAAATCGAAATATCGATCTGTATTGGAATCAGATGGAGTGGATCAAGTACAAAATTGTCAAGTTTGAATTTCAAGACTCACCAACTATCATCGGTCCAACCTGGATAATAATTAAAGACTCACCATATATTATTAGGTAAACAATACTAACTATCAGGTTAAGAATACCAATTATCAGCTGAAAAGTTACCATGTACTCTGGATATTTTCTATGCCTAACTCGATACCTTGCAAGAATACCGATCAGACACATAACGACAATTACGATCGGAACAAAAGGGCCGAAACTCCCTGCCGGACAAACTGAAAACCCGTAGAAACCTAGAAGAAGTAACAAAAATACGCAAATAAGTGATCTTCAATTGCATTGCAGAGTTGAGTTTTCCGGAGAATTTCGTGAATCCTTTTTCTACGAAAATACAACATAACCCTTCCTGGATTGACTCACATATATCTAGTGCTAAAGTACGATTCATTTTGGCTTTTAAAAATGCCGCTGTATTAACCCAAAAGAAAACAAAAGGACTGAGTTTATATTGCAAAAACCATGTAACAATGCATTTATCTGGAATAAACCAGAGAACTACAAAAGCTAGCATATTTAAATGATAGGCTAGCATACGTCAGATAATTTCAGAGGCACCCCTGAATCCGGGAAATAATGCGACAGTGGCGACAAATCTTGAAAGTGGCCGTTTCTTCAATGGCCAGTTGACGTCCGGTGTTAGAACGTCAAACAATTTCAACAAGAAGGGCGATAATCCGGACATAATCTCGGAAAACGCTAAAACAATAAGTGTAGTGAGCAAACAGGAGCAACGCCCGGCAACGACAACATTCTGCAGTACGAAGGGCTAAAGAGGTTCTCGCTGAAAGAAATGATATGCAATGAAATGGGGTTTAACATCCTACTGTTCTGCACCGAACTGGGCGAATGAAGACGGGTATACGCCCGGACAGTGGCACTACGGCCTACTCTTATATCGAATTTCAAATGTCAAGGGATCTTTTACATGCATGCCAATGTGTACACGGTACCTGCATCACTGACAACGGGAAAATCTGAATGAACTTTCTCCGCCAATGCATGGATCGAACACCGGACCTCCTGGCTAGCGACCCAGCGTCTTACCCACTTAGCCACCGCGACCCCCTCGCTGAAAGAACAAGTAAATTCGTTTTGATACAGGTATAAAGAATCTACTCCCGCCCCCTCCCTCTAGGCAGAAATCATGTATCCTCCCTGAAGAAACTTACCGATGGCAAACAGGCTGAGATAACATATCAGTAGAAATATATATACGGTGCAACCTGAAAGGAATCAGGAATCCTAGTACCAAATCAATAATTCATACAACGTTCTTTTAATTTGCGAAAATAGAAATGATATTGGGTTCTGCACCGACTAAGCTAATGAATAGGGTCATAAACCTATTCTTACTGGGTTCTATGATGGAGTGAGGGGGGGGTGAGGCCAAGAGAAAATATATGAGGTTGGGCAGGCGACCCAACGCCTTGTCACGTACAAGCGTGTATCGGGACCACGAAACTTGACTCAGTTACATAACCTACTGCAAACTGATCCCGCAGTGAATATTCGCTTGGCCGCTACAATCACTGATAAGCATGACATCGACGAGGCTTAATGAGTACGGCATATTAACTTTTTTACTCCGACAAATTAAATTCTCAAACATTTTTTGAAGTAAAAGAAAAATAAATAAAGACGTTTGAAGTATTTGTAGTTAAAAATATTTCCTATTTAGTGTAAATGGGTAGTAAAATGAGTAAAATGCATCAATGAGCCAATGACTACCGCCGCGTGCAGTCAACGCACGTGTTGTGGATAGTCATCTGTTACAGAGATAATTCGTAAGTAATTCTCTGTGAAACAGATTGGACCTACTGATGAAAAACATAAGAAAATGTATAGCCTCTATTACGTCACTTGTTGTCAGACTGACGGATCCATGGACGACATAATAGAGACTTTTGGCAAGCGTAAATTCCTAGTACGTATCGCGTATCCGTATGGATTTTGTGTGTGACGTCATCAATATGTGTGTACTTCTCATACGTGATTCGGCACACGGATACGACAGCCCGTGTCGGACAGCTTTCATACGAAGACGGTCCGTATATCATTGTCGTCTTTTTAGACGCTGAAATGTTATATCATACCGTTTTTATGAATCTATGTGTATCTTAGAACACGGAGGTGTATATTTGATGGGAATTTAACCATAATAAAGACTATAATTTAATCATTATTTTTGATGGGTTTTTCTCGGAATTTCCATACCTTTCCGGTCTGTCTGTCTGCACGCTGGTTGATCTACGTGCTAGATTTTGGTAGATATGGTAACTTGCAAATCTAAAAATGATGTGATTCTATGGTAAAGGGGTATAAATGATAAATTAATGAAACCGAAAATTGCTGTCGAGTCGAAGTCAAAAGATTTTTTTTTTTTTAATAAGATGCGACATTAATTTTTTATAATTGCTCATGGTTATGGTGATCTTGGTAGATAACTGCCATCATGCTGTACAGAACTAAGCTCAGCTCAGTGACTCATACGTACGCGACGCAAGAATCTGCCAAAACTCTAAAACTACTCTGACGAAACGTGTCATGAATACGATACGGATACGTGATACGGATAGGGAAATGCCACTTGCAAAAAGTCACTAATTTGAAATGTGGGCGTATGAATGACAATTGGTATTTTAATATCAGAAATGGAAGGAAGTGTACACAAGACATTGTTTTAAAATGGTACTGTGAATAGACTTCCGGTAGTGGCAATAATTGATAGTGGGTGATTCCCGATTATCAAGTCGGAGTCTCTATACTTTTCGGCCCACAGGCTTTTCGGTCGATTACAATATAGTGGAAGAAAACGTAATACAGAATAAGAAATTTGTGAATTACTGTTTATCTCTACAGTTTATATCTGTTAAATAAATCTGTGAGTTGTTGGTTATCTCTACAGATCGCAAGAGGCGCCCCCACCCTCCTAATTTTCGACAGTGCCCTTTTTTACTACTGAAAGTGCCTTTCAACTAGCTTTTTTGCTCGATTTTGAGGCTCTTTTTCTACGATTTCCGAACGTTTAGACGAAAATATCAGCCAAATAGCTCTTGAATTGGCTACAGATGCAAGGAAATGACGGATAATTTTCTTGCGGACCCCACCCCCCTCTCCGTCTCCGTGGTCAGTGCCCCTATTTTGTGGCGCCCCCAATCTAATTAAAATATAGATCTATATTTCGTTTCGTTTTTTATACTTTCGATGGCCTACACTCATGTAGATCTAACTAGTTATAGTGGACGCTCACGTTCTATGACGTCAGGTATCAAGCACGGGACATTTGACCCGATAACGTCAGTCATTCGATTAACCAATTAGCGATCGCCATGCTTTTCAAAATCCACTTGTGTTTTGTTATGATTTCTATCCGCTGGTGTTAGTATAGACGTCGTTGGCTGGTAATATCTACCCACAGTTCCACGCATGAAAAGGTCAAACGGTCGATTCGACAGACCATTTGATTGGCTGACCCCTCATTTCAGGCAGAACGCCAGTTAAATAACAAGTCCTCCAGATCCAAGAGTAGTGAAGACAAGTAAAAACGAAATTTTGAACTATAAAAAACGAAACGAAATTGGATCTGTGTTTTAATCAGATTGTGGCGCCCCCCCCCCCTTTCCAAAATTCCTAGATCCGCCACTCTCTCAATGATAACTGTGGTAGCTTTCAAGCCACTTGGACACTATGTGGATCCTAAGTCACGTACTCCTAGCTTTTAGACCACTTGGATACCTAATCTACCATGTAGACCCTAAAACGTAATTGCAAACACGGAATCCCAGCTTTCAGACCACTAGGCAGCCTAATCCAACATATGGACGAACAGGGCCCTCACAAACTCAGGGCAAAAACTTCAGTGATGCACTGCACCCACCCCACCCCACATGCATACTGTAACTGTTTTGTCCAGTGTCTGGGCTCAGTTGATTTTTATATTTTAAAGAAGTTTCAAAATACATTTTTTTATACTTTATAATTCTACCCTCGCTATTTGCTGAAATATGAACAACCGAACCGACTAAAACATAACTTATACTTACAATTACACCAATCATCTTTCTTGTCTTGATTAGAGTTGTCTCTACCATCTTCTTCTGATACAATATACACCGCTACATCTTTTATCAATAACAAAATAAAATATTAAATATTCAATACTCCAAGCACCAGACAAATGCCGTCTGTCCTGAACTACACACTAAGGGGGATAAACGCCGGGAAAATTCCGATGAACTTAATGGCCCGAACACGGGACCTCTTGGTTAGCGAGCAAGCGTCTTACACGCTGAGCCACCGTGGATCCCACTGCATACTTTGGCGTTTTGTCTCTGGGTTAAAGAATGGCCTTGTGTATTAGCTAACTGTCTAACAGCTACTCGCCAACCCTGCGTTATTATGTCGAGAACAGCATCAACATTTTCCTCAGTGGTCCTTGCTGATTCTGCCCCGTTGTCAATTCACTGTTTGGCCGTACAACGCGGCAAACAAGAGAGAGAGAAATGGGGTTTAACGTCCACTCAACACAAACTAGGTCATTTCGGGACTAACATATGGTTCAATTTTATTTCAATAATTCGCTTGCACGTAGGGGGTATTTGGCATTGGGAGGAAACCGGAGTGCCCGGAGGAAACCCACGAGGTTGAGAAGGCGCCTCTATCTCCATGCCACATACGCTCACACCAGGGCTCGAAACCACAGTCGCAAGCCAGAGGTGACCGGCCAGCTAGAGGTCGAAGCGCGGCACTCTAGACCACTAGGCCATCCCACCCCACCCCACCACCCACCCCACCCCCACCCCCCCGGTAAAACAAATAGAAGGATCAAACTGTTTGACGGTTATATATACAGGAACTTATAGCACGAGAAATTCGTATTTCGCACGTCACGCACATGCTGAGGTCCTTAACATGCTGAAATTCTTATGTAGCATTATGAACAGGTCGGTTGTAGTTGGGTGATTCGTCCATTGTGGGGACACGCCTTGAGGACGCTAATTAAACCGCTTCGCACCCACTTCACTTAAATGATGTACGACATGAGGTCAAAAGGTACCCTTACCTGTGGAAGCCATGCCTGTGATGTCAACGAGTTGACCAGCAGCTGGTCAGGTCTTTGGTAAAACGAATTACAGCGTATATAGGTTCGGCATGTTGGTTACCTACTCGTATAAATAGCCATTTTGTTACGGAAGCCGTGAAGGGACATAAAATATAATTATTGATATATCTGGGTCTCTGGTTTCTATCTGAATATTGTAGCACAAATTAGAAATTTCCTCGATTCTGATTGGTCGACATGTGTGGTCGAATGGACAATAAACCCCCTCTGAATTATCAAGGCGAATTACTGCGTATAAATATTCCAGTGTACTTTTTTTCATTTTTATGCTCCATGATCTTCCTCAACTCAAATCTTAATTGGCAAATATCTTCAAGAAATTCTGCACATATGACTATCACACCATTTTCAAACATCATCTTTTCTGAAAACACATTTCTGAAATACATAAAACAGTAGAAAATCAGTCCATATATTAATTAAAACCGTTTTCAGGTATCTAAATATATTCGTAACTAGGCTGTCACAGTATGGACAAATTTATTTTCTTTTTTGGTAGGATATAGCTTCACTCACCAATCAATTTTTACTTAATCAGGTGGATTTTTTTATTAAATCACGTTTTGATCAAAGTCTGGCTAACATGATCTACCTAATAATAAGTCATTAGTCACAAGAAACCGCTTAAAAATACAATGTTGGGGTCGAAAATAGCAGCTGAATATCTAAACATGCCAAAATTGACATTTGATTTGTTGACAACACGTCAGAATAATATACATAGCAACCACTTGAAATCTTAGGCTAGCCACCACTGTCATAGTTTTATACGGTATTTTTGAGGGTGTAAATACGAAATGCAATTGTTTGAACACGAACAAGCTGCTGGGTTGTGATAAAAGTCTGCAAATAAAATAATAAAGACTGAAAACTTACATGTAACCATAGATAATACCGTATGATTGCCGACTTACGAATTCTCGACGTTATGTTGCGAAAAGCGTGAAACGGCGAGAAAGGGGATTGATCACTTCCGGTTATCTGTTCACGTTGTTTGTTTACTATAGGCCCTGTAGCGATATTTTCATTTAGCGCTTTTTTGTAGTTTTAAATATGGCACCATAATATGGTTAAATGGAAACGAGAAATAGAAGCAATTTTCGAGGTAAGAATAGAAATTAATATCTTATAATTTTGTTATCTGATATTGATCTTATATTGTATAGTATTAGTATTACACGTTATGAAAATCTCGACACGTGTGTACTCTGTGAAGTCTAAGTTTGACAGCTCTGACCTACTTTTAAAAATCGACAAAAAAGAGTTTTCAATTCATTAACATTTAAAATAACGTGCAGAATTCTTCATTCTGGAAAGAAGATAATTGTTAAAATAAAATTAATGTCGATATAGTGTATAATTTTTAATTTATCAGGATTGTGTCACAGCCAGTGTATGAATCATAATAATAAGTGTGAACTGAGATCATTAATAATAATAAATCACAAATGTAAAATATAGTTTGGTATGAATAAAAATATTGCTGGGTTGACTTTTACTTACACAATTTTTTGTATTTTCAGCAGTACTATGGTAGACCTGTGTTTTGTTTGCTACCCAGGGCTTGCTCAGCAAATGTATTTCCTTTTGATTTATTGTGATACTTTGTATGTTTTATTTATTTTATTTTCTTCTTTTCATCTTGTGTAGGTGTGTGTGTGTGTGTGGGGGGGGGGGGTATAAATATTGTGACACTACTATATTGATATCTAATCTGTTTATTTATATTCTATTTTATTATTTTTGGAGAGGGTGGGGTGATATTATTATTTTCATTATTTTATTTGATTTGTTTTAATAATCACTAAGGAAACTTTATTTAAATTGTTTGATTGTATTATATCATTATTGATTTCAATTTTGTATACTTGAATAAAGCATAATTATTTAATTTTAATTTTCTGTATTTCACACATCAGAAAATAAACCATTCAAGCTTTCAGTAATATGTTTTTGTATGGTTATGTTAATGCTTAAATGGACAATAACACTCTTGCTGGCTTGGCAGCTCCAGAAAATAAATAATAGCCTTATTCTAAGTACTAGATGTTTAAGTTGTGTAAATTATCCATTACGACCTATTTTACTTGTTCAGAGGGTTTGAAAATATTTTAAATCAAAGTCACATTTGAAAAGGTTTACGTTAGACTTTTCAAATCAATTAGTTGAATTTTTCCAGTTTTTTAAATTAGGTGTGTTAAGATGAAATTTATATCATCAATTAATTGGAATATTGTAAAATAATACAATTTGTTGACCAGAATGAAGATTGGGACATATTATTCAATTACAACAAGAGTGTTATTGGGGCTTTAAATAGGTTGAAAAATTTAAACCATAAAACAATTTTGTAAAAAAGGGATCTGTCAGTTGGTGTATGTATGGCTTTCAGGAAATAACAAGGTTCTGGATAAAAATTAATATTTGAAAATAGCTGTCGTTCGCTGTTTAAAGATATGTTTTTACTGTTCCATGTAAATAAATAATTCATTAGAAATATAACCTACAGTTTTTGTTTCAAGTAAATGAGGTAATCTTAATAATATCAGACTATTGCATTTTTTGATTTAAATAATTTAATTTTATTATCATTTGTGGAAGAATGAGAGTTGGTATTTCAAGCTAAAAAGGTGCCTATAAATTATATTTTACATGTATTATTCATCCATTTATGTAACATTAACATTGATCTCTAATAATACATTTATTAATTTATCATAAAAGTATTGTTAAGGAAAGATGTGTTTTTAAATGTTAAACAGGCATTATGTAAGAGCTAAAATGCCTATCGCAGGTATGTCTTGGGCCTATTATCTATGATGTAACTCACGAAGCGAAGAAACCTTTGTTGCCAAGAGTTACCCCTCGTTTAGTCTCGGATAGCAGGCCGGAATTATTTCTATCACGCTAACACCCGTCTCTTAAAATGCCACAGTAAGACTAATTTCCCGTTCTTTTAAAAAAATCTTCAAACGTTAAAAAAAATTTATATCGATATCCGAATAACATTTTCTTTCATAATTCATTTACTAGACACTCGAGAATCCAGAATTTTAAATTTGAAGGAAAGCCAGGACGGCCTAAATCTATGTTGAGCATATTTTGAAAAATGAACGCAAGCACGTGGGCAAATAACGGCTTTTTGAAAGAGGTGTAAAAATGTTTCCTAAATAGTTCCTAAGAAAATCCCTAAATATTTGAGCTACAATATCGATAAACACGTTCCTGTTAAGTATTTATCGGGGGTTTATTGTCCATTTAACCATGCTTGAATTATCCATTAGAACAACTCGACGCTATCGCGTCTCGTGTTCTAATGATTCAAGCATGGTTAAATGGACAATAAACCCCACGTAACAGGAAGTGTTTATCTCCTAATTGAATAGTGCGGATTCTTGTTTGTTACGTCATTTAGTTACAATGACGTAATCACTCGATATTAACTGATGGATAAAGTTAGGTGGTGATGGAATATAAGTTAAGAATTTACTCAACTTTCAATCACTGTCTATGAGAACCATCTTTGATCCAGAAACACTAAACTTTGTATTTGATACATTAAAACAACAAAATTTTTATAAACGGTTATATTTTACTTAATATGAGGCAAAACATTTTGAGTAAATTATTAATTGAAGTCTGAGAATGTTTTGTGATCTCGGGGCCAGATGAAATAAATGGTCCCACTGATATCTGGGGCGCAGAGGTTCATAATTAGACCTGCGAGGACCACACTGTCTTTCAACTTTATCCACCAAAATGGATGATAATTTTTATATAAAAGTGTTTTTTTTTATCCAAAAAAAATGATACGAGTTTTAACACGTAGAACATTTGTATAATTATATTGCTAATATCTTGACTCCGGGAGAAGAAATTTGACCAAAGTTTTCAACATATTCTCTTTGTATTATCTATATTGTAAACTATTATAGCTAGAACTGTCAGCTCTTTATCTTATCATATCTAATGTCGCTTTAATATAGCGAGCTAGATGATTACTAGCAGACAGTTTATTCAAATAATATTATTTATGTCCCTTACCCAGCTCCATACATTAAACCCGGACACAAAATGAATCTACGTAAGTAATAAAAAAATTACCTTTTACAATTTAACATATGAATAACGAATATAATAGACGAAAAGGGCGGTGTTGGTGGCTATTTATAACGAGAGATCGTAATATAAGAAAAAGAGAGAGAGAGAGAGAGAGAGAGAGACAGGCAGGCGGACAGGCAGGCAGACAGAGAGACAGAGAAACATAGAGACAGACACAGCACAACTGCTTGTACTTTTGTATTTATTAATGATGTAGGGCATAGTCTCTGGCTCAGAGGCGGATTCAGGGGGGGGGGCTAATTTTCGACAGTGCCCTTTTTTACTGCTGAAAGTGCCTTTTCTCAGCCCCAAATATGTCCGTTCCGGACGTTTATTTCGACAAAAACATCAGCCAAATAGCTCTTGGAATGGCTACAGATGCAAGGAAACACCCTCCCCCCTCCAGCGGCGTGCCCTGTCTCCGCGGTCAGTGCCCTCATTTTGCCCCCCCCCCTTTTGCCCCTGTGGCTAGTAAAAAGGGGGGGTTGGGTACATCCACTCGACAAAAACTAGGGTTCAATTTCATTTTAATAATTCGCTAGCGCGTTGGGGGTGTTTAACACTTGACTCAATGACAGACCGTGTGATTTGACACGCACGCGTTAAACCACTAGACCTCACCCTACCCTTCACCTCAAGACATTTAAACAGGATTATTTCAACTAATTGACAGTTGATGTTTCACTACAAGGATTGGTCGAGTAAACAGGTTAATACTGTAGTCTGTATATAACAGTAAACAGGTGGATACTGTAGTCTGTATATATTACAGTAAACATGTTCATACTGTAGTCTGTATATTACAGTAAACAGACTGATACTGCAGTCTGTATATTACAGTAAACATGTTCATACTGTAGTCTGTATATTATAGGGGGAGGGGATGGCCTAGTGGTCTAGAGTGCCGCGCTTCGACCTCTAGCTGGCAGGTCACCTCTGACTTGCGGCTGTGGTTTCGAGCCCTGGTGTGAGCGTAAGTGGCATGGAGATAGGGGCGCCTTCTCAACCTCGTGGGTTTCCTCCGGGCACTCCGGTTTCTTCCCACTGCTAAAGACCCCTACGCGCAAGCGAATTATTGAAATAAAATGAAACCATATGTTAGTCCCAAAATGACCTAGTTTGTGTCGAGTGGACGTTAAACCACATTTTCTCTCTCTCTCTCTCTCTCTCTCTCTCTCTCTCTCTCTCTCTCTCTGTATATTACAGAACAACAAACATGGCGGCGTGAGAAACACGTTTAATTATCTTTCAACCGAGGTGATATCGTACACAATAAATAGAAATTCAAATATTTACAATAGATTAACAATTAAAATGATATAAATGTATAAAAATAAAAAACCTCCCAGCCCAACACACAATAAAAAACAAAAATAGCAAGAAGCGATGAAAACGTATCAGGTTCTCAGAGGAAGTGCTGGCAAGACTTAACTTTGACTCAACAGGTCACCAGAAGAAGTACTGGCAAGACTAACTTGGGCTGAACAGGTCATCATTGGAAGTGTTGGCAAAACTAACTTTGACTGAACAGGTCATCAGAGGAAGAACTGGTAAGGCTAACTTGGACTGAACAGGCCATCAGTGGAAGTGTTTGCAAGACTAACTTGGGCTGAAATGTGATCTTGCCATGTATGACGGCTGGACATTTACCCACCGAGGATTCTATTTACTTTACATAAAAATATGTACCCTCACTCTCTTTCTCTCTCTCTCTCCCTCTCATCCCCCTCTCCATCTCTACCCCCCCCCCCCCTCTCTCTCTCTCTCATACTACCACAATTTATCATAAATTATAGTCATACTGCTTTGTTCATGCGTTACAATAGAATATTTCGAGTATGAGTATAGTAGTGTTCTTAAGGGAACATAACTTGCATACAATGTAAGTAATTCGTGATTTTTGGCAGTGAAGTATATTCCATGACGTGTAATTAAAGATTCGTGCTTTTTGACCAACGTGGGAATTACAAATTTTAAATGTGCAGTTAAGTTTTTCACAGAGCCAAGTATATTATGTAAAATAGAGCCTTTAATCCGATTAAATGTAAGACACTTGTTAATTGGAAAAGTTAAGAAAAACTTTGAATACGGACCCATGTCTTTTTCGGCTTCAAGCTTTCCATGGATTATTAATTAGACATAATGTATGTTTACTTAGGCATTCACATGACAAGCCCATAATCAACCCTCTAGACCATCGTATGGCTACGACATTGAGTGGATTAGACAATGATAAACGTCATAGAAGATACCCGTCGAAACTGTCGATTGAGAGACTGAAAATTGAGACTACGTTTATAACAGTGACAATAGCACTTGACAACCGAAACTACTGGGGCATTTCTCGTCACAACTACAAACACTCATAACTTCGCACAAAATAAAATAAACGTTCAATATATTCTACTTTCATTATCTGTTTTTAAACTATTATAGCCTGGTCGGTCAACTCTTTATGTGTATCTTACATAATGTGTCTTTAATAAAACTCTTTACCTAAATCTTACATAATGTATCTTTAATAAACTCTTTATCTAAATCTTACATAATGTGTCTTTAATAAAACTCGTTATCTAAATCTTACATAATGTATATTTAAGCCGATGTAAACAGACCCAAGGCCGGAGGCTCGAGCCCAATAAGTTGATGGTTGCAAGCACCAAGATGCAGAAGTCAATGACAATTGGTATTAACATCCGAAACCCGAAAGGGTCTAAGCCAAGGAAACAAATGGAACCAAAACCAAACGACTCGATTTCTACAAATATACAAATAAATATTGCTGATTAACCAAAGAGAGAATTACAACAATAAATATTGCTGATTAGTCAAATAAATATTGCTGACTAATCAAAGAAATATTGCTGAGTAATCAAAGAAATAGCTACAATAAATATTTACAATAAATATATCAAATGATACCATGTAATAAATAGATTACCATAATCAAGGGAGCTAACTCTAGAAGTATTTATCCGAAATTAACTACAACATGACTCCATATGATAATAATATAAAATTTTTGTCAGGCATACGAAACAGACGCCGACAGCAGATACGTCATCCGAGTAGTCAACAAATGATGTAGTCTGAATCATTGATTAAATAAAACGAAACATTAAATGAAAGCAGAATAAATACTTCGAACCGGCGACTGCCAGGCAGGATACGCCCACATTTTCGAGAGATGGATAGAGAACAAGCTAAAAAGAAAGTGATTTTCCTATGATCAAGGGCCATAATTCATGAAGTTACGATTCGATGTGCGCAAATATCAAAAGGAACCAAGATCTTTTGGTTATAAACATGCATGTCACGTTTTGTCAAAATCGGTTCAAAATTGTGATCTCTTTAGGGTCCATAACCTTGACATGCCATATTTTTACACTTTTCGCGTCCAAGCGGTGGTCATTTTGTCCGACAGTTTTGGTCAGATTTTCACGAAATTCGAACTCAACCTTTTTTACGGTGTAACGGTGATATATTCAGACAGTTTTTAAAACCGAATAATAATTGTGACCTCCAGAGGGACCACAAGCTAAAAAAAAAAAGGTGATTTTTCGTACAATCGGGGGACATAATTCAGGAAGTTAAAATCAGATATGCGCAAATATCGAAGGGAACCAAGATCTTTGGGTTATAAACATGAATTTACATCAAAATCGGTTCAAAATTGTGACCTCTACAGTGTTCACAAGCTAAAAACGTGATTTTTCGTACAACCATGGGCCATAATGCATGAAGTTACAGTCCGATACAGTTACAGTCTCGAAGTTTACTTAGTGTTTTCGGCTAAAATAGTCGCATTGGGACTTAAAATGTCGGTCAACTAGCTTAGTGTCAGTTCTCAAGCGGAGCTGACTGTTGACAAACAGCCTATGTTTGGTATGATTATCAACATGTCAGTAGGCTACTGGTACATTCAAGACCATTAGTATAAAAATGAGACCTACATGACAATGGACCCTAAATTTACCAAATTGTCAAGTTGGAATTTCAGGACTCACCAGAATATATTTGTCCAATAATCAACAGAGCGGTTAGAATGTATTTTCGGCGATTTAAATTCCTCTTTCCATACCGTTGGGTAATGCTTGGACCGACAAACATCACGTATATAAGGCCTTGTAGGATTGGAACTACAACGGGGCCGTTATTCGGACATATTGGAAACAAAAGGGCACCTAGAAGAAATAACAAAAAAGGAGCAAATAAATAATCAAAAATTTCTTTTGTCGAGTTAAGATTTCCGGAGAACTTTTTGAAGTCCCTTTCTACAATAGTTCAACCCTTAAAACACCCTAGCATGCGGGTGGTGGTGGTGGCTTGTTGTGTGGGTGGGGTGAAGGTGGTGGGGGGTGTGGTGTGTGGGTGGGGAGATGGTGGTGGTTTGGGGGTAGGGTGGTGGTGTGGGTGGTCTGTTTCAGTTGTCAACATTTGGAGAACTTTTTTTGAAGTCCCTTTCTACAATAGTTCAACACTGAGAGCCACTAGCACAGGCCCGTAGCCAGGAGGTGGCAAGGGGGGGGGGGGGGCAATGCCACCTGAAAATTTTTTTTGCAAGTCCTAAAATAATTTCATTACCGTCGATATTTTGTTTTAGGGCTAGTTACCTCCCGTAAATGTTGTTCATTGTTCGAAACTATACCATACTGATTGGAAAGATGTTTGCGGTGACATAACTTTGCCGTGGTTTTTTTTTGTTTGTTTGTTGGGTTTTTTTGTTCTCGGAAAAATAATATATAAAGTCTCCCTCCCTACCCGGCAGAAATCATGTATCCGCCCAATCAACTGACCTTTAGTTATCTTGATGATACCAACTGCCGACACAGGAATATTCCAAACTGAAAATAATAAGAAAATCCATCGTAAAATCAGTAATTCACATAACATTTTTTGAATTACTAATGAAAATAGACATACATCATGCATTGAAGACAATTTTGCCCGGGCTGTGGCACTATGGGGAGAGAGAGAGAGAAATGGAGTTTAACGTCCACTCGACACAAACTATGCAATTTCGGGACTAACATATGGTTTAATTTTATTTCTATAAATCGCTTGCGGTTGTTCTTTAGCAGTGGGGTGGGGGCCGAAGGATCCGGAGAAAACCCATGAGATTGGAAAGGCGACCCCACTCCATGTCTCGTACAACTGGGGATTAGAAACAACGCCAGTTGACTCGATGACAGTCTTTATGATACAGCGCGCACGTGCTAACCGTTGGACCATCCAACCCCCGCGGCACTACGGCCTACTCTTATTTCTTCAAATAATCCCTATCTTAACCTTAACCCTGGACCTAGCCCTAACTCTTAACCTCGCCTACCAATAACCCTAACCTACAATCTCGTCAACGATCACGTGACCTAACCTTATTTACATCTAAGTAACTTTGACGAGCTGCCCTTAACAAAAAGAGCAAGCCGTACACTAGGATCTGGAAGAGTTGTTATATAACCCGCGTTCTGGTTGATGTGAGGGATTAGCCAATGACGTGATCTGTTACGGCGAGTTCTGGTGTGTGGTATACGGAACTATGGGTATCCGACAAGAAACATCAACGCTGATTGGTTAATCAAATATCATACGTCATATGATCAAAAGCCACCCGTATTACCTCTGACCCAACCTAACACTACAACTGGTCAGATCTTCATGCAGTGGAGGCCATCGAAAGTATAAAAAAAACGAAACGAAATAACCACCCACCATGTGAACATCGTGGAATCCTAGTTTTTAGACGACCCAACAACCAACCGAGTTTGCGGACATACTCTAAAACATGGCATTCTAGCTTTTAGACCACTCAGATAACCAACCCACTATGCGGGCGTACTCTAAAACATGGCATTCTAGCTTTTAGACCACTCAGATAACCAACCCATTATACGGCCGTACTCTAAAATATGACATCCTAGCTTTTAGATTACTTTATCCACCAACCCATCATGGGCCACGGGCGGATCCGGGGGGGGGGGGGGTGACAAGGGTTACTAGTCACCCCCTCCTCCCCACCGGTGTATAGGAATCCCGGGTCCTACAAGCTTCCACCGGGAGATGCACACGCATGGTCGTATATATATTATATAGCACATGGTGCGCATCTTATCAGACACACAATCAGCATCTATGTTACTAGTGGCAGAAATTAGCTCCGTAAACTGCGGCTGATCTCTTAGGACATTTGTAGTGAATTCACCGAAGAATTTCCTCGCCGGATGAAGGCATCAACACTTTTGTCAGACTGATGCATAAATTATACATTATTTTACGATGGTATTGATAGGACTGATATCATTGGCGAATAAAATTGACTGTACATTTGCAAATAATCCATAACATTCAAACAGTTTGTTTATTATTAGGTTCATAATCTGTATATATAACTTGCTGTTTATTATAAGAGGCGTTGACAACTTTTCCGTGAATGTGGCAATTTCTTTGCACGTACAGTTCGCACTATCTTTGATGTATGCAAAATTTCACAATAATCGACATATATAAATTTCGAAATTTAGTCTTCAAATTTTGTCAATCATCAACGAAATGAAACATTGTCGACGAACAGAAATCATTGTTCCTTATGGCTAAGATGCGAGGAAATCGATGATAATTTTTCAAAATTTTCTGGGGGAGAACCCCCCCCTTACCCCCCTCTACTGCTCGCGCCAACGGCACTAGGATACGTGCCTGCGTCACCCATCGCTCCGCGAGCGGGGAGACAAAACATGAAGTAGTCACCCCCTCAAAGAAATCCTGGATCCGCCGCTGTGGGCGTACCCTAAATCATGGAATCCTAAATTTTAGATCACTCACCCACCAACCCAACATGTGGGTGTATTCTACTTAAAGATTGATAACTTACGCCTACACCAGCTCGCAGACGAGTCATTCTCCACGGCTCCGTTGGTGTCTTTCAAGTCAACATACAAAGCTCGATCGTCTAGAAATAAAAGAAAGAAGACCCAATATTCCTACGCCACACAATAGCTAGAGGCACAATAGTTAGGGACACAATATAGTTCGGACTAGGGACACAGTAGTTCGCACTATGGGTACGGAAGTTCGCATAAGGGGTACAGAAGTTCCGAATAGGGGCAAAGTAGTTCAGATTAGCGGCACAATAGCTATAGGTACAGTAGTTCGGACCTTATTAACATTTCAGCAACCTTGGCGAAAATTGGGTTGGCCGGAGAGAGAAAGAGAGAGAGGGACTAGGTCATTCCGGGACTAGCACACATTTCTTATTTTATTTCAATAATTCACTTGTGCGTAGGGGTATTTAGCAGTGGGAGGAAACCGAAAGACCCGGAAAAAACCCACGTGGTTGGGCAGGCGACCCTACTCCCTGCACGCAGCGATCCATCTACGTCATACTTCGAGAATACGTCACTGCCTTAAATGCCGTCCATTTAAAACTCTCACGTGATCATTTTAAGGCGGGGCCATTCGACTTGCACTTCTTTCTGTACAGCTGTGTATACCCAAAGCACGTGGTTTATGTAAAACAAATGGCAAGTTAGCAAAATGTTAACTTCTGCCACTCCAGCAAAAGCGATACATAATATGTGTCAGTGGGTAATATTGCAATACAGTCTTTGCCATTGTAAACTGTCTTTGTAGTTTCGATCTGTTTATCTTACAAAATAAAGTTAGATATTCCTAAATTTGTCTCGACAAACAAAACCTCCTCTGTGTAATCATCTTTCATGGGCGCCACCACATTGAATAATAAGTGGACTATTTCGTGATTCCGCCCTGAGCAGTTTGACATCTGTCGTACACACAACGGCTAAATGAACATATTTAACTGCATTCAATATGAAAATAGAAGAGAAATAAATACTTCTAAAAATTTCTGTTTATGTTTGGGATGTCCTGCTCCTTGTTACGTACAACCGGGGAAACAAAACCATACCAGCTGACTCAATGACAGACATTGTGATACAACGCCATCCACCCCCACACCCACCCGTCCCCTCATATATACAGATAAGCAATAACAACAAATCAGAAATCATCCAGGACAACAACAACATCAGTCCTTTATATGCACCTGTCTTTGATCTTCTTGTTGTCATGCCTTTGATCTTGTTGTTAGTGCTTGTCTATATATAACTGCCGTACACATTTGTCACTGTAAAATGCCAAACTTCAATATAACCTCCCAAATGTACTCTTCCCCCCGCAATGTGTCATATAAAATTTATGAAGGTATCAATAGATGGAGTATCACAAGGTTCTGTCATTTTATTTACTCTTTATACTGCTCCAGTTGGTAAAATTGTTTAAAGGGCCAATCCCGATAAAATTTTGGAGAATAAAACTGCTTTATTTTGTCTTAAAATCCCTTAAAATCCTCTACCTTAGGGCCGGGGAACTAACTCAAAGTATGTGATACGTTTGCAAACAACTTAAACCCGCCAGTCTTCATCTGGAAAAGACGATCGGTGTCCTAAGCTGTATTATGAGGTGTCTGGATAGAACCGAGCTTTTATTTTATAAAAATAACGTGTATGTGAAATTAACCTTTCGTTATCCAGCACAACACATGGGCCATTCATTGTATAGACCCCTAAAGGAACGGGAATTGATTATTAGGTCACCCAATGAAAAAATTGACCCGAAATCTTAAAAGGGTTACGTGTCCGGATAAGAAGTTTTGGTGTTCACGTCCAAACGACTCAATATTTTCAGCTGAAATTTTGAGACAAGATAAATACACCAATCCTCTATATTTTGGCGTTTAAATTTCATACCTACTCGGACTTTTATTTTTGAAACCATGTTCAAATCGGGATTGTCCCTTTAAAGACTTGGTCTTGACTATCATATTTATGCCGATGATACCCAGCTGTATTACAGTTTTAATCCTTTAAATGCGAATGAGCATGCTGTGAGCAAATGTAAAATTGAGCAGTGTATCAATGAAATTAAATTATGGATGTCTGTAAATTTTCTATGTTTAAATGGTGATAAAACTGAATCATAATCACAATCTCAATATCATAACTGAATCCACTTCGATTAATATTGATGGAAATGAAATTACTCCTATTTACTCTGTTCGCAATATTGGTGCTTATTTTGATAGTAAAATGACCATGTCTAATTACGTGAACAATATTGGCTCTTTTACGTGCACGCCAATTTTTACACGAGACCTCGGCTTTTTGTCCAACCCGAGCGACTCTACATCGTCCTTGAGCCAGATACGTGAGGAAACTATCTGCCGAAAAATTACGTAATATTGGCAAAATTCGCAAATGTCTTTTCTGCGATTCAACTAAAACTCTTATTTATGCTTTTATTACTTAAAGACTCGATACTTTTAACCAGGGGCGGATTGGGGCCGAGATCCGGCCCGGGCTCTCGTGTCGGAGCGGCCCCTTTTACTTACGGCAGAGCCCAGAGAAGGGGGGGGGGGGTCCGGGGGCTCTCCCCATGGAAGTTTTTAAAAGAAGAATCCCAAATTTTGATCATTTGATTAAACAGTTTGAAATATTGAATAAGTAGGAATATTTTCATTGAAATGCCGGGAGCGTTAGTTGATTCCTCCTGTGATGGAAGGCCACGAGACACATTGATACTGAGTGACGAAAGGGAAATTCATAAAAGCTGCTTTTTGAATTATGGATTCTGGCGTATCTCCACAAACAGGGTGCAGGTGACTTAATAATTAGTAAATTTGTGGGCAACAGTATCGGGTGAATCCGATGAAATTTTCGGATAAATTCGGAATCCCCAAGCACACCCGGCCCAGAAAGTATATTATACCAGCCCATTCCAGACTTCAGTGATGGCATGGCGGACCGCTAGAGCCATCGGCCACATACAACATCATCATCGTCGCTCCATGACCGGTCCAGTATCACCTTCCCCCATAATATAATGTTCAGCAGATTTTTTTGATTTTTTTTAGACGAATTGGACAAAATTATTTTGTCCGACCGGCCCTTTCAGGCGATCATCCGATCGCCCGATGGCCCAATCCGCCCCTGCTTTTAACTCACTTTTATCCAGCTTACCCAATAAATTAATATACAAAATGCAAAAACACCGCTGCTCGACTTAACTGTCTACCCATTCATTATCGTATTCAAGTTAAGATTCTTTTAACTGCTTATAAATGTTTTCATGACTTAGCCCCATCTTATTTATGTCAGCTAATTGAAAAACAAACAAATGTTCGTAGTCTCCGTAGTTCAAATGACATTTATCGTCTCAAACCAAGATCGTATGGTTACATATGGTGCAAAAACGTTTTTATTCTTAGCCCAAACCTGTGAAATGATTTGAAACCGTCTGGTTCTGATACTGATATTAGTTCCAGCCCACCAGTACAATCTTTTAAACGTGCTCTTAAAACTTACTTCTTCAAAAAAAGCTTTTACTTAGAAATATATTATTTTATTATATTGCATCTTTTTGTAGTCTTTTATGTGGTTCTGTTTTTTTGTTTTATTGATATATGATTGTACTCCATGTTTTGTAAAGCGCTTCTGAACACCGTTGGTGAAACCAGCGCTATATAAATGTTTAATTATAATGATGATCTCGATATTCATAGCAGAATCGGGAATAAACTGTTAAGTTAGTTGTGCTAAAATAGCACTAGTCAAGGAAAGATATCTGGTTGTGTAGACGAGGTTGGCCCGAAAGCCACCTGGATGCTTTAATATTAATAAAAGAATAATAAATTAACGTTAGGATAGGGAACTACATATCTAGTTACAAAGCAAGGAAATTATTGTTGTAGGACAGAATGACGGATCAGCCTGCTGCATGATTTAATATAATAATATACTGGGGAAAATGATAAAAAAAAATAAAGGAATAGGGACCGACACAACCATTATTAACAAAAACAGTGCCCATCAATCAAATTCATTTAACCTCTGTTTAAAAATTTGTTTATACCTATATGGTTCAATTTGCATATTTATATATTTTTTTTATTTTTTATTTTTATTTATTTTATTTTTTATTTTTTTTTTTGGGGGGGGGGGGGGTATGTTGTTTTTGTTATGTTTGTTTGTTTGTGTGTCGCTGCTGGCTCTTTTTTCTTTTCGGGTACCTTTGAAGTCTTAAACTCTTAATAAATTTTTAAAAATATTTTACGAACACTTTTAATATGCAAATAATCTACGGGTCCAGCTGTGTTGGTTTTTACTGCGAGCACTTCGCTTTTCCACATGAAGTCAGTGGATTCTTTTTCCCAACGGTTTGTTTTTTTCTATCCGCTCAGTTGGACCTCCTGTTTTATCTTTATTATGACAAATGGAGAAGATGACCCGCCCTCTTTTCTCACGACAGCGAATTTATAAGTGTGCTTTAAGGAACTTTTTATAACCGAGGACCTTTTTGTATTGTGTTTTTAACAGTTTTCAAATGTAAATAATTTAATCAAATCAACTTTTCCATCATTTGTTACTGTACTTCTACTACTAGCTTGAAAACATTGAGAGAACCCGGAGAAAACCCACGAGGTTGGGAAGGCGACCCTACTCCTTGTCACGTACAACCGGAGATTCGAAACCACGCCAGTTAACTCAATGACAGACTTTATGATACAGCACGTGTTAACCTTTCGGCCACCCAACCCCCCACAATAAGAAACTATGGAATGTAAATTAGTTTTCATAATATTATATGCGTTGCGACTCAGCCATTTGTGTCCATATTTAGGTGACAAAGAATAGACACCAAAAGGAAATTTTACCTGTGGAAGCCATGCCTGTGATGTAAACCTATTCCACGTCAGATGTTATCGTCAGGGCTTTGATAAAGCTAATAAAACATGGACGAACCCTAGCATTTAGTTCACCTAAATAGTCATTTTGTTACGGAGACCGTGAAGGGACATAAAATAAAAATGATATACCTGACCCCTTGCTTTCCGGGTATTTATTAGTGCGAGCCAAATATTAACTGAAAACGAATGATTAATTAGCTGTTACTTGTTTTTGTATGCAAACACTCTGTACATTATTTTCATTATCATTCGCTTGAAAACGTTGAAAGAACCCTCAACGAAACGTCGCTTTAAATTAAAATAGTAACTGTGTTCCATTATGTGTTTATTACGTCTGTCAATTGCTAAATGCCGCTCAAAGAAGGTGATAACGAATAGTTAAATAATCGGTGCGTCTCCACAGCCTTATAACCTCTAATCTGATTAAAACACGGATCCATTCGTTCGTTTCATTTTTATAGTCCAAAATTGACTTGTCTTTGGGCCATCGAAAGTGTAAAAACAAACGAAACTGCTTTGGGCTCCAACCACCGTAGATGACGGTTCTAAGGTCTTCTATCATTGACCAACTTTTATTATTTTCAATTAATTTGGCCCCAAGCTTAAATCCCCAATAACACTCTTGTTTTAATTGAATAATATGTCCAATCTTTATTCTGGTCAACAAATTTTATTACTTTACAATATTCAAATAAATTGATGATACAAATTCCATCGTAACACACCTAATTTAAAAAAATGGAAAAATTCAACTAAATGATTTGAAAAGGTTAACGTAAACTGCCAAGCCAGCAAGAGTGTTATTGTCCCTTTAACATGTGATTAAGAAATTCACACTTAAATAGTGAAATGAAAGGAAACCTTACTGTATAAATGGCCACTTAACTTGTGTAGTCTATATCAAAATAGTCCGAAACCCAGGCTCGAGTTCACAAAGCTTTCTAAGACCTAAGTTAAGAATTTACACGAAATTGTCTGCTGTATTTTATATACATGTAGTTGTTTATAAAACTTTTGTTGTTTGAAAGCGAGATGGTATCTATAAACAATCCTACTGTATTAAAGTATTAAAGAATAATCATATTAATCCTATAGTTCACTATTTCCAGTTGAGAAATTGGTAAAAGTGTCATTTCAACTTCAAATTCAAACGTTTGAAGATAGCTATTGCATGGGGGGAGGGGGGACTAGAAAAACAAGGGAGGTAAATGTGTTATTATTTCCGGTGTGAAAGATTTTTAAAGTGTGGGAAATACTGCTTATGTATGATAGTGAGTTGACAACCTATTGAGCAAAAGACATAAAAATAATTATGTTTTGACATTCTTAGAAAATGAAATTCTGGCTTTAATATATCAAATACATCAAAACGAAACTATGTGCTATGTTGTGTGTTTCTGGATCAATGACATTTCTCATAAACAGTGATTGAAAGTTGAGTAAATTCTCAACTTATCTCTGAGAATGCTTTGTGAACTCGGGGCCAGGTCTAAGGTTCGCTCTCGGTGCTGGCCGATAAATTTCCTCGTAATTTTCCGGCACATGGTTTCCTCACGTATTTGGCTCAAGGGCGGTGTAGAGTCGCTCGGATGGGACAAAAAGCCGAGGCCTCGTGTAAAAATTGGCGTGCACGTAAAAGAGCCAATGAGAGTTGGGATTGTATAAGAGTTGCCGCAGGGCCGCTGTTTGGACAAAATTTCCCTAACAGCACACAGGATGGCGTATAGGCCAGTCGTCATTAGTCCAGACGGAGCAGAACAGTAGGACGTTAAACCTCAATTCATTTCCTGACTCAATATATCGTTATAAACGTTTTATTTTTCTAACGCGCCAGATAATCACTAGCGGGCAATATATTTATTTATTTTATTTTGTGTTCCTTACCCAGCTCCGTACATTTAATGTTTGACACAAACAAAATATAGTGCAGTAATAAAGAACGGTTACAATTACCTTGTACAATGTGACAAGTTGAATACAATCGAGGACAAAGACGGCGTTAATATAAAGAGGAAGTATAATAAAAAGAGATCTATTCATTGAACGGGTTTATTCAGACCCATACATAAATCAGCATAACTATAGTCTGATTTGAAACCTATAGCTACTTGAGCGTTAGATACAAAAAACCCAGTCTGTGTTATATAATTTACTGGTTACCTGTTAAATATCGAATCGATTTTAAAATTTTATTATATAATTACTTGTAAATTTGCCTTGGGCATGTTATATGAAAAGGTGCGCTATAAATAGGCTGTAATAATAACAATATCGCAATCCTGCATGTCACGAGATCGTAGTACTATAGTCCCACTCGGAAAGTGAAATGAAATGGGGTTTAACGTCCTACTCATCTGCACGTAACCTGGGCTAATGGAAGACGGGCATACGCCATACAGTGTGCTAAGAGGGAAATTTTGCCCGGGCAGCGGCGCTACGGCCTACTCTTATATCGAATTCCAATTGCCAAGGGATCTTTTACGTGCACGCCAATGTGTACAGGGGACCTCGGTTTTCCTCCCATCCGTACGACTAGACAGCTGTCCTTGACAGGCCCTCCGTCATGCATCACTGACAAAGGGAAACCACGCCGGAAAATCGAGATGAACTTTTTCGTCCAATGCATGGATCGAACACCCGACCTCCAGACTAACGGGCCAGCGCCTTACCCACTTAGCCACGTGATCCCCCAGGCGCAGGTGTGAATCACGGAGTACTTTATTACTTCAATAATCCAACTGCCAACGATTGATTATCACTATTTATTACATTTTGATCCACGTCAAGCCCGTAACTAAGGGGGGAGGGGGCAGCTTCTCCTCCCCCTCCCCCTCCTCGTTGCCCTGAGCTTGTTACGGTCCTGTTCCACGTCCAACTACAATTTAACATACATTATGCAAGGGCTAAATCTGCCTATTGCACGTCTTTCTTTAGGCCTGAAATGTTATCTAGACTATAATCAAGTGTCGCCTTACATGACAAATATGTCATTGTTCCGGCTGACAAAGCGTCCAATAACATAGTGTTTATATGTAAACGATACTATTATGACTGTCTGTTCAATCGACAGTGCTACGTATAAACGTACTACACTTAGTAAGGATGAAATTATATTAAATCACAGATCTGTGCTAACTTCATTTGGTACTCCATGTGGAGATACCTATACAGATCTGGCCCTGTTATATTAGATACCTAAACTACATAAAAAAAATAGATTGCCAGGCAACGAAACATACGCTCACACAGCAGCCAAATCGTCCGAGCAGTCAACAAGAGTTGTTGCATTTTAAGTAATCATCAGAAAATCATAATTCAAACTCACCCATAACTACGGTGTAACTGTGATATAATCAAACGTTGTTTTAAATCAGATAATAATAGTGACCTCCAGAAGGACCACAAGCTAAAAAGGGTGATTTTTCGTACAATCAGGGGCCATAATTCAGGAAGTTACGATCCGATATGGGCAAATATGCAATGGAACCAAGATCATTAGGTTATAAACATGTATTTCAAGTTTCATCAAAATCAGTTCAAAATTTTGACCTCTATAGGGTCCACAACCTTGATATAACATATTTTCACACAATTCGCGTACAGACAGCGGCCATTTTATCCGTCAACTCTGGTCCGATTTTCACGAAATTCAAATTCTCTCTTCATTACCATGAAACCGTGATATAATCAAACGGTTTTTTAAATCGGATAATAATTTTGACCTCCAGAGGGGCCACCAGCTAACAAAAGCGATTTTTCTGACAATCAGGGGACATAATTCAAGAAGTTATGATCCGATGGGCGCAAATATCGAAAGGAACCAAGATCTTTGGGTTATAAACATACATATCAAGTTTCATCAAAATCGGTTCAAAAT
This sequence comes from Patella ulyssiponensis, assembly GCA_963678685.1. Taxonomy (NCBI): domain Eukaryota; kingdom Metazoa; phylum Mollusca; class Gastropoda; family Patellidae; genus Patella; species Patella ulyssiponensis. The sequence continues at coordinate 79,100,476 of OY783230.1, forward strand.
TGTGACCTCTATAGGGTCCACAACCTTGATATAACATATTTTCACACTATTCGTGTACAAACGGCGGCCATTTTGTCCGTCAATTTTGGTCCGATTTTCACGAAATTCGAAATCAACCTTCATAACCATGGAACGGTGATATAATCAAATGTTTTTTTAAATCGTATAATAATTTTGACCTCCAGAGGGACCAAAAGCTAACAAAAGCCATTTTTCGGACAATCAGGGGACATAATTCAGGAAGTTATGATCCGATGGGCGCAAATATCGAAAGGAACCAAGATCTTTGGGTTATAAACATACATGTCAAGTTTCATCCAAATCGGTTCAAAATTGTGACCTCTATAAGGTCCACAAACTTGATATAACATATTTTCACACTATTCGCGTACAAACGGCGGCCATTTTGTCCGCCAATTTTGGCCCGATTTTCACGAAATTCGAACTCAACCTTCATTACCATGGAACGGTGATATAATCAAACGTTTTTTTTAAATCGGATAACAATTTTGACCTCCAGAGGAACCACAACTAAAAAGGGCGATTTTTCGGACAATGAGGGGCCATAATTCAGGAAGTTACGATCCGATGGGAGCAAATATCGAAAGGAACCAAGATCTTTGGGTTATAAACATACATGTCAAGTTTCATCAAAATCGTTTCAAAATTGTGACCTCTATAAGGTCCACAACCTTGATATTACATATTTTCACACTATTCGCGTACAAACGGCGGCCATTTTGTCCGTCAATTTTGGTCCGATTTTCACGAAATTCGAACTCAACCTTCATAACCATGAAACGGTGATATAATCAAACGTTTTTTTAAATCGGATAACAATTTTGACCTCCAGAGGGACCACAACTAAAGATAGGCTGGCACTGCCAGGCAGGATACGCCCACATTTTCGAGAGATGGATAGAGAACAAGCAATACCGAAAGTGATTTTTCCGACATCATTAAGTTAGAATTTGATATGTGCAAATATCGAAATGAATTAAGATCTTTGGGTTATAAAGGTGCATTTCAGTAGGCTTTAAATTCGACTGGGGATCATGTTGCTAAGTGGGTCTATAGGGTCCACAACCTTGATATAACATATTTTCACACTAATCGCGTACAAACGGCGGCCATTTTGTCTGTCAATTTTGGTCCGATTGTCACAAAATTTGACCTCAACCTTCATTACCATGTAACGGTGATATAGTCAAAGTTTTTTAAATCGGATGATAATTTTGACCTCCAGAGGGACCACAAGCTAAAAAGGGCGATTTTTCGGACAATCAGGGGCCATAATTCAAGAAGTTAGGATCTGATGGCCGCAAATATAGAAAGGAACCAAGATCTTTGGCTTATAAACATACATGTCAAGTTTCATCACAATCGGTTCAAAATTGTGACCTCTATAGGGTCCACAACCTTGAAATAACATATTTTCACACTATTCGCGTATAAACGGCGGCCATTTTGTATGTCAATTTAGGTCCGATTTTCAGGAAATTCGCTCTCAACCTTCATCACCATGTAACGGTGATATGATCAAACGTTTTTTTAAATCGGATAATAATTTTGACCTCCAGAGGGACCACAAGCTAAAAAGGGCGATTTTTCGGACAATCAGGGGCCATAATTCAGGAAGTTACGATCCGATGGGCGCAAATATCGAACGGGACCAAGATCTTGGGGTTATAAATATGCATGTCAAGTTTCATCACAATCGGTTCAAAATTATGACCTCTATAGGGTCCACAACCTTGAAATAACACATTTTCACACTATTCGCGTACAAACGGCGGCCATTTTGTATGTCAATTTTGGTCCGATTTTCACAAAGTTCGAACTCAACCTTCATTACCATGTAACGGTGATATGATCAAACGGTTTTTTAAATCGGATAAAAATTTTGACCTCCAGATGGACCACAAGCTAAAAAGGGCGATTTTTCGGACAATCAGGGGCCATAATTCAGGAAGTTACATTCCGATGGGCGCAAATATCGAAAGGAACCTATATCTTGGGGTGATAAACATGCATGTCAAGTTTCATCACAATCAGTTCAAAATTGTGACCTCTATAGGGTCCACAAGCTAAAGATAGGCTGGCACTGCCAGGCAGGATACGCCCACATTTTCGAGAGATGGATAGAGAACAGGCAATACCGAAAGTGATTTTTCCTACATCATTAAGTTAGAATATGATATGTGCAAATATCGAAATGAATTAAGATCTTTGGGTTATAAAGGTGCATTTCAGTAGGCTTCAAATTCGACTGGGAATCATGTTGCTAAGTGGGTAAGATGCTGGCTCGGTAGCCTTGAGGTTGGGTGTTTGATCCCTGCATTGGGTGACAAAGTTCATCTAGATTTTCTGGCGTGGTTTCCCCTTGTTAGTGATGAAGGATGGATGGCCTGAAAAGAACAGCTGTCAATTTTGGTTCGATTTTCACGAAATTCGACCTCAACCTTCATTACGATGTAACGGTGATACAATCAAACGTTTTTTTAAATGGGATAATAATTCTGACCGCAGAGGGACCACAAGCTAAAAAAAAAAGGTCATTTTTCGGACAATCAGGGGCCATAATTCAGGAAGTTACGATCCAATGGGCGCAAATATCGAAAGGAACCAAGATCTTTGGGTTATAAACATGCATGTCAAGTTTCATCAAAATCGGTTCAAAATTGTGACCTCTATAGGGTCCACAATCTTGATATAACATATTTTCACACAATCGCGTTCAAACGGCGGCCATTTTGTCTGTCAATTTTGGTCCGATTTTCACAAAATTTTACCTCAATCTTCATTACCATGTAACGGTGATATACTCAAACGTTTTTTAAAATCAGATAATAATTTTGACCTCCAGTGGGACCACAAGCTAAAAAGGGTGATTTTTCGTACAATCAGGGGCCATAATTCAGGAAGTTACGAACCAATGGGCGCAAATATCGAAAGGAACCAAGATCTTCGGGTTATAAACATGCATGTCAAGTTTCATCAAAATCGGTTCAAAATTGTGACCTCTATGGGGTCCACAACCTTGATATAACATATTCTAACACTGATCGCGTACAAACAGGGGCCATTTTGTCTGTCCATTTGGGTCCGATTTACACAAAATTTGAACTCAACCTTCATTACCATGTAACGGTGGTATAATAAAACGGATTTGTAAATCGGATGATAATTTTGACCTCCAGAGCGACCACAAGCTAAAAAGGGCGATTTTTCGGACAATCAGGGCCCATAATTCAGAAAGTTACAATCCGATGGCCGCAAATATAGAAAGGAACCAAGATCTTTAGCTTATAAACATACATGGCAAGTTTCATCACAATCGGTTCAAAATTGTGACCTCTATAGGGTCCACAACCTTGAAATAACATATTTTCACACTATTCGCGTATAAACGGCGGCCATTTTGTATGTCAATTTTGGTCCGATTTTCACGAAATTCGAACTCAACCTTCATTACCATGTAACGGGGATATTATCAAACGGTTTTTTTAAATCGGATAATAATTTTGACCTCCAGAGGGACCTCAAGCTAAAAAGGGCGATTTTTCGGACAATCAGGGGCCATAATTCAGGAAGTTACGATCCGATGGCCGCAAATATAGAAAGGAACCAAGATCTTTAGCTTATAAACATACATGGCAAGTTTCATCACAATCGGTTCAAAATTGTGACCTCTATAGGGTCCACAACCTTGAAATAACATATTTTCACACTATTCGCGTATAAACGGCGGCCATTTTGTATGTCAATTTTGGTCCGATTTTCACGAAATTCGAACTCAACCTTCATTACCATATAACGGGGATATTATCAAGCGTTTTTTTTAAATCGGATAACAATTTTGACCTCCAGAGGGACCACAAGCTAAAAAGGGCGATTTTTCGGACATAATTCAGGAAGTTACGATCCGATTGGCGCAAATATCGAAAGGAACCAAGATCTATGGGTTATAAACATGCATTTCAAGTTTCATCCAAATCGGTTCAAAATTGTGACCTCTACACTGTTCACAAGCTAAAATACGTACAATCAGGGGCCATAACCCATGAAGTTACAGTCCGATACATGCCAATATCGAAAGGAACCGAGATCTTAGGATGATAAACCTATATTTTAAGTTTCATTGAAATCGGATAAGAATTGTGACCTGTAGACTGTTCACAAACAATTGTGGATGGACGGACGGACGGACGGACAGGGGCGACGACAATATACGTCCACATGAAAATGTGGGCGTATAAAAATCCCTACAAGCAACGTTTTATAGCAGGTTCATCCCGTTGTTCCACAAAACCACTTTCAAAAGTATTGACGTCTATACTAACGGCAGTTAAAGAACTGAAGGTATTCAAAAATACTGTGACAAAATATAATTAATCAGATGTGGATATTAAAAAATTCCAAAGAATTACTTGATGGTTTACAATCTAGAGCACTTGCTTCAGTCTCATCTATACAAACGTTTGACTTTTCTACATTGTACACGAAAATTCTCCATAGTAAATTAAAAGCTCGGTTAAAAGACATTATTCACAGTGTTTTTTCATCCAAATCAAGAACTACAAGATATCAATATTTAGTAGTAAATTATAATTCCACATATTTTGTCAAGAACCATAGTGATTCTAAAAATAAATTCACCGCCAACAAGATAATATCTGAATTTGTAGGGAAAATATATCAGCAAGTGGTAAGTATCCTTATGGGTACCAACTGTGCACCTTTGCTTACTGATTTATTTCTCTATTCGTACCAAGCCGATTATATACAGGCACAAATTTAGTGATTACGTAGAATTCATACATCGTGATGAGCTCGAAATTAAAAACACTATTGACAGTGACAATCGCGCTTCCTACTTGGATCTGCGTCTCGATTTTGACAGCTGCCATGAGCCGTGTTAATTTGTACAATAAACATGACGAGCCCCTAGAAATTGACTTAGCCCCCCAAATATTTTGCCATTTTGTCTGGCAGTTTGGGTCAGATTTTTACAAAATTTTAACTCAACCATCATTGATGTGTAACGTTGATATATTTAAACGGTTTTCAATTTCATGCAAATTGTTATTTCTAGCGAGTCCACAAGCTAAAAAAAACTTTTTTTCGAACAATCAGGGGTCATAATCCAGGAAGTGGCTTTTGAATATGCGCGATTATCCAAAGGAACCAAGATATCACATAAATTTAAAGTTTCATCAAAATCGGAAAAAAATTGTGGCATCTAGAGGGGTCCACAACATTGACATACCATTATCTTCATGTGGGGCTTCCGTTTTGTCCAGAAGTTTGGTCCGATTTTCAAGAAATTCGAACTCAACAATCATTAGGGAGTAACGGTAATATATTCACGCGGTAGTATTTTCAATCGGGTAAGAATTGTGACCTCTTTAGGGACCATAAGCTAAAAACACAATTTTTCGTACAATCAAGGACCATTATTCGAGAAGTTACTATCTGATATGCGCAAGTATCGAAAGGAGTCAAGATCGTTAGTGAACATATATTTCAAGTTTCATCAAAATCAGGTGAAAGCGTGATTTTCGTAAAATCAGGGGACATACTCCTTGAAGTTATGGTCCGATTTTTCCTCCAAAATTGCGGCCATTTTCGGATAGATCACTTACAAAGATCATTTATGGATTGTAACGCGCCAATTTTATGCTTTTCACGGATGTCAAGTCCATTGCCACCATCTTCAATGAGATTGTGAGAATCCAAGATGGCGCCCGAAATCGTCTATTTTCTTGACATGGAAAAACATTTTTCAAAGACAACAAAATTCTGCACTCATAAAATTATCATCCGGACCAAAATGACACTGATTTGCCCTTTTGGTTGAACATGGCTATTAGTCTGGTAGAATTATGGCTGAATCTGTATTGAAAACAAAGGTTTTCTTTATGATTGAGTTTAGTACACTTTCCTGCCAGGTGAACCACGGTTACCCTAGGGCGTTTTGACAAATCCAAGATGGCGTCTTGCATTTCAAATAACCCCCTATAACCTCCATAGTATTTACATGTAGTGTAGGATGATAATTTTGGTGTATGTTTTTGGTGTCAAGGGAGAGAGAGAGAAATGGGGTTTAACATCCACTCGACACAAACTTGGTCATTTCGGGACTAACATATGGTTTAATTTTATTTCACTAATTCGCTTGCGCGTGGGAGTCTTTAGCAGTGGGAGGAAACCCGAGTGCCCGGAGGAAACCCACGAGGTTGAGAAGGCGCCCCTATCTCCATGCCACATAAGCTCACACCAGGGCTCGAAACCACAGCCGCAAGCCAGAGGTGACCGGTCAGCTAAAGTCAAAGTGCGACACTCTAGACCACTAGGCCATCCCAACCCCCCTTGGTGTCAAGGAATAAAACTAAGATCACTCATTTACCTGTCTACAGCTACATGTAGCGCTCGAAGTATGACGTAGATGGATCGCTGCGTGCAGTATGGTGGGGTGATAAGACAAGGTTAAATCAAAAATGTCAGACAATATGGCGCGTTTGGAGGGGGGGGGGTATTACACCAAACCAAATTATATCTAGAGACAAAAGATATTTTTCTGGACATAGCCTACATGTAGGAGCATATGAGTGATTAGTTCAGCTCTGAATGTAGGTCTCATTAGGCTACACTCAAGCTCTGACCACTTTCAAAGCTGTTCTTTTCCCCCCCCAAGACCTTGGAAAAAAATTAGAGAACCCGGGCGAAAACCCACAAAGTTGGACAGGCGACCCTTTTCCTTGTCATGTAGAAGCAAGGAATCGAAACCTTGACACCTGACTCAATGACAGACCCTATATGATGTCCACCCCTGTTCACAGAAATGAAATGAAATGGGGTTTAACGTCCACTCGACACAAACCAGGTCATTTTGGGACTAACATATGTTTTCATTTTATTTCAATAATTCAATTGCGCGTAGGGGTCTTTAGCCGTGGGAGGAAACCGGAGTGCCCGGAGGAAACCCACGTCGGCACGAGGTTGAGAAGGCGCCCCTATCTCCATGTCACATACGCTCACACCTGGGCTCAAAACTACAGCCGCAAGCCAGAGGTGACCGGCCAGCTAGAGGTCGAAGCGCGGCACTCTAGACCACTAGGCCATCCCAACCCCCTCCTACTCTGAGCTGAGCTAATGAAGAAGAGCATTTGCCATACAGTATGCTACATGTATGAGGGAATTCCAACTGTCAAGGGAACTTTTACATGCATGCCAATGTGTACTCGGGACCTCGGTTTTTCGGCCCATCCAAGCGACTAGCCAATCATCCTGGTCAGGCCCTTCGTCCTGCATCACTGACAAGGTGGAACTTTCTCGGCAAATGCAGGGATCGAACACCCGACCTCCAGGCTAGCGAGCTGGTGTCTAATACTAACACATGATTTATAATTAGCAAAAGTGGTTAATGGTTTTTTTAATTTAATTCATCATATCTACATGTATACAAATCAATCAATAAATCATCAACCATTTTTCATTTCACTAGAAAACAAATTGTTATGTTCTATTCAGAAATCGGAACTACAATGTACATCATCATAATTGTGATTAAAATTGAGTCTAACAGGTAAATAAATAAACATTTAGTAATTCTATGGAATATAATTACATGTACTGCTTATTACTGAGCGATGTTTTGACTAGACTTCTCTAGTCATTATCAGAATTAATTGTGATTAAAATTGAGTCTCAACGAAAACAAATCACAAATAATTAATGTACATGTATGTCTTCTTCTTACCCTTGTTTGACATCATGCCTGTAAGTCAGCCACTCAAAGAATTCTGGGGTATCGTTCCATTCTACTCCACCAGCAACTGGGCCTATCCACCCGGAGAGACATAGTCGAATAATCCACTTCTACAATATTTATCGACTAATCCAGTGGGCAAAGGGAAGTAACTCACGCTTTACTGCAACTAATTGTGGTGGACGTAAACACTGTCCCTGGTACATGTATGTAAACTGATTTTTGATTGGTTCGTAGATAATATGAATTCATGAAAGCCTTGTGGATGGACCCAGGGGTTACTGGAGTAAAACGAAATGATACTGCGGCTGATACCGAGGATGGCCCCAACAGAGACACTACATTTATAAACTGGATCAAAACCTCAGATATTCTTCTAAAATAGAATAAAAACGCTTTCTTTTCTTACTATGATTTTCATTGGAATATTTTTTAACAGACAAGGTATGTTTATCGGATGCAAGACTATCGGATACAAGACTACCATCTAATTGTGGAAAGGTTTTCGTTTGACAACTGTCACCATCAGTAACATCTGTTACAATCACACTAATATCATCGTTAGCACTAGTTAAAACATTTGGTTCGGAACATTTCGGCCAATTACATTTAATAGGTTGAAAATCAACCTCATTGTCAGAAATAGAAGATCTTTGCTTTTCTGGTTGGAAATTTGTATGTTTATTGTAAATGTCCTTGGTTTGATCATTTTCTTCATCCTTAACGGAATTTGTTGCTAAGGTTTCCTTTGTGATCAGAGAAAAACAATTATCTTTAGTGTTTAATTCTACAACATGATTATTAGATTTATGAATTTCTCCAAGGGATTTTTGATTCGTGTTTTCGGGGGTTTTATCTTCGAAATGGCCAGGAGGGATTTCCTGTGTGGTGTGACAAGAAACATCCTCGTTAATGGTTATTTCTGCGGGATGACTATCAGACATAAGAATTTCTCCATTGGATTTTTGATTTGAGTCTCTATCAGTTCCTCTATTTCCAAAATGGCCAGGCGGTGAATTTGATTTTTCAGCCACCTCACTAATGTCAGAATCATATGTGACCCCTTTCCTCGACACTTTAGATACTCCCCTGCGCACAACTCTTCTCTTTGATACTCCCCTGTGCACAATTCTCCTCTTACATCTTTTTGCCTTTGATTTCCTAACTGACCGGATATCAAAACTATCGTTCTCTTTGAATAATCGTATTTTAGCCTTGCCACCATTTTCCAGTTTTCTGTATTTGGTCGATCTCTCTGGTGAAGATTTGATTTTAAGCAGATCGTCAAAGCAGCTCATATCTGCCCTTGCGCTAAAATCGGCACCATAGGGACCATGCGTGTCTGATCTTACAATTGGCACGACTCTCGAAGGTTTAACGCATGAAACAAACTGCCAGAGTTCTGCATAGGAGCTATGATCCGAATATGGAACTACAAATACGTGTTCACTTTGACCAAACGGTTCAACTTTTAACCCGGTGTACAGAGCAGTGGGTAAAATCGTTATAGTCGGCTTCGTTAAATTCAACTTGGCTACAAACTTTGCGGATATGGATTTGGCTGGAAGCACGCGCAATCGACATGCCATTGGATCATCGGAAACGACAAACACATCGGGGAGATTTAAAATATTAGCAACCTCCATCATGGAAGACGGTACGGAGATCCATTCTTTGCAAGCGAGAGCGACTTTAACCAGCATTTCTTCCTTCCCAAGATTCCTCAAACCAAACACGACGTTGTAATCTTTATAAGTGTTTACTAAGGCTATTATCGACTGGGTAACGCTATCTCGTGACGGAAACACGCAGCTCGGATGACAATACGTATTATCCAGATACAAAACATCAATGGATCCAAGATGATTCTTTAACAACGATTCCTCGATCATCGACTCACTGAATCGAAAGTCACCAGTGTGGAGAATTTTACCAAAATGTCCTTCAAATAAGAACATGACTGCTCCGGGACAATGTCTCGCATCAATGACCGTCACAGTCACATATTCCTGATCATCACCAGTTATATCAATAGGAATCAGGTGACTTTCATTTTCAGATAAAGAATTGACGAGCTCCGGTTTTATTTCGTAACGACTGGTAAGAATCTTGGATGTTATTTCCGAACAGTATATTGGTTTGTTCCACGAAGACGTAAGTCCCACGACGTGATCTCCATGGAGATGTGTCAAGAAAAAAAGTTTTGATCCACCACATTCTCGGATCTTCCACGAATCAACAGCTATTGGCGTTCCGGGAATAACACAACCATTCATATTTCAACAGTCCAACCAATCACAAATTCATGTTTCATCAAAGAACTGTATTTCAAGCAATCACACATTCATGTTTCATCAATGAACTGTATTTCAACCAATCACACATTTGTATTTTACACATAAAGTATATTCAACCAATCATACACTTGTATATCATCAATGAACTATATTTCAACCAATCATCACACATCTGAAAAAAAAACCTAGAAATAGATGAAAGGAATTATTAGTGAGCTGAAATTCGGCTGTGTGTCTGTTATCACTTGTTACTTCAGTCAGTTATATAGAAGGATAACTTGTGTTCGTCACTTCGATTTGTTGAAACCTTGATTACGTATCTATCATAGCAATGATCTCTGTGTTATATTTGGAATGTGTTAAACCAGTTCTATCACATGTGATAATGACTGACACCACTATTGTCCTTAACATTTTATTTCTATAACATACATGTAGATGTAGATGTAGGTTGGCAAACCAACCTGTGAAAAGAAATGATATGGGGTTTAACTTCCTACTGTTCTGCTCCTAAACTGGGCTAATGAAGATGGGCTTACGCCATACAGTGTGCTATGAGGGCAAGTTTGCCCGGGCAGCGGCACTATGGCCTACTCTTATATCGAATTTCAACTGGCCAGGGATCTTTTACGTGCATGCCAATGTGTACACGAACCTCAGTTTCTCATCCCATCCTAACAACTAGACAGCTGTCATTGTCAGGCCCTCCGTCTTGCATCACTGACAAGGGGAAACCACACCGGAAAATAAACCAACCTGTAGTAAAACTAAGAAGTCAGCTAGAATAAACCTATTATAATTCTTCACTCTTTGCCTTTTCTTCTGTCTGCCGACTTTGTATAGTAAAACCTTTAATCTTGATTCTCTCCATATTTGACCTGTCTGTACCAAAATTTAGCTGACTAAGATATTTCTCCGCTGAAATTATATAATTACATATACTTTAAATCTCAGATTACATGTTTAAGTAAGCCTGGAAATTTTACACTCTCCGTAGTGTTTGTTTGATTACAGCTAATCCACTAAACCCTGCTTTAATGGAAGCAAATTTTAGTTCAAAATTATAACTGGTCAATTGTCCGATTAACAAACAATAGCTAACTGCGTAACAATAAGATTACGCTTTAAGCAGAGGTCCAAATTGAACCAAATATGTTTAGTCATGACTCACGATTTTATTATGCCTCAAGTAACCAGTTCATAGCAGAATACTGGAGACAAACTAATTGCGTGACAAACAAGGCTATCAACACGAATACAATGTAATCAAATCTGTATGGAGACCAACAAGACTTTCACCGTTTTAATACTGTATCTAAGTTAAATCACTGTCCAAAAGTTTAGGGAAGACCGCAGATTAAACGAAGGGCTGTCATGATGCAGTACTTGGGACTGATTTGATTAAACAGGAAGAATAGACACTCTCCCTCAAAAGCTTAAGTATCAGAAGCCCATCCAGCAATGGCCAGAGAGGGATTTCTCGGACCATTGCTTCAGGAAAATGGGAAATACATGAAAGGCACCAGACACAGAAATTGTAGGAACCAAATTCAGAAATGAAATGCAGTTTAACGTCCTAGCGTCTTCGTATGTAGAAGTCAGATGTTTCGGACAAACCAAATTGGTTCAGACTGATTATATGACGTTTAAGTCTGCGAAATTTTGGACAAACAACATCATGGTTAAAATACATTTCGGATTCGGGTAGGTGTCATTTCAGACAAAGGGGCACGACATAGCCCTACGATGTATTTATTTGTATCTGTAATAATTTTGTATATTTGATATATGTAATCATAATGTTATTTTATCAGTTATTTTTATCGAAAATCAAATAGAGTTCGAACCACAGTTGTAGGTCCGAATTAACCGTCGTTGATACAGTCCGAAAGGTCACATGTCTTCATTAGCCCAGAAGAAGCACAACAGTAGGACATTGAAACCCAATTTAAATTTCATTTCATTTCACTAGCTTGGAGGCTGGAGGTCAGGTTTTTGATTCCTGTACTGGCACACATGGTTTTCTCTTGTCACTGGTGCCGGACGGAGAAAAAAAACCTGAGGTTCGGTGTACTGAATCGCGTGGCTAAGTGGGTAAGATTCTGACTCTCTAGCCTTGAAGGTGTTCAATCCCTGCATTGTGCAGGAACTCTGAGAGTTCATCCAGCCTTTCCGACATGGATTCTCTTGTCAGTGATGCAAGACGGACGGCCTGACAAGAACAGCTGTCTAGTGAATTGGGTGAGACGAAAAACCAATCCTGTGTATTACGTAGTACGGTATGCATTTGGCATGCACGTAAAAGATCCCTTAATTGGTAGTTGGAATACTGAAAGAGTAGGTCGCAGCACTGCTAGTGCTACCCGGGCAAAATTTTCCTCATAGCACACGGTTTTGCGTATGCTCGTCTTCATTAGCTCAGTTTAGGAGTAGGACATTAAACCCCATTTCATCTCACTTCCCCAGGCAGAATGTTTCAATGAATTATGAATTGAAATTAACATTCAACATACTCGAGTTTTTTTCATCCCAAGAGTCGTCTGTTTTGCTTTTATAACTGTCAACACTTTTATATATTACATAACCAAGAACATTCCAAGCGGCGAAAGCATAAAATAGCGACGAATACTTTCTGAAAAGTCCAAACAAGCCTTTTCGTTGTGGAAAACGGTACCGCTTCTCCGCCATTGCAAACGGCAAATTCATATACATATAACCAGTCTTTTTCTTATCGTGTCACCCCAATGTTAAAACTGCTGGATAATCTAGATCACACTGGCCGGAAGTTTATATTTTTAGGTGAAGGTTGATCTTAAAAGGGGTGAAGGTCAAATTTCCTGCCCGATTTGATCGAGATAAAGGAAATAGCGGGAAAACCGAAAATGTCGGTGATAATAAACACAGAGACTGTTTCCACGGCCCCAGAAATCTCGTGCCATTTAATGCCATGTGAGATACATCACAACGAAGAAGCAAACGTTTGTAAATATTTTGAAACAACAATCAGAAAAGAAGAAGGTATGGATAAAAGGGTACCCGGACCAGTCAAGTCGTCCACACCCGTTGGTGGAGTCGTCCACACTCTTCGTTACTCGTCCTAATATATGAGTAATAAGACAACTCGTCCCAAGTTATAAGACAACTCGTCCACGAACTTTAAAACATAGGTGGAGAAAGTTTATCCAGATATTTCCGGCATGGTTCGGGGGATTGGGATGGCCTAGTGCTAGTGGTCTAGAGTACCGCGCTTCGACCTCTAGGTGGCCGGTCACCTCTGGCTTGCGGCTGTGGCTTCGAGCCCTGGTGTGAGCGTATGTGGCATGGAGATAGGGGTGCCTTCTCAACATCGTGGGTTTCCTCCGGGCACTCCGATTTCCTCCCACTGCTAAAGACCCCTACGCATAAGCGAATTATTGAAATAGAATTAAACCGTTAGTCCCGAAATGACCTAGTTGTGTCGAGTGGACGTTAAACCCCATTCCTCTCTCTCTCCGGCATGGTCCCCCCTTGTCAGTGATGCAGGACAGAGGGTCTGACAAGGACAAGGAAGGACATGTACAGCTGTCTTTGTTCGGATGGTATGAAAAGCAGAGGTCTTGTGTGTGCCGGCACACATAGGCATGCACGTAAAATATCCCTTGGCAGTTTGAATTCAGTATATTAGTAAGTTGTAGCTGTCCAAGCAAAATTTCACTCACAGCATGCCATTTGAGCCCAGTCAGAGAAGACTTGATTGATTGAAATAAATTGAATAATATTTTTATTTTCAGGTTTGTTAACAGGATGTATGCATGGTCGACCTTTAGATGGTGAAAAAGTGGCCTTACCTTCTGGATATACAGGTAACTATGGTGATACAAAATACATGTCCCGAGAAACATTCACAAATAATCTCAAAACTAAAATATTTAAAATATACTGCCTCTTGATTTCTGGGGGTTGTGGCGATAATTAGTACCTGGTAACTATGCGTGCAAATGGTCTATCACGGTTATAAGTGTTAAGGGGTCATGGTGGGTAAGACACTGGCTCGCAAGCCTGGATGTCAGGTGTTCGAGCCCTGCATTGGCCGAGAAAGTTAATCCAGATTTTCCGGTGTGGTTCCCTCTTGCCAGTGATGCAGGACAGAGGACCTGACAAAGACAGCTGTCTAGTTGTTAAAATGAGATGAAAAAAACAGGCCCGTGTACACATTGGCGTGCACGTTAAAGATCCCTTAACAGTTGGAATAAGAGTTAGCCATATGCCTGTCTTCATTAGCCCAGTTCCGAGTAGGACGTTAAATTTCATTTCACTTTATAAGTGTTAAACCCCACTTCATTAATTCGAGACGCCCCCCCCCTCCCCAGGGCCACTGTGTGTAAACTTATTGAAATAGAGATGTTTTAGTCCCAAAATGACCTAGTCATTGATTAGATTTTGTTTTACAGGACTTGTAGTAAGTGAAAGTAGGAAAACAGCCACAGAAGAGGAAGACAGGATGCTGGATATAAAATCTAAATTTAATGAATTTACGTACTGGAACTTGGATAAACATACTTCAAAAGAGGACATGGTATCAAAAGCTTTACAATGGATTGATATCGCAAATATTGTAAGTCAAGTATACCTAGCTAATTCTGCATGTGCCATGTTTTGCAGATTGTCACTTGAACAATTTTAAATTAGGTTGATATAATTTTAAAACAGTACATGTAGTTCTCCGAGATCCAGTTCACGTCCCATGCTATGTGTGGATACAGATATCATTATCAATGTGTATTGAAACGTAGCAGCATGTTAATAAATTCAGAAGTAGTATATACATATAAATTGTTTTTAATTTGTGAAGTCTACTTCTATATGTTTTACAGGGATTATAGAAATAGAGTAGTTATTGTTATTTTATATGTTTCAGCTACACAGTCCAATAAATCAGGATGAATCAAGTCAAACAAGTGTCACTGGTAAATAAAGGGGAGATAACACAGATTGGTAAAAAGATGGATGAGCACAGCGTGATATTTGGATAAATGACAGACCTGGAAAAACCGGTTTTAGGTGTACCCAACAAAATGTCAGGCACAAATGATAGTACCTGACATTTTCAACTTAATGCGGAACATGCATTAAAAATATCAACAAAAAAGACAAATTAGTGACCAACAAAATAACAGGCACCAGACGTTTTGTACCTGACAAAGCCTGAATCTGTGTCTGACATTGTCGATGACAGGTGCCTTATTTCCAGGATTGAAGATGTGAGACTACCGGTAATCTATGTTCAAAAATGTGATAGACGTCTCTCATTAACATCTAATGCCACGTCTTGAAGATTTGGGAAATTTTACTTCAGATACAATTGGTGTAACTTGAGTATTGAGATTTCTGCTTGTATTCCTGCCAGCCAAGCACCAAGGGTTGAAATGTGACCCATAGAACAAATTTCAACAAACTCACCTGTCAATAATTTTTAGAAATTAGCAGTTAAAATCATTTACTATTATTTTCGGTTTCAGTAAAACTCTGATTTCAGTATAAAAGAGAACTATGTGTATAAAATGATTTTAATCAACTAAATCAATAAAAAAATTCTTTATCTTGATATTTTTGTATATCTTCGTTCGGCACACTGGATGTAAAATTTTAGTTCATATGGCCCCTAAATCCCTGAATCAATATGAGTTTACAGCCCTGCTTTAGACAAAATCAGATCCATCCTCAGAGTAGACAGTCAGAGTAATGGGGTTGAACGTCCACTTGACACACAAACTACATGTAGGTAGGGGTCTTTAGCAGTGGGAGGAAACAGGAGGACCCACAAGATTGGTATCAGTATAGAGTGTTCTGTGAGCAGACTTTTAAATGGGGATACACAATACTGGATTACACGAAATGGGGTTCAACTTTCTACTGTTCAGCTACTAAACTGGGCTAATAAAAACAGGCCTACGAGGGAAATTTGCCTGGGCAGCAGCCGACTCTTAACATCAAATTCCAACTGCCAAGGGATATTTTACGTGCATGCCAATGTGTACTTGGGACCTCGGTTTTTTGTACCATCCAAACCACTAGACAGCTGTCCTTGTCAGGCCCTCTATCCTGCATCACTGACCAGGGGAAACCACGCCGGAAAATCTGGATGAACTTTCTCGGCCAATGCAGGGATCAAACACCTAGCGAGCAACTGTGATTCCCCCTAACTAGATTAAATACATGTCTAGTCTGTGTTTTAAATAGCAAGCTTTTTATTGCATAGTCAATAAACATCTTTTTTCTATACAAAATATTAAAAAAAAGACAAAATTTCATCAATATTCTAAAAGATAAGATAAGATAAAGAAAGGAACACATTGTGTGTAAATAAATGATGAGTATGTACACTAAATGAAATAAACCAAGTTGATTCATTATTTTATGAATTTGAGGTTGAAAATGGACAGAAGTTACTCACTTTTTCATGAATTTGAGGTTAACGATGAACGAAGTTTACCACCTAAGCCCTTTGGGCCGATAAGCTAAAATCAAAACAAATTACATTACCATAAATTAGGGATAGATTTTGTACATGTACATGAAAATGTTTATAAGTACGCAACACTGCAAGATTCTCCCCTAAATTGGTCCTTGTCTCATTTAAATCTGATAATCGGTGCCTCAAGTACTATTTAACAAATTATAGTAATGGTGGCACCTAATTAACATATTCAGCAAATGTGAGTCACATGATCTAATATGAGCCATACATACGCAATTGTAATGTTCAATTCAACTCTTTCACTGACAAACTCATCCTTGAGATCACCTGTGGTCCCATTCCTTTCCCCTCCACTGACCCCTGGGTTCCTCCTCAGATCCTTGAGATCATCAGTGGTCTGATTCCATTCTACTAACCCCAGGTTTTCCTCCATGGAGGACACACATATTGAAGTTATCTGTGCTCTTTTTATTGACCAATTAAAAAAAAAATATTAAATACAAAGGAAATTGGCAAAGGCAAGTAACTCTCATCATGTTGCAGGAAATAAGCTGCCATGTTGAGTTATTTTATTGACCTTATTTCCTGAAACGGACAACTTCTGGTGACTTAATTCTGGGCTCTCAACCCCAACTAATAAAAGAGAGAGAGAGAAATGGGGTTTAACGTCCATTCAACACATACTGGGTCATTTTGGGACTAACATATGGTTTAATGTTCTTGAAAATAATACTGAATTTTCCATGTTGGATTTAGTCTAGACCGAGTTATTACAGTAGAAATATAAAAATTTATAATACAAGTTCCACGAACAAAAATAATTAATAATTTTAACAACAGTTTGAGCCATTTTGGGGGTTCTGCCTAACCTACATGTACCTATTACCACATAAGCTACTATCTGTTAAAAATACAGATCTATATTCCGTTTGTTTTTTTTTTACTTTAAAGGACCTACACTAAAAGAAAATCTGACCAGTTGAACTGGGAGGTTGCATCAGGGGTCATACAAGTGTCTTTTGACCCTATGACGTCAGACATTGATTAAAGCCCCAATACCACTCTTGTTGTAACTGAATAATATGTCCCAATCTTCATTCTGGTCAACAAATTGTATTATTTTACAATACACTGTATTCCAATTAATTGATGATATAAATTTCATCTTAACACACCTAATTTAAAAAATTGGAAAAATTCAACTAACTGATTTGAAAAGTCTAACGTAAACCTTTTCAAATGTGACTTTGATTTAAAATATTTTCGAACCCTCTGGACAAGTAAAATAGGTCGTAATGGATAATTTACACAACAGGTAGAACACTTAAACATCTAATAAGGCTATCATTTATTTTCTGGGGCTGCCAAGCCAGCAAGAGTGTTATTGTCCCTTTAATCAATAAGCTTTGACGTTTCTAGGGGTTTGCCACAGTTCTGTTGAGAACATGTCAAGAACACGCATTAACAGACCGTTTCATTGGCTAATCCCTCACATCAACTACAACTCTTCTAGATCCTAGTGTAGTACAGACAAATAAACGATATTTGGAACAATACAAAACGAAATGAAAAAGGGTCTGTATTTTAATCAGATTGCATTAACAAACATTTAAATTCTCAAAATTTTATCCTTTAATGAACAAATTATTATGAATTTATGATTCTCAAAGGTGCCATTTTCAATAATAAACCACAAATTATCATGATTGTTTGATTCTCAAACGCGCCATTTTCCACAATAAACGACAAATCTAGTATTTAAATGTGAAAGTAGTCTTGAAAAAAAGCATGGTGAACTGAATATAATTAAAATCAATGAATTTGAACAGTTGTTATGACAACGGTTTCACATGATCTTTATTCTCCGTGGAAACCATCATTGAGTTTGAACTTTAACCGAAGGTTATCCCTGTGTCTAAATGGAAAGGTTACCAACTGGTAATAAATCATTCTAATTTTACATATTATATATATTATGCTTTACAAAAGATAATTTTAATAATTTCATTCGAGTATTTCAGCCTCAAACCTGAAAAGCTAATAAAACTTTTTGGGGGAAAAATAGGTACATCTCTTTAACTCATTAACATATATCTTCACCACATTTTTAAGATACATACAAATATCTACCACAGAATCAGACACAAAGCAATTTGATATTTCAAAAGTTATCAAAATATTTCTGCTAAGACAAAATATTGTGACGAGGCAAATGTTTTAAACACTATAAGAATTATAGAGAAAAACTCTCTCTCTGGTTATCATTAAAGAATATGCAGTCCAAAAATAAGACAATCTTTATTAGTGCCAGAGATATGGTGTACCTATGTTTTTTGTACTTTTTTCCCCGCCAAAAAGTGTGTTACTGTGGCAACAACTGATTTTAAATTTTAATTTTTCCCATGTTTATTACATAATATGGTTGCCATTTTGGACATAGATCAATTATGAATGAAACTAGATAATTCTCTGTGAGCCGTGGATGGTGGCTATAATTCTTGACAGAGATAGTTGTCTGTGAGCCGACTATATTGTATATTCTGGACAGAGATAGTTGTCTGTGAGCCGACTGTATTGTATATTCTGGACAGAGATAGTTGTCTGTGAGCCAACTGTATTGTATATTCTGGACAGAGATAGTTATCTGTGAGCCGACTGTATTGTATATTCTGGACAGATATAGTTATCTGTGAGCCGATTATATTGTATATTTTGATCACAGTATTTTGAAATAAATAAGATGACGTAGACTATATACAAGATGTATCGAGATGTATCAAGATGTATCTATCTAACTACTCCCTAATACTACTAGGTATTTCCTTGTTGCATTGACATCTCTAAAGCTTGTTTCAACATTTCTTCCTCGGTTTCTTCCTCTGAAACATTAATTATACATAATTAAGGCGGGAGAGAAATCATGTTAAACGTCAACTTAACATAAACTTGGTCGTTTCCAGACTAACACATGGTTCAATTTTATTTCAATAAATTGCTTGTGTGTAGGGGTCTTTAGCAGTGGGAAGAACCTGAAGAAATTCTGCGTCGCTGGACAAACGACTCACTCTACTCCTTGAACTATTTTTAATATTTAGCCTTATTCACATGACAAGACATTAATCAACTTTCTAGAGCGTCAGATGGCCAGGATTTAGTCCTGGTTGACAAGTACCGTTGCTATAGTAATACATGTAAACAATCTATGTTACACTTTTGAATCGTCAGAATAAAGTAACATGAATGAAATTTCCATATAAAGTCAAACAAAACGGAAATATAACATAGATCTGGGGCCTGTTTCACAAAATATTAACTAAGATAAAATCAAAATTTTAGTAATTTGATTGTTTTTTTTAAAATTGATTTTAGGGCTTAGCCAATCAAAATTCAAGTATTTACTAAAATTTGTATTTTGTCTTTAGTTAAAATTTCGTGAAACAGGGCCCAGTGCTTCAATGAGATTGCTTGTACGTTGTTCGATTGTGTATTGTATTAGGTCTAACCTTGAGGTGATGATATATCGACAGTGCTCGACATACTCGTACTGGGAGTACTTGATTGTTGTTTGTTAAAAAATTCCAGACGTTTTTGACGAACTTCTTCTGCTGATGGCGTTGATATTTCTGCTGCTGGTGGATTCTCACATTTCATGCTCTGTGCTATAGCTGACTGTAAAATAGCTTCATCGGCATGGTAACCTGTTTTATTAACATAAATAAATGATTTGCTATAGCCATTTGTAAAATAGCTTTTGTTGCTATGGTAACCTGAGAGTATTTAATTTGCAAAAACCAAATATGTACTATGACCAGGAACTAACCATGCCATCAGTCCATCACCACAACTATCTTGGTCTTGTGACACCAGAGTTTCCATATTAGGGTGTGCCCATTTTCCTTAAGCAACGTTTGCGAGTTATACAACATCTCTCCGTTGCTTGAATACTCAGCAATTCCCCGAACTTTGCGCTAGTTGTTTTTACAAGTGACTAATTAATTAGCATTGTCCAATCAGAGTTTGTGGCACCAAACACACTATAAACAAACAGGGTTTTTTAAATTGAGAAACTTGTGGGAAAACAGCAACCGTGACATTGATCGATCTTTGAACTTTGCAACTCGATTGTCACATGTAGGCATTTTAGCTATAAAGCACGAGACTTGGTATTCACGACGACCGATGAATCTGATAGGTTCCCAAGCTGGGCTTGTGACAATCGA
The DNA here is from genome assembly GCA_963678685.1 of Patella ulyssiponensis. Taxonomy (NCBI): domain Eukaryota; kingdom Metazoa; phylum Mollusca; class Gastropoda; family Patellidae; genus Patella; species Patella ulyssiponensis. Next base: position 79,121,221 of record OY783230.1, read on the forward strand.
ACTTAGTGGCGAAATATACAGGGTATTATGTGAAGGGCTTGATAAGATGTATGTAGTTAAGGCGAGATCAAGCCTTCTATTGAAGATGGGGTGTGCCATGAGCAGTGACAGACATGCAATTGGAGGGTAGAGAGAGAGAATGGAGTCGAACGTCCACTTGACACATTTCGATACTAACACATGGTTCAGATTTACTTCAATAATTTGCTTGCTCGTAGGGGTCTTTAGCAGTGAAAGGAAACTGGAGGACCCAGAGAAAACCCAAAAGGTTGGACAGGCAACCCTACTCCTTGCCACGTACAAACTAGGATTCGGAACCACATCACTCGACTCATGCTTTAACCATTTGCACCCCTCCTGCCAAGACAAACATAAATCTTGCCGTTTAAATAATATCAAGTGTTACAGGCCTATATATATCTGTACTAGTCTGGGCATTGGGGTCTTCTAGTAGACTAGGTCTTGTAGTCAAATATTAGTGTTATAGGCCTATACATACCTTGCATACTCATTTTTAAGGCCTTTTGTAAAGTGACATCATCCATATCAGATGCATGACGACTTTCTTCTAATGCAGTCTGTAGTTCACTAGTGCTGCTTCCTTTACTAGTCTGGGCGTTAGGGTCTTCTAGTAGACTAGGTCTAATAGTCTGAACTGCTGGTACTATTTTTAATAATTGGTCAGCTTCACAATCAGGAATTCTTCCTTTTATAATAAATATGGAATAACCTGCCGTACAATAAAACACCTTTTATAATAAATATGGAATAACCTGCCGTACAATAAAAACACCTTTTATAATAAATATGGAATAACCTGCCGTACAATAAAAAAAAAACCAGAGAGAAATGGAGTTTATTGTCCTCTCCTCAACATAAATTAGGTCATTTCATAATCAGAGAGGGAGAGAGAGAAACGAGGTTTAACACCCACGGACACTCAACACAAACTAGGTCATTTCAAGACTAACGTATGGTTCAATTTTATTTCAAGTTCGCTTGCACGTAAGGGTCTTTAACAGTGGTAGGAAAGCAGAGGACTGGGAGAAAACCCACAAGGTTGGATGGGGACTCGACTCCTTGTCACGTACAATCGGGGAATCAAAATCACGCCAGTTGACTTTATGATACAGCATGCACACACTAACCATTCGACAATCCAAAACCCTGGTCTCACCTAGAGACAAAGTATGGCTGTTCGGATGGGATGAAAACCCAAGGTCCTGTGTACATATTGGCATGCACGTAAAAGATCCCTTGGCAGTAGGAATTCAATATAAGAGTAGCCCGTAGCACCTCTGTACGCACACATTTTCCTTCATAGCAGACAGTATCTCGTATGCCTATCAGAGCAAAACAGTAGGATGTTAAACCCCTTTTAATTTCAGTTCCTTCGGCAACAAAAAGGGGGAGGGTGTGAAGGTAGCACCTGTTGGTATGTTTGGACAGAAATGTCATGTATAGATAATGACTTACCTTCTTGTTGCAACTGTGTTAAAAATAAAGAAAGGTACGTGTCGGATATAAGTTCTGGACCAGTTAACAAAGAATTTAAATTAAACCACTGATGACCCAACTTTCTAACAGCAAACCAATGTTGTTGAAAATTACAAATAAATGCTCGCTCATTACTGAAACAAAACGTAAAGGTTGTAAGTCGCAACAGATATATATATCCACCCAGCACTCTAAACCCAACCCAGTAAAGTCGACAGTTTCAGAGCTCTCACCACCCTCACCCAGCGAAGTCTACAGACCCAGAGCTCTCAGCACCCTAACCCTAACCCAGTGAAGTCTACAGTTCTAAATCTCTAAGAAGATGTCTGGGAGTGAAATTATCTGGCTACAGAAATTACCTGACAGTTCACAGGACACTGTATTTTAAGTTTTTGAAATCATAGTTACTGTATCTTAAAGGCGCTAATTGGTAATATTAGGGATCTAGAAATTGACACAAATGGGCTGCAACACAAAGTAATATGAATGTATATAAACTGATTTACATTCAATCATTTCTGTTTTTACTCTAATTTCTAGATTTACTTTGAGGGGGAAAGGCGACCTACTTTGAAAAAGGGGGGGGGGGACTTTGGGGGGAAAATGACTTACTTTGAGGGGAGAAAACTTAATTTAACGGGGGAAAGACTTTAAGGGGGGGGGCTTACATTGTGGGGGGAAAGGACTTACTTTGCGGGAGAAAAGACTTACATTGAGGTGGGAAAGAACTTACTTTGAGGGAGTAAAGACTTACTTTGAGGGGAAAAAAGACTTACTTTGAGGGGGGGGGAGAGAGAAACACTTACTTTGAGGGGGGGGGGGGGGGGGGGGGGGTAGACTTACTTTGAGGGGGAAAAAGACTTACTTGGGATTTATTCTTGCTAGATTAGCTTGTTCAGTTTGACTGTTATATGGTATCATCTCTAAACCCCAGACTGTTAGGGCATCAGATATAACTTGTACCGAGAAAAAACCACTATCATCAAAATTACTGGAGGGTTGCTGTCAATATTAAATACAGTAAAATTACTGAATGGTTTCTGTCAAATACAGTAAAATTACTGAATGGTTGCTGTCACATACAGTAAAATTACTGAATGGTTTCTGTCAAATACAGTAAAATTACTGAATGGTTGCTGTCAAATACAGTAAAATTACTGAATGGTTGCTGTCAAATACAGTAAAATTACAAAAATTATGTGCAAAAGGGGAGGGGTGGTAACTTCCAACTAGGCTAATAAATACGGAATGCAATATTTTATAGATGGCTGCATGGCTCCATACTCTTCGTTGAATTCAAAGTGCCAAAGGTTCTTTAACATGCATGCCAACGTGTACATACATGCCAAAATGTACATATGCATGCCAATGTGTACATGGGATCTTGGTTTTTCCAACCCATCCGAACGTCATGCATCTTTGACTTGACTAACAACATGGAAAAATCCAGAGAAAACTTTATTAGCCAACAGCGAGATCTAATCTGAGAACTAGCCTTACTCGTCCAGAGCCTTACTCGTCCAGAGCCTAACTCGCTGAATTACCGTGGCACCTAACAACAGTCCTATAAAATTTCAAAGTCGATGATAGATGCCGAGTGATGGGGCGTTACACTTTGGATTTAGTCAAGGCAATATATCATATGTGTGCGGGCAGTTGCTGCAACAGAAATGTCGACCACGGTTTATAGTCGGTCCCAGTCCGAAATCCATGCCCAAATGGGTCAAATTGGCCAAAATCGAAAATGGTCACCGGTTTGGATTGTAAATTCCGCTTTCCACCCAATTATCATTATATGATCGAGTTTGGTATCAAAATATATGTTTTCAGGGTAACTGAATCCATTTCCATACACATTTTTGTGATAACTGATAAGTGTTACCACCAAGTCATTATTGGGCATTATTCAAGATGTTAGTTTTGCCAAACCTCTGTGGAAAATATTGGGCAATGCTAACTTGTCTGCAGGTTCATTAGTCCAGTGATATTTATTATCAGCTTTAGGGTTAGGGTTAGGGTTAGGGTTCATTAGTCTACTGATATCTGTTATAATTTAAGGAGAGCGTTAGGGTTAGGTTTATTGATACCCATATTTATAGTATTTCTGATAGCGGCAGACTAGTGCACCCGCGATCTAGTGAACCCCTCTCAAAAGACCGATCAAAGCCTACTTTCAAGTCTCACCTGTAGAAATTGCTGATATTCTCGCGTGTGTACACCACCTTCTGCCATAAATTCTCTTTCTCTTACATCCAGTCTTTCCGCTATTTGAGCTAAATCTACTGCAGAGAAGTACTGATTTTGGAGCAATGCATTTAAACAATGCTGTGCACACAAGGAGCCTTCTTGCTGAAAACAGATCAAAATGAAAGTTTTATTAACACTGGTGATTCCAAGAGACAAATAATTAGGCTCTACTTGTACTTGTAATTTTGTACACCAGGTACCAGTTTGCACTTGTCAACTTCTTGGGAGTTTAATAATAATAGTGCTGGCAGGCGGAGGCGTGACAAGGACAGCTGTCTAGTTGCTTGGATGGGACAAAAACTTAGGTCTTGTGTACACATTGATCTGCATTTAAAAGATCCCTTGACAGTTGGAGGAATTTGATATACAACTACACTACATTTTCATTTGCAAGGTTGAAGGTAAAATTGATGGGTTCAAATCATAGTTATAAACATATGAACTTTGTTTGTGACAGCCATTTGTATGTGTAAATCTACAACGGGTCTGTACTGTCAGACAAGGACTGAAACAATTTTATTAAATACAGAAAGATATAGGTACCGGTACGGCGGTAGTCTACCCAGCCAGGAATTGAATTAAAATTTGATTTTAACAGGAAATATTGTTTATGAGTCACTCAGTCACACATCGGTCATAAATTCTTATTTACGACAAAATAAATATTCAAATTGGTCTGCGAGTCCGTCTGGGTGGGTTCAGAATTCACGGGGTATATTCAGTCCATAATTCATACAAATAAGTTACCTTTTCATGAAATATTAACTCCATTTCAACAAACAGACGAATTTCCTGAACTATTTATGTAAGGGAGATCACTCTCGAACCTTCAGGAAGTTGTAAAAAAAAAAAAGAGGACCTGGTCTGAGACTAGTAATTAGGTAGTGCGAGTTATAAATAGACAATTTTTCCCTTAAATTTTTCTCTTAGCGGTATTCAAAAGATAGTTTAAGTGAGAAAAATCAACTTAACTTTAAGTGACCTATGGGAGGTACCATAAAGTTATAGTCCTAGAGGTAGAAAATCTCATTTTGTTTTGCTAGACCAGATTTTTATTCTGAAGAAGAATATAATATGAGGTAAACAGGCCATATCCTGAACCTTTTTCCGTTAGGGCACTTTTTCAAAATGACCGCCAAAATCTCATATATATATAACATATATATATAGTGACTATATGGGTTAAGTAAGTAACAATGATGCATGTTTTCAGAGGCGTAAGTGTGGGGGTACATCCCACCACCCCCCTGGAAGCAAAAAAGTCGGTCGCAAAATCAGTGCAGTCGGTCGCAAAATAGGAGCAGTCAGTATCAAAATAAGTGTTCACGCTACTCACGCAAAACTTTAGTAGGGAAAATAACCCTGTCAACTTATCATTTTTGAAAAGATGTCGTGTTTCAAAATAATTTCAGTCACTGCAGTCGGTCTCAAAAACAATGCCAGAATAGATCCCAAATACTATGTATTTGCATGAATCCGTGAGACTAAAATACGTCACACAAAACTATAGTATAAAATAACCATGTCCGCTTGTCATGTTTGAAAAAATGCTTGTCACTCTTATTCTGTCTATGAAATGTTTTCTACCACCATAGCAAAGAAATAGTCGATCTCAATAAAAGTACTCATCGCAGTCGGTTTCTGCAGACAAAATAAATCAAGACAGGCGAAATTGACAGATAAGCCTCAAGATTCTGTCCCATTTCTTATCCTCTCTTTATCGAGAATTTGGTTCCATTTGCCATGACATTGATTCAAATTTTCAAGCCCATTCCTAAAAATTTAAAAGCTCTGTTACATACCTAGAATTTTTTCGCGCCTGCGGCGCCCGATTTCAATATAACATCATTCCTCTATTCGGCTACATAACTGATTTTTTTGGCGCCTGCGGCGCTCGATTCCATTATGACATCATTCTTCTACTCCTCTGCTGTCTTATACTGTCTCAGCACTATCATATTCACGATTATAGTGAACTGCCCAGTTTGTAGTACCACTGGTGTGTGGGTCGAGGGGCGTCAAATTGTACAGATGTTATGTCAACCTTTGCAAAACAGATCTCGAGATTCTGCCCCATTGACTGACATTTCTGGTCCATTCGTCCACAAGAACACTCTAAACCCGGCGTCCACTTTTAGAACACCAAATACGCTATTTTAGAACACTATTTTGAAACACTTTTTGAACACCCTGACGCGTCTTTTTTCTACCAGAACACTATGTGTTTATTTTCAGAACAGTATGTGTTTATTTTCAGAACAGTATGTGTTCAATTTTCAACGTTTTTCCCTCTGGGTTTTAGAACACATTTGACGCGTAAAATGTGTTCTGTTTTTAGAACACTATACGTTCAACTTTTCCCCCTGGATCTTTCCCCATATCGGACGCGTAAAACGTGTTCTTTTTAGAATACAATAAGGTGTTCAACTGAATGAAACAGATAATGAACACTAAAAGGTGTTCGGTGATCATATTTTGAACACCGTTCGTTCAGAATTTCACACACAGAGGGAACATGGTGTTCTAAGCAGTTCTGTTGTGATAGAATGTCTGAAATCTTAACAAACAATTTAAAAATCGGTTAAAAGAGTCTTAAATCATTAATTATTTCGTATGATAAAAGCGTGGCACAAAAATTTAAAACAATTTTAACACAGTTTACAACTTTATTGTATTTTCTAAATTTTATAATACAACTTGGACATAGATAATGTGACAAAACATACGTCGATAATATGCCCAATGAAAACAATTCGCATATTAATATCGGAATGTATATCATAGGCAAGTAAAATGTTGTACACATGTACTGTATTCTAGTTCTTACACTTGTCTCTCTCTAGTCGTTAGAATGGACTTTGGCGAGCATCCATAACTCTTGGCAGGAGTAAGCGGAAAAACCACCGTCTGGGTAAAATTTCTCCCATTGCACACGTGATGCTTTTTGGTCTTCGTGAGCCGAGGAAGATAAACACCATTTCATTTCCCCACCTGCAATAGAAATATTAACATCAATTAAAACACAAGAAACCGGTATAAGATTGCTTATAATGAAAGTGTAAACTAATAATAAATGAATATAACACCTAAGCATATAGACTTACCGTTTGAACGTATAATATCTGCAACTAAATTATTTTCTAGAAGACTGGGCTGTCCATTCGGTGGCCTGTGTTTTTATTTTTTCGCCATCTTCTGTTGTTACCGTGAACTATTATTAAGAAAAAAAGATGACTATATATAGAGGGTTTTAACATCACACTGTTCTGCTCCGACTGGGATAATAAAATAAACCATTCTACCGGGTCAAAATATTCTACCGACAAAATGGCTTAATGAATCAATATTTTTAGATATATAGACATTTATATATGCATGTATTGAGAATCATAGATGTGGGCAATCGAATGCGTCTTTTAGGCCTATTTATACCTTCCTTGTCTGTCCCGTCTTCCATATATGGCCCGGTTGGTGCAGAAAAGTTGTAAGTGAAACCCCAATGTCAGATGATTATTAATTTTGCATACTAGTGTTCTATACATGTATACGTAACAGAATGTGTTCCGTATATAACAGAATATGTTCTATAAGGAACACCATGTGTTCAAACAAATGGAAGAAGAAAATAATTTGTCAAATTCGACCCAAAATTTCTAAACATGCGCTTTTTGATAAGAGGGAATAATTTATTAACACAAATTAATATGCTTAACGATAGTTTCAGAGTTGATTTGTAATAAATACGGGTCTAGGGACAGGTCTAGAAGCTTATATAGGCCTAGGTCAAGGCTATTGACACTATTCATATTGTTAATCAAGCAATAATTTCCCACATTCCATGTCTACTTCGAATCTAAGTTTCCCTTTTTCTTTTGAAACAACTTGTCTACCGTATTTAAAAAAACAGCAACAATACTTTACCTTAAATAACACTTGTTGAAACAGCCAGAGCCTTTAATTCAAACCAGCGTCCTGCAAATGGCGATTTTGAAAATAACCCGCATCACGTGATGCACTGTGCGCATGTCCGATATCGAACTTGAACACATGGTGCCCAAATTGATATTCCGTTATGAACACCCCTGAACACCAAGCGTTCCTTAATGGTCTTCTGCGTCCGATGAGTTTCAAGTGTGAATGATTTCAAAGATCATTGAACGGAAAATGCACACAATGTGTTCAGTTTTGAACGGATTTTAAGGATTTGTGTACGTTTTAGAACTGCGGTGTTCATATGTGAACATTAACGTGTTCACATTTCAGCGCAAAATGTTCCAATATGAACACATTCAGACGCGTCAGGCGTCCGTTGGATTTACAGTGAATTTCTCCCAGCAATGACCTCAAATGTCAGGATATTGAATCAATTTTCAAAATGTTCTCAAATTACTCAGTGTTATAGGCGCAATCATCATAAACTATATGTGAACTTAAATAAAACTGTTTTCCCCAGAGACAACGATTGGCGAACAACTATATAATTATACAATACTATCTATGTTATACCGGGGCGCTTAATGTTATAGCCAGTTTTTTGTTCATTGTGGGGTGGGATTGTGGATGGCGCCACTAGATTTGAAACCGCCCCATCCCTGTATAGTTACTATACTTGTAACCGTAAACTATCTAAGAACCCTTACGCAAGTTCAAATAGGTTCAAACGCACAATTGTCAACACATATCATTACAGTTTGTATTGGAATAAGTAATTCTATCACAAATAGTGAAGACTGGGCCATTAAAATAGTTACCGAACAGTTTTTCTTTGCATAGCGATGTTTATGTTGTAGGCCTAATGACGTAAATACGCAATTTGCCGCCATGATACCAGCCAGTTGAAATTTCGCGTAGCAGTTGGGTTTCATCAAATGATATAATTATGCAGTAAGGCTTCACCTTTATTTCTATGGGAATTGATTTATTATATGCTGTGCTATGTGCAAGGACAATTTTGGGTTAGTTTATGTGTGAATTAAGGGAGCTATGGACCAGGGGCGTTTTAAGGTTTATCATGGCGGAGGCTATACTATTTTGAGGGCCCTCTTTAGGGGCGAGGGGTCAGAAGGTCGAGAACTTTTGCAAAATAAAAATCATTTTGGTGCATTCTGACAATGCGAAAAAAATCACTTGTAAGTATCGGGGAGCTCAATCAAATAATAATTAATGGAATATGATGGAGTGGGCCTATTGTGCAAGTAACACGCGTAATCCCGGAAATCTATTCAGTAAAGAAAGGATCGCTCTGCCAAGCCAGGCTACACAGAATAGTTTATTAATAGGTTTTCAGAAAAGGTGATTTCTTGATTGATGATTTTCATACCAATGAAATGACTGCAGACTTATTCAGTAGTGGATTGATTCGGACTTGGGGGCCTTTTCCCTTGACCAAAGGGGCCCTTTTGTCGGACATGGGGCCCTTTTGACTGCCTTTAGTTCCCTCCCTAACTAGGGTACATTTCCATTTTTCTTGGCGGTTTTAGCCCTTTTCCCCCGTTTTATTTTTTCAACTTCTTTGATTTTTTTCGCGAGGAGGCTGGCGCCTCCAGCGCCTCAGCTATAAAACGCCTCTGCTATGGACCAGTAAACTTTTTGTAGTCATTTGACTAAAAAACTTGCGCAAAGGAACTCTGTAGGAAAAGCCACTACTGTGTCTGGAGTAAGACGGAAGACATCAGTAGTGGAAACATTTCTACCCCTAACCCATCCCCATATTCCCTTTAAAACTCGCACCTGTGGTGCTCGGCTTCTGATTGCGTCACTCGTACTGGGGGTAGGGGGTATGTGCATCAGTCGGTCGCATTTTGGCTAAGCACCCCGCCCCTCCCCAAACAAAATCGTTATGTACGCTCCTGCATGTTTTCATTAGTTATTATTAGAGTTATTCTCAATGAAGGTTCGACTGTATCCCAGATGATAAAAAGTGAGGGCGTTTTTCACATGGCCGCCAAAAACGTAGATAAACTGTATATATCTTTTAAAAAGCATTTATGAGGCTGCGCATTGGTCACATTTTGCACTAATGGTGATTAGAGTTATTCATAATTGTTACTTACTTAACCCGGGCCCGTAGCCACCTAAAAATCAAATTAGCCCCCCCCCCCCCAATATTTCGCCAACAACAATGATTTCTTAGTAGCGTTCTTAGCCGGCCACATCCTTAGCCCCTCCAAAAAGTTCCGTAGCCCCCCCACCACCAAATTTTATATATATATAAGATTTTGGCGGCTATTTTGAAAAAGCGCCCTAACGGAAAAAGGTTCAGGATATGGCCTGTTTACCTCATTCTTGTTCAGAATAAAAATAAAACTTGTCTAGAAAAACCACATGAGAGTTTCTGCCTCTCCAGGTGGCACCTCCCTCAATTTTAACCCGGACTGTATATAGAGCACCCTGTTCGCCACTGAAAATGGACTTTAGCAACTATTGGTGTTTAAGAAAAGGTAACGGAATATATAACCCAATTTGAAACGGAATATGGAACTCAATTTGAAACGGAATATGGAACTCAATTTGAAACGGAATATGCACCTGAATAAACAGAAACCCAAGTAGAAATCTTATTTCATACATGGTTTTACATTCTAAATTCACGCGAGTTCGACGCTGCACAGTTTTCTTAGTACATGGAGGCTTTTGTGATCTTCAAATTGATCAAAAGTTTGCTGTGGTCGGAGGGAAGTCCATAGCCAATGTCAATAGATCCGATGAAATCGTCTGTTTCTCGTGTGAGCAGCAAGTCCAAGGTGTGGCCCTTGTAGTGGGTGGCCCCACTTACACGTTGAACTAGGCCAAAAGATGAGATAAGATCCGTTAACTTTATGACTTCTGGTTTCTCTGTTTCAAAGTGGAAGTTGAAATCTCCACTGACAAGAAAGAGACTAGGCCGAGAAATCGAATGTTCGAGTAATGTTCTGAAGTTAGACAAGACGTCTTCTACAGTCCACTTTTTTTTTCGAAGAGTATGGAGGCCTACAGGGGCGGATCCAGGATTTTCAGAAAGGGGAGGGGGGGCGTGTTGCACCCAGTTGGGAGTGCGAAGCCCGGTACGTGATTTTTGAGTGGAAAAAATGCCCACAAGGACTAATTTCATACTAGTACTGTAAATTACGATTTCCAACCTAAACTACTTTTGTTCTCCTTTCCCGCGAAAATATAAAAAAGCTAAAAATTGTTCGCCACCTCAAAAAATAGAGGGGGCGTGCGCCGGGTGCGCCCCCTCTGGATCCGCGCCTGGCCTATGTACTACAGTCCACTTGTTTTTCGAAGAGTAGGGGGGCTATATACTACAAAGACATTGAAAAGTTGGCTCTTGGATGTTACAGTCACTTCTAGGTATGCGAACTAAAATGAAAAAAAAAATTACTATTAAACTTTTATTAATTTTTCACGAAAACTCATATCCAATTTTTAAGAGACAACACGAAAAAAGCTCTAAAATGTATAGATAAAATAACACTTCAAAATTAATTACAATTGGTATAAGAATAAGAAATTCGTCCATAACAATCCAACAGGATTTGTACAAGTTCCATCAGTCTTTGACAATTATACATTTACAAAATGAACACAAGGATAACTCATTGGTTCTGCAAATACAGAACGACTTTGCATATATTAACCTTCACAGACATATAGTTCCGCTACGAGGTCCTACCTAATAAACAAACTATACATTTTTGGAAAGCTCATAACACCACGAAGAACACAAATCCATAGAGTTCCAGGCGAAAGGTCTGCAATAGCGCTATTTAGGGCCAGATGGAAATTGTGATAGTTTTCAAGTAAATGCAATATTTATACTAACAATTGTGAAGTTGACATAAAATTAAATATTGGAGAAAACCGCCATTGCCTCCATCCTCGGCAAAGAATATGGTATTGGTTAAATTTTGATTTAAACCTAAATGCATAAAACATAACGGACAAGGAAACATACATAATTTTGGAAAACCAAACTGCAAGAACGTTAATAGTTACGTGACCCTAAAACTACCATACTCCTGTTCAGCTTATCCCTAAAAAGGGAGGGGAAAGATAGTAGTAAGAGCAGGGGGACTGCACCACACACAATTCTACACAAAAACACAAATACATCGACAAGACATCGCACTCAGAGACCACAAACAAAACAATTCAAAAAGAGTGAATGCGTCCATTGCGCTGTACAGTCCCGGGCCTGTGGTGACACAGACTTCACACATATTTGAAAACAATAGGGAATACAACCCAAAGAAATAATTATATAATGTCAGCATGAGTCATGATCTGTCATATGTTGCAAGAAACACGAATGCAAGCATATTGTATTAATTCCGCTATACAAGCAACCACACCGGTAAATGCATCAGAGATGCACTAAATCAATAAAGAAGAGGATCTAAGTATATTGAATGCATGTTAAAACGTGTTACAAATTTTTGCATTATTCGAATCATCAGCAGAAATCGAAAATTCCAATAAACAATTTATTGTTAGTTCAAGGGGAAAGTGCTAAAGGCGGTAGGCAATAATTACATGTTGTTTAAATGCGTATTTCTATAAACTTATTATGCAGATAGATGTTTATATGGAAGGTCAACTTGGATATAAATAAACTTTTGTGTGAAAAGGGCGTCCTGAATACTATACAGCATAGGAGGCTTATGAAATTTAGCAGTCAAGTATTTTATTCCAATCTGATTATGATACAGATCTATATTTCGTTTCAGTTTTTGTCGCCCGCCTTTAGAAGAAAGCTGAAGACTATTAAAATGGGTTCGTCCGTCTGTCTGTCTGTCTGCCTGTCCGTCACATCTTTTGGGGAGAGAATAACTCTCTTTCTAATTGAGCTGGAATGTTAAACTTGGTGTAGGTATTTATTAGGTCTATGTCTTGATGGAGTTCGAAGGTGAGCATTTTCCGCTTAGGGTAAGCAGAGATAAGCAGTTTGATTGGTTGATGTTTTGGGACAAGATAACTTTAGTTCTGAATAAGTGACAGTGAGGGCTCTTGGTGTATAGCTTTATTACACCAATACCTTGAGTTTGATAATGAACATTTTCTGCTGAGGGTAAGTAGAGCTATAAGCAATTTGATTGATCGAGACTTTAGAACACGGGGGGTCACGTGGTTAAGTGGGCAAGACGCTGGCTCGCTAGCCTGGAGGTCGGGTGTTCGATCCCTGCATTGGCCGAGAAAGTTCATCTAGATTTTCCGCCGTGTTTTCCCCTTGTCAATGATGCAGGACGGATGGCTTGACAAGGACGGCTGTCTAGTCTTTCGGATGGTTACGAAAACCCGAGGTCCCACGTACACATTGGCGTGCACGTACAAGATCCCTTGACGGTTGGAATTCGATATAAGAGTAGGCCGTAGCGCCGCTGCCGGGCAAAATTTCCCTCATAGCACACTGTTTGGCGTATGCCGTCTTCACCGTCTGTGCTATAGCACAGGGCCCTGTTTCACAAAGCTAAAATCACAAAAATAGATTTTAAATGAAATTTTAAATTTTATGCATTTCACGAAGATTGATTGTAACTTAAAATTCAATTTTAATAGATTTTAGTTAAAATTGCTTGCGGCCGCACAGTGCACAATTCCGCTGCGGGTACTTACGGTGAAAGCAAATACGCTTTGAAACTGAAAACTGTGACAGGCTGAATTAAAGGTTACATTATCAATGGGGAGAGTTTCATACGTTGTAGCAATGTTTGCACATGCGAATATAATAATTCGACACACTATAGGCGAATGGACACACTAGGCGAATTTCGACGCCGATTGATTCGGCCGAATAATTCGGCTTGTGTGTCCACCGCTATAGAGAGAGAGCGAGAGAGAGAGCTAGCGAGAGAGAAAGAGAGGGATGTGTTAACTTCCACTCGACACACCTAAAACATGGTTCAATTTTATTTCAATAATTCGCTTGCGCGTAGGGGTCTTTGGCAGTGGGAAGAAACCGGAGAAAACTCTATGACAGACCATGTGATACAGCAGTTAGCTCTATGAGAGACTTGATATATTTGATTAAAAACATGAAAAATAAAATAAATTCAATATTACAGTTGTTTATTATTTAAATCATAAGTTGTTAATACAACAATAATTTAACAATAATTATTATCACTGACCTATAACCCATCAACCCTTATTTCAAATTACTTTCCCCGAACTATCATGTGTTAATAACCCAGGAACCCTTCTTTTAAATCACTATCACTAATTTATCATATGTAATAACCCAGCAATCCTTATTTAATTGAAGCAATTCAATGTTACGAGCCCCCCCCCCCCAATTAACAGAGTTAACGCCCATGTGATGAAATAGGGTTGGTAATTAAAGATATACATTATGCAAGAGCTAAATCTGCCTATTGTAGGTCTTTCTTTAGGCCTGAAATGTTATATAAACTATTAGTTAGACATTGATTAACTTATACAGAACATAATCAACTCTCGATGTCATTGCTAGCCTGCAATATTTACTGGATTAGGATCCGAGTGGCTGCTCAACTTTTGTTCATGATTTAATCATGAACTGGATTATCGAGACTATATGTTTTTATCGTACCAAATTTAGTAATGATGATCGAGGCTAGGCCTAAAATTCAATCGCTAAATTCTCGGATCAGAGTTGATCAGTGTGACTGAAATTTTCAGCAAATTACCTTTACATTATACGGGTTTGTAACTATTATAGTGAGAACTCTAAGCTCTTTATGTATTCTGCCATAATACTAATTATTAATACAAAAATAATTTAAAGGATTGTTGTTACTATCACTGACCTATAACCTAGCATCCCTTATAGTTTTTAACTATTATAGTGAAAACTGCCAGCCCTTTATGTATTCTCCCATAATGTATCTTTAACTATTATAGTGAGAACTGCCAGCCCTTTATGTATTCTCCCATAATGTATCTTTAACTATTATAGTTAGAACTGCCAGCCCTTTATGTATTCACCCATAGTGTATCTTTAACTATTATAGTGAGAACTGCCAGCCCTTTATGTATTCACCCATAGTGTATCTTTAACTATTATAGTGAGAACTGCCAGCCCTTTATGTATTCTCCCATAATGTATCTTTAACTATTATAGTGAGAACTGCCAGCCCTTTATGTATTCTCCCATAATGTATCTTTAACTATTATAGTGAGAACTGCCAGCCCTTTATGTATTCTCCCATAGTGTATCTTTAATTATTATAGTTAGAACTGCCAGCACAATATAGCTATTCTATATTTTTTTCTATTCTAATTCTATACCAATTTTATTCTAAGCTATTGATATGTACACAGGCATGTATTAATATTATAGCAGTACAATACCTCATTATAGCGCCCTATTATACCAAGCCCCACCAATCAATGTTAAATCTATGATATGACCACAGGCACTTGAAGAGATTAAAATAAAACTTCTCGCTACTCTTTGACTATATATTACTGTACTGTTATATTTCAATCTCTTCAAGTGCCTGTGGATATGACCAACTAAAAAAAACAAGTGATAAGTTGCAATGTTGTCAAATGATTCGGACGACGAACTGATCCGAGAAAGTCAGTTTGTAGTTGATTTAGGAATTGTGAGCGAAATACAAGTACCGGTATACAAAATCTTATTCTATGGATGTCTAGATTCGTCTTGGAAGTAAGCAAAATAAAGTGAAGAATGAATATTACCCACCGAATTCCGTCTTTACGGATTCTAATAAAACTGACGTGGATTTGTTCCCTTTGGAACAGTCTCTGATCGGACGATGTCCGCTGAGAGCTCCTCAGGGGCGTTTTAAGGTTTATCATGGCGGAGGCTACACTATTTTGAGGGCCCTATTTCGCGGGGGGGGGGGGTGTTGATTGATGATTTTTATGCCAATGCAATGACTACATTCTCATTCAGTAGTAGATTCGACAGTAACAGTGTATAGAAAACGATTGTCTCGGGCACGGGGGCCCTTTCGCTTGGCCAGAGGGGCCCTTTTGTCAGACGTAGGGCCCTTTTCTCTGCCTTCAGGGCCCCCCTAACAAGGGTATATTTTCATTTTCTCATCGGTTTTAGCATTTTTCTCCCGTTTTACTTTTCCAATTTCTTTGATTTTTTTTTCGCGAGGAGGCTGGCGCCTCCAGCGCCTCAGCTATAAAACGCCTTTGCAGCTCCTATCGCTTGCTGTATAGATGCAATATGAAAATATAGTAAAATACCACTCTTTCCCATCTCTGTTCTTAGGCTATTTTGGAATCCTTACCATCTATTTTTCACCGTGATTGTTATTTTTCGCAGAAGGAACCATTTCTCGTCATATCTGACACAAATTTATAATAATTTAACATTATGTTCAACTAGAATTTAGAGATTAAATAAACATTCGATCTTCGTAATGGTTGTTCAGTTCAAACGTATTTTGTGTATGTTTTCAATCGAAGAATTCCACTTGAAAATAGTGTTGAATTATTATGACTGTGTGTCAGCTGTGACAAGAAATGATTCCTTTGGCAAACAAAGAAGAATCTGAGTGAAAAATAGTAGGTAAGGATTCCAAAATAACCTTAGAACAGGGGTGGGAATGGGCAGTATTTTCATATTGCAGCGATAGGCCTATAGCAAGCGATAGGAACTGTTAGCGGACATCGTCCTATCAGAGACAGTTCCTAAAGGAACTAGATGTTGATATACTACACAGTAACACTAACATGGGCCTGGCAAAGTTCGTCGTCCGAATCGTTTGACAACATTGTACATAAAATGTTCAAGAAAGAATGTGATATAGTGATATAAACCTGTTGTGATGTCATTAGAGGGTGATATCTGATCTCGTCCCTTGGGCTGATATCAGATATCTCTCTCTGATGACGTCATAACAGGTTGATACGTTTCATAACATAATATATTATATTGGATCTAGCTCATCTAAAGCTTGGCGCAGACGGTCAACTTTTCGTCGCTTGTTGCTGCAATAGGCAACTACTGGCAACTCCGAGCAATTGGCAACTCGAGGTCTCCCGTGTGCGCTGACTGGCAACGAGAAGCAATTTTTCTCCGGATGTATTCGGAATGCCGATATCACGTGATCATTCAAAATGGCACCGTACATACAACAACATGACAGTAGAGCGCTCGCTGATTGGACAGTTAACCAGTTGCTTGTTGCCTGTTGTCGCCTACCGCCGCAGACGAGCAATTTTGAAGCAACAGATGAACAATTTCTCGGCGACGAGCGATTTTCTGTTGCCCAATATCAAACATGTTTGATATTTGGCAACGAGAAGCAACTCGGAGCAACAGCAGGCAACTATTTGTTGCCCGTTGGCGCAGACGAGCAATTTTTTCTTTCAACGACCAGCGATTTCACTGTTGCCTGAAAGTTGCTCGAAAAAGTTGCCCGTCTGCGCCTGGCTTAAGTTTATGTCTTTTCTCTGCCGAACGGTTTTCGCATGGATGGCTTTCTTCATATGTTTTTCCTGCAACTCTTTAACTTTCAATTCTTGGTTTAGCTTAACTTGGTCCATTCTATGTTTGACGTTCTCGTTAAGCTTCTCACGTTTTTCGAGGATGTTTTTCTTGGCTTCTTCGTTGTTATTTATTCCACTCTTTAGTTTTCGAATCATTGCTTCCTCTTTTCTCTGCAACAAATTCATAATATGTTTGAAAATTGCTTGCCGGAGAAACATTAGCAGGTAATTGCTCCCTGAAACCTTCATGGCTGTAGAAATTCTCGTGTTTCCCAATTGGGGAAACTTTGGAACAAGGAATCGTAAAATGCTCCATCGTTCTGGTCTCCAAACTTACCCCTATCTGATTATAACACGGATCTATATTTCGTTTCGTTTTTTTATACTTTCGATGGCCTCCACTACATGAAGATCTAACCGGATGTAATAATAGGTCGCGTCAGAGGTTATAGGAGATGCTTTTGACCCTATGACGTCAAGCATTTGATTCAGGCGCGGATCCAGAGGGGGGCGCACAATTTTAGCTCCATATATTCTCGCGAGAAAGGCGAACAAAAATAGGTTAGGTTGGAAATCGTAATTTATAGAACTAGTATGAAATTAGTCCTTGTGGGCATTTTTTACACTCAAAAATCACGGTTCCGGTCGTCGCACTCCCAAGTTTGTGCAGCACGCCCCCTCTTTCTGAAAATCCTGGATCCGCCCCTGTGATTAACCAATTAGCATCAGGCGCAGATCCAGTGGGGGGGGGGGCGCACCCGGCGCACGCCCCCTCTATTTCTTGCGGTGGCGAACAATTTTTAGCTCCATATATTCTCGAGGGAAAGGAGAACAAAAATAGTTTAGGTTGGAAATCGTAATTTACAATACTAGTATAAAATTAGTCCTTGTGGGCATTTTTGTCCACTCAAAAATCACGGGCCGGGCTACGCACTCCCAAGTGTGTGCAGCACGCCCCCTCTTTCTGAAAATCCTGGATCCGCCCCTGAGCATTGATGTTTTTTACAGACTGTTTCATTGGATTATCCCTCCCATCATCGAGAACTGTTCTTCTAGGCCCCAAGCCAGTGACCCGGGACAGATCGGCTGACAGTTGGTCTTCCCCCACCAGTTTTTACACATATATTTTGTCAACCGATATTTATCACGTGATCGTTGTGACATACATGTAGGCCTACTCCAATCTGAACGACAGAATCACCCTACCTGCAGAGACGTACGCGGGCCTACTCCTCTCGTTCATTAATGGTCACGAGCCACCATGACAGTTTACAAACGACGGAAATTATTTCCCGCGATATTTGTCAATCTGCTTACTCGCTATGCGAGTGACGAGGTCTAGATTCAAGACCACGTGCTACATATATACCAGAATATTTCTTCATTGTATACAGCTTTTTCTAAACATTTCCCACAGGAATTTAGAATTTGCCAATCCACTCAAAATATTATTCCCTCGCCACATCCCCAGACGTGCTATAACTTTTATATTACCGGTGAATTTACAAGAAAGTTTTACGATGAATGAGCCTGAGCTAAGGGTGTTCCAAGTTTTTAGAAGCCACCAACCTTTCGTCTTCTTTCAGCTTTTTCAAGCTTTGCTTTTATTTCTTCTTCAGTTCGAATAGGTCTTGAAATTTCAAGTTTGGCTAATCGGGCTGGTGGTCGAGCTACGGTTGTATTATTCAGTAGGTCATAGCTCAACCCACCAGCCGATTTCAGTTTTGGGCCATCCAACAACCCTTCGTCCCTTAACTGGTTGATAACCTCTATCTCTTCTGGTCTCTTATTATTATATCCATTTTGTTTAATTACTAGAGCTGTAGTAATGAAAGGGAAATCAATAGAATTTAACACGTGTATATAACTATAATTAGAATTTAACACGTGTATAACTATAAGTAGAATTTCTGTAATAATATTACTATTATCAATAAATAAATGAGGAAATAAGTCAATTAAAATTTCCATGTAAATAAATAAATCTAATTTCATCTAAATAAATATAAATATAGATTTATAGTTTCGTCTAAATTAATAGGCTTACATATGAGTTTCGTCTAAATAAATAGGCCTACATATGAATATAAATAGGCCTACATGTATAGCCTATTGATCTGCGAGCGTGCTCCGTTTGCAATATCTTGACGTATATAAGGACATCTTATGCGTAGCTCTAATACGTCGAGGTACAGCGATCTCACAATATTTATTATTCGAGGAGCCTACATATGAATATATAGTTTCATCTCCATATGAAATGAAATTGGGTTTAACGTCCTACTGTTCTGCTCCAAACTGGGCTAATAAAGCGGGCATACAGTGTGATATGAGGGAAATTTTTCCCGGACGCCAATCCCGGTTTTTCGTCCCACCCGAACGACCAGACAGTGGCCCTCCGCCCTGCATCACTGACAAGGAGGAATCAAGCCGGAAAATCTCGATGAACTTTCTCGGCCAATGCAGGGATCGAACACCCGACCTCCAGGCTAGCCATCGTAATCCCCCTAGGACTATATAAATGAAAAAATATATATCTAACAAAAAAAACAAAGAAAAAAACCCAAAACCCTTAAAATCAATAAATCATAATAAAATTAGATCTATCTATAACTAAAAAAATTATTAAAAAAAAAATAATAAAATGAATAAATTCTAGTTTAGAATCTAGATCTAGAATACATCTAAATGAATAATAATAATATAGGCCTATATTATCTTTTTAAAAAAAAAAACCCTATATAGTATTAATAAATAAATTCTAATGTAGGTGTAGATCTAATTAAATTTTTAAAAAAAACACAAATAAAAAACCTTAGAAAAATAAATAAATTATAGTTTAGAGATATGAATGAATTAAAGTATATCATACGTTTCGACGAACGGTCGGTAATAAAATGATTATAATCCCTTCGTTTCGGTACAGTCCTCTGCCTGATGATTTCCTCATCTATACCAGTGTTGTCCCGTCTGTTTCTATACGAGGCTTGGCCAACTGGGTGAATTTTGGTATTTTTGCATCCCATTTTGAGGTTTATAGTAATATTAGTATACGCCTAAACTTTGGACTTGGTTGTTACTAGGCATAATCCGTCGTCAGGTCACTGCTGAATTGTGGGACGTTATTGATTGTGACGTCACGATAGCCGGGCTAAGAATAAGATCGACCTGCCTAGAGTTTATTGATGCGTCAATGAAACTGAATGGGGAATAATGAACAATGCTTCATATATGTCTCTTTATATTAAAATATAATATGAATTATATCCACTATAGAGTGCATTTTACTCATTTTTATACCCATTTACACTAAATCGGACATATTTTTTACCTACAAATACTTCAAACGTCTTTAGTTTATTTTTCTACATGAAAAAAATAAAATGTTGTAGAACGTAATTTATCGGAGGAAAAAAGTTTATTTTTTTGGGTGATTAAGCCGCATCGATGTCATCCTTATCAGTGATTGTAGCGTCCTAGCGAATATTCACTGATCATCACTGATCATTATGTTACATGCGTTTTTGTCTAGGGAATATAGAATGGCACTTGACAAAAATTGTAACAGAAATTCTTTTTGCACAGAAATGTTCTACAATAACATCTAAATAGTATGTTAAAAATGTACGCACAGGAAAGTTCCTTATTTGTGCTTTTATTTTATGCCGTGCCGTGTTTGATTACCGTCAAAGGCGCTGATAGTGCTGGGTCTCCGTACATGTAAGGGAGGTCTGTTGCAAGAACTTAATTTTGGGAAATCAATCGACAGTGCTGCGTATGAACGATCTACTCTTAGTAAGGATGAAATTATATCCAATCACAAATCTGTACTCACTCCATTTGGTACTCCATGCGGAGATACCTTTACAGATTTGCCCTTGTTATATTGGATACCTAAACTACATAAAAATCCCTACAAACAACGTTTTATAGCAGGTTCATCCCGATCTTTCAAAAGTATTGTCATCTATACTAACTGCAATTAAAGAGGGTATTCAAAAATA
The DNA here is from genome assembly GCA_963678685.1 of Patella ulyssiponensis. NCBI lineage: Eukaryota > Metazoa > Mollusca > Gastropoda > Patellidae > Patella > Patella ulyssiponensis. The sequence continues at coordinate 79,142,400 of OY783230.1, forward strand.
CTGTGGCAAGATATACTCTCGTAGTGGTATAAATCAAATGTGGATATAAAAAGAATCCCAAAGAATTACTTGATAGTTTGCAATCTAGATCCCTTGCTTCGGTCTCATCTATTCAAACTTTTGACTTTTCTACTTTGTACACTAAAATTCCCATAGTAAATTAAAAGCCCGGTTGAAAGACATTATTTACAGTGTCTTTTCATCTAAATCGGGTACTCCTAGATATCAATATTTAGTTGTTAATTACAATTTTTCATATTCCTTAAGTCATAGTGATTCCAAAAATAAATTCACCGCCATCAAGATAATTCAGATGTTTGATTTTTTATAATTGATAACATCTTTATTGAATTTGGAGGGGAAATATATCAGCAAGTGGTTGGTATCCCCATGGGCACCAACTGTGCAACTTTGCTTGCAGATTTATTTCTCTATTCCTATGAAGCCGAGTACATACAGGCACTAGCTAAAACAAATAAACGATTAGTCAGACATTTTAATTTTACTTATTGGTATATCGATGATGTTCTATCACTGAATAATCTTAAATTTAGTGATTATGTAGAATTCATATATCCCGATGAGCTTGAAATTAAAAATACTACTGACAGTAACAATTAGGCCTACGCTTCCTACTTGGATCTGCGTCTCGATTTTGACAATTGCCATAGACTGAGTGTTAAATTGTATGATAAACGTGATGACTTTGACTTTCCGATTGTTCACTTTCCATTGTAGTAACATTCCTGTATCACCTGCAGCTTATGGCGTGTTTGTGTCTCAGCTAATACTACGCGAGAGCTTGTTCTTTTTATTCTGGGCCCTGTTTCACAAAAACTTAAGCTAAAATCACTAAAATAGATTTTAACTAAAATCAAAATGAAATTTTCAATTTTATACGTTTCACGAAGATTGATGTAACTTAAAATGCGATTTTAATAGATTTTAGTTAAAATCGCTTGCGCCCGCGCAGTGCATATTTCCGCTGCGGGTACTTACGGTGAAAGACCGAGCTGAATCTCTCACCCGTATTCCAGCACCCGGATTCGAGATCAAGTTAGCACCCATGTTCTCTCACCTTATTCCAGCACCTGGATTCGAGATCAAGTTAGCACACATATTCCTAGCGCCAAGAAAAAACTAGATATAATTATCACGAAAATAATTGTTACCCTCATATTACAAAATAAAAATTTTTAAAACATATTAATGCAAAGTATATATCTAATAGACCCTCCGACCCACCCCACACCCCAAAATATACTATTACCGTAAACATACTAAAATATCGCACACCAGGGTAACTAAGCATGCAAAAAAGGTGTACGTCCATTCTGCATCAAAAAGTACCCAAAATCATCTTTGGTGGGAAAATGTGTTTTGATTCACGGAATTAAAAGATGAATAACCTAATAGAATACAAAATTTCAGAAGGCTCCTATGCTGGCGTTTTGAGATATATTACCGTAAACATACGAAACATATGCCATGATATGGGGAAATCGGGTTAGGGTAGGCTCACTTAAAACGCCATAACTTATGAACTGGCTCAGGTGGTTTCAATATCTTTATTTCACTAAATGGACAGATGCATAAGGCATGCACATGCCAAATTTCATTAACTTTCTATGTTGGCCTATTGAGTTATACCACCGCAAAGTTCCTAGCACCCGGATTCGAGGTTGAGTTTGTGGGTTCAATAAACAACGGGTACGCCCACGCTGCATCAAAAATCAACCCAAACCAGCTTTGGTGGGGAAATATTTTTTTTTTCATGGTATCAAGGGATGAATAAACTACCAGAATACAAAATTTCAGAAGGCTCCTATGCTGGCGTTTTGAGATATATTACCGTAAACATACGAAACATGCCATAATATGGTGAAATCGGGTTAGGGTAGGCTCACTTCACACGCCATAACTTATGAACTGGCTCAGGTGGTTTCAATATCTTTATTTCACTAAATGGACAGATGCATAAGGCATGCACGTGCCAAATTTCATTAACTTTCTATGTTGGCCTATTGAGTTATACCACCGCAAAGTTCCTAGCTCCCGGATTCGAGGTGGAGTTTGTGGGTTCAATAAACAACGGGTACGCCCACGCTGCATCAAAAATCAACACAAACCAGCTCTGGTGGGAAAATATTTTTTGTTTCATGGAATCAAGTGATGAATAAACTACCAGAATACAAAATTTCAGACAGCCCCTATGCTGGCGTTTTGAGATATATTACCGTAAACATACTAATTATATGATATGGGACAATTGGGTAAGGGTAGGCTCACTTCGCACGCCATAACTTCTCAACTGGCTCAGGTGGCTTCAATATCTTTATTTCACTACATCGACAGACACATAAGGTATGCACGTGCCAAATTTCATTAACTATCTATGTTTCCCTATCGAGTTATACCATCGCAAAGTTCCTAGCACCCGGATTCGAGGTAAAGTTTGTGGGTTCAATAAACAACGGGTACGTCCACGCATCATAAAAAAACGACCAAAACCAGCTTTGGTGGGAAAATGTTTTTTGCTTCACCGAATCAAGAGATGAATAAACTACTAAAATACAAAATTTCAGGAAGGTTCTATGCTGGCGTTTTGAGATATATTACCGTAAACATACGAAACATATGCATTAATATGGGGAAATCGGGATAGGGTAGGCTCACTTTCCACGTCATAACTTATGAACTGGCTCACGTGGTTTCAATATCTTTATTTCACTAAATGGACAGATGCATAAGACATGCACATACCAAATTTCATTAATTTTCTATGTTGGCCTATTGAGTTATACCACCGCAAAGTTCCTAGCACCTGGATTCGAGGTTGAGATTTTGGGTTCAATAAACAACGGGTACGCCCACGCTGCATCACAAATCGACCCAAACCAGCTTTGGTGGGAAAAAGTTTTTTATTTCATGGAATCAAGAGATGAATAAACTACTAAAATACAAAATTTCAGAAAGGTTCTATGCTGGCGTTTTGAGATATATTACCGTAAACATACGAAACATATGCAAGATCGGGGGGGGTCGCTTTATGGTAGGCTCACAGCGCACTAAATAACTTCTAAACTAGCTCTGATGGCTTCGATATCTTTATTTCGCTACGTCGACAGATGCATAAGGTATGCACATGCAAAATTTCATTAACTTTTTATGTTGGCGTATCAAGGTATACCACCACAAAGTTCCTAGCACCCGGATTCGAGGTTGAGTTTGTGGGTTCAATAAACAACGGGTACGCCCACGCTGCATCAAAAATCAACCCAAACCAGCTTTGGTGGGAAAATATTTTTTGTTTCATGGAATCAAGTGATGAATAAACTACCAGAATACAAAATTTCAGAAAGTCCCTATGCTGGCGTTTTGTGATATATTACCGTAAACATACTAATTATATGATATGGGTCAATTGGGTAAGGGTAGGCTCACTTCGCACGCCATAACTTCTGCATTGGCTCAGGTGGCTTCAATATCTTTATTTCACTACATCGACAGACTCATAAGGTATGCACGTGCCAAATTTCATTAACTTTCTGTGTTTCCCTATCGAGTTATACCATCGCAAAGTTCCTAGCACCCGGATTCGAGGTAAAGTTTGTGGGTTCAATAAACAACGGGTACGCCCACGCATCATAAAAAACGACCCAAACCAGCTTTGGTGGGAAAATGTTTTTTGGTTCACGGAATCAAGAGAAGAATAAACTACTAAAATAAAAAATTTCAGGAAGGTTCTATGCTGGCGTTTTGAGATATATTACCGTAAACATACGAAACATATGCCATAATATGGGGAAATCGGGATAGGGTAGGCTCACTTCACACGTCATAACTTATGAACTGGCTCAGGTGGTTTCAATATCTTTATTTCACTAAATGGACAAATGCACAAGGCATGCACATGCCGAATTTCATTATCTTTCTATGTTTCCCTATCGAGTTATACCATCGCAAAGTTCCTAGCACCCGGATTCGAGGTGGAGTTTGTGGGTTCAATAAACAACGGGTACACCCACGCTGCATCAAAAATCGACCCAAACCAGCTTTGGTGGGAAAATGTTTTTTATTTCATGGAATCAAGAGATGAATAAACTACTAGAATAAAAATTTTCAGAAGGCTCCTATGCTGGCGTTTTGAGATATATTACCGTAAACATACGAAACATATGCCTTAATATGGGGAAATCGGGTTAGGGTAGGCTCACTGCACACGCCATAACTTATGAATTGGCTCAGGTGGTTTCAATATCTTTATTTCACTAAATGGACAGATGCATAAGGCATGCACATGCCAAATTTCATTAACTTTCTATGTTGGCCTATTGAGTTATACTACCGCAAAGTTCATAGCACCCGGATTCGACGTGGAGTTTGTGGGTTCAATATACAACTGATACGCCCACGCTGCATCAAATATCATTGTCCCACCGAAGCTGGTTTGGGTCGTTTTTTCATGCAGCGTGGGCGTATCCGTTGTTTATTGAATCCACAAACTCCACCTCGAATCCGGGTGCTAGACACTTTTCGATGGTATAACTCGATAGGCCAACATAGAAAGTTAATGAAATTTGGCATGTGCATACCTTATACAACTATCGAGTTAGTGAAATAAAGATATTGAAACCATCAAAGCTACTTTAGAAGTTATTGCGTGTGCAGTGAGCCTACCTTAACCCGATTCCCCCATATTATGGCATATGTTTCGTATGTTTACGGTAATATATCTCGAAACGCCAACATAGGAGCATTCTGAAATTATGTATTCTTGTAGTTTATTCATCTCTTGATTTCGTAAAACATAAAACATTTTACCATCTAATCTGGTTTGGATGCATTTTGATGCAAAATGGACGTGCGCCTTTTTTTGCATGCCCGGTGAGCCTAGTGTGCGACATTTTAGTATGCTTACGGTAATGGTATATTTTGGGGTGTGGGTTCGGATCGGGGGTTCTATTACAAATATACTTTGCATTAATGTGTTTTAAAATGTATTTCATTTTATAATATAAAGGTAACAATTATTTTCGTGATAATTATTTCTAGGTTTTTATTGGCGCTAGGAATATGCGTGCTAACTTGATCTCGAATCCGGGTGAGAGAATATGGTTGCGAAAATATGTATGCTAACTTGATCTCGAATCTTTGGAGATACATTACCGTAAACTTACTAAAACTATGGGGGAATCGGTTTAGGATAGGCTAATCGCCTAACTTCTAAACTAGCTTTGTTGGCTTCAAGATCTTTATTTCACCAAATAGACAGATGCATACGGTATGAATATGCACAATTTTATTTACTTTCTATGTTGTCGTATCAAACTTTACCTCGAATCCGGATGCTAGGAACTTTGCGATGGTATAACTCGATAGGGCAAAATAGAAAGTTAATAAAATTTAGCATGTGCATACCTTATGAGTCTGCCGATGTAGTGAAATAAAGATATTGAAGCCACCTGAGCCAGTTGAGAAGTTATGGCTTGTGAAGTGAGCCTACCATTACCCAATTGCCCCATATCATATAATTAGTATGTTTACGGTAATATATCTCAAAACGCCAGCTTAGGGGCTTTCTGAAATTTTGTATTCTGGTAGTTTATTCATCACTTGATTCCATGAAACAAAAAATATTTTCCCACCAAAGCTGGTTTGGGTTGATTTTTGATGCAGCGTGGGCGTACCCGTTGTTTATTGAACCCACAAACTTTACCTCGAATCCGAGTGCTAGGAACTTTGCGATGGTATAACTCGATAGGGAAACATAGATAGTTAATGAAATTTGGCACGTGCATACCTTATGTGTCTGTCGATGTAGTGAAATAAAGATATTGAAGCCACCTGAGCCAGTTGAGAAGTTATGGCGTGCGAAGTGAGCCTACCAAATTGCCCCATATCATATATTTAGTATGTTTACGGTAATATATCCCAAAACGCCAGCATAGGAGCCTTCTGAAATTTTGTATTCTGGTAGTTTATTCATCACTTGATTCCATGAAACAAAAAATTTTTTCCCACCAAAGCTGGTTTGGGTTGATTTTTGATGCAGCGTGGGCGTACCCGTTGTTTATTGAACCCACAAACTCAACCTCGAATCCGGGTGCTAGGAAATTTGCGGTGGTATAACTCAATAGGCCAACATAGAAAGTTAATGAAATTTGGCATGTGGATGCCTTATGCATCTGTCCATTTAGTGAAATAAAGATATTGAAACCCCGTGAGCCAGTTCATAAGTTATGGCGTTTTAAGTGAGCCTACCCTAACCCGATTTCCCCATATTATGGCATATGTTTCGTATGTTTACTGTAATATATCTCAAAACGCCAGCATAGGAGCCTTCTGAAATTTTTTATTCTAGTAGTTTATTCATCTCTTGATTCTATGAAATAAAAAACATTTTCACACCAAAGCTGGTTTGGGTCGATTTTTGATGCAGCGTGGGTGTACCTGTTGTTTATTGAACCCACAAACTCCACCTCGAATCCGGGTGCTAGGAACTTTGCGGTGGTATAACTCAATAGGCCAACATAGAAAGATACTGAAATTTGGCATGTGCATGCCTTGTGCATCTGTCCATTTAGTGAAATAAAAATATTGAAACCACCTGAGCCAGTTCGTAAGTTATGACGTGTAAAGTGAGCCTACCCTATCCCGATTTCCCCATATTATGGCATATGTTTCGTATGTTTACGGTAATATATCTCAAAACGCCAGCATAGAACCTTCCTGAAATTTTGTATTTTAGTAGTTTATTCATCTCTTGATTCCGTGAAGCAAAAAACATTTTCCCACCAAAGCTGGTTTGGGTCGTTTTTTTATGATGCGTGGGCGTACCCGTTGTTTATTGAACCCACAAACTTTACCTCGAATCCGGGTGCGAGGAACTTTGCGATGGTATAACTCGATAGGGAAACATAGATAGTTAATGAAATTTGGCACGTGCATACCTTATGTGTCTGTCGATGTAGTGAAATAAAGATATTGAAGCCACCTGAGCCAGTTGAGAAGTTATGGCGTGCGAAGGGAGCCTACCCTTACCCAATTGCCCCATATCATATAATTAGTATGTTTACGGTAATATATCTCAAAACGCCAGCATAGGGGCTTTCTGAAATTTTGTATTCTGGTAGTTTATTCATCACTTGATTCCATGAAACAAAAAATATTTTCCCACCAAAGCTGGTTTGGGTTGATTTTTGATGCAGCGTGGGCGTACCCATTGTTTATTGAACCCACAAACTCCACCTCGAATCCGGGTGCTAGGAACTTTGCGGTGTTATAACTCAATAGGCCAACATAGAAAGTTAATGAAATTTGGCATGTGCATGCCTTATGCATCTGTCCATTTAGTGAAATAAAGATATTGAAACCATCTGAGCCAGTTCATAAGTTATGGCGTGTGAAGTGAGCCTACCCTAACCCGATTTCCCCATATTATGGCATATGTTTCGTATGTTTACGGTAATATATCTCAACACGCCAGCATAGGAGCCTTCTGAAATTTTGTATTCTGGTAGTTTATTCATCACTTGATTCCATGAAACAAAAAATATTTTCCCACCAAAGCTGGTTTGGGTTGATTTTTGATGCAGCGTGGGCGTACCCGTTGTTTATTGAACCCACAAACTCAACCTCGAATCCGGGTGCTAGGGACTTTGCGGTGGTATAACTCAATAGGCCAACATAGAAAGTTAATGAAATTTGGCATGTGCATGCCTTATGCATCTGTCCATTTAGTGAAATAAAGATATTGAAACCCCCTGAGCCAGTTCATAAGTTATGGCGTGTGAAGTGAGCCTACCCTAACCCGATTTCCCCATATTATGGCATATGTTTCGTATGTTTACGGTAATATATCTCAAAACGCCAGCATAGGAGCCTTCTGAAATTTTTTATTCTAGTAGTTTATTCATCTCTTGATTCCATGAAATAAAAAACATTTTCCCACCAAAGCTGGTTTGGGTCGATTTTTGATGCAGCGTGGGTGTACCCGTTGTTTATTGAACCCACAAACTCCACCTCGAATCCGGGTGCTAGGAACTTTGCGGTGGTATAACTCAATAGGCCAACATAGAAAGATAATGAAATTTGGCATGTGTATGCCTTGTGCATCTGTCCATTTAGTGAAATAAAGATATTGAAACCACCTGAGCCAGTTCATAAGTTATGACGTGTAAAGTGAGCCTACCCTATCCCGATTTCCCCATATTATGGCATATGTTTCGTATGTTTACGCTAATATATCTCAAAACTCCAGCATAGAACCTTCCTGAAATTTTGTATTTTAGTAGTTTATTCATCTCTTGATTCCGTGAAGCAAAAAACATTTTCCCATCAAAGCTGGTTTGGGTCTTTTTTTTATGATGCGTGGGCGTACCCGTTGTTTATTGAACCCACAAAATTTACCTCGAATCCGGGTGCTAGGAACTTTGCGATGGTATAACTCGATAGGGAAACATAGATAGTTAATGAAATTTGGCACGTGCATACCTTATGTGTCTGTCGATGTAGTGAAATAAAGATATTGAAGCCACCTGAGCCAGTTGAGAAGTTATGGCGTGCGAAGTGAGCCTACCCTTACCCAATTGACCCATATCATATAATTAGTATGTTTACGGTAATATATCTCAAAACGCCAGCATAGGGGCTTTCTGAAATTTTGTATTCTGGTAGTTTATTCATCACTTGATTCCATGAAACAAAAAATATTTTCCCACCAAAGCTGGTTTGGGTTGATTTTTGATGCGTACCCGTTCTTTATTGAACCCACAAACTCTACCTCGAATCCGGGTGCTAGGAACTTTGCGGTGGTATAACTCAATAGGCCAACATAGAAAGATAATGAATTTTGGCATGTACATGCCTTATGCATCTGTCCATTTAGTGAAATAAAGATATTGAAACCACCTGAGCCAGTTCATAAGTTATGCCGTGTGAAGTGAGCCTACCCTAACCCGATTTCCCCATATTATGGCATATGTTTCGTATGTTTACGGTAATATATCTCAAAACGCCAGCATAGGAGCCTTCTGAAATTTTGTATTCTAGTGGGTTATTCATCTTTTAATTCCGTGAATCAAAAAACATTTTCCAACCAAAGATGATTTTGGGTGCTTTTTGATGCAGAATGGACGTACACCTTTTTTTGCATGCTTAGTTACCCTGGTGTGCGATATTTTAGTATGTTTACGGTAATAGTATATTTTGGGGTGTGGGGTGGGTCGGAGGGTCTATTAGATATATACTTTGCATTAATATGTTTTTAAAATTTTCATTTTGTAATATGAGGGTAACAATTATTTTCGTGATAATTATATCTAGTTTTTTCTTGGCGCTAGGAATATGTGTGCTAACTTGATCTCGAATCCAGGTGCTGGAATAAGGTGAGAGAACATGGGTGCTAACTTGATCTCGAATCCGGGTGCTGGAATACGGGTGAGAGATTCAGCTCGGTGAATACGGGTGGGAGATTCAGCTCGGTCGGTGAAAGCAAATACGCTTCGAAACTGAAAACTGTTGACAGGTTGAATTAACGGTTGCAATATCAATGGGGAGAGTTTCATACGTTGAAGCAATGTTTGCACTCGGTCAGGCATTCGTAGAGGGGTGAAATAAATGATTGTACTGCGTAATATGTGATTCGAAAAGTATCGGTTGGTTGGCCTTGAACTTGGCATTTGATTCGTGACATGGGAATTTGATTTACTCGCAGGTTTCAATGGAAATAAAGTGTATCCATATACTAAATCGCATGGATTTGTAGTGTTATGGAAAATTGTCACAAACATTATGATATTTGTGACTCAAACGGCTAATCTAGGTGGTAATTTTTCGTCGCATTTTAAAAGTATTTATCAACTTTGAAATTAATACACCAAATAGCCAATGTTCCGGTGACTAGATTTGACATGTCATTCTCATAGACCTTCCCTTTCAATGTTACTTTGAAAATGATACCTTACTCAATTAAATGATTTTTTCCCTAAGATTAAAATAGCTTTGGCTCCTAAAATGGCAGTTATTTTTGTTGTTTTATTAACGTAAGACTTCATTAAGAAATAATAATAAATTTATATTAAAATTTAATTTCAAATAGGCCTAGGCCTATAACTGTAACATTTTTCAATAAACACATTTGAGATTATTGATTAATCTCCTTACATAACCCCCAAAAGTATGCGTAAATAATTCCAGTTATTTTTGTTGTTTTATTAACGTAAGACTTCATTAAGAACGCATACTCCCAAAGTATGCGTAAATACTACATATGGTTTGCCTAGTATTATAGGCCTTTAGGCCTTCTATAACCAAGAAATGGGCCATTGTACACGAACATATTTTCTTTATAGACAAGAAGGCTCTTCTTTCCAAGACATTGGATATGAATAAAAAAAAACGATTTTCTTATTAGTGTTTAGTTTACTGGGGTTTTGAGTGTTTTTTTCTTAGAGTTCTAATATGGAGCGCCATCCAAATGCTTAAATTGACTTACAATAAAATAAACGGGTGAAAAGAATTTGAATGAGAATTGTTTTTGTGAATGGTGGTTGGAATATTAAGATTATGTGACCCGGGCCGTTCACAATATTATCATTATGCAAATTATATCTATCGCGATATATGTAACAATGTAGCTCTAATCAATGTTTGTTAATGTCTTGATTTTAAGTTAGGACAGGGTGACGGCTATCCTAAGTTAAAATTTATTTTAGTTAAAATTGTCCTTAAAATGGGTTTGTGAAACGCCACTATTTTAAGTTAAGATAATATTTTAACTTACAATATTATTTTAGTGGATTGTAACTAAAATGCTTAAAATCGTTTTGTGAAACTCATCTTTAGGATGAAATTTTAGTTTAAGACGGTTTTAAGGAGATTTAAGTTTTTGTGAAACAGGGCCCTGATTTTTTAAGTAGATCGAGACATTTGTCAACTAAGCTTCAACTACAAGGATACTTGCGCACTAAACTTATAAAATCCTTTAAAAAGTTTTATGGACGTCATATTGACTTGATTGGTAAATATAACATGTCTCTCTCAGCTATTATTCTAGATATATTTAATTGACGCGTATCCTATTTACTCTCTGTCTGATTATGTCTACTACATCGTTAACACTGTTCATCACATCACGTGCATTTTGCATACCGATAGTCCATTGGCCAATCACGCTATTTTACCGAGCTTTCGACTAATAGTTTGGATGCAGCTATGGCGGGTGTTAGCGCCAGGCAGGGTAAGCTTACTCTTCCGGACACCTGTTACCACTGTTTGTTGTGTATCTTGTACACGGTGAACAGTCCATTTGCTGATTACACTATTTTGCCTATAACGTTTTTTAGGACTTCGAATTTTGTCTAACGGTTTAGATTGTGCGTACTTGGTTTTTATTTTATTTATGTATATCCGGTATAAACAATGAAAAGTTTACGAGGAGGCTCAATTTGAATAAAATAATGGTTTTATATGTGAAGTAAAAAACACACGATTTGTAAGATATATAGCGTCTCATATTGTAAACTATTGGTAAATATATGACTATTTGCATGTGTTTAATATTTTATATTCCAAATCTAACAACAGACATACTTTGATCAATAATGACGTTCGTAATTAGAGTCTGTAAATCGAGACTAAGGAGTGGGTCGCTTTTCGATTCCGCTTAATAAAATGGATGCATGAAAATATCTTGTCAGTCTCTCTTCGGGTATTTTGATAATTTAATATACTTTGTCATTGTTTGTCCTGTATGGGGTTGTGTTATAAGAGATTATGGATTAATTCTGTCAAATATTTAAACCGTTACAGATGAAATTATCTAACGCCAGGAGTATATGGCGGAGACTGGGCTATCCCTTAACTTTCTCTGTGAAGTTCAACTCGATGATCGGTCTTTGTTTCTAGAGGCGATTTCACTTGTTGTAACTGTTCCCCGTCGTTATATGTCATTTCTGCTCATTGTATACCACTCATAACTGACATGTATTTTTTTCTTGTGTTACGCATGCGTGCCATTAATAAGTTTATGAAATAATCTTTTCGTCGCATTAGGGGCCCCGCGGTTCTAGTCAAGCCCAAGGCCCCGCTCCAGTTAAGCTGGGCTTTGTGCACAATAACGCTGCGGATACTTACGGTGAAAGCAAATACGCTTCGATACTGAAAACTGTGACAGGCTGAATTAAAGGTTACAATATCAATGGGGAGACTTTCATACGTTGTAGCAATGTTTGCACATGCGAATATATACTATTCAAAAAAAGTAGGGGATATTTGATTTTGGGGGCATAATACTAAAATATGCAAATGACTACGAAAAAAGTCACTATAGAACCTAACAGAAGAAACATTTCCAGTTACATGTGACGCCCAAACGCACCAATAGCTACCACATGGAATGTAGATGATGCTTGGGATCATCATGGGGGTCCAACCCAAGATTTGCACGACTCTGACTTTGAATGTTACAGTCATTGTGGCATTGAATTCCAGGGTGGAAACATCAGTTTAATTGTTTTAATGACCAGAAAACAAATTTTGATATGCGTCGGCTTACCCAAAATGAAAGGTTACGCGCCCTTGGCATGCTACAGATAGGCACAACACAGGCGGTTGTGGCGCGGACGATGAATGTTTCTCAGTCTGTCATAAGCAGGCTATGGTCCAGATACCGTGATACACAATCTGTACGGGACAGACCACGCTCAGGTCGACCAAGGGCGACAACTCAAGCCCAGGATCGATTTATCCGTACCTTGGCCTTGAGAAATCGTTTCATCACAGCAAATCAGATCAGCGCTCGTCTTCAAACAGACACTGGTGTGAGAGTGAGTGGCCAAACGATTCGGAATCGACTGCATAGGGGTCACCTTCGCGCCCGACGTCCTCGCGTGATCCCTTGTTTGAGAGATCATCACATTCAGGCAAGACGTCGTTGGTGTAGGGATCGTCAACACTGGGATAATCGACGCTGGAGCAATGTGATGTTTTCAGATGAGTCAAAGTTCACTGTTGATTTTTTGGACAGACGTAGGAGGGTGTGGCGTCGTCGAAACGAGCGCTTCCAAGACGTTAACGTCATCAGACATGATCGATTTGGGGGTGGTTCTGTTAAGGTGTGGGGAGGCATCACTGTTGCTGGAAGAAAGGCTTTACATGTTGTTGCAGGGCGTGTTACAGGCCAGTACTACCGGGACAACATCTTGGCAGTCCATGCTGTGCCGTTCGCACGACGTCATGGCCGCCGTTTCATCTTCCAGGATGACAACGCAAGATGTCACAGGGCCAGGATCGTTACAGGTTACCTCCAACAACAGAACATCACCACATTACCTTGGCCAGCACTGAGTCCCGACCTCTCCCCCATCGAGCATGTCTGGGACATGCTTGGACAGAGGCTACGTCAACGTCAACAACGTCCTGCCAATGTTCAAGAACTTGCGGCTGTGCTGCGACAGGAATGGAACAATCTGGACCAAAATGACCTTAGAAGTCTCATTAGGAGTATGCCACGTCGGATCAATGCTTGTTTGGCAAACAGAGGGGGATTTACGGTAAATCATTTACCCGTTACTGACTTTGTTGTGATGCTGTGGTAACTTTGCTGTTTGACCCCGGGTATCATTTCACCCTTATAATGGTTAGTCTGTGCCTTACTTAGTCTAACGATCATTTGGAATAAATCGATGAATGTGAACTTCATTTCATTTTGTCATTTGTTTCTTCGTCAGTTTCATTAGGTGACTTTAATAACACTTAAAAATCAAATATCCCCTACTTTTTTTGAAGAGTAATTCGATACACTATAGGCGAATGGACCCACTAGCCGGTTGATTCGGCCGAATCTATAGAGAGAGCGAGAGAGAAAGAGAGGGGGGGTGTTTACTTCCACCCGACACACCTAAAACATGGTTCAATTTTATTTCAATAATTCGCTTGCGCGTAGGGGTCTTTGGCAGTGGGAGGAAACCGGAGAAAACTCTATGACAGACCATGTGATACAGCAGTTAGCTCTATGACAGACTTGATATATTTGATTAAAAACATGAAAAATAAAATAAATTCAATATTACAGTTGTTTATTATTTAAATCATAAGTTGTTAATACAACAATAATTTAACAATAATTATTATCACTGACCTATAACCCATCAACCCTTATTTCAAATCACTATCCCCGAACTATCATGTGTTAATAACCCAGGAACCCTTCTTTTAAATCACTATCACTAATTTATCATATGCAATAACCCAGCAATCCTTATTTAATTGAAGCAATTCAATGTTACGAGCCCCCACCCCCCCACCCCCAATCAACAGAGTTAACGCCCATGTGATGAAATAGGGTTGGTAATTAAAGATATACATTATGCAAGAGCTAAATCTGCCTATTGTAGGGCTTTCTTTAGGCCTGAAATGTTACATAAACTATTAATTAGACATTAATTAACCTATTCAGAACATAATCAACTCTCGATGTCATTGCTAGCCTGCGATATTTACTGGATTAGGATCCGAGTGGCTGCTCAACTTTCGTTCATGATTTAATCATGAACTGGATTATCGAGACTATATGTTTTTATGGTACCAAATTTAGTAATGATGATCGAGGCTAGGCCTAAAATTCAATCGCTAAATTCTCGGATCAGAGTTGATCAGTGTGACTGAAATTTTCAGCAAATTACCTTTACATTATACGGTTTTGTAACTATTATAAAAATAGTGAGAACTCTCAGGTCTTTATGTATTCTTCCATAATACTAATTATTAATACAAAAATAATTTAAAGGATTGTTGTTACTATCACTGACCTATAACCTAGCATCCCTTATAGTTTTTAACTATTATAGTGAAAACTGCCATAATGTATCTTTAACTATTATAGTGAGAACTGCTAGCCCTTTATGTATTCACCCATAGTGTATCTTTAACTATTATAGTGAGAACTGCCAGCCCTTTATGTATTCACCCATAGTGTATCTTTAATTATTATAGTGAGAACTGCCAGCACAATATAGCTATTCTATATTTTTTTCTATTCTAATTCTATACCAATTTTATTCTAAGCTATTGATATGTACACAGGCATGTATTAATATTATAGCAGTACAATACCTCATTATAGCGCCCTATTATACCAAGCCCCACCAATCAATGTTAAATCTATGATATGACCACAGGCACTTGAAGAGATTAAAATAAAACTTCTCGCTACTCTTTGACTATATATTACTGTACTGTTATATTTCAATCTCTTCAAGTGCCTGTGGATATGACTAACTAAAGAAAACAAGTGATAAGTTGCAATGTTGTCAAATGATTCGGACGACGAACTGATCCGAGAAAGTCAGTTTGTAGTTCATTTAGGAATTGTGAGCGAAATACAAGTACCGGTATAAAATCTTATTCTATGGATGTCTAGATTTGTCTTGGAAGTAAGCAAAATAAAGTGGATTACTAATTCTTTACAGATTACTAATAAAACTGACGTGGATTAGTTCCTTTAGGAACAGTCTCTGATCGGATGAAGTCCGCATACAGTTCCTATCGCTTGCTGTATAGCTGCAATATGTAAATACGATAAAATACGACGGTATTTTCATATTGCAGCGATAGGCCTATAGCAAGCGACAGGAACTGTCAGCGGACATCGTCCTATCAGAGACAGTTCCTAAAGGAACTAGATGTTGATATACTACACATTAACACTAACATGGACCTGGCAAAGTTCGTCGTCCGAATCGATTGACAACATTGCACACAAAATGTTTAAGAAAGAATGTGATATAGTGATATAAACCTGTTGTGATGTCATTAGAGGGTGATATCTGATCTCGTCCCTTGGGCTGATATCAGATATCTCTCTGATGACGTCATAACAGGTTGATACGTTTCATAACATATAATATTGTAGCACAAATTAGAAATTTCCTCGATTCTGATTGGTCGAAAAGTGTGGTCGAATGGACAATAAACCCCCTCTGAATTATCAAGGCGAATTACTGCGTATAAATATTCCAGTGTACTTTTTTTCATTTTTGTGCTCCATGATCTTCCTCAACTCAAATCTTTATTGGCAAATATCTTCAAGAAATTCTGCACATATGACTATCACACCATTTTCAAACATCATCTTTTATGAAAACACATTTCTGAAATACATAAAACAGTAAAAAATCAGTCCATATATTAATTAAAACCGTTTTCAGGTATCTAAATATATTCGTAACTAGGCTGTCACAGTATGGAAAAATTTATTTTCTTTTTGGTTGGATATAGCTTCACTCACCAATCAATTTTTACTTAATCAGGTGGATTTTTTTTTATTAAATCACGGTTTGATCAAAGTCTGGCTAACTTGATCTACCTAATAATAAGTCATTAGTCACAAGAAACCGCTTACAAATACAATGAGGGGGTCGAAAATAGCAGCTGAATATCTAAACATGCCAAAATTGACATTTGTTGACAACACGTCAGAATAGTATAGGTAGCAACCACTTGAAATCTTAGGCTAGCCACCACTGTCATAGTTTTAAACGGTGTTTTTGAGGATGTAAGTACGAAATGCAATTGTTTGAACACGAACAAGCTGCTGGGTTGTGATAAAAGTCTGCAAATAAAATAATAAAGACTGAAAACTTACATGAAACTCACGAAGCGAAGAAACCTCTGTTGCCAAGAGTTACCCCTCTTTTAGTCTCGGATAGCAGGCCGGAATTATTTCTATCACGCTAACACCCGTCTCTTAAAATGCCACAGTAAGACTAATTTCCCGTTCTTTTAAAAAAACCTTCAAACGTTAAAAAAATTTTATATCGATATCCGAATAACATTTTCTTTCATAATTCATTTACTAGACACTCGAGAATCCAAAATTTTAAATTTGAAGGAAAGCCAGGACGGCCTAAATCTGTGTTGAGAATATTTTGAAAAATGAACGCAAGCACGTGGGCAAATAACGGCTTTTTGAAATAGGTGTAAAAATGTTTCCTAAATAGTTCCTAAGAAAATGCCTAAATATTTGAGCTACAATATCGATAAACACGTTCCTGTTACGTATTTAGAGGGGGTTTATTGTCCATTTAACCATGCTTGAATTATCCATTAGAACAACTCGACGCTATCGCGTCTCGTGTTCTAATGATTCAAGCATGGTTAAATGGACAATAAACCCCCTCTAAATACGTAACAGGAAGTGTTTATCTCCTAATTGGATCTAGCTCATCTAAGTTTATGTCTTTTCTCTGCCGAACGGTTTTCGCATGCATGGCTTTCTTCATATGTTTTTCCTGCAACTCTTTAACTTTCAATTCTTGGTTTAGCTTAACTTGGTCCATTCTATGTTTGACGTTCTCGTTAAGCTTCTCACGTTTTTCGAGGATGTTTTTCTTGGCTTCTTCGTTGTTATTTATTCCACTCTTTAGTTTTCGAATCATTGCTTCCTCTTTTCTCTGCAACAAATTCATAATATGTTTGAAAATTGCTTGCCGGAGGAACATTAGCAGGTAATTGCTCCCTGAAACCTTCATGGCTGTAGAAATTCTCGTGTTTCCCAATTGGAGAAACTTTGGAACAAGGAATCGTAAAATGCTCCATCGTTCTGGTCTCCAAACTTACCCCTATCTGATTATAACACGGATCTATATTTCGTTTCGTTTTTTTATACTTTCGATGGCCTCCACTACATGAAGATCTAACCGGATGTAATAATAGGTCGCGTCAGAGGTTATAGGAGATGCTTTTGACCCTATGACGTCAAGCATTTGATTCAGGCGCGGATCCAGAGGGGGGCGCACAATTTTTAGCTCCATATATTCTCGCGAGAAAGGCGAACAAAAATAGGTTAGGTTGGAAATCGTAATTTATAGAACTAGTATGAAATTAGTCCTTGTGGGCATTTTTTACACTCAAAAATCACGGTTCCGGGCTACGCACTCCCAAGTTTGTGCAGCACGCCCCCTCTTTCTGAAAATCCTGGATCCGCCCCTGAGCATTGATGTTTTTTACAGACTGTTTCATTGGATTATCCCTCCCATCATCGAGAACTATTCTTCTAGGCCCCAAGCCAGTGACCCGGGACAGATCGGCCCCAAGCCAGTGACCCGGGACAGATCGGCTGACAGTTGGTCTTCCCCCACCAGTTTTTACACATATATTTTGTCAACCGATATTTACCACGTGATCGTTGTGACATATACATGTAGGCCTACTCCAATCTGAACGACAGAATCACCCTACCTGCAGAGACGTACGCGGGCCTACTCCTCTCGTTCATTAATGGTCACGAGCCACCATGACAGTTTACAAACGACGGAAATTATTTCCCGCGATATTTGTCAATCTGCTTACTCGCTATGCGAGTGACGAGGTCTAGATTCAAGACCACGTGCTACATATATACCAGAATATTTCTTCATAGTATACAGCTTTTTCTAAACATTTCCCACAGGAATTTAGAATTTGCTAATCCACTCAAAATATTATTCCCTCGCCACATCCCCAGGCGTGCTATAACTTTTATATTACCGGTGAATTTACAAGAAAGTTTTACGATGAATGAGCCTGAGCTAAGCGTGTTCCAAGTTTTTAGAAGCCACCAACCTTTCGTCTTCTTTCAGCTTTTTCAAGCTTTGCTTTTATTTCTTCTTCAGTTCGAATAGGTCTTGAAATTTCAAGTTTGGCTAATCGGGCTGGTGGTCGAGCTACGATTGTATTATTCAGTAGGTCATAGCTCAACCCACCAGCCGATTTCAGTTTTGGGCCATCCAACAACCCTTCGTCCCTTAACTGGTTGATAACCTCTATCTCCTCTGGTCTCTTATTATATCCATTTTGTTTAATTACTAGAGCTGTAGTAATGAAAGGGAAATCAATAGAATTTAACACGTGTATAACTATAATTAGAATTTAACACGTGTATAACTATAAGTAGAATTTCTGTAATAATATTACTATTATCAATAAATAAATGAGGAAATAAGTCAATTAAAATTTTCATGTAAATAAATAAATCTAATTTCATCTAAATAAATATAAATATAGATTTATAGTTTCGTCTAAATTAATAGGCTTACATATGAGTTTCGTCTAAATAAATAGGCCTACATATGAATATAAATAGGCCTACATGTATAGCCTATTGATCTGCGAGCGTGCTCCGTTTGCAATATCTTGACGTATATAAGGACATCTTATGCGTAGCTCTAATACGTCGAGGTACTGCGATCTCACAATATTTATTATTCGGGGAGCCTACATATGAATATATAGTTTCATCTCCATATGAAATGAAATTGGGTTTAACGTCCTACTGTTCTGCTCCAAACTGGGCTAATAAAGCGGGCATACAGTGTGATATGAGGGAAATTTTTCCCGGACGCCAATCCCGGTTTTTCGTCCCATCCGAACGACCAGACAGTGGCCCTCCGCCCTGCATCACTGACAAGGAGGAATCAAGTCGGAAAATCTCTATGAACTTTCTCGGCCAATGCAGGGATCGAACACCCGACCTCCAGACCAACCACCGTAATCCCCCTAGGCCTATATAAATATAAATGAAAAAATATATATCTAGATCTAACAAAAAAAAAACAAAAAAAAAAACAAACCCCAAAACCCCTAAAATCAATAAATTATAATAAAATTAGATCTATCTATAACTAAAAAAATATTTTAAAAAAAAATCAAATGAATAAATTCTAGTTTAGAATCTAGATCTAGAATACATCTAAATGAATAATAATATTAATAATAATATATATTATCTTTTTTTTAAAAAAAAAACCTATTAATATATAAATTCTAATCTAGATGTAGATCTAATTAATTTTTTTTAAAAAACACAAAAAAAAACCCTTAGAAAAATAAATAAATTATAGTTTAGAGATATGAATGAATTAAAGTATATCATACGTTTCGACGAACGGTCGGTAATAAAATGATTATAATCCCTTCGTTTCGGTACAGTCCTCTGCCTGATGATTTCCTCATCTATACCAGTGTTATCCCGTCTGTTTCTATACGAGGCTTGGCCAACTGGGTGAATTTTGGTATTTTTGCATCCCATTTTGAGGTTTATAGTAATATTAGTATACGCCTAAACTTTGGACTTGGTTGTTACTAGGCATAATCCGTCGTCGGGTCACTGCTGAATTGTGGGACGTTATTGATTGTGACGTCACGATAGCCGGGCTAAGATCGACCTGCCTAGAGTTTATTGATGCGTCAATGAAACTGAATGGGGAATAATGAACAATGATTCATATATGTCTCTTTATATTAAAATATAATATGAATTATATCCACTATAGAGTGCATTTTACTCATTTTTATACCCATTTACACTAAATCGGACATATTTTTTACCTACAAATACTTCAAACGTCTTTAGTTTATTTTTCAACATGAAAAAAAAAAAATGTTGTAGAGTGTAATTTATCGGAGGAAAAAAGTTTATTTTTTGGGGTGATTAAGCCGCATCGATGTCATTCTTATCAGTGATTGTAGCGTCCTAGCGAATATTCACTGATGATCACTGATCATTATGTTACATGCGTTTTTGTCTAGGGAATATAGAATGCCACTTGACAAAAATTGTAACAGAAATTCTTTTTGCACAGAAATGTTCTACAATAACATCTAAATAGTATGTTAAAAATGTAAAAAAATGTACGCACAGGAAAGTTCCTTATTCGTGCTTTTATTTTATGCCGTGCCGTGTTTGATTACCGTCAAAGGCGCTGATAGTGCTGGGTCTCCGTACATGTAAGGGAGGTCTGTTGCAAGAACTTAATTTTGGGAAATCAATCGACAGTGCTACGTATAAACGATCTACTCTTAGTAAGGATGAAATTATATCCAATCACAAATCTGTACTCACTCCATTTGGTACTCCATGTGGAGATACCTTTACAGATTTGCCCTTGTTATATTGGATACCTAAACTACATAAAAATCCCTACAAACAACGTTTTATAGCAGGTTCATCCCGATGTTTCAAAAGTATTGTCATCTATACTAACTGCAATTAAAGAGGGTATTCTAAAATACTGTGAGAAGATATACTCTCGTAGTGGTATAAATCAAATGTGGATATAAAAAGAATCCCAAAGAATTACTTGATAGTTTGCAATCTAGATCCCTTGCTTCGGTCTCATCTATTCAAACTTTTGACTTTTCTACTTTGTACACTAAAATTCCCATAGTAAATTAAAAGCCCGGTTGAAAGACATTATTTACGGTGTCTTTTCATCTAAATCGGGTACTCCTAGATATCAATATTTAGTTGTTAATTACAATTTTTCATATATTCCTTAAGTCATAGTGATTCCAAAAATAAATTCACCGCCATCAAGATAATTCAGATGTTGGATTTTTTTATAATTGATAACATCTTTATTGAATTTGGAGGGGAAATATCAGCAAGTGGTTGGTATCCCCATGGGCACCAACTGTGCAACTTTGCTTGCAGATTTATTTCTCTATTCCTATGAAGCCGAGTACATACAGGCACTAGCTAAAACAAATAAACGATTAGTCAGACATTTTAATTTTACTTATTGGTATATCGATGATGTTCTATCACTGAATAATCTCAAATTTAGTGATTATGTAGAATTCATATATCCCGATGAGCTTGAAATTAAAAATACTACTGACAGTAACAATTACGCTTCCTACTTGGATCTGCGTCTCGATTTTGACAATTGCCATAGACTGAGTGTTAAATTGTATGATAAACGTGATGACTTTGACTTTCCGATTGTTAACTTTCCATTGTAGTAACATTCCTGTATCACTGCAGCTTATGGCGTGTTTGTGTCTCAGCTAATACTACGCGAGAGCTTGTTCTTTTTATTCTGATTTTTTAAGTAGATCGAGACATTTGTCAACTAAGCTTCAACTACAAGGATACTTTCGCACTAAACTTATAAAATCCTTTAAAAAGTTTTATGGACGTCATATTGACTTGATTGGTAAATATAACATGTCTCTCTCAGCTATTATTCTAGATATATTTAATTGACGCGTATCCTATTTACTATCTGTCTGATTATGTCTACTACATCGTTAACACTGTTTATCACGTGCATTTTGCATATCGATAGTCCATTGGCCAATCACGCTATTTTACCGAGCTTTCGACTAATAGTTTGGATGCAGCTATGGCGGGTGTTAGCACCAGGCAGGGTAAGCTTACTCCTCCGGACTTCTGTTACCACTGCTTGTTCTGTATCTTGTACACGGTGAACAGTCCATTTGCTGATTACACTATTTTGCCTATAACGTTTATTATGACTTCGAATTTTATCTAACGGTTTAGATTGTGCGTACTTGGTTTTTATTTTATTTATGTATATCCGGTATAAACAATGAAAAGTTTACGAGGAGGCTTAATTTGAATAAAATAATGGTTTTATATGTGAAGTAAAAAACACACGATTTGTAAGATATATTGTAAACTATTGGTAATATATGACTATTTGCATGTGTTTAATATTTTATATTCCAAATCTAACAACAGACATACTTTGATCAATAATGACGTATCGGTAGTTCGTAATTGGAGTCTGTAAATCGAGACTAAGGAGTGGGTCGCTTTTCGATTCCGCTTAATAAAATGGATGCATGAAAATATCTTGTCAGTCTCTCTTCGGGTATTTTGATAATTTAATATACTTTGTCATTGTTTATCCTGTATGGGGTTGTGTTATAAGAGATTATGGATTGATTCTGTCAAATATTTAAACCGTTACAGATGAAATTATCTAACGCCAGGAGTAGATGGCGGAGACTGGGCTATCCCTTAACTTTCTCTGTGAAGTTCAACTCGGTGATCGGTCTTGGTTTCTAGCGGCGATTTCACTTGTTGTAACTGTTCCCCGTCGTTATATGTCATTTCTGCTCATTGTATACCACTCATAACTGACATGTATTTTTTTCTTGTGTTACGCATGCGTGCCATTAATAAGTTTATGAAATAATCTTTTCGTCGCATTAGGGGCCCCGCGGTTCTAGTCAGGCCCAAGGCCCCGGTCCAGTTACAGCCCCAATAACACTCTAGTTGTAATTGAATAATATGTCCCAATCTTTATTCTGGTCAACAAATTGTATTATTTTACAATATTCAAATAAATTGATGATACAAATTTCATCGTAACACACCTAATTTAAAAAATTGGAAAAATTTAACTACATGATTTGAAAAGGTTAACGTGAACCTTTTCAAATGTGACTTGGATTTTAACATATTTTCGAACCCTTTGGACAAGTAAAATATGATGTAATGGATAATTTACACAACAGGTAGGACACATAAACATTTGGTACTTAGAATAAGACTATTATTTATTTTCTAGAG
This sequence comes from Patella ulyssiponensis, assembly GCA_963678685.1. NCBI lineage: Eukaryota > Metazoa > Mollusca > Gastropoda > Patellidae > Patella > Patella ulyssiponensis. Next base: position 79,165,765 of record OY783230.1, read on the forward strand.
CTGCCAAGCCAGCAAGAGTGTTATTGTCCCTTTAAGCTGGTCTTTGTGCACAATACCGCTGTGGGTGCTTACGGTGAAAGCAAATACGCTTCGAAACTGAAAACTGTGACAGGCTGAATTAAAGGTTACAATATCAATGGGGAGAGTTTCATACGTTGTAGCAATGTTTGCACATGCGAATACTATTCAAAAAAAGTAGGGGATATTTGATTTTTGGGGCATAATACTAAAATATGCAAATGACTACGAAAAAAGTCACTATAGAACCTAACAGAAGAAACATTTCCAGTTACATGTGACGCCCAAACGCACCAATAGCTACCACATGGAATGCAGGTGATGCTTGGGATCATCATGGGGGTCCAACCCAAGATTTGCACGACTCTGACTTTGAATGTTACAGTCATTGTGGCATTGAATTCCAGGGTGGAAACATCAGTTTAATTGTTTTAGTGACCAGAAAACAAATTTTGATATTCGTCGGCTTACCCAAAATTAAAGGTGACGTGCCCTTGGCATGCTACAGATCGGCACAACAAAGGCGGTTGTGGCGCGGACGATGAATGTTTCTCAGTCTGTCATAAGCAGGCTATGGTCCAGATACCGTGATACACAATCTGTACAGGACCGACCACGCTCAGGTCGACCAAGGGCGACAACTCAAGCCCAGGATCGATTTATCCGTACCTTGGCCTTGAGAAATCGTGTCATGACAGCAAATCAGATCAGCGCTCGTCTTCAAACAGACACTGGTGTGAGAGTGAGTGGCCAGACGATTCGGAATCGACTGCATAGGGGTCACCTTCGCGCCCGACGTCCTCGCGTGATCCCTTGTTTGAGAGATCATCACATTCAGGCAAGACGTCGTTGGTGTAGGGATCGTCAACACTGGGATAATCGACGCTGGAGCAATGTGATGTTTTCAGATGTGTCAAGGTTCACTGTTGATTCTTTGGACAGACGTAGGAGGGTTTGGCGTCGTCGAAACGAGCGCTTCCAAGACGTTAACGTCATCAGACATGATCGATTTGGGGGTGGTTCTGTTATGGTGTGGGGAGGCATCACTGTTGCTGGAAGAACGGCTTTACATGTTGTTGCAGGGCGTGTTACAGGCCAGTACTACCGGGACAACATCTTGGCAGTCCATGTTGTGCCGTTCGCACGACGTCATGGCCGCCGTTTCATCTTCCAGGATGACAACGCAAGATGTCACAGGGCCAGGATCGTTACATGTTACCTCCAACAACAGAACATCACCACATTACCTTGGCCAGCACTGAGTCCCGACCTCTCCCCCATCGAGCATGTCTGGGACATGCTTGGACAGAGGTTACGTCAACGTCAACAACGTCCTGCCAATGTCCAAGAACTTGCTGCTGCGTTGCAACAGGAATGGGACAATCTGGACCAAAATGACCTTAGACGTTTACCCGTTACTGACTTTGTTGTGATGCTGTGGTAACTTTGCTGTTTGACCCCGGGTATCATTTAACCCTTATAATGGTCAGTCTGTGCCTTACTTAGTCTAACGATCATTTGGAATAAATCGATGAATGTGAACTTCATTTCATTTTGTCATTTGTTTCTTCCTCAGTTTCATAAGGTGACTTTAATAACACTTAAAAATCAAATATCCCCTACTTTTTTTGAATAGTATAATTCGATACACTATAGGCGAATGGACCCACTAGGCGAATTTCGACGCCGATTGATTCGGCCGAATCTATAGAGAGCGAGAGAGCGAGAGAGAAAGAGAGGGGGGGGGGTGTTAACTTCCACTCGACACACCTAAAACATGGTTCAATTTTATTTCAATAATTCGCTTGCGCGTAGGGATCTTTGGCAGTGGGAAGAAACCGGGGAAAACTCTATGACAGACCATGTGATACAGCAGTTAGCTCTATGACAGACTTGATATATTTGATTAAAAACATGAAAAATAAAATAAATTCAATATTACAGTTGTTTATTATTTAAATCATAAGTTGTTAATACAACAATAATTTAACAATAATTATTATCACTGACCTATAACCCATCAACCCTTATTTCAAATTACTATCCCCGAACTATCATGTGTTAATAACCCAGGAACCCTTCTTTTAAATCACTATCACTAATTTATCATATGTAATAACCCAGCAATCCTTATTTAATTGAAGCAATTCAATGTTACGAGCCCCCCCCCCCCCAATTAACAGAGTTAACGCCCATGTGATGGGTTGGTAATTAAAGATATACATTATGCAAGGGCTAAATCTGTCTATTGTAGGGCTTTCTTTAGGCCTGAAATGTTATATAAACTATTAATTAGACATTAATTAACCTATCCAGAACATAATCAACTCTCGATGTCATTGATAGCCTGCGATATTTACTGGATTAGGATCCGAGTGGCTGCTCAACTTTCGTTCATGATTTAATCATGAACTGGGTTATCGAGACTATATGTTTTTATCGTACCAAAGTTAGTAATGATGATCGAGGCTAGGCCTAAAATTCAATCGCTAAATTCTCGGATCAGAGTTGATCAGTGTGACTGAAATTTTCAGCAAATTACCTTTACATTATACGGTTTTGTAACTATTATAAAAATAGTGAGAACTCTCAGCTCTTTATGTATTCTCCCATAATACTAATTATTAATACAAAAATAATTTAAAGGATTGTTGTTACTATCACTGACCTATAACCTAGCATCCCTTATAGTTTTTAACTATTATAGTGAAAACTGCTAGCCCTTTATGTATTCATCCATAGTGTATGTTTAACTATTATAGTTAGAACTGCCAGCACAATATAGCTATTCTATATTTTTTTCTATTCTAATTCTATACTAATTTTATTCTAAGCTATTGATATGTACACAGGCATGTATTAATATTATAGCAGTACAATACCTCATTATAGCGCCCTATTATACCAAGCCCCACCAATCAATGTTAAATCTATGATATGACCACAGGCACTTGAAGAGATTAAAATAAAACCTCTCACTGCTCTTTGACTATATATTACTGTACTGTTATATTTCAATCTCTTCAAGTGCCTGTGGATATGACCAACTAAAGAAAACAAGTGATAAGTTGCAATGTTGTCAAATGATTCGGACGACGAACTGATCCGAGAAAGTCAGTTTGTAGTTGATTTAGGAATTGTGAGCGAAATACAAGTACCGGTATATAAAATCTTATTCTATGGATGTCTAGATTCGTCTTGGAAGTAAGCAAAATAAAGTGAAGAATGAATATTACCCACCGAATTCCGTCTTTACAGATTACTAATAAAACTGACGTGGATTAGTTCCTTTAGGAACAGTCTCTGATCGGATGAAGTCCGCTGACAGTTCCTATCGCTTGCTGTATAGCTGCAATATGTAAATACGATAAAATACCACTCCTCCCCATCTCTGTTCTTAGGCTATTTTGGAATCCTTACCATCTATTTTTCACCGTGATTGTTATTTTTCGCAGAAGGAATCATTTCTCGTCATATCTGACACAAATTTATAATAATTCAACACTATGTTCAACTAGAATTTAGCGATTAAATAAACATTCGATCTCCGTAATGGTTGTTCAGTTCAAACGTATTTTGTGTATGTTTTCAATCGAAGAATTCCACTTGAAAATAGTGTTGAATTATTATGACTGTGTGTCAGCTGTGACAAAAATGATTCCTTTGGCAAACAAAGAAGAATCTGGGTGAAAAATAGTCGGTAAGGATTCCAAAATAACCTTAGAACAGGGGTGGGGATGGGCAGTATTTTCATATTGCAGCGATAGGCCTATATCAAGCGATAGGAACTGTTAGCGGACATCGTCCTATCAGAGACAGTTCCTAAAGGAACTAGATGTTGATATACTACACAGTAACACTAACATGGACCTGGCAAAGTTCGTCGTCCGAATCTTTTGACAACATTGCACACAAAATGTTTAAGAAAGAATGTGATATAGTGATATAAACCTGTTGTGATGTCATTAGAGGGTGATATCTGATCTCGTCCCTTGGGCTGATATCAGATATCTCTCTCTGATGACGTCATAACAGGTTGATACGTTTCATAACATAATATATTATATTGGATCTAGCTCATCTAAGTTTATGTCTTTTCTCTGCCGAACGGTTTTCGCATGCATGGCTTTCTTCATATGTTTTTCCTGCAACTCTTTAACTTTCAATTCTTGGTTTAGCTTAACTTGGTCCATTCTATGTTTGACGTTCTCGTTAAGCTTCTCACGTTTTTCGAGGATGTTTTTCTTGGCTTCTTCGGTGTTGTTGATTCCACTCTTTAGTTTTCGAATCATTGCTTCCTCTTTTCTCTGCAACAAATCCATAATATGTTTGAAAATTGCTTGCCGGAGGAACATTAGCAGGTAATTGCTCCCTGAAACCTTCATGGCTGTAGAAATTCTCGTGTTTCCCAATTGGAGAAACTTTGGAACAAGGAATCGTAAAATGCTCCATCGTTCTGGTCTCCAAACTTACCCCTATCTGATTATAACACGGATCTATATTTCGTTTCGTTTTTTTATACTTTCGATGGCCTCCACTACATGAATATCTAACCGGATGTAATAATAGGTCGCGTCAGAGGTTATAGGAGATGATTTTGACCCTATGACGTCAAGCATTTGATTCAGGCGCGGATCCAGAGGTGGCGAACAATTTTTAGCTCCATATATTCTCGCGAGAAAGGCGAACAAAAATAGGTTAGGTTGGAAATCGTAATTTATAGAACTAGTATGAAATTAGTCCTTGTGGGCATTTTTTACACTCAAAAATCACGGGCCGGGCTAAGCAGTCCCAAGTGTGTGCAGCACGCCCCCCTTTCTGAAAATCCTGGATCCGCCCCTGTGATTAACCAATTAGCAATGCATTGATGTTTTTTACAGACTGTTTCATTGGATTATCCCTTCCATCATCGGGAACTATTCTTCTAGGCCCCAAGCCAGTGACCCGGGACAGATCGGCTGAGAGTTGGTCTTCCCCCACCAGTTTTTACAGATATATTTTGTCAACCGATATTTATCACGTGATCGTTGTGACATATACATGTAGGCCTACTCCAATCTGAACGACAGAATCACCCTACCTGCAGACACGTACGCGGGCCTACTCCTCTCGTTCATTAATGGTCACGAGCCACCATGACAGTTTACAAACGACGGAAATTATTTCCCGCGATATTTGTCAATCTGCTTACTCGCTATGCGAGTGACGAGGTCTAGATTCAAGACCACGTGCTACATATATACCAGAATATTTCTTCATTGTATACAGCTTTTTCTAAACATTTCCCACAGGAATTTAGAATTTGCCAATCCACTCAAAATATTATTCCCTCGCCACATCCCCAGGCGTGCTATAACTTTTATATTACCGGTGAATTTACAAGAAAGTTTTACGATGAATGAGCCTGAGCTAAGGGTGTTCCAAGTTTTTAGAAGCCACCAACCTTTCGTCTTCTTTCAGCTTTTTCAAGCTTTGCTTTTATTTTTTCTTCAGTTCGAATAGGTCTTGAAATTTCAAGTTTGGCTAATCGGGCTGGTGGTCGAGCTACGGTTGTATTGTTCAGTAGGTCATAGCTCAACCCACCAGCCGATTTCAGTTTTGGGCCATCCAACAACCCTTCGTCCCTTAACTGGTTGATCACCTCTATCTCCTCTGGTCTCTTATTATATCCAGGTTGTTTAATTACTAGAGCTGTAGTAATGAAAGGGAAATCAATAGAATTTAAAACGTGTATAACTATAATTAGAATTTAACACGTGTATAACTATAAGTAGAATTTCTGTAATAATATTACTATTATCAATAAATAAATGAGGAAATAAGTCAATCAAAATTTCCATGTAAATAAATAAATCTAATTTCATCTAAATAAATATAAATATAGATTTATAGTTTCGTCTAAATTAATAGGCTTACATATGAGTTTCGTCTAAATAAATAGGCCTACATATGAATATAAATAGGCCTACATGTATAGCCTATTGATCTGCGAGCGTGCTCCGTTTGCAATATCTTGACGTATATAAGGACATCTTATGCGTAGCTCTAATACGTCGAGGTACAGCGATCTCACAATATTTATTATTCGAGGAGCCTACATATGAATATATAGTTTCATCTCCATATGAAATGAAATTGGGTTTAACGTCCTACTGTTCTGCTCCAAACTGGGCTAATAAAGCGGGCATACAATGTGATATGAGGGAAATTTTTCCCGGACGCCAATCCCGGTTTTTCGTCCCACCCGAACGACCAGACAGTGGCCCTCCGCCCTGCATCACTGACAAGGAGGAATCAAGCCGGAAAATCTCGATGAACTTTCTCGGCCAATGCAAGGATCGAACACCCGACCTCCAGACTAGCCATCGTAATCCCCCTAGGACTATATAAATGAAAAAATATATATCTAACAAAAAAAAACAAAGAAAAAAACCCAAAACCCTTAAAATCAATAAATTATAATAAAATTAGATCTATCTAAATTAAATTCTACAACATTTCTTTATGTAGAAAAATAAATAAAGACGTTTGAAGTATTTGTAGGTAAAAATTATTTCCGATTTAGTGTAAATAGGTATTAAAATGAGTAAAAGGCACAATTTTGCCCGAACAAATAATGTCTAATGTAGAAAATACATGCACCATTGCGCAATGAATGACGCCGCATGATGTGTCGGCACGTGCCGAAGACAGTCAACTTTTACAGACATAACAACAAAACACATACTTATGGAAAACAGTTACTAGTGTATTTTAGGCGACGTTTCGTAGAGTATTCTCTCAAGGTTATCAATATCAACGTTAGCTTGATAACGTTGATATTGATATACTTTAATTTTTATACACTGTAAAAAGTTTTTATGTTTTTTAACAGGAAAATCATGGCAGAAAAGTTGCCATTTTTTCTCGTAATTTTACATTAGTATGTATTTTTACATATGCAATGTTAAGCGTTTCTTACAATTGTAGGTTAAAAAACATAATGCCTGTAATTTTACATACGCTGTGTAAAATGATATAACATATCACAATGTTAAATAACAATAGATTTGTATTTAAACTTGAAGTTGGTGATTTAACCGTTGTATGTTATGCTTCCCTTACAGTTGCAGGTTAAATAACATATACGCTGTAATTTAACATACGTTGCATAAAGTAGACCTGTATTTAAACAGGTTGTTGGTAATTTAACTGCACCATGAGAAATAATTCTGTTAGAAACCAGAAAAAGTTCTGGCAGTTGGTTAACCAGAATTTTTTCTCTTTTATTTTTAATCTGTTTATTCTTTGACAGAGAAACCATCTGGTAAACCATCTGCCAGAACTTTATCTGGTTTCTAACAGAATTATTCCATGTTAAAATAGAGCTTCTGCCAGAAGATTTTCTGTTTTTTAACATAATTATTTTGGTTAAACATAAAACAAAATCATTGTAAAAAATATTTTATTTTCTGTAAATCTAATTTTTGTGTCCTGAACGTACAAAAATATTAAAAATTAACAGAAATTAAAGGAGCTAAATCGCTAACATTTGGGACCTAGAAATTGACTCAAGTGGATCGCAACGCATATAATACTGTAATATGAATGTATATAAACTGATTTGCATTCAATTGTTTCCGTTTTTGCTCTAATTTCAAATCAGTTATGTTTGGCGAAATAAACCAGAAGTGTCAACCGAAGGCATTTTTTTTTAGCGTCTAGTTATTCCAGTCTACATTCGCCGTTTGATTTGGTACAATGTTTTTAGCCTCGTTCCTCGAGTCTCTTGCTAGAACTGGGGCTGAAACGCATTATGGTACACGATTCGTGTACCAATGGTAAAATATTTATTTTTTCTTAAATATTGGATATCAGGAGCCCATCTTTTTCCGGTAAGATCACATCATCAATTTTGATTTAAATTGACAAATAATTCGTGTTTTCAATGTTGAAGATTTTGGATGACATTGAGTTAAAGACTTAGCTCCTTTAAGAGAAAGGGATCGTGAATGGCTTCAAAATTTGTGTTCTAAAGGCCAGGTTTACTACTTTCTGTCGTCTCCTCCACTCCTTACAAATTTTGTTATCTTGAACCTGAAATGAAATGATAAAGCACAATGACATACAGGAATGAAATCAAAAGGGCAGTGGAGATAACTCTTTAGGGCTGAAGGTTCTTTAACATGTACGGCCAATAACACACATGGCCCCAGTTGTTAGTGCCAGCTGAACAAATTAGAACTTGCACCATTGACACGAAGCTTTCTTTGCTAATGGTTAATAATCCAGCATCACATTCTCTGAACCATCGCGTTTCTTACACTTTAATATTGTTTACATGGCCGAGTTCAAATTCACAATAAAACATACATCATGGCCACTATGTTTAGGCCCTGTTATATATCCTTTTATGCTGTAGATTTGCCTTCGCACATACATTATTATTAGGAAGACTTACCATCGCGTTTCTTACACTTTAATATTGTTTACATGGCCGAGTTCAAATTCACAATAAAACATACATCATGGCCACTATGTTTAGGCCCTATTATATATCTTCTTATGCTGTAGATTTGCCTTCGCACATACATTATTATTAGGAAGACTTACCTTCACATCTTATTGTCGGATTTCCACTGTTCTTATCCTGCATCGTCAATGCACATTCAAACATTCACCGACATTAGTTAAGTCTGCGACGCGCATGCGTTAACCCTATCCATGAGTATAACTACATGTATGTGAATTAACAGAATATTGCCGTTAATATACCAGTTATTCTGTAATATTACAGATATGCAACTAAAATCACAGCCATGTATTATGACAAATATTTTAGACTAGTGTCAAACATGTCATATACCTTGGACTGAGACCCCCCCCCAGCCTTTCTGATATCGGTCTAAAGCCAGCCAAGTCTCAATAAAAAAGAATATAAAATGAATTACAGATTTTGATAATAAAATTGAAAAAGTGAACTACAGATTTTGATAATAAAATTGAAAAAATGAATTTTCATGTCTTAGTAGCATAGTAGTGATACTTTCAAAGTAAGCAGCTGATCAAGCATGGAATTACAAATAACTATTTAAAAAAAAAAAAAAAATGATACTTGTTAATAGGAATGGTCTAGAGCGACCGGGACACTGCAAAGTGACAAATTAAAATATTTATTTAAAAAAAAATTAAGTCGAAATTGCTCAAACAATCGACTGAGTAATAGCTAGATTGTGTATCCATTTGGAAATTAACTTGAATATTCTGTTAAAATGCCCAATATGTTAGATTACATACATATTTGGTAATTTAACTTTAATATGTTGTTAAAATACACAATCTCGGATGTTAAGAGTTAAATTTTTACATAAATGTTTATAAACACAGTTTTTACGTAATTTTACATCTGATAGTTTTATTACAGGACAGTTTGTAAAATTTTACAGTAATTTCATGTTTTTATACATATAATTTTTACAGTGTATGTGAAGTAAAAAACACACGATTTGTAAGATATTTAGCGTCTCATATTGTAAACTATTGGTAAATATATGACTATTTGCATGAGTTTAATATTTTATATTCCAAATCTAACAACAGACATACTTTGATCAATAATGACGTAGCGGTAGTTCGTAATTGGAGTCTGTAAATCGAGACTAAGGAGTGGGTCGCTTTTCGATTCCGCTTAATAAAATGGATGCATGAAAATATCTTGTCAGTCTCTCTTCGGGTATTTTGATAATTTAATATACTTTGTCCTTGTTCATCCTGTATGGGGTTGTGTTATAAGAGGTTATGGATTAATTCTGTCAAATATTTAAACCGTTACAGATGAAATTATCTAACGCCAGGAGTAGATGGCGGAGACTGGGCTATCCCTTAAAGGGACAATAACACTCTTGCTGGCTTGGCAGCTCTAGAAAATAAATAATAGTCTTATTCTAAGTACTAGATGTTTATGTGACCTACCTGTTGTGTAAATTATCCATTACATCATATTTTACTTGTCCACAGGGTTCGAAAATATCTTAAAATCCAAGTCACATTTGAAAAGGGTTACGTTAACCTTTTCAAATCATGTAGTTGAATTTTTCCAATTTTTTAAATTAGGTGTGTTAAGATGAAATTTGTATCATCAATTAATTTGAATATTGTAAAATAATACAATTTGTTGAGCAGAGTAAAGATTGGGACATATTATTCAATTACAACAAGAGTGTTATTGGGGCTTTAACTTTCTCTGTGAAGTTCAACTCGATGATCGGTCTTGGTTTCTAGCGGCGATTTCACTTGTTGTAACTGTTCCCCGTCGTTATATGTCATTTCTGTTCATTGTATGCCACTCATAACTGACATGTATTTTTTTCTTGTGTTACGCATGCGTGCCATTAATAAGTTTATGAAATAATCTTTTCGTCGCATTAGGGGCCCCGCAGTTCTAGTCAGGCCCAAGGCCCCGCTCCAGTTAAGTTGGGCTTTGTGCACAATACCGCTGCGGGTACTTACGGTGAAAGCAAATACGCTTCGATACTGAAAACTGTGACAGGCTGAATTAAAGGTTACAATATCAATGGGGAGACTTTCATACGTTGTAGCAATGTTTGCACATGCGAATATATACTATTCAAAAAAAGTAGGGGATATTTGATTTTGGGGGCATAATACTAAAATATGCAAATGACTACGAAAAAAGTCACTATAGAACCTGACAGAAGAAACATTTCCAGTTACATGTGACGTCCAAACGCACCAATAGCTACCACATGGAATGTAGATGATACTTGGGATCATCATGGGGGTCCAACCCAAGATTTGCACGACTCTGACTTTGAATGTTACAGTCATTGTGGCATTGAATTCCAGGGTGGAAACATCAGTTTAATTGTTTTAGTGACCAGAAAACAAATTTTGATATGCGTCGGCTTACCCAAAATGAAAGGTTACGTGCCCTTGGCATGCTACAGATCGGCACAACACAGGCGGTTGTGGCGCGGACGATGAATGTTTCTCAGTCTGTCATAAGCAGGCTATGGTCCAGATACCGTGATACACAATCTGTACAGGACAGACCACGCTCAGGTCGACCAAGGGCGACAACTCAAGCCCAGGATCGATTTATCCGTACCTTGGCCTTGAGAAATCGTGTCATCACAGCAAATCAGATCAGCGCTCGTCTTCAAACAGACACTGGTGTGAGAGTGAGTGGCCAGACGATTCGGAATCGACTGCATAGGGGTCACCTTCGCGCCCGACGTCCTCGCGTGATCCCTTGTTCGAGAGATCATCACATTCAGGCAAGACGTCGTTGGTGTAGGGATCGTCAACACTGGGATAATCGACGCTGGAGCAATGTGATGTTTTCAGATGAGTCAAGGTTCACTGTTGATTTTTTGGACAGACGTAGGAGGGTGTGGCGTCGTCGAAACGAGCGCTTCCAAGACGTTAACGTCATCAGACATGATCAATTTGGGGGTGGTTCTGTTATGGTGTGGGGAGGCATCACTGTTGCTGGAAGAACCGCTTCACATGTTGTTGCAGGGCGTGTTACAGGCCAGTACTACCGGAACAATATCTTGGCAGTCCATGTTGTGCCGTTCGCACGACGTCATGGCCGCCGTTTCATCTTCCAGGATGACAACACAAGATGTCACAGGGCCAGGATCGTTACAGGTTACCTCCAACAACAGAACATCACCACATTACCTTGGCCAGCACTGAGTCCCGACCTCTCCCCCATCGAGCATGTCTGGGACATGCTTGGACAGAGGTTACGTCAACGTCAACAACGTCCTGCCAATGTCCAAGAACTTGCTGCTGCGTTGCAACAGGAGTGGGACAATCTGGACCAAAATGACCTTAGACGTCTCATTAGGAGTATGCCACGTCGGATCAATGCTTGTTTGGCAAACAGAGGAGGATTTACTCGTTACTGACTTTGTTGTGATGCTGTGGTAACTTTGCTGTTTGACCCCGGGTATCATTTTACCCTTATAATGGTCAGTCTGTGCCTTACTTAGTCTAACGATCATTTGGAATAAATCGATGAATGTGAACTTCATTTCATTTTGTCATTTGTTTCTTCCTCAGTTTCATTAGGTGACTTTAATAACACTTAAAAATCAAATATCCCCTACTTTTTTTGAATAGTATATATAAAGTGATTCACAATCAATTTTTAAAATTATTTTAATTTCTAATCAATTATGTTGAGCGAGAGAGAGAGAGCGAGAGAGCGAGAGAGAAAGAGAGGGGGGTGTTAACTTCCACTCGACACACCTAAAACATGGTTTCAATTTTATTTCAATAATTCGCTTGCGCGTAGGGATCTTTGGCAGTGGGAGGAAACCGGAGAAAACTCTATGACAGACCATGTGATACAGCAGTTAGCTCTATGACAGACTTGATATATTTGATTAAAAACATGAAAAATAAAATAAATTCAATATTACAGCTGTTTATTATTTAAATCATAAGTTGTTAATACAACAATAATTTAACAATAATTATTATCACTGACCTATAACCCATCAACCCTTATTTCAAATTACTTTCCCCGAACTATCATGTGTTAATAACCCAGGAACCCTTCTTTTAAATCACTATCACTAATTTATCATATGTAATAACCCAGCAATCCTTATTTAATTGAAGCAATTCAATGTTACGAGCCCCCCCCCCCCCAATTAACAGAGTTAACGCCCATGTGATGGGTTGGTAATTAAAGATATACATTATGCAAGAGCTAAATCAGCCTATTGTAGGTCTTTCTTTAGGCCTGAGATGTTATATAAACTATTAATTAGACATTAATTAACCTATTCAGAACATAATCAACCCTCGGTGTCATTGCTTGCCTGTGATATTTACTGGATTAGGATCCGAGTGGCTGCTCAACTTTTGTTCATGATTTAATCATGAACTGGATTATCGAGACTATATGTTTTTATCGTACCAAATTTAGTAATGATGATCGAGGCTAGGCCTAAAATTCAATCGCTAAATTCTCGGATCAGAGTTGATCAGTGTGACTGAAATTTTCAGCAAATTACCTTTACATTATACGGTTTTGTAACTATTATAAAAATAGTGAGAACTCTCAGGTCTTTATGTATTCTCACATAATACTAATTATTAATACAAAAATAATTTAAAGGATTGTTGTTACTATCACTGACCTATAACCTAGCATCCCTTATAGTTTTTAACTATTATAGTGAGAACTGCCAGCCCTTTATGTATTCTCCCATAGTGTATCTTTAACTATTATCGTGAGAACTGCCAGCCCTTTATGTATTCTCCCATAATGTATCTTTAACTATTATAGTGAGAACTGCCAGCCCTTTATGTATTCTCCCATAATGTATCTTTAACTATTATAGTTAGAACTGCCAGCCCTTTATGTATTCACCCATAGTGTTTCTTTAACTATTATAGTGAAAACTTCCAGCCCTTTATGTATTCTCCCATAATGTATCTTTAACTATTATAGTGAAAACTTCCAGCCCTTTATGTATTCTCCCATAGTGTATCTTTAACAATTATAGTGAGAACTGCCAGCACAATATAGCTATTCTATATTTTTTTCTATTCTAATTCTATACTAATTTTATTCTAAGCTATTGATATGTACACAGGCGTGTATTAATATTATAGTAGTACAATACCTCATTATAGCGCCCTATTATACCAACCCCCACCAATCAATGTTAAATCTATGATATGACCACAGGGACTTGAAGGGATTAAAATAAAACTTCTCGCTACTCTTTGACTATTATATTACTGTACTGTTATATTTCAATCTCTTCAAGTGCCTGTGGATATGACTAACTAAAGAAAACAAGTGATAAGTTGCAATGTTGTCAAATGATTCGGACGACGAACTGATCCGAGAAAGTCAGTTTGTAGTTCATTTAGGAATTGTGAGCTAAATACAAGTACCGGTATATAAAATCTTATTCTATGGATGTCTAGATTCGTCTTGGAAGTAAGCAAAATAAAGTGAAGAATGAATATTACCCACCGAATTCCGTCTTTACAGATTACTAATAAAACTGACGTGGATTAGTTCCTTTAGGAACAGTCTCTGATCGGATGAAGTCCGCTGACAGTTCCTATCGTTTGCTGTATAGCTGCAATATGTAAATACGATAAAATACCACTCCTCCCCATCTCTGTTCTTAGGCTATTTTGGAATCCTTACCATCTATTTTTCACCGTGATTGTTATTTTTCGCAGAAGGAATCATTTCTCGTCATATCTGACACAAATTTATAATAATTCAACACTATGTTCAACTAGAATTTAGCGATTAAATAAACATTCGATCTTCGTAATGGTTGTTCAGTTCAAACGTATTTTGTGTATGTTTTCAATCGAAGAATTCCACTTGAAAATAGTGTTGAATTATTATGACTCTTTGTCAGCTGTGACAAAAATGATTCCTTTGGCAAACAAAGAAGAATCTGGGTGAAACATAGTCGGTAAGGATTCCAAAATAACCTTAGAACAGGGGTGGGGATGGGCAGTATTTTCATATTGCAGCGATAGGCCTATAGCAAGCGATAGGAACTGTCAGCGGACATCGTCCTATCAGAGACAGTTCCTAAAGGAACTAGATGTTGATATACTACAGAGTCCAGAATTCGGTAGTTTAAGACAAGTTCTTGATGGTCAGATGAAGAAACTAAGTAACCCTAACATGGACCTGGCAAAGTTCGTCGTCCGAATCGTTTGACAACATTGCACACAAAATGTTCAAGAAAGAATGTGATATAGTGATATAAACCTGTTGTGATGTCATTAGAGGGTGACATCTGGCCCCGAGTTCACAAAGCATTCTCAGACTTATGTTAAGGATTTACTCAACTTTCAATCACTGTTTATGAGAAATATCTTTGATCCAGAAATACAAAAGTTCGCGCACAGTTTCTTATTGATGTATTTGATACATTAAAACACAATTGTTTTATAAAGGGATATATTTTATCTAAAATAGCGTGAACAAGTTTGAGTAAATTCTCAACTTAAGTCTGAGAATGCTTTGTGAACTCGGGTCCTGATCTCGTCCCTTGGGCTGATATCAGATATCTCTCTCTGATGACGTCATAACAGGTTGATACGTTTCATAACATAATATATTATATTGGATCTAGCTCATCTAAGTTTATGTCTTTTCTCTGCCGAACGGTTTTCGCATGCATGGCTTTCTTCATATGTTTTTCCTGCAACTCTTTAACTTTCAATTCTTGGTTTAGCTTAACTTGGTCCATTCTATGTTTGACGTTCTCGTTAAGCTTCTCACGTTTTTCGAGGATGTTTTTCTTGGCTTCTTCGGTGTTGTTGATTCCACTCTTTAGTTTTCGAATCATTGCTTCCTCTTTTCTCTGCAACAAATTCATAATATGTTTGATAATTGCTTGCCGGAGGAACATTAGCAGGTAATTGCTCCCTGAAACCTTCATGGCTGTAGAAATTCTCGTGTTTCCCAATTGGAGAAACTTTGGAACAAGGAATCGTAAAATGCTCCATCGTTCTGGTCTCCAAACTTCCCCCTATCTGATTATAATACGGATCTATATTTCGTTTCGTTTTTTTATACTTTCGGTGGCCTCCACTACATGAAGATCTAACCGGATGTAATAATAGGTCGCGTCAGAGGTTATAGGAGATGCTTTTGACCCTATGACGTCAAGCATTTGATTCAGGCGCGGATCCAGAGGGGGCGCACCAGGCGCACGCCCCCTCTATTTTTCTGAGGTGGCGAACAATTTTTAGCTCCATATATTCTCGAGGGAAAGGAGAACAAAAATAGTTTAGGTTGGAAATCGTAATTTACAATACTAGTATAAAATTAGTCCTTGTGGGCATTTTTGTCCACTCAAAAATCACGGGCCGGGCTACGCACTCCCAAGTGTGTGCAGCACGCCCTCTCTTTCTGAAAATCCTGGATCCGCCCCTGAGCATTGATGTTTTTTACAGACTGTTTCATTGGATTATCCCTCCCATCATCGAGAACTATTCTTCTAGGCCCCAAGCCAGTGACCCGGGACAGATCGGCTGACAGTTGGTCTTCCCCCACCAGTTTTTACAGATATATTTTGTCAACCGATATTTATCACGTGATCGTTGTGACATACATGTAGGCCTACTCCAATCTGAACGACAGAATCACCCTACCTGCAGAGACGTACGCGGGCCTACTCCTCTCGTTCATTAATGGTCACGAGCCACCATGACAGTTTACAAACGACGGAAATTATTTCCCGCGATATTTGTCAATCTGCTTACTCGCTATGCGAGTGACGAGGTCTAGATTCAAGACCACGTGCTACATATATACCAGAATATTTCTTCATTGTATACAGCTTTTTCTAAACATTTCCCACAGGAATTTAGAATTTGCCAATCCACTCAAAATATTATTCCCTCGCCACATCCCCAGGCGTGCTATAACTTTTATATTACCGGTGAATTTACAAGAAAGTTTTACGATGAAGGAGCCTGAGCTAAGGGTGTTCCAAGTTTTTAGAAGCCACCAACCTTTCGTCTTCTTTCAGCTTTTTCAAGCTTTGCTTTTATTTCTTCTTCAGTTCGAATAGGTCTTGAAATTTCAAGTTTGGCTAATCGGGCTGGTGGTCGAGCTACGGTTGTATTATTCAGTAGGTCATAGCTCAACCCACCAGCCGATTTCAGTTTTGGGCCATCCAACAACCCTTCGTCCCTTAACTGGTTGATCACCTGTATCTCCTCTGGTCTCTTATTATTATATCCAGGTTGTTTAATTACTAGAGCTGTAGTAATGAAAGGGAAATCAATAGAATTTAACACGTGTATAACTATAATTAGAATTTAACACGTGTATACTATAAGTAGAATTTCTGTAATAATATTACTATTATCAATAAATAAATGAGGAAATAAGTCAATTAAAATTTTCATGTAAATAAATAAATCTAATTTCATCTAAATAAATATAAATATAGATTTATAGTTTCGTCTAAATTAATAGGCTTACATATGAGTTTCGTCTAAATAAATAGGCCTACATATGAATATAAATAGGCCTACATGTATAGCCTATTGATCTGCGAGCGTGCTCCGTTTGCAATATCTTGACGTATATAAGGACATCTTATGCGTAGCTCTAATACGTCGAGGTACAGCGATCTCACAATATTTATTATTCGGGGAGCCTACATATGAATATATAGTTTCATCTCCATATGAAATGAAATTGGGTTTAACGTCCTACTGTTCTGCTCCAAACTGGGCTAATAAAGCGGGCATACAGTGTGATATGAGGGAAATTTTTCCCGGACGCCAATCCCGGTTTGTCGTCCCATCCGAACGACCAGACAGTGGCCCTCCGTCCTGCATCACTGACAAGGAGGAATCAAGCCGGAAAATCTCGATGAACTTTCTCGGCCAATGCAGGGATCGAACACCCGACTAGCCACCGTAATCCCCCTAGGCCTATATAAATGAAAAATATATATCTAGATCTAACAAAACAAAAACAAAAACCCAAACCCTTAAAATCAATAAATTATAATAAAATTAGATCTATCTAGAACTAAAAAAATATTTTAAAAAAAATTATAAAAAAAAAAAAAAAATAAAATGAATAAATTCTAGTTTAGAATCTAGATCTACAATACATCTAAATGAATAATAATTATTTTCTTTTTTAAAAAAAAAACATTAATGAATAAATTCTAATCTAGATGTAGATCTAATTAAATTTTAATAAAAAAAACCCACACACAAAGCCCTTAAAAAAAAAAAACCTTAAAAAATGAATAAATTATAGTTTAGAGATATGAATGAATTAAAGTATATCATACGTTTCGACGAACGGTCGGTAATAAAATGATTATAATCCCTTTGTTTCGGTACAGTCCTCTGCCTGATGATTTCCTCATCTATACCAGTGTTGTCCCGTCTGTTTCTATACGAGGCTTGGCCAACTGGGTGAATTTTGGTATTTTTGCATCCCATTTTGATATTATACTTATAGTTTATAGTATACGCTTAAACTTTGGACTTAGTTGTTACTAGGCATAATCCGTCGTCGGGTCACTGCTGAATTGTGGGACGTTATTGATTGTGACGTCACGATAGCCGGGCTAAGATCGACCTGCCTAGAGTTTATTGATGCGTCAATGAAACTGAATGGGGAATAATGAACAATGATTCATATATATGTCTCTTTATATTAAAATATAATATGAATTATACTATTTAAAAAAAAGTAGGGGATATTTGATTTTTAAGTGTTATTAAAGTCACCTAATGAAACTGACGAAGAAACAAATGACAAAATGAAATGAAGTTCACATTCATCGATTTATTCCAAATGATGGTTAGACTAAGTAAGGCACAGACTGACCATTATGAGGGTAAAATGATACCCGGGGTCAAACAGAAAAGTTACCACAGCATCACAACAAAGTCAGTAACGGGTAAATCCTCCTCTGTTTGCCAAACAAGCATTGACCCGACGTGGCATACTCCTAATGAGACGTCTAAGGTCATTTTGGTCCAGATTGTCCCATTCCTGTTGCAACGCAGCAGCAAGTTCTTGGACATTGGCAGGACGTTGTTGACGTTGACGTAACCTCTTTCCAAGCATGTCCCAGACATGCTCGATGGGGGAGAGGTCGGGACTCAGTGCTGGCCAAGGTAATGTGGTGATGTTCTGTTGTTGGAGGTAACCTGTAACGATCCTGGCCCTGTGACATCTTGCGTTGTCATCCTGGAAGATGAAACGGCGGCCATGACGTCGTGCGAACGGCACAACATGGACTGCCAAGATGTTGTCCCGGTAGTACTGTCCTGTAACACGCCCTGCAACAACATGTAAAGCCGTTCTTCCAGCAACAGTGATGCCTCTCCACACCATAACAGAACCACCCCCAAATCGATCACATCTGATGACGTTAACGTCTTGGAAGCGCTCGTTTCGACGACGCCACACCCTCCTACGTCTGTCCAAAAAATCAACAGTGAACCTTGACTCATCTGAAAACATCACATTGCTCCAGCGTCGATTATCCCAGTGTTGACGATCCCTACACCAACGACGTCTTGCCTGAATGTGATGATCTCTCAAACAAGGGATCACGCGAGGACGTCGGGCGCGAAGGTGACCCCTATGCAGTCGATTCCGAATCGTCTGGCCACTCACTCTCACACCAGTGTCTGTTTGAAGACGAGCGCTGATCTGATTTGCTGTGATGAAACGATTTCTCAAGGCCAAGGTACGGATAAATCGATCCTGGGCTTGAGTTTTCGCCCTTGGTCGACCTGAGCGTGGTCTGTCCTGTACAGATTGTGTATCACGGTATCTGGACCATAGCCTGCTTATGACAGACTGAGAAACATTCATCGTCCGCGCCACAACCGCCTGTGTTGTGCCGATCTGTAGCATGCCAAGGGCACGTAACCTTTCATTTTGTGAAAATATTGTGAAAAAATATTGGAAACTATAGAACTTGTAGCGTTTTGAATTTCAACCAGGGAAAGTAGATGGGGGGGGGAATTTTACTGAAAGCACGAGGTAGTGGGGGGGGGGGGGGTATGTAATTGCGCTCATGGATTTATTTGACTATATCCATGTCAGCAGAAAAGAGAAAGGCGTTTTATTGAATGAAAGAGCGGGTTGGCCTAACATTATAGAAATCAATAAAAATACATGATATATTTCTTTAAAAAAACAAACAAACAAAGAGACATTGTGGCTGATTTATATTTATCGTAGCAATGGTAGCAAAAAATAATTGACTGGATTTTTCAATATACGGTTTTCATTTTCCATTTTCTATTTTTGAACTACATGAGCAATCTGTTTCACATAGAATTACGAAAATCTTCTAATATGTCTGTAAAAATGATCTTTAAATGGCATTTAGTAACTGGATAGAGTAACAACAAAACACATACTTATGGAAAGCAGTTACTAGTGTATTTTAGGCGACGTTTCGTAGAGTATTCTCTCAACGTTATCAAGCTAACGTTGATAACGTTGAGAGAATACTCTACGAAACGTCGCCTAAAATACACTAGTAACTGTTTTCCATAAGTATGTGTTTTGTTGTTATGTCTGTAAAAGTTGACTGTCCTAGGCACGTGCCGACACATCAAGCGGCGTCATTCATGGCGCAATGGTGCATGTATTTTCTACATTAGACGTTATTTGTTCGGGCAAAATTGTGCCTTTTACTCATTTTAATACCCATTTACACTAAATCGGAAATAATTTTTACCTACAAATACTTCAAACGTCTTTATTTATTTTTCTACATAAAAAAATGTTGTAGAATTTAATTTATCGGAGGAAAAAGGTTTATATTTTTGGGTCGTTAAGCCGCATCGATGTCATCCTTATCAGTGATTGTAGCGTCCTAGCGAATATTCACTGCTGATCACTGATCACTATGTTATGCGTTTTTGTCTAGGGAATATAATATGTCACGACAAAAATGTAAGGGAGGCAAGAAATGTACATGTATGGGAGGTAAGAAATGTATATCCGGTAACAAAAAAGTTTACGAGGAGGCTCAATTTGAATAAAATAATGTTATATGCGTGAAGTAAAAACACACGATTTGTAAGATATATAGCGTCTCATATTGTAAACTATTGGTAAATATATGACTATTTGCATGTGTTTAATATTTTATATTCCAAATCTAACAACAGACATAGGCTACTTTGATCAATAATGACGTAGCGGTAGTTCGTAATTAGGGTCTGTAAATCGAGACTAAGGAGTGGGTCGCTTTTCGACTCCGCTTAATAAAATGGATGCATGAAAATATCTTGTCAGTCTCTTCGGGTATTTTGATAATTTAATATACTTTATCATTGTTTATCCTGTATGGGGTTGTGTTATAAGAGATTATGGATTGATTCTGTCAAATATTTAAACCGTTACAGATGAAATTATCTAACGCCAGGAGTAGATGGCGGAGACTGGGCTATCCCATAGAGCTGTATATATTGACTAGAGTGTATTGTGGTCACGTGACCCCCATTGACGTAACGTTAACGCCGTGGGCCGACACTGGAGACCGGCCGCCATGTTTTAACCGGGAAAGAATGACGGAAGTGCCCGGATGAACGCTGTGTAAACAAAGGGAAAAAGAATGACGAAGTGTTGGTAAGTCCATTAAAGGGACAATAACACTCTTGCTGTAACTGAATAATATGTCCCAATCTTCATTCTGGTCAACAAATTGTGCTATTTTACAATATTCCAATCAATTGATGACACAGATTTCATATTAAAACGCCTAATTAAAAAAATTGGAGAAATTCAACTAGGCCTTGAGCGTTTTCACAATTTCACTATCAGTGAGACTTGTAAATTCTGTCTACAGACAGGAAACGAGGAAATCCCAATGCCGCGCATGCGTAAGCTGTCACCTCACTACATTGTATTGACAGCTCGCTTCTCAACATCAACTTCG
The DNA here is from genome assembly GCA_963678685.1 of Patella ulyssiponensis. Taxonomy (NCBI): domain Eukaryota; kingdom Metazoa; phylum Mollusca; class Gastropoda; family Patellidae; genus Patella; species Patella ulyssiponensis. The sequence goes on from OY783230.1 coordinate 79,187,238, forward strand.
CTATGATATGATAGATCATGACTGGCAGTTTAACTTTTAGAAAGCATAAACTGCTACGGTGCATCCCAAACGACGATTCCATTCTTTACGGTAAGTTTATATTATTTACTTATTCTCTCAAGCCTTCAAAACCGGGGACAAATTGCGCAGTGAATGTTTGGAATTTCGGTACTTGGTTTGTAATAATACTTCGTCTCGAGTAAACGGATTATCACCGGCTTTGCCTAGTAATAATTGACAGATCAAACTGTCTCAGTCTGATTATCTTTAAAATTAGGTGATTTTTTCATTATTACCCTGGATTTTGCCTAATCTTGGCATTGCTTCACCAAGCTCCATTTTTAAATTATTGTTGATTGGATCATAGAACCCTCAGACAGTAATATCAACTCAGCTAAATATGAAATATATCATCCGTGACACAAGATTTATTTCTAAAGTTGGGACGGATCAGAAAAATTTCTTGCATATAATTATTTATTTTAATTAGACATATTGACTAGAATTTTATATGAATTCTTGAAAACCTTATTTATTTACATTTGCATTTTGGTTTTACACTACAGGTATTCCGAAAGCAGTTGATACGAGATCAGTTAAAACTGGATTGATATCTAGCGTTTTTGTGTTGGACATGCCAGGTGGAATCATTAGATTCAATACTATACCTGGTATTGACACCCCCACCTACTTTAGCAACTATGACAGAAGCTACTGATGCAAAACAACCTTCAAAAGTAACAGCACCATCTACATCAAGGACAATTAGATCTAGACAGAAGTTGCAATTACATGTAACATGTCATGAAACTACCCCCTCCATCCACCCCTTTTAGTCCATAAAAAGGCAAAACTGCCACAATAAGGGGGTGAGTTGAAAGACTCAGAAAGGAATGAACAGAGGAACTCAAAAGTAAGAACAAACCCTTCTTTTAATAGTCGAAATATATTTACACAGAAACGAAAACAGCATACTGGTATAGAGGAATATTTACAAAGAAATATTATCATAAAAAAAAATTTGTAAACTCACAACGGATTACTTTTTACACACATTCTTATTATTATATGAAAACCCCCAAATATAAGCTCAAGAGGAACAGCTATTTTCTTATAATTAATTGTATAAAAATATAAGCTGATATATTTAAATAGAAATACAAAAATATGTATGATCATTTCTGACAATAATCATATGAAATATTCAAACAGTATATGAGTTGGGGGATAATTATTTATAAATTGCTTACACAATTTTCAAATTTCAGAAAATGGTAAATGAGCTACATGCAGAAGTACAAATGTAGATGGATGACAGAGACTTGTTGTGTTTTGCTGAAATAATGCCTTTAATTTTGTTTGACTTTTGGAAGAAATTGCGAATCAACAGTTAAGCCAATCACCAAATCCTATATTCCTGTGGCAGATGTGGAGTTATGCCTACAGACCAGAGAATTTTATTTCATTACAACCAGTAAGTGATTCTTTTCTGTCATAATATCCTTCAAAAGATTTCATCCAGGAAGACTAATGTCATAGGCGTAGGTAGTTGAACAGCAGTAGTTAAAACCCCTTCATTCGCACCTTTTCAAATTACATATGGTTTACTGCAAATAGAATTTAAAAATAGTTAAAGATACATTATGCATTATGGGAAATTAGATAAAGAGCTGACTGTTCTCACTATAATAGTTAATAACTAGATAATGTAAAGGGACATTTTTGAAAATTTCAGTCAAACTGATCCAATCTGAACCAAGAATTTAGCGATTGAATTTTAGGCCTAGCCTCGATCATCATAAATAAAGTCGGTAATGGTAAAAACATAGTCTCGATTATTCATTTTTTTATTCAATCATTAACGGGCGTTGAGCCGCAGATCAGATTCCAATCCAGTAAATATTGCAGGTTAGCAATCGAGGCTGTGGTGTGAATAAATAAATTAATAATTTAGATATTATTTCAGGCCTAAGGAAAGACCTATATTAGGCAGATTTAGCACTTGCATTATGTATGTTTAATTGAATATTTTTCAGGAGTTTGAAGAGTATGGTTTAGAGAGCCAAGAGTTCTGGATCTTGTCAATGCAATCTGATTAAAACACAAATACTATTTCGTTTCATTTTTTTATAGTTCAAAATTTTGTTTTACTTGTCATACACTAGGATCTTCATGTAGTGTAGGTCATCAAAAGTATATAAAAAAAATAAAAGATATATAGATTTGTGTTTTGATCAGTTTCTTGCCAATGTCAATTGGTGAGGACGAAGATGTTAATCGCGGAGACGACACATGGCTTACAGGCACTTTGTGATGTGACGTCTTGGTACTATAGGGAATAGAGTCCTAAAATCCTCATTTTGTTTCCTGAATGAGGATTGTTTCTGGAAGAAATGGACAGTGTACATGTTTTAATTCAAGATGAATATTATTAAAAATAAATAAATTCTTACATCAAATTCTGGTTCTCTTTATTGGCTATTTCTGAAGTTGGGCCCCATCATTATTTGCCTTTATGCTCCATCCTAAATGGGGAAGATTGGGTGGGTGGGGGCTTTAGGTTTAATGTCTGTTTCCATTAGGGCGATATCGCAGACAGTGTTTCCGTAGAATTTGGCAGAGAAGCCACATAGTAGGCCTAGACCAGTATGGGTAGGAGATGTGAGGTCAATAATTGGTAGGCCTTTTCGATTTGGTTTCCTTAAATAAAGACACACTGCCTTTTGCAGAGTGGCATCCATGGGGTTTGTGTGGGAAACCGTATTATGGCAAGTGTGCTCAGTCTGGTCCGCGTTGCAATCAGTGTTGTGATCTGCCGAGGCTAAGGTTTGTTGATTTGACTGGCATCTGGACCCAGGCGCCTTCACCATTTTATATAGCAAGGAAACATGAAGCTATAATGCTTGGCCCTTTTCATTTGTGCAAAAGCCCAGTTTTGGTGCCCTCTGACAGGTATTTTCTGTGGTACCTGGAAGATTGAAATTGTGAAAGTATTATTGTTTTGGGGCTAAATTATTGTACGACATGCTTAACAATAAGGAATAAAAATGGAGAATAAACAATTAAAAAGGCAGAATAAACAATTACAAAGGCAGATTCAAAGATCATGGATACAGGGTGCACACAGACGACAAAGTCAGACTTTTCCAGTACGAAGGCCAGGTGGCCTCCCCCAGAAAATTTCTAAAAACTAGAAGCCATTTCCAGTGGAATTTGGTGCATGCCCCACTAGATCAGCCCTTAATTGCAAAAGAATAGAAATAATATTTTGTGTCTTTTACAAACATAAAGAATTAATTATGTTTTTTAAAAAAATATATTTCCACAGCAAAGAATACTTATAAGAATAGGTTGAATTTGGTTTTCAATGATAACAATTTTTTTTTTCAAATTACCTGTATTGTATTATGCCTGGTGGTTGCCAATTCTTCGGCTTTAGGTATTAGTATTAGTCTTTCAATTCTTCCCACTGCTCTGTTCCCAAATTCACATTTGTAAACGACCATCTCAGTCTGCTTGCCTGTGCTTCTTAGCCGAATAAATGGGCATAATGACATTGTACTAATAATTATTGCGTGACTACTTGTCAATCGACGGAAAAAAATCAACACTTGTCAATCAACAATGTCGAACTCGAGTCGGTGTAGTAGGCCTTCCTACGGTAGTAGATAATATCGAAACGAGCGAAATATGGCCCATATATCTGTTAACAATACAGGCAAATTATCCGCGGACGGACTGTCTATAGAATGATATTTATCAACTTAAATTAATTGTTCAGTAAGTCATATTAATATCCACTTACACCGATCTTATGTATATTTAATTGGGGCACTACTGACTGACAATCTAGCGCGTCACATGGGGATATCCCAGTGATGACATCATGGAAATGCTATTCTTAGAACAGGAAGTCAAACAAATCTGGAGCTAGTTACCCCCCTTGATTAATTTGGCTCTAAAATAATTTGAACCGAGTTACGTTAGACTGTTCAAATGTGATTTGGATTTAAAAATACTTTCGAACCCTCTGGACAAGTAAAATAGGATTTAATGGATAAATAACACATCAGGTAAGACACTTACAAATCTAGCACTTAGAATAAGGCTATTTTTCTATTTTCTGGAGCTATCCAGCCAGCCAGAATGTTATTGTCCCTTTAAAAAGCAGTTCTAATTCAACAATATCAACCCCCCCCCCAAAAAAAAAATGATGATTGAAAGGTCTTACCTTACAGTCCTATAAACAAAATCGCTTTAGTCAACTGGCATATTTTGAGGTCTTTATTATTAAGAGTCACCGTGGCAATGTGTAAATTGTGCGCAGAACTACGAAATCATGTTTATTTTATTAATTGGGCTAATAGACCAGGAGCCCAGAGGGTCGAACCTAGACGAACGAGGTACCAATGTCTGACCATATAGGCATCTACATACTAACCTGGGATGCACGGAAGTGGGCGTCTGCCGGGGCCCAGTACATGGGTGTGACCCTGGTGACCCCTATTATGACCCCAAAAATGGGTTAAACTCATACATTCGAGGTACCGGTCAAAACCAATTTTAAATGAAAGAATACACTCTACTGAGTACGAAATTGCCCATAACAGACGATTAGACCCCTGGGGTGGCATAGACTGACACCCCAAAGCCGAAGGGAGTGGGGTGGGGCAAAATAGAGTTTGCTCATACATTCGAGGTACCAGTCAAGACCAATTTTAAATGGAAGGGTACATCTCACTGAGTGCAAAATTGCTCATAACAGACGATTTTGGCCTTGGGACTGCCCAAACTGACACTCTAAATATGACCCCCCGTCCTCCCTGGGCGGCTTAAAAAAAGAGTTATATTCATACATTCGAGTTATTAGTAGAAACTAATGTTAAATGAAAGACTACATGCCGCTGATTACGGAATTATCCATAACAGACGATTGGACCCATGGAATGGCCCAAATTGACGCCCAAAGACGATGGGGCCATAAATTCGCGGTACCGGTCAAAACCAACTCTAAATGAAAGAGTACATCTTACTAGGTACGAAGTTGCCCATAACTGACACCCTAAATATGGACCGCAGAGCCGAAGGGTCAAAAATAGGTTATACTCATATATTCGAAGTACCAGTCAAACCAATTTTAAATGGAAGACATCTCACTGAGTTCGAAATTGTCACCATAAGCTGACACCATAATATCGACCCCGAGGCTCGAGAAAAAGTTATATTCACACATTCGAGGTATCAGCAACGCCGGATTAACCATGGGGCACAGGCCCCAGGGCCCACCATATTAGGGGGCCCCCCACAAAAATCTCAGTTGCGCGCTTCGAGCATGGTCGGACCGAGGACTCCAACGGCCGGTGATCTAGTGACGGGGCCCTCCGATGCTTCGACGGCCCTTCATCCACTGAAATAACGCCAGAATGCGCTAATTTGGTGGCAGAATTTTATTTTTTTCTGGGGGAAGTACTTCAAAATGGCTCCAACACAAGTGCCTGAAATGCCAGGAAATCACGTTTCTGGCCTCCAATTTCTGAAAATTTCTTTGCGGGGGGGGGGGGGAGAAAACCCCCAGACCCCCCTATGCGGGGCTTCGCGCCTTCGGCGCTCGCGGTCAGTGATCAGGGGCCCCCCACATGTTCCAGGCCCCAGGGCCCCCACCATGGTTAATCCGGCGTTGGGTATCAGTTCAATTTAATTTTAAATGAAAGTGTGCGTCTCGCTGATAACGAAATGACCCATAAAAGATGATGGTTCAAACTGACAAAAAGCATAAAATGGTATTGTGAGGCCAGATTGAAACAGACTTTTGCCACCAACAAGTACAATCATAGACACAAGAACTGCACCTGTAGTGTTAATATTGTTTTCATACCAGACCATCTTGTGATTAACCCATCAGGAATCACCAGAAATGGACAAAACTGGCTATAGGGCAACTACCAAATACCTGCCACTGCAAGGACTAACCCTAACACAAAAGTAACATGTCAGCCCTCAAAAAAATAAAAAATAAAAAAAAATCTTCCTGGCCGGCATCCAGGCCTTGTAGCATCGTTGACAATAGTGTAGAAAAGTTTATGGAACCATCGGCTTTGTACATTTTTTTCAAAAAATGGCCCCGAACATTTCATGCAGTCCTCGGCAAATCAAAGTGGAGAAGGGGGGGGGGGTAAAACTTGTCAGTATATTTTTTTTCAAACCTAGGGGGCAAAATTTTGGATGTCAGTTAGGACCTTTTCAGAGCCAGAATCATCTTCATACAAGGTACTAAGCGACGTTTCGACGAGGATACTCTCGTCGTTATCAAGCCAACGATGCAGATATGTTCGTTCGTTCCTTGGGTTTCTACTTCCATCTAGAAAGGGGGCGGGCGGGGGGGGGGGGGGGGTCAAGATTTGTTATAATAACTTTTTTCAAGCCTAGGGATGTAAAATTTAGGGTGTCAGTTTAGACCAAAATAGTCTATGTACATTTACAAGGTACTAAACGATGTTTCCACAAGGATACTCTCGACGTTATCAAGCAAATGATACAGATATGTTCGCTCGTTCCTTGGGTTTTACGTCCACTCCCACCTAGGGTGATAACACAGACAATGCAAATATATAAATAGTACACAAATATACAAAGAACGTTGCAACACAAACACAACAATGAAATACAATAAAATCGCAAGACCTTCGATTAGGGGGCCATTTATAACTGAACCATCACAGCGGAAACTCTTTCAGGCATTAAAAGGCAGTGGGCGGGCAACCTATTGATTTATCAAGATCAATGTATTTAACACTATTAAAGAGAAACCAATTAACCTGGACCATATATAACAGATAATTTAAAAACGATGTGAGGGTATAAATCTGTTATGAGCCATTTTGTACTCAGTGGGGTCTATACTTTCATTTAAAATTAGTTTCAACTGGTACCTCGTTTGTATGAATATAACCATTTTTAAGCCCCAAGGATCATAACTATGGCGTCAATTTGGGCCGTTTCAGGGTCACAAGCGTCTGTTATGGACAATTCCGTACTCAGTCACATGTAATCTTCTGTTATGGACAATTCCGTACTCATCGGGATATATTCTTTCATTTAGAATTAGTATGAGTATAACCCTTTTTTAAACTCAGGGGGTCATGTTTTGGGTGTCAGTTTGGGCAGTCCCAGGGCTGGAATCTTCTGTTATGAGCAATTTCGTACTCAGAGAGAATTGGTTTTGAGCGGTACCACAGATTCTATGAGTATACCCTATTTTGCCCCCCCCCCTCCCCAACCACCCCTTTTCGGCTTTGGTGTGTTGGTCTGGGCCATCCCAAGGGTCCAATCGTCTGTTATGGGTAATTTTGTACTCAGTGGGATATACTCTTCCATTTGAAATTAGTTTCAACTGGTAACTCGAATGTATGAATGTTACCCTTTTTTTAAACCCCTGGGATGGGGTGCCACTTTGGGAAGTCCCAGGGCTGAAATCTTCTGTTATGAGCAAATTGTGTACTCAGTGAGATGTACTCTTTCATTTTAAATTGGTTTTGACCGGTAGCTCGAATGTATGAGCAAACCCTATTTTTGCCCCACCCACCCCCTTCGGCTTTGGATTGTCAGTCTGTGCCACCCCAGGGGTCTAATCGTCTGTTACGGGTAATTTCGTACTCAGTGGGATATACTCTTTCATTTGTAATTGGTTTCAACTGGTACCTCGAATGTATGAATATAATTTTTTTTTCAAGCCCTCTGGGATCCATATTTGGGGTGTCAGTTTGGGCCATCCCAGGGCCAAAATCGTCTGTTATGGGCCATTTCGTACTCAGTAGGATGTATTCTTTCGTTTAAAATTGGTTTTGACTGGTACCTCGAATGTATGAGTTTAACCCATTTTGGGGGTCATTAAAGGGGTCACCAGGGTCACACCCATGGACTGGGCCCCGGCAGACGCCCACTTCTGTGCATCCCAGGTTAGTATGTAGATGCCTATATGGTCAGACATTGGTACCTCGTTCGTCTAGGTTCGACCCTCTGGGCTCCCGGTCTATAAGTGAACGTCCTCGAATGTCCAGATATTAGAGTATTCAGACTATACTATAAATAGCGTCACCCAGGTGATGAATAAAGAAATAAAATAGATTTTAAAAATAATCTAGGATTTCTATCATTTACCAGTAGAATAATATCTGATGCCGATGGGGATTTTTTTTTTTTTTTTTTTTAAAAAAGAAAATATTAAACAGGACTAGCAAGGCCTTAGTAGGCCTATATGGTTTTCAATTTTCATGAACTGGTGTCTGATTTTTCTTTGCTTGAAAAATACGGCGGTAGGCCTATATTAAATTTTACAAAAAAAAAAGATAAACCTCTTGATGAGATTTTCGTAGTAGCAGCAGCGATTAAAAAAAATTTTTAGGCCTAATTAAAAATTTAATTTTTTACAAAATTTGTTTGGGGAAAGAAGTTTTCAAGACTTTCACTTATTTGTCCTTAATATAATTAACCTTCCTTTTTTAAAAATTAGTTCGGGGGTTTTAAGCGGTATACTCATTCTGTACATCTTTGAACACAATGTCGTCCTAATTAATTAAATCCGAGGGAGTGAAACTAAAAGATCACAAAGCAACTACTGGCCAGTGAGTGCATGTCTGTGACTAAACACTCCACTCCAATAAACAGACTTACTCCCCGCGATATTTTTCGTACAAAGCGGCATGTGTGTATAATATATAATTTGCGCAATTTTCGAATAATTAAATAAAACATTAATTTGGAGGTTTGCTAAACAGACGGTCCTTGTAATCATTACATAATAAAAGTATCAGTACTAATAAATTAAGTGAATGTACCCATTGGGTTTTGAGCCTCAAGCTTCGAGTGTTCGACGTCTTCTCGCCGTGTTTATTTAATTATTTTACACAATTATCATGATTTTACTATATCAATTAATTCACTATTTCACGTATAACTTATCATGCCTACTTATGAAATGATAATCCACTCCCTTTTCGCCTGACATTGAATTTACCAAAATAATAACAACTTTCCGACATATTGGTATATGCCAACGCAGGCTAAATCTTCCCGGTTGTAAAATGGCTGCCAACCTCCATAGTCGGCACGCGATCACGTGACCACCATACACTCTAGTCAATATATACACCTCCATGGGCTATCCCTTAACTTTCTCTGTGAAGTTCAACTCGATGATCGGTCTTGGTTTCTAGCGGCGATTTCACTTGTTGTAACTGTTCCCCGTCGTTATATGTCATTTCTGCGCATTGTATACCACTCATAACTGACATGTATTTTTTTCTTGTGTTACGCATGCGTGCCATTAATAAGTTTATGAAATAATCTTTTCGTCGCATTAGGGGCCCCGCGGTTCTAGTCAGGCCCAAGGCCCCGCTCCAGTTAAGCTGGGCTTTGTGCACAATACCGCTGCGGGTACTTACGGTGAAAGCAAATACGCTTCGAAACTGAAAACTGTGACAGGCTGAATTAAAGGTTACAATATCAATGGGGAGAGTTTCATACGTTGTAGCAATGTTTGCACTAGCTACGAGAACGTAGCTAAAAACGTTGAGATATACTGATGTTCTTGTTTTTAGCTACGATTGGGAGCCTTCAGTTTGACGTGGCAAACTCAATTTCTTTATTAATGCATGTAACATCTTTAAAATAAGATAAGTTAATACTCTTATCACTAATTAAACTTACAGAGGCCAATGCGGTGGCACAACTATCGCCTAACTCCAAATATTCGCATTTAAATTACTGAATCCATATATTTGTCAGACATCTACCTCCATTGATATCAACGTGGATGTCATTTAGTATTTCCACATGTAATTGCGTTTTTTATTGGCTGTTATAAAGTCTAAGATTGAGCGCCCGCCCACATTATGACAGCTGTTAGACTTCACTGCTCTAAAAAAGATGGCGGTCTTAGTAACGACATAACGCCTCGATTTTAAATGCGATGATTTATACCCGTTCCAGGTAGGATTATATGCTTAATTGTAGTTGAGTGTGGCAGAAATATTATAAATAACAATAATCAATCGTTGTTTTGATGAAAAATATTGTCAATTTTGCATAATATTAGCGGTTGTGAATCAGAATCGCACTTGCAACGCTACTGAAATGCAAACAAATTTCATCTGTCACACACGGAGGGTTGACAGATGAATTTTTTTATCTATGTTTGCACATGCGAATATAATTCGATACACTATAGGCGAATGGACCCACTAGGCGAATTTCGACGCCGATTGATTTGGCCGAATCTATAGAGAGAGCGAGAGAGAAAGAGAGGGGGGGGGGGTGTTAACTTCCACCCGACACACCTAAAACATGGTTGAATTTTATTTCAATAATTCGCTTGCACGTAGGGGTCTTTGGCAGTGGGAAGAAACCGGAGAAAACTCTATGACAGACCATGTGATACAGCAGTTAGCTCTATGACAGACTTGATATATTTGATTAAAAACATGAAAAATAAAATAAATTCAATATTACAGTTGTTTATTATTTAAATCATAAGTTGTTAATACAACAATAATTTAACAATAATTATTATCACTGACCTATAACCCATCAACCCTTATTTCAAATTACTTTCCCCGAACTATCAAGTGTTAATAACCCAGGAACCCTTCTTTTAAATCACTATCACTAATTTATCATATGTAAGAACCCAGCAATCCTTATTTAATTGACGCAATTCAATGTTACGAGCCCCCCCCCCCCCAATCAACAGAGTTAACACCCATGTGATGAAAAAGGGGTGGAAATTAAAGATGTACATTATGCAAGAGCTAAATCTGCCTTTTGTAGGTCTTTCTTTAGGCCTGAAATGTTATATAAACTATTAATTAGACATTAATTAACCTATTCAGAACATAATCAACTCTCGATGTCATTGCTAGCTTGCGATATTTACTGGACTAGGATCCGAGTGGCTGCTCAACTTTCGTTCATGATTTAATCATGAACTGGATTATCGAGACTATATGTTTTTATCGTACTAAATTTAGTAATGATGATCGAGGCTAGGCCTAAAATTCAATCGCTAAATTCTCGGATCAGAGTTGATCAGTGTGACTGAAATTTTCAGCAAATTACCTTTACATTATACGGTTTTGTAACTATTATAGTGAGAACTCTCAGCTCTTTATGTATTCACCCATAATACTAATTATTAAGACAAAAATAATTTAAAGGATTGTTGTTACTATCACTGACCTATAACCTAGCATCCCTTATAGTTTTTAACTATTATAGTGAAAACTGCCAGCCCTTTTTGTATTCTCCCATAATGTATCTCTAACTATTATAGTGAGAACTGCCAGCCCTTTATGTATTCTCCCATAATGTATCTTTAACTATTATAGTGAGAACTGCCAGCACAATATAGCTATTCTATATCTTTTTCTATTCTAATTCTATACTAATTTTATTCTAAGCTATTGATATGTACACAGGCATGTATTAATATTATAGCAGTACAATACCTCATTATAGCGCCCTATTATACCAAGCCCCACCAATCAATGTTAAATCTATGATATGACCACAGGCACTTGAAGAGATTAAAATAAAACTTCTCGCTACTCTTTGACTATATATTACTGTACTGTTATATTTCAATCTCCTTAAGTGCCTGTGGATATGACCAACTAAAGAAAACAAGTGATAAGTTGCAATGTTGTCAAATGATTCTGACGACGAACTGATCCGAGAAAGTCAGTTTGTAGTTGATTTAGGAATTGTGAGCGAAATACAAGTACCGGTGTACAAAATCTTATTCTATGGATGTCTAGATTCGTCTTGGAAGTAAGCAAAATAAAGTGAAGAATGAATATTACCCACCGAATTCCGTCTTTACGGATTCTAATAAAACTGACGTGGATTTGTTCCCTTTGGAACAGTCTCTGATCGGACGATGTCCGCTGACAGCTCCTATCGCTTGCTGTATAGCTGCAATATGTAAATACGATAAAATACCACTCCTCCCCATCTCTGTTCTTAGGCTATTTTGGAATCTTTACCATCTATTTTTCACCGTGATTGTTATTTTTCGCAGAAGGAACCATTTCTCGTCATATCGGACACAAATTTATAATAATTTAATACTATGTTCAACTAGAATTTAGCGATTAAATAAACATTCGATCTTCGTAATGGTTGTTCTGTTCAAACTTATTTTGTGTATGTTTTCAATCGAAGAATTCCACTTGAAAATAGTGTTGAATTATTATGACTGTGTGTCAGCTGTGACAAGAAATGATTCCTTTGGCAAACAAAGAAGGATCTGGGTAAAACATAGTAGGTAAGGATTCCAAAATAACCCTAGAACAGGGGTGGGGATGGGCAGTATTTTCATATTGCAGCGATATAGCAAGCGATAGAAACTGTCAGTGGACACCGTCCAATCAGAGACAGTTCCTAGAGGAACTAGATGTGGATAAACAACACAGTCCAGAATTTGATAGTTTAGCCAAGTTCTTGATGGTCAGATGAAAGAACTAAGTAACACTAACATGGGCCTGGCAAAGTTCGTCGTCCGAATCGTTTGACAACATTGTACATAAAATGTTCAAGAAAGAATGTGATATAGTGATATAAACCTGTTGTGATGTCATTAGAGGGTGATATCTGATCTTGGGCTGATATCAGATATCTCTCTCTGATGACGTCATAACAGGTTGATACGTTTCATAACATAATATATTATATTGGATCTAGCTCATCCAAGTTTATATCTTTCCTCTGCCGAACTTTTTTCGCATGCTTTTCTTTCTTCATATGTTTTTCCTGCAACTCTTTTACTTTCAAATCTTGGTTTAGCTTAACTTGGTCCATTCTATGTTTGACGTTCTCGTTCAGCTTCTCACGTTTTGCGAGGATATTTTTCTTTGCTTCTTCGGTTTTATTGATACCACTCTTAAGCTTTCTTATCAGGGCTTCCTCTTTTCTCTGCAACAAATTCATAATATGTTTGATAATTGCTTGCGGGAGGAACATTAGCAGGTAATTGCTCCCTGAAACCTTCGTGGCTATAGAAATTCTCGCGTTTCCCCAATTGGACAAACTTTGGAACAAGGAATCCTAAAATGCTCCATCGTTCTGGTCTCCAAACTACATGAAGATCTAACGGATGTAATGATACGTCGCGTCAGATGTCATAGGAGATACTTTTGACCCTATGATGTTTCTGTTGGATTACCCACAGTTCCGTGCACAACATGCCAAAAGCTTGTCGTAACAGACTGTTTATAGGTTATAGGAGATGCTTTTGGCCCTATGACGTCAGGCATTTGATTCAGGCGCGGATCCAGAGGGGGGCGCACCAGGCGCACGCCCCCTCTATTTTTCTGAGGTGGCGCACAATTTTCAGCTCCATATATTCTCGCGAGAAAGGCGAACCAAAATAGGTTAGGTTGGAAATCGTAATTTATAGAACTAGTATGAAATTAGTCCTTGTGGGCATTTTTTACACTCAAAAATCACGGTTCCGGGCTTCGCACTCCCAAGTTTGTGCAGCACGCCCCCTCTTTCTGAAAATCCTGGATCCGCCCCTGAGCATTGATGTTTTTTACAGACTGTTTCATTGGATTATCACTCCCATCATCGAGAACTGTTCTTCTAGTGACCCGGGACAGATCGGCTGACAGTTGGTCTTCCCCCACCAGTTTTTACACATATATTTTGTCAACCGATATTTATCACGTGATCGTTGTGACATATACATGTAGGCCTACTCCAATCTGAACGACAGAATCACCCTACCTGCAGAGACGTACGCGGGCCTACTCCTCTCGTTAATTAATGGTCACGAGCCACCGTGACGGTTTACAAACGACGGAAATTATTTCCCGCGATATTTGTCAATCTGCTTACTCGCTATGCGAGTGACGAGGTCTAGATTCAAGACCACGTGCTACATATATACCAGAATATTTCTTCATTGTATACAGCTTTTTCTAAACATTTCCCACAGGAATTTAGAATTTGCCAATCCACTCAAAATATTATTCCCTCGCCACATCCCCAGGCGTGCTATAACTTTTATATTACCGGTGAATTTACAAGAAAGTTTTACGATGAATGAGCCTGAGCTAAGGGTGTTCCAAGTTTTTAGAAGTCACCAACCTTTCGTCTTCTTTCAGCTTTTTCAAGCTTTGCTTTTATTTCTTCTTCAGTTCGAATAGGTCTTGAAATGTCAAGTTTGGCTAATCGGGCTGGTGGTCGAGCTACGGTTGTATTATTCAGTAGGTCATAGCTCAACCCACCAGCCGATTTCAGTTTTGGGCCATCCAACAACCCTTCGTCCCTTAACTGGTTGATAACCTTTATCTCCTCTGGTCTCTTATTATATCCAGGTTGTTTAATTACTAGAGCTGTAGTAATGAAGGGGAAATCAATAGAATTTAACACGTGTATAACTATAAATAGAATTTCTGTAATAATATTACTATTATCAATAAATAAATGAGGAAATAAGTCAATTAAAATTTCCATGTAAATAAATAAATCTAATTTCATCTAAATAAATATAAATATAGATTTATAGTTTCGTCTAAATTAATAGGCTTACATATGAGTTTCGTCTAAATAAATAGGCCTACATATGAATATAAATAGGCCTACATGTATAGCCTATTGATCTGCGAGCGTGCTCCGTTTGCAATATCTTGACGTATATAAGGACATCTTATGCGTAGCTCTAATACGTCGAGGTACAGCGATCTCACAATATTTATTATTCGAGGAGCCTACATATGAATATATATAGTTTCATCTCCATGTGAAATGAAATTGAGTTTAACGTCCTACTGTTCTGCTCCAAACTGGGCTAATAAAGCGGGCATACAGTGTGATATCCGAACGACCAGACAGTGGCCCTCCATCCTGCATCACTGACAAGGAGGAATCAAGCCGGAAAATCTCGATGAACTTTCTCGGCCAATGCAGGGATCGAACACCCGACTAGCCACCGTAATCCCCCTAGGCCTATATAAATGAAATATATATATCTAGATCTAACAAAACAAAAACAAAACCCCAAACCCTTAAAATCAATAAATTATAATAAAATTAGATCTATCTAGAACTAAAAAAAATATTTTTAAAAAAATTATAAAATGAATAAATTCTAGTTTAGAATCTAGATCTAGAATACATAAATGAATAATAATTATTTTCTTTTTTAAAAAAAAACCATTAATGAATAAATTCTAATCTAGATGTAGATCTAATTAAATTTTTAAAAAAAAAAACCCACACACAAAACCCTTAAAAAAAAAACCTTAAAAAATGAATAAATTATAGTTTAGAGATATGAATGAATTAAAGTATATCATACGTTTCGACGAACGGTCGGTAATAAAATGATTATAATCCCTTCGTTTCGGTACAGTCCTCTGCCTGATGATTTCCTCATCTATACCAGTGTTGTCCCGTCTGTTTCTATACGAGGCTTGGCCAACTGGGTGAATTTTGGTATTTTTGCATCCCATTTTGAGGTTTATAGTAATATTAGTATTACGCCCAAACTTTGGACTTGGTTGTTACTAGGCATAATCCGTCGTCAGGTCACTGCTGAATTGTGGGACGTTATTGATTGTGACGTCACGATAGCCGGGCTAAGATCGACCTGCCTAGAGTTTATTGATGCGTCAATGAAACTGAATGGGGAATAATGAACAATGCTTCATATATGTTTCTTTATATTAAAATATAATATGAATTATATCCACTCTATAGTCCGGTATCTCATCGCCGATAATTTGTCTGGCTAGGAATTCTCCACACAGTAGAATCGTTGTCCTATTTTCACGTATAGAAGCGTTTGGAAGTGCTATAAATATTGTGAAAAAATATTGGAAACTATAGAACTTGTAGCGTTTTGAATTTCAACCAGGGAAAGTAGATGGGGGGGGGGGGGCATTTTACTGAAAGCACGAGGTAGTGGGGGGGGGAGTCGGTTAGGGTTATGAAAATGCGCTCATGGATTTATTTGACTATATCCATGTCAGCAGAAAAAGAGAAAGGCGTTTTATTGAATGAAAGAGCGGGTTTGCCTAACATTATAGAAATCAATAAAAATACATGATATATTTCTTTAAAAAAACAAACAAACAAAGAGACATTGTGGCTGATTTATATTTATCGTAGCAATGATACTTAGCAATCGAGACTAATCAAGCTATATGGTGTCAAACAAATTAAACACTCACAACTTCAGTCAGCAAAAAATAATTTGACTGAATTTTTCAATATACGGTTTTCATTTTCCATTTTCTATTTTTGAACTACGTGAGCAATCTGTTTCACACAGAATTACGAAAATCTTCTAATATGTCTGTAAAAATGATCTTTAAATGGCATTTAGTAACTGGATAGAGTAACATCAAAACACATACTTATGGAAAGCAGTCTAGTAACTGTTTTCCATAAGTATGTGTTTTGTTGTTATGTCTGTAAAAGTTGACTGTCTTCGGCACGTGCCGACACATCATGCGGCGTCATTCATGGCGCAATGGTGCATGTATTTTCTACATTAGACGTTATTTGTTCGGGAAAAATTGTGCCTTTTACTCATTTCAATACCCATTTACACTAAATCGGAAATAATTTTTACCTACAAATACTTCAAACGTCTTTATTTTTTTTTCTACATAAAAAAATGTTGTAGAATTTAATTTATCGGAGGAAAAAGGTTTATATTTTTGGGTCGTTAAGCCGCATCGATGTCATCCTTATCAGTGATTGTTGCGTCCTAGCGAATATTCACTGCTGATCACTGATCACTGATCACTATGTTATGCGTTTTTGTCTAGGGAATATTGAATGTCACGACAAAAATGTAAGGGAGGTAAGAAATGTACATGTAAGGGAGGTAAGAAATGTATATCCGGTAACAAAAAAGTTTACGAGGAGGCTCAATTTGAATAAAATAATGTTTTTATATGTGAAGTAAAAAAACACACGATTTGTAAGATATATAGCGTCTTATGTTGTGAACTATTGGTAAATATATGACTATTTGCATGTGTTTAATATTTTATATTCCAAATCTAACAACAGACATACTTTGATCAATAATGACGTAGCGGTAGTTCGTAATTAGAGTCTGTAAATCGAGACTAAGGAGTGGGTCGCTTTTCGATTCCGCTTAATAAAATGGATGCATGAAAATATCTTGTCAGTCTCTCTTCGGGTATTTTGATAATTTAATATACTTTGTCATTGTTTATCCTGTATGGGGTTGTGTTATAAGACATTATGGATTAATTCTGTCAAATATTTAAACCGTTACAGATGAATTATCTAACGCCAGGAGTAGATGGCGGAGACTGGGCTATCCCTTAACTTTTTCTGTAAATTTCAACTCGATGATCGGTCTTGGTTTCTAGCGGCGATTTCACTTGTTGTAACTGTTCCCCGTCGTTATATGTCATTTCTGCGCATTGTATACCACTCATAACTGACATGTATTTTTTTCTTGCCTTACGCGTGCGTGCCAATAATAAGTTTATGAAATAATCTTTTCGTCGCATTAGGGGCCCCGCGGTTCTAGTCAGGCCCAAGGCCCCGCTCCAGTTAAGCTGGGCTTTGTGCACAATACCGCTGCGGGTACTTACGGTGAAAGCAAATACGCATCGAAACTAAAAACTGTGACAGGCTGAATTAAAGGTTACAATATCAATGGGGAGAGTTTCATACGTTGTAGCAATGTTTGCACATGCGAAAATATACTATTCAAAAAAAGTAGGGGATATTTGATTTTGGGGGCATAATACTAAAATATGCAAATGACTACGAAAAAAGTCACTATAGAACCTAACAGAAGAAACATTTCCAGTTACATGTGACGCCCAAACGCACCAATAGCTACCACATGGAATGCAGGTGATGCTTGGGATCATCATGGGGGTCCAACCCAAGATTTGCACGACTCTGACTTTGAATGTTACAGTCATTGTGGCATTGAATTCCAGGGTGGAAACATCAGTTTAATTGTTTTAGTGACCAGAAAACAAATTTTGATATGCG
This sequence comes from Patella ulyssiponensis, assembly GCA_963678685.1. NCBI lineage: Eukaryota > Metazoa > Mollusca > Gastropoda > Patellidae > Patella > Patella ulyssiponensis. Next base: position 79,205,286 of record OY783230.1, read on the forward strand.
TCGGCTTACCCAAAATGAAAGGTTACGTGCCCTTGGCATGCTACAGATCGGCACAACACAGGCGGTTGTGGCGCGGACGATGAATGTTTCTCAGTCTGTCATAAGCAGGCTATGGTCCAGATACCGTGATACACAATCTGTACAGGACAGACCACGCTCGGGTCGACCAAGGGCTACAACTCAAGCCCAGGATCGATTTATCCGTACCTTGGCCTTGAGAAATCGTGTCATCACAGCAAATCAGATCAGCGCTCGTCTTCAAACAGACACTGGTGTGAGAGTGAGTGGCCATACGATTCGGAATCGACTGCATAGGGGTCACCTTCGCGCCCGACGTCCTCGCGTGATCCCTTGTTTGAGAGATCATCACATTCAGGCAAGACGTCGTTGGTGTAGGGATCGTCAACACTGGGATAATCGACGCTGGAGCAATGTGATGTTTTCAGATGATTCAAGGTTCACTGTTGGTTTTTTGGACAGACGTAGGAGGGTGTGGCGTCGTCGAAACGAGCGCTTCCAAGACGTTAACGTCATCAGACATGATCGATTTGGGGGTGGTTCTGTTATGGTGTGGGGAGGCATCACTGTTGCTGGAAGAATGGATTTACATGTTGTTGCGAGCGTGTTACAGGCCAGTACTACCGGGACAACATCTTGGCAGTCCATGTTGTGCCGTTCGCACGACGTCATGGCCGCCGTTTCATCTTCCAGGATGACAACGCAAGATGTCACAGGGCCAGGATCGTTACCTGTTACCTCCAACAACAGAACATCACCACATTACCTTGGCCATCACTGAGTCCCGACCTCTCCCCCATCGAGCATGTCTGGGACATGCTTGGACAGAGGTTACGTCAACGTCAACAACGTCCTTCCAATATCCAAGAACTTGCTGCTGCGTTGCAACAGGAATGGGACAATCTGGACCAAAATGACCTTAGACGTCTCATTAGGAGTATGCCACGTCGGATCAATGCTTGTTTGGCAAACAGAGGAGGATTTACCCGTTACTGACTTTGTTGTGATGCTGTGGTAACTTTGCTGTTTGACCCCGGGTATCATTTTACCCTTATAATGGTCAGTCTGTGCCTTACTTAGTCTAACGATCATTTGGAATAAATCGATGAATGTGAACTTCATTTCATTTTGTCATTTGTTTCTTCCTCAGATTCATTAGGTGACTTTAATAACACTTAAAAATCAAATATCCCCTACTTTTTTTGAATAGTCGAATTTCGACGCCGATTGATTCGGCCGAATCTATAGAGAGAGCGGGAGAGAATAAGAGGGGGGGGGTGTTAACTTCCACCCGACACACCTAAAACATGGTTCAATTTTATTTCAATAATTCGCTTGCGCGTAGGAGTCTTTGGCAGTGGGAGGAAACCGGAGAAAACTCTATGACAGACCATGTGATACAGCAGTTAACTCTATGACAGACTTGATATATTTGATTAAAAACATGAAAAATAAAATAAATTCAATATTACAGTTGTTTATTATTTAAATCATAAGTTGTTAATACAACAATAATTTAACAATAATTATTATCACTGACCTATAACCCATCAACCCTTATTTCAAATTACTATCCCCGAACTATCATGTGTTAATAACCCAGGAACCCTTCTTTTAAATCACTATCACTAATTTATCATATGTAATAACCCAGCAATCCTTATTTAATTGAAGCAATTCAATGTTACGAGCCCCCCCCACCCCACCCAATCAACAGAGTTAACGCCCATGTGATGAAATAGGGTTGGTAATTAAAGATATACATTATGCAAGAGCTAAATCTGCCTATTGTAGGTCTTTCGTTAGGCCTGAAATGTTATATAAACCATTAATTAGACATTAATTAACCTATTCAGAACATAATCAACTCTCGATGTCATCGCTAGCTTGCGATATTTACTGGATTAGGATCCGAGTGGCTGCTCAACTTTCGTTCATGATTTAATCATGAACTGGATTGTCGAGACTTTATGTTCTTATCGTACCAAATTTAGTAATGATGATCGAGGCTAGGCCTAAAATTCAATCGCTAAATTCTCGGATCAGAGTTGATCAGTGTGACTGAAATTTTCAGCAAATGACATTTACATTATACGGTTTTGTAACTATTATAGTGAGAACTCTGAGCTCTTTATGTATTCTTACATAATACTAATTATTAATACAAAAATAATTTAAAGGATTGTTGTTACTATCACTGACCTATAACCTAACATCCCTTATAGTTTTTAACTATTATAGTGAAAACTGCCATAGTGTATCTTTAACTATTATAGTGAGAACTGCCAGCCCTTTATGTATTCTCCCATAATGTATCTTTAACAATTATAGTGAGAACTGCCAGCCCTTTATGTATTCTCCCATAATGTATTATAGTTAGAACTGCCGGCACAATATAGCTATTCTATATTTTTTTCTATTCTAATTCTATACCAATTTTATTCTAAGCTATTGATATGTACACAGGCATGTATTAATATTATAGCAGTACAATACCTCATTATAGCGCCCTATTATACCAAGCCCCACCAATCAATGTTAAATCTATGATATGACCACAGGCACTTGAAGAGATCAAAATAAAACTTCTCACTACTCTTTGACTATATATTACTGTACTGTTATATTTCAATCTCTTCAAGTGCCTGTGGATATGACTAACTAAAGAAAACAAGTGATAAGTTGCAATGTTGTCAAATGATTCGGACGACGAACTGATCCGAGAAAGTCAGTTTGTAGTTCATTTAGGAATTGTGAGCGAAATACAAGTACCGGTATATAAAATCTTATTCTATGGATGTCTAGATTCGTCTTGGAAGTAAGCAAAATAAAGTGAAGAATGAATATTACCCACCGAATTCCGTCTTTACAGATTACTGATAAAACTGACGCGGATTAGTTCCTTTAGGAACAGTCTCTGATCGGATGAAGTCCGCTGACAGTTCCTATCGCTTGCTGTATAGCTGCAATATGTAAATACGATAAAATACCACTCCTCCCATCTCTGTTCTTAGGCTATTTTGGAATCCTTACCATCTATTTTTCACCGTGATTGTTATTTTTCGCAGAAGGAATCATTTCTCGTAATATCTGACACAAATTTATAATAATTCAACACTATGTTCAACTAGAATTTAGCGATTAAATAAACATTCGATCTTTGTAATGGTTGTTCAGTTCAAACGTATTTTGTGTATGTTTTCAATCGAAGAATTCCACTTGAAAATAGTGTTGAATTATTATGATCGACTGTGTGTCAGCTGTGACAAAAATGATTCCTTTGGCAAACAAAGAAGAATCTGGGTGAAAAATACTCGGTAAGGATTCCAAAATAACCTTAGAACAGGGGTGGGGATGGGCGGTATTTTCATCGATAGGCCTATAGCAAGCGACAGGAACTGTCAGCGGACATCGTCCTATCAGAGACAGTTCCTAAAGGAACTAGATGTTGATATACTACACAGTAACACTAACATGGACCTGGCAAAGTTCGTCGTCCGAATCGTTTGACAACATTGCACACAAAATGTTCAAGAAAGAATATGATATAGTGATATAAACCTGTTGTGATGACATTAGAGGGTGATATCTGATCTCGTCCCTTGGGCTGATATCAGATATCTCTCTGATGACGTCATAACAGGTTGATACGTTTCATAACATAATATATTATATTGGATCTAGCTCATCTAAGTTTATGTCTTTTCTCTGCCGAACGGTTTTCGCATGCTTGGCTTTCTTCATATGTTTTTCCTGCAACTCTTTTACTTTCAATTCTTGGTTTAGCTTAACTTGGTCCATTCTATGTTTGACGTTCTCGTTAAGCTTCTCACGTTTTTCGAGGATGTTTTTCTTGGCTTCTTCAGTGTTATTTATTCCACTCTTTAGTTTTCGAATCATTGCTTCCTCTTTTCTCTGCAACAAATTCATAATATGTTTGAAAATTGCTTGCCGGAGGAACATTAGCAGGTAATTGCTCCCTGAAACCTTCATGACTGTAGAAATTCTCGTGTTTCCCAATTGGAGAAACTTTGGAACAAGGAATCGTAAAATGCTCCATCGTTCTGGTCTCCAAACTTCCCCCTATCTGATTATAATACGGATCTATATTTCGTTTCGTTTTTTTATACTTTCGATGGCCTCCACGACATGAAGATCTAACCAGATGTAATAATAGGTCGCGTCAGAGGTTATAGGAGATGCTTTTGACCCTATGACGTCAGGCATTTGATTCAGGCGCGGATCCAGAGGTGGGCGCACAATTTTTAGCTCCATATATTCTCGCGAGAAAGGCGAACCAAAATAGGTTAGGTTGGAAATCGTAATTTATAGAACTAGTATGAAATTAGTCCTTGTGGGCATTTTTTACACTCAAAAATCACGGTTCCGGGCGTCGCACTCCCAAGTTTGTGCAGCACGCCCCCTCTTTCTGAAAATCCTGGATCCGCCCCTGAGCATTGATGTTTTTTACAGACTGTTTCATTGGATTATCCCTCCCATCATCGAGAACTGTTCTTCTAGGCCCCAAGCCAGTGACCCGGGACAGATCGGCTGACAGTTGGTCTTCCCCCACCAGTTTTTACAGATATATTTTGTCAACCGATATTTATCACGTGATCGTTGTGACATACATGTAGGCCTACTCCAATCTGAACGACAGAATCACCCTACCTGCAGAGACGTACGCGGGCCTACTCCTCTCGTTCATTAATGGTCACGAGCCACCATGACAGTTTACAAACGACGGAAATTATTTCCCGCGATATTTGTCAATCTGCTTACTCGCTATGCGAGTGACGAGGTCTAGATTCAAGACCACGTGCTACATATATACCAGAATATTTCTTCATTGTATACAGCTTTTTCTAAACATTTCCCACAGGAATTTAGAATTTGCCAATCCACTCAAAATATTATTCCCTCGCCACATCCCCAGGCGTGCTATAACTTTTATATTACCGGTGAATTTACAAGAAAGTTTTACGATGAATGAGCCTGAGCTAAGGGTGCTCCAAGTTTTTAGAAGCCACCAACCTTTCGTCTTCTTTCAGCTTTTTCAAGCTTTGCTTTTATTTCTTCTTCAGTTCGAATAGGTCTTGAAATTTCAAGTTTGGCTAATCGGGCTGGTGGTCGAGCTACGGTTGTATTATTCAGTAGGTCATAGCTCAACCCACCAGCCGATTTCACTTTTGGGCCATCCAACAACCCTTCGTCCCTTAACTGGTTGATAACCTCTATCTCCTCTGGTCTCTTATTATATCCAGGTTGTTTAATTACTAGAGCTGTAGTAATGAAAGGGAAATCAATAGAATTTAACACGTGTATAACTATAATTAGAATTTAACACGTGTATAACTATAAGTAGAATTTCTGTAATAATATTACTGTTACGACTTCAGGGCTCCTGTCCACATAGCCCACTCCTGCGTAACTCGTAGGGGTGTTACAGGTTAACCAGGACCAAATAATTACATAAAGATAAAGCATGATCACAGTTCATTCCCATCTTTATTATCAACGTCCACTACACGTGCTCACCAAATACAAGCCTAGATAATCTCGCCTAACAAGGGAGATAACTACAATAATAAACTAAGGTCATCAGACCAATATATTCATGCCGCGTTAGTATTTAAAGGAGAACACCATAACAATAAATGTAAACCAGAACTAAACTATGCAAGGCGTGTCGACTTGACATCGCTACATCACCCCCGCCTCAAAATTATGAGTTACACTCGAATGACGAAGCTGTAAAACAATCGTCCGTTTCAAAGCCTGGAAATAGCGTTCATGTTTATCAGGCATATTGCAAATCACAGGTCTAACAAGATTTCATATGATGTGATAAGTATCGATACAAAATAATGTATGAAGTAGAAACAATGAAAGTGATAACATTCACAATGATTTTAGGATTCAAAGGGTTAACATTAACCTATCAGAACTATAAAGGGTTAACACTTTCAAATAATATAACGTACAAAATTAACCATTAACATTTTTACAGTGTATCTTATCTACAGTGGGTGACCATTTTATAACACATTGTGACTTACTATAAACCAGTGGAATAATGGGGTACATTATCAAGGAATCATACAGAGTACACAAGTTATACCATCATCCCTTTACCTTAAAATCTCAAAATATCTCATAATAATACTACTTTCATTTTTTTTTCACAAATACCAACCTTTACAGTGTGCTATGTTAAATGTTATTTTCACAACAAACATTGTAAACATTATCAGATTAACAAGTAGAGCTTATTGGGCACTTATTATTTAGATATAATTTCTTAAGCTTTGGTAAATTTATTATCAAATTATCACTTAATAATATCATAAATAAAGCCTGTGAATTACTCAACTTGAACAATCATAAATAACACACGTAACATCAAAGCCATTCTTCAAATAACATAGGCTTCTCACTAAAACATCATTACAATTTATTTGAAATTAACAGTAAAAGACATTATATTAGGAATATGAAACAATTTTCATCTATCGTCTTTTCAAATTAGGGATTTTATCATGGGTTTCTGTTACAAGCTTTTGGCACTTATCAGTTAAATCAGAAAAATTAACCCAAGAGTTATCTCGTGAATTATAGCCAAGCCATTTAACTCTATATTGCCAAGACTTATTGCGAAATCTCTTTTTAAGAATCTTTTCGATTTCAAACGTTTTTAAATCTTGATCATTTTGTGACAAATTAGGATTATTATCAGTAGGGACAAAATCAGGTTCGGGTACAAGATTATCATCAACCTCTGCAGAAGATAATACAACTGGTTCTACGCTATCGATATTGCTTGGTGGTGTAGGGTCATCTGGTTCATCATTTCGTAAATACCCATGTTTAAGACGATTGGTATTCACTCTATTTGTAACTAAGTGTCCATCACTTTTGCGGCGCAATTTCACATGGATATCAGAGAGTTTTTGGATTATATAATATGGACCACACCAAGGCCGGAGTAGCTTTCTGGTTTGTCCACCAACTAAAACAGGTTTATATAAAAATACTGTGTCACCAACTGAAAATGTGGGTGAAAAAGCTCTCAGTTTAGATTTCTCCTCCATAATCTGTTTTCGATCCCGGAGCGTTTGTATTGAAACCTGTCGAGCACATTCAACCTCCTCTATTAATCTCAAAATGTAGTCACAAGCACTTTTAGGGATATCAACTGGCGACAGTGACAAGTTCAAAAAAGTTTTTGGATAACGTCCATGAACTAAGAAAAATGGACTGTATTCGGTACTATCCATACACGGGGAAGTGTTATACGAAAACTGCACAAACGGGATAAACCGGTCCCATTCATTATGAACTTGATCAATATATTTTGACAATGAGTTCAATATAGTAGACATCATACGTTCACTTTGACCATTACAAGCGGGGTGGTAGCTAGTTGTTTGTGTTTTTGTTATCTGGAGGAGTTTGCAGGTTTCTCTAACAATATTACTCAGGTAGTTGCTACCTCTGTCACTATGTAGATATTCCGGTATTCCATGGCGACAAATTACATTCTTCAAAAACTCAGATGCGACGGTTGGGGCTTTAATATTAGCTAACGGAATCAATTCCACATATTTAGTCAAGTAATCGATAAAGACTAGGACGTACTGATTTCCTGTACCAGTACATTTAGGTAGGGGTCCTAAGATATCTGTACTGATTCTCTGGAAAGGATGGTCAGCAACTGGCATTGGGGTGATTTTAGTTCTCGTGGGTTTCACAGGAGCTTTTCTCTGACAGCATCTAACACACGATCGAACCCAATTGATCACATCCCTGTACATCAAAGGCCAATAAAACAATTCTCTCGATTTTTGTATTGTTCTGTTAATTCCAAAATGTCCACCAGACAAGGCATCATCATGGGTAAAGTTTAAAGCACTATTTACCAACGTCGTCGGGATAGCAATTTGAATAAAAAGTCTGTTAGGTCGGTGGCCCTTTCCATTGTGTGCTGACACACGATATAAAACATCATGACTCATGAAATAATCTTGACTAAAACACAGGACATCTTTTCTCGTTTTTTCGTTCTCAGGTAAATTACCAGTTTCCAAGTATTCAATAACGTCACGATATTGTTCATCAGAGTGTTGTGCCTCTATCAGTTGTGTATGTGACCAAAGACAGGTAGTGGAATCCACAAGTGACTGAGCCTCACGTAAATGATCTTCCTTCACAACTGGCTGTTGTCCACTGCGAACTGGAGCAATGATCGGTGGAGGGACTGGGTCGGTGGGAAATAGGTCTGACAAACACTTGATATCATAGCATGGTAATATATCCAAATGGTTATCCTCTACACTAGAGCAAGACTCGTACTCTCTACGACTAACACCATCAGCATTGCCATGGTTGATGCCTGGGCGATATAAAATGTCAAAGTTGTACGACTGGAGAATCGCAATCCATCGTGCGTATTTACCAACAGGTGATCGCATCTCAAAGAGCCAGCGTAAGGCAGAGTGATCCACAACAGCTGTAAACCTACAATATCGCAAATAGCTATCTAAATGTTTTACACAAAATACTAGAGCCAAACATTCTTTTTCGGTAATACCATATTGTTTTTCAGCACCGTTTAAAGATCGTCCTACATATGAAATAACACGTTCAGTTCCATTCTGGGTCTGACACAACACACCGCCGATCGCAAATGAACTAGCATCGGAATACAGCGTAAAAGGTTCATTACAAATAGGATACCCAAGTATCGGCGCTGATACTAACAATTGTTTAAGAGAGTCAAACGCATTTTTACACGATTCAGTCCACTCAAAGGGTGTGTCTTTCTTGGTAAGCGAAAACAATGGTGTCGCAATCTCGGCGTAGTTACGAATAAATTTACGATAATATCCAGATAGGCCTAAGAAGGCACGCAAATCCTTAAGACAAGTAGGTGTGGGATAAGATGAGACAGCGTCAACTTTAGCAGGATCTGGTGAAATTCCTTCAGAGCTAACAATGTGACCCAAATAATTTATTTTGGAATGCGCGAAGAAACATTTCTTCGGGTGTAATTTCAAGTTTGCTTCTTTCAAACGATCAAAAACTTCTTGTATATGCTGCAAATGATCTTGAAAAGTATGACTAAAGATAATTACATCATCGAGGTAAACTAAGCAATGTTTCCATGACAATCCTCTCAAGACGGCTTCCATAATACGCTGAAATGTTGCTGGACTATTCTTAAGGCCCATCGGTAATCTCTTAAACTGGTAGAGACCAAGATGACAACGCCACGCAGTGTATGGTCGGGAAGCAGAATCGATGCTTACTTGGTAAAAGCCACTCTGTAAATCCAACGTGGAAAAGTAGACGGGGTTTTCAGCACCGAGACTTTCTAAAGCATCTTGTGTGGTTGGTATGGGATGTGCATCTAACAGCGTACAGTCATTGAGGCGTCGAAAGTCACATACGAAACGATAGGATTGATTATTACGTTTCGCAATCAAGAGACAGGGGGCAGCCCACGGACTTGTTGATTCTTCGATAATACCTTGATCAAGCATGTCATCTACCATACGTTCTAAAACATCCTTCTGTTTACGACCTAACTTGTATGCACGTTGTCGTATGGGACGCTGACCCGGGGTAACTTCTATTTTGTGTCTCAGGATATCACACTCGCCAAGTTTATTGTCCTGTCCAACAAACACTGATGAATAATCACTTAAAAGCTTGAGTAGATCACCTGATTGACTAGCAGACAAGTCACTAGATATTTGTTGTGAATTTATAGGGTTAATATTAATTTCTGGCTCAGTAGGGTTAACATTATTAATTGATACATTACTGTTAACATCTTGACTTAAACGATTACATCCATTATTATATAAATTCTTGTTTTTATAAGCGAACTGAACATTTGAATCATTTGAATCGGGGAGCTTACAAACAGTGTCACGTTTTGACAAACAAACAAACTTCCCAATAATAGAACCCTTTGGTAAAATAACATCATTATTACTAAAATTACAAACTGCTTGATAAACATTTCCATTATGAACCTGAGAAAGTGATTTAGTAGTGAGTAACCCTAATGGAAATGCACAATCATTTCCACTCACTAAACCATTTACACCATCTGGTAAAGTAGGGCCTTTAATACGTGCAATAGTAACTACTTGCGAATTAGAGGGCACATGAACATCTTGATCTGTTGTCAAATTGCGTTTTGGATCCAATGATAATGACTTCTTACCAAAATTAATTACAACATTATGTTTTTGTAAAAAATCTAAACCTAATATAATATGAGGTGACAATTTTGGTACTATATAAAATACAACATGAACATGAACATTATCAATAATTAATTGTAACAAAATTTTTCCAGTGATAGGAACCTTTACATCATTTGCAGTAACAATATGTTTTCTTATATCAGATGACAGAATTTTACCACCAAATTTATAAACAATGTCTGAATTTATAACACAAAAATCTGCACCACTATCGACAAGTGCAGTGGCTTTTAAACCATTAATAGTTACAGGTATATAATTTCCAAGCAAATTACCAACGGTGGAAATTTTACCAATCATTTCCCCATTTTCACAATCTCTGGCAAACGGGGTATTTTTGACAGAGTCTACGCGTTTCCCGAACTACTTTTACTTGATCTGGCTCGACAGTGACGAGAAATATGATTAAGTCCACCACAGTTATGACACGTGACATCTTCCTGTACATTATTATTGCGGTCTTCATTTCTTCGGTCGTCATTTCTTCCCCGTCCCTGTATGAGTCTATAACACGTCTTGGCTGAATGTCCGGCCCTGTCACAGATTTGACACATGACCTGTCCTCTACGCTCAGAAAATCTAACAGCATCAATATGATTAGACCGAGACTGCGACATTTCCTCCACTTGTGACTTTAAAGTTGACACTTGTGACACCAACTCCCTGTAATCTGAGACTGCACCTGAGCTGGGTTGAGACTGACACATAAGAAATGACGACTCGTACACAAGACGTGCCTGTTGGACTGCAGCACTTATCGTTTGGGGTCGACTTTGAATCACAGACGCCCGAAGAATAGGGTTCAAACCTCTAATAAAAGCAGAGAGTGTTTCTTGTTCGGATTTATTGAGCCGAGAGCACATGGAATTGATGTCAAAAATGTAAGTCTCTAAGTTCTCTTGATCACGCATGGTTCGACACCATAACTGTTGCTCAATCAACCATGAACTAGCTGTCTGTCTGGCAATAAAATGTTCCATAAAATGGTGATAGAGACGCGCAGAATTTAATTTCACCTGTTCGGGCAACCCATTGAACCACAGCAGCGCTTCTCCCTGGAGTAACAACATCATTGCAGCACCTATTCGCTCATTTCGGATACTCTGTAAAACGACCCATGCCTGGAATCGGTTCAGCCACATTCGAGCGTCTTCATTTGGCGTTCCAAAAAAACTGTCAATCTTTATATTTCCACCGGTAGCCATTTTGTATTCACTAAAATCAGCGGTGGCCTCACAAAAAGTAACGAAATCATTCAAACCATAACCATCGGCATCTCCACCATATGTTACGACTTCAGGGCTCCTGTCCACATAGCCCACTCCTGCGTAACTCGTAGGGGTGTTACAGGTTAACCAGGACCAAATAATTACATAAAGATAAAGCATGATCACAGTTCATTCCCATCTTTATTATCCACGTCCACTACACGTGCTCACCAAATACAAGCCTAGATAATCTCGCCTAACAAGGGAGATAACTACAATAATAAACTAAGGTCATCAGACCAATATATTCATGCCGCGTTAGTATTTAAAGGAGAACACCATAACAATAAATGTAAACCAGAACTAAACTATGCAAGGCGTGTCGACTTGACATCGCTACATTACTATTATCAATAAATAAATGAGGAAATAAGTCAATTAAAATTTCCATGTTAATAAATAAATCTAATTTCATCTAAATAAATATAAATATAGATTTATAGTTTCGTCTAAATTAATAGGCTTACATATGAGTTTCGTCTAAATAAATAGGCCTACATATGAATATAAATAGGCCTACATGTATAGCCTATTGATCTGCGAGCGTGCTCCGTTTGCAATATCTTGACGTATATAAGGACATCTTATGCGTAGCTCTAATACGTCGAGGTACAGCGATCTCACAATATTTATTATTCGAGGAGCCTACATATGAATATATAGTTTCATCTCCATATGAAATGAAATTGGGTTTAACGTCCTACTGTTCTGCTCCAAACTGGGCTAATAAAGCGGGCATACAGTGTGATATGAGGGAAATTTTTCCCGGACGCCAATCCCGGTTTTTCTTCCCATCCGAACGACCAGACAGTGGCCCTCCGCCCTGCATCACTGACAAGGAGGAATCAAACCGGAAAATCTCGATGAACTTTCTCGGCCAATGCAGGGATCGAACACCCGACCTCCAGACTAGCCATCGTAATCCCCCTAGGACTATATAAATGAAAAAATATATATCTAACAAAAAAAAACAAAGAAAAAAACCCAAAACCCTTAAAATCAATAAATTATAATAAAATTAGATCTATCTATAACTAAAAAAATTATAAAAAAAAAAAATATAAAATGAATAAATTCTAGTTTAGAATCTAGATCTAGAATACATCTAAATGAATAATAATAATATAGGCCTATATTATCTTTTTTTAAAAAAAAAACCCTATTAATAAATAAATTCTAATGTAGGTGTAGATCTAATTAAATTTTTTAAAAAAACACAAATAAAAAACCTTAGAAAAATAAAAAAATTATAGTTTAGAGATATGAATGAATTAAAGTATATCATACGTTTCGACGAACGGTCGGTAATAAAATGATTATAATCCCTTCGTTTCGGTACAGTCCTCCGCCGATAATTTGTCCGGCTAGGAATTCTCCACAAAGTCGAAGGGTTTAGAAGTGCTATAAATATCGTGAAAAAATATTGGAAACTGTAGAACTTGTAGCGTTTTGAATTTCAACCAGGGAAAGTAGATGGGGGGGGGCATTTTACTGAAAGCACGAGGTAGTGGGGGGGGGGCGATTGGGGTTATGTAATTGCGCTCATGGATTTATTTGACTATATCCATGTCAGCAGAAAAGAGAAAGGCGTTTTATTGAATGAAAGAGCGGGTTGGCCTAACATTATAGAAATCAATAAAAATACATGATATATTTCTTTAAAAAAACAAACAAACAAAGAGACATTGTGGCTGATTTATATTTATCGTAGCAATGATACTTAGCAATCGAGACTAATCAAGCTATATGGTGTCAAACAAATTAAACACTCACAACTTCAGTCAGCAAAAAATAATTTGGCTGAATTTTTCAATATACGGTTTTCATTTTCCATTTTCTATTTTTGAACTACATGAGCAATCTGTCTCACATAGAATTACGAAAATCTTCTAATATGTCTGTAAAAATGATCTTTAAATGGCATTTAGTAACTGGATAGAGTAACAACAAAACACATACTTATGGAAAGCAGTTACTAGTGTATTTTAGGCGACGTTTCGTAGAGTATTCTCTCAACGTTATCAACGTTGAGAACGTTGACAGAATACTCTACGAAACGTCGCCTAAAATACACTAGTAACTGTTTTCCATAAGTATGTGTTTTGTTGTTATGTCTGTAAAAGTTGACTGTACTAGGCACGTGCCGACACATCATGCGGCGTCATTCATGGCGCAATGGTGCATGTATTTTCTACATTAGACGTTATTTGTTCGGGCAAAATTGTGCCTTTTACTCATTTTAATACCCATTTACACTAAATCGGAAATAATTTTTACCTACAAATACTTCAAACGTCTTTATTTATTTTTCTACATAAAAAAATGGTGTAGAATTTAATTTATCGGAGGAAAAAGGTTTAAATTTTGGGGTCGTTAAGCCGCATCGATGTCATCCTTGTCAGTGATTGTAGCGTCCTAGCGAATATTCAGTGCTGATAACAGGAGCTATGTTATGCGTTTTTGTCTAGGGAATATAGAATGTCACGACAAAAATGTAAGGGAGGTAAGAAATGTACATGTAAGGGAGGTAAGAAATGTATATCCGGTAACAAAAAAGTTTACGAGGAGGCTCAATTTGAATAAAATAATGGTTTTATATGTGAAGTAAAAACACACGATTTGTAAGATATATAGCGTCTCATATTGTAAACTATTGGTAAATATATGACTATTTGCATGTGTTTAATATTTTATATTCCAAATCTAACAACAGACATACTTTGATCAATAATGACGTAGCGGTAGTTCGTAATTAGGGTCTGTAAATCGAGACTAAGGAGTGGGTCGCTTTTCGATTCCGCTTAATAAAATGGATGCACGAAAATATCTTGTAAGTCTCTCTTCGGGTATTTTGATAATTTAATATACTTTATCATTGTTTATCCTGTATGGGGTTGTGTTATAAGAGATTATGGATTGATTCTGTCAAATATTTAAACCGTTACAGATGAAATTATCTAACGCCAGGAGTAGATGGCGGAGACTGGGCTATCCCTTAACTTTCTCTGTGAAGTTCAACTCGATGATCGGTCTTGGTTTCTAGCGGCGATTTCACTTGTTGTAACTGTTCCCCGTCGTTATATGTCGTTTCTGCTCATTGTATACCACTCATAACTGACATGTATTTTTTTCTTATGTTACGCATGCGTGCCATTAATAAGTTTATGAAATAATCTTTTCGTCGCATTAGGGGCCCCGCGGTTCTAGTCAGGCCCAAGGCCCCCCTCCAGTTAAGCTGGGCTTTGTGCACAATACCGCTGCGGGTACTTACGGTGAAAGCAAATACGCTTTGAAACTGAAAACTGTGACAGGCTGAATTAAAGGTTACAATATCAATGGGGAGAGTTTCATACGTTGTAGCAATGTTTGCACATGCGAATATATACTATTCAAAAAAAGTAGGGGATATTTGATTTTGGGGGCATAATACTAAAATATGCAAATGGCTACGAAAAAAGTCACTATAGAACCTAACAGAAGAAACATTTCCAGTTACATGTGACGCCCAAACGCACCAATAGCTACCACATGGAATGCAGGTGATGCTTGGGATCATCATGGGGGTCCAACCCAAGATTTGCACGACTCTTACTTTGAATGTTACAGTCATTGTGGCATTGAATTCCAGGGTGGAAACATCAGTTTAATTGTTTAAGTGACCAGAAAACAAATTTTGATATGCGTCGGCTTACCCAAAATGAAAGGTTACGCGCCCTTGGCATGCTACAGATCGGCACAACACAGGCGGTTGTGGCGCGGACGATGAATGTTTCTCAGTCTGTCATAAGCAGGCTATGGTCCAGATACCGTGATACACAATCTGTACAGGACAGACCACGCTCAGGTCGACCAAGGGCGACAACTCAAGCCCAGGATCGATGTATCCGTACCTTGGCCTTGAGAAATCATGTAATCACAGCAAATCAGATCAGCGCTCGTCTTCAAACAGACACTGGTGTGAGAGTGAGTGGCCAGACGATTTGGAATCGACTGCATAGGGGTCACCTTCGCGCCCGACGTCCTCGCGTGATCCCTTGTTTGAGAGATCATCACATTCAGGCAAGACGTCGTTGGTGTAGGGATCGTCAACACTGGGATAATCGACGCTGGAGCAATGTGATGTTTTCAGATGAGTCAAGGTTCACTGTTGATTTTTTGGACAGACGTAGGAGGGTGTGGCGTCGTCGAAACGAGCGCTTCCAAGACGTTAACGTCATCAGACATGATCGATTTGGGGGTGGTTCTGTTATGGTGTGGGGAGGCATCACTGTTGCTGGACGAAAGGCTTTACATGTTGTTGCAGGGCGTGTTACAGGCCAGTACTACCGGGACAACATCTTGGCAGTCCATGTTGTGCCGTTCGCACGACGTCATGGCCGCCGTTTCATCTTCCAGGATGACAACGCAAGATGTCACAGGGCCAGGATCGTTACAGGTTACCTCCAACAACAGAACATCACCACATTACCTTGGCCAGCACTGAGTCCCGACCTCTCCCCCATCGAGCATGTCTGGGACATGCTTGGACAGAGGCTACGTCAACGTCAACAACGTCCTGCCAATGTCCAAGAACTTGCTGCTGTGCTGCGACAGGAATGGGACAATCTGGACCAAAATGACCTTAGACGTCTCATTAGGAGTATGCCACGTCGGATCAATGCTTGTTTGGCAAACAGAGGAGGATTTACCCGTTACTGACTTTGTTGTGATGCTGTGGTAACTTTGCTGTTTGACCCCGGGTATCATTTCACCCTTATAATGGTCAGTCTGTGCCTTACTTAGTCTAACGATCATTTGGAATAAATCGATGAATGTGAACTTCATTTCATTTTGTCATTTGTTTCTTCGTCAGTTTCATTAGGTGACTTTAATAACACTTAAAAATCAAATATCCCCTACTTTTTTTGAATAGTAATTCGATACACTATAGGCGAATGGACCCACTAGGCGAATTTCGACGCCGATTGATTCGGCCGAATCTATAGAAAGAGCGAGAGAGAAAGAGAGGGGGGGGGGTGTTTACTTCCACACGACACACCTAAAACATGGTTCAATTTTATTTCAATAATTCGCTTGCGCGTAGGGGTCTTTGGCAGTGGGAAGAAACCGGAGAAAACTCTATGACAGACCATGTGATACAGCAGTTAGCTCTATGACAGACCTGATATATTTGATTAAAAACATGAAAAATAAAATAAATTCAATATTACAGTTGTTTATTATTTAAATCATAAGTTGTTAATACAACAATAATTTAACAATAATTATTATCACTGACCTATAACCCATCAACCCTTATTTCAAATTACTATCCCCGAACTATCATGTGTTAATAACCCAGGAACCCTTCTTTTAAATCACTATCACTAATTTATCATATGTAATAACCCAGCAATCCTTATTTAATTGAAGCAATTCAATGTTACGAGCCCCCCTCCCCCAATCAACAGAGTTAATGCCCGTGTGATGAAATAGGGTTGGTAATTAAAGATATACATTATGCAAGAGCTAAATCTGCCTTTTGTAGGTCTTTCTTTAGGCCTGAAATGTTATATAAACTATTAATTAACCTATTCAGAACATAATCAACTCTCGATGTCATTGCTAGCCTGCGATATTTACTGGACTAGGATCCGAGTGGCTGCTCAACTTTCGTTCATGATTTAATCATGAACTGGATTATCGAGACTATATGTTTTTATCGTACCAAATTTAGTAATGATGATCGAAGCTAGGCCTAAAATTCAATCGCTAAATTCTCGGATCAGAGTTGATCAGTGTGACTGACATTTTCAGCAAATTACCTTTACATTATACGGTTTTGTAACTATTATAAAAATAGTGAGAACTCTGAGCTCTTTATGTATTCTCACATAATACTAATTATTAATACAAAAATAATTTAAAGGATTGTTGTTACTATCACTGACCTATAACCTAGCATCCCTTATAGTTTTTAACTATTATAGTGAGAACTGCCAGCCCTTTATGTATTCTCCCATAGTGTATCTTTAATTATTATAGTGAGAACTGCCAGCCCTTTATGTATTCACCCATAGTGTATCTTTAACTATTATAGTGAGAACTGCCAGCACAATATAGCTATTCTATATTTTTTTCTATTCTAATTCTATACCAATTTTATTCTAAGCTATTGATATGTACACAGGCATGTATTAATATTATAGCAGTACAATACCTCATTATAGCGCCCTATTATACCAAGCCCCACCAATCAATGTTAAATCTATGATATGACCACAGGCACTTGAAGAGATTAAAATAAAACTTCTCACTACTCTTTGACTATATATTACTGTACTGTTATATTTCAATCTCTTCAAGTGCCTGTGGATATGACTAACTAAAGAAAACAAATGATAAGTTGCAATGTTGTCAAATGATTCGGACGACGAACTGAACCGAGAAAGTCAGTTTGTAGTTGATTTAGGAATTGTGAGCGAAATACAAGTACCGGTATATAAAATCTTATTCTATGGATGTCTAGATTCGTCTTGGAAGTAAGCAAAATAAAGTGGATTACTAATTCTTTACAGATTACTAATAAAACTGACGTGGATTAGTTCCTTTAGGAACAGTCTCTGATCGGATGAAGTCCGCTGACAGTTCCTATCGCTTGCTGTATAGCTGCAATATGTAAATACGATAAAATACCACTCCTCCCCATCTCTGTTCTTAGGCTATTTTGGAATCCTTACCATCTATTTTTCACCGTGATTGTTATTTTTCGCAGAAGGAATCATTTCTCGTCATATCTGACACAAATTTATAATAATTCAACACTATGTTCAACTAGAATTTAGCGATTAAATAAACATTCGATCTTCGTAATGGTTGTTCAGTTCAAACGTATTTTGTGTATGTTTTCAATCGAAGAATTCCACTTGAAAATAGTGTTGAATTATTATGACTGTGTGTCAGCTGTGACAAAAATGATTCCTTTGGCAAACAAAGAAGAATCTGGGTGAAAAATAGTCGGTAAGGATTCCAAAATAACCTTAGAACAGGGGTGGGGATGGGCGGTAATTTCATATTGCAGCGATAGGCCTATAGCAAGCGACAGGAACTGTCAGCGGACATCGTCCTATCAGAGACAGTTCCTAAAGGAACTAGATGTTGATATACTACACAGTAACACTAACATGGACCTGGCAAAGTTCGTCGTCCGAATCTTTTGACAACATTGCACACAAAATGTTTAAGAAAGAATGTGATATAGTGATATAAACCTGTTGTGATGTCATTAGAGGGTGATATCTGATCTCGTCCCTTGGGCTGATATCAGATATCTCTCTGATGACGTCATAACAGGTTGATACGTTTCATAACATAATATATTATATTGGATCTAGCTCATCTAAGTTTATGTCTTTTCTCTGCCGAACGGTTTTCGCATGCATGGCTTTCTTCATATGTTTTTCCTGCAACTCTTTAACTTTCAATTCTTGGTTTAGCTTAACTTGGTCCATTCTATGTTTGACGTTCTCGTTAAGCTTCTCACGTTTTTCGAGGATGTTTTTCTTGGCTTCTTCGGTGTTATTGATTCCACTCCTTAGTTTTCGAATCATTGCTTCCTCTTTTCTCTGCAACAAATTCATAATATGTTTGAAAATTGCTTGCCGGAGGAACATTAGCAGGTAATTGCTCCCTGAAACCTTCATGGCTGTAGAAATTCTCGTGTTTCCCAATTGGAGAAACTTTGGAACAAGGAATCGTAAAATGCTCCATCGTTCTGGTCTCCAAACTTACCCCTATCTGATTATAACACGGATCTATATTTCGTTTCGTTTTTTTATACTTTCGATGGCCTCCACTACATGAAGATCTAACCGGATGTAATAATAGGTCGCGTCAGAGGTTATACGAGATGCTTTTGACCCTATGACGTCAAGCATTTGATTCAAGCGCGGATCCAGAGGGGGGCGCACAATTTTTAGCTCCATATATTCTCGCGATAAAGGCGAACAAAAATAGGTTAGGTTGGAAATCGTAATTTATAGAACTAGTATGAAATTAGTCCTTGTGGGCATTTTTTACACTCAAAAATCACGGTTCCGGGCTTCGCACTCCCAAGTTTGTGCAGCACGCCCCCTCTTTCTGAAAATCCTGGATCCGCCCCTGAGCATTGATGTTTTTTACAGACTGTTTCATTGGCTGATCCCTCCCATCATCGAGAACTGTTCTTCTAGGCCCCAAGCCAGTGACCCGGGACAGATCGGCTGAGAGTTGGTCTTCCCCCACCAGTTTTTACAGATATATTTTGTCAACCGATATTTACCACGTGATCGTTGTGACATATACATGTAGGCCTACTCCAATCTGAACGACAGAATCACCCTACCTGCAGAGACGTACGCGGGCCTACTCCTCTCGTTCATTAATGGCCACGAGCCACCATGACAGTTTACCGCGATATTTGTCAATCTGCTTACTCGCTATGCGAGTGACGAGGTCTAGATTCAAGACCACGTGCTACATATATACCAGAATATTTCTTCATTGTATACAGCTTTTTCTAAACATTTCCCACAGGAATTTAGAATTTGCCAATACACTCAAAATATTATTCCCTCGCCACATCCCCAGGCGTGCTATAACTTTTATATTACCGGTGAATTTACAAGAAAGTTTTACGATGAATGAGCCTGAGCTAAGGGTGTGCCAAGTTTTTAGAAGCCACCAACCTTTCGTCTTCTTTCAGCTTTTTCAAGCTTTGCTTTTATTTCTTCTTCAGTTCGAATAGGTCTTGAAATTTCAAGTTTGGCTAATCGGGCTGGTGGTCGAGCTATGGTTGTATTATTCAGTAGGTCATAGCTCAACCCACCAGCCGATTTCAGTTTTGGGCCATCCAACAACCCTTCGTCCCTTAACTGGTTGATCACCCCTCTCTCTTCTGGTCTCTTATTATATCCAGGTTGTTTAATTACTAGAGCTGTAGTAATGAAAGGGAAATCCATAGAATTTAACACGTGTATAACTATAATTAGAATTTAACACGTGTATAACTATAAATAGAATTTCTGTAATAATGTTACTATTATCAATAAATAAATGAGGAAATAAGTCAATTAAAATTTTCATGTAAATAAATAAATCTAATTTCATCTAAATAAATTATAAATATAGATTTACAGTTTCGTCTAAATTAATAGGCTTACATATGAGTTTCGTCTAAATAAATAGGCCTACATATGAATATAAATAGGCCTACATGTATAGCCTATTGATCTGCGAGCGTGCTCCGTTTGCAATATCTTGACGTATATAAGGACATCTTATGCGTAGCTCTAATACGTCGAGGTACAGCGATCTCACAATATTTATTATTCGAGGAGCCTACATATGAATATATAGTTTCATCTCCATATGAAATGAAATTGGGTTTAACGTCCTACTGTTCTGCTCCAAACTGGGCTAATAAAGCGGGCATACAGTGTGATATGAGGGAAATTTTTCCCGGACGCCAATCCCGGTTTTTCGTCCCATCCGAACGACCAGACAGTGGCCCTCCGCCCTGCATCACTGACAAGGAGGAATCAAGCCGGAAAATCTCGATGAACTTTCTCGGCCAATGCAGGGATCGAACACCCGACCTCCAGACTAGCCATCGTAATCCCCCTAGGCCTATATAAATGAAAAAATATATATCTAACAAAAAAAAACAAAGAAAAAAACCCAAAACCCTTAAATCAATAAATTATAATAAAATTAGATCTATCTATAACTAAAAAAATTATAAAAAAAAAATATAAAATGAATAAATTCTAGTTTAGAATCTAGATCTAGAATACATCTAAATGAATAATAATAATATAGGCCTATATTATCTTTTTTAAAAAAAAAACCCTATTAATAAATAAATTCTAATGTAGGTGTAGATCTAATTAAATTTTTAAAAAAAACACAAATAAAAAACCTTAGAAAAATAAATAAATTATAGTTTAGAGATATGAATGAATTAAAGTATATCATACGTTTCGACGAACGGTCGGTAATAAAATGATTATAATCCCTTCGTTTCGGTACAGTCCTCTGCCTGATGATTTCCTCATCTATACCAGTGTTGTCCCGTCTGTTTCTGTACGAGGCTTGGCCAACTGGGTGAATTTTGGTATTTTTGCATCCCATTTTGAGGTTTATAGTAATATTGGTATACGCCTAAACTTTGGACTTGGTTGTTACTAGGCATAATCCGTCGTCAGGTCACTGCTGAATTGTGGGACGTTATTGATTGTGACGTCACGATAGCCGGGCCTAGAGTTTATTGACGCGACAATGAAACTGAATGGGGAATAATGAACAATGATACATATATGTCTCTTTATATTAAAATATAATATGAATTATATCCACTATAGTCTACGGAAGCGTAATAGGGCCACATATTTTTTTTTTATTCTATTTTCAATTTTTCAAGTTAGTAACTTGAATTTTCAAGTTAGTAACTTGAATTTTCAAGTTACTAACTTGAATTTTCAAGATACTAACTTGAATTTTCAAGATACTAACTTGAATTTTCAAGTTACTAACTTGAATTTTCAAGATACTAACTTGAATTTTCAAGTTACTAACTTGAATTTTCAAGTTACTAACTTGAATTTTCAAGTTACTAACTTGAATTTTCAAGTTACTAACTTGAATTTTCAAGATACTAACTTGAATTTTCAAGATACTAACTTGAATTTTCAAGTTACTAACTTGAATTTTCAAGTTACTAACTTGAATTTTCAAGATACTAACTTGAATTTTCAAGTTACTAACTTGAATTTTCAAGTTACTAACTTGAATTTTCAAGATACTAACTTGAATTTTCAAGTTAACTAACTTGAATTTTCAAGTTAACTAACTTGAATTTTCAAGTTAACTAACTTGAATTTTCAAGTTACTGTTATATTATAAAAAGGCGTTTTGATCTAATGATATAGTATGTCATGCAATGCTTTAGTCAATGGACGGCACGGTTATAGACCTCAATGACAAGGTCCGGGAGTAGCCTTTTCGATCACGCAGGTTTCCCCCCTGCAGCGAAATTACTCCTCGCGCATTATGGTGTCGACGTACCATAAAACACCATTTATTCATTCATTCATTCATTCATTTTAACAGTATTGAGCCCTATGGAAAACCTTTTTGAAGTACAAAAAAAAAAATTAAATGACAAATCAAACGTCCCAGTTCTAAAAATAGTCTTTAGTGACATAATACGCGACATTCCCCGCCCCCACCCCCGCCACATGGATATCTGCCCCCCTCCTTTTTAGGACTTTTACTCCCAGGACATTTCCTGCTGAAGACATCTTAACTCCTAGGACATCGCCCCCCGAACTTTTACTCACCAGACATCTGCCCCTGGGACATTTACCCCCCCCCCCCGGGCCATCTACCCCCAGAGTTTTACCCCTCCCCCCGACAATTTTCCTCTGGAACATCTGCGCCCTAGGAAAAGTCTGCCCCCTCCCCGCCACCCACCCTTTAGAGAGAGAGAGCGAAATGGGGTTTAACGTCCACTGGACACACACTAGGTCATTTCGGGACTAACATATGTTTTTAATTTTATTTCGATAATTCGCTTGCGCGTAGGGGTTTTTAGCAGTGGGAGGAAACCGGAGTGCCCAGAGGAAACCCACGAGGTTGAGAAAGCGCCCCTATCTCCCTCCATGCCACATACGCTCACACCAGGGATCAAAACCACAGCCGCAAGCCAGAGGTGACCGGCCAGCTAGAGGTCGAAGCGCGGCACTCTAGACCACCCTTTAGAACCCAGGACGTGTAAAATAATGCACTGTAAAAAATTATACTTATTTTACATTGTTTCTGGGATTGCCTCGTAACACCCTTTAGAATCCTGGACCTTACGAGGTACTCCATGAAACAATGTAAAATAAATATAAATTTTTTACAGTGCATTATTTTACAGGTCAATAGTACAGAGTTAGATAGTAGAATGCGTCCATAGAAGCCGACTCTTGGGGAGAGGTTCGGGTGGCCGATAAGCTACGCCTTGGTTTGCCATCAATGATGTCGAGGGTTCGAGTCCCATTCTCTGCTATCTTAGTGACAAGGTGCAAGAGCAGCCTATCCGATCACTCAGGGGTACTCCCAGAACATGAGCAGATTATCGGCGATAACACGTAGATTGACATGATTTAGGGATCGAAACCACAGCCGCAAGCCAGAGGTGACCGGCCAGCTAGAGGTCGAAGCGCGGCACTCTAGACCACTAGGACATCCCACCCCCACCCCACCCTTTAGAACCCAGCACGTGTAAAATAATGCACTGTAAAAAAATGATACTTATTTTACATTGTTTCTTGGAGTACCTCGTAACATCCTTTAAAATCCTGGACGTTACGAGGTACTCCAAGAAACAATGTAAAATAAATATAAATTTTTTAACAGTGCATTATTTTACAGGTCAGTAGTACAGAGTTAGAAAGTAGAATGCGTCCATCGCCCTATTCCTAGCATGTCGTAGAAGCCGACTCTTGGGGAGAAGGTCGGGTGGCCGATAAGCTACGCTTTGGTCTGCCATCAATGATGTCGAGGGTTCGAGTCCCATTCTCTACTATCTTAGTGACAAGGTGCAGGAGCAGTCTATCCGATCACTTAGGGTTACTCCCAGAACATAAGCAGATTATCGGCGATAACACGTAGATTGACAAGATTTACGGTGTCGACGTGCTATAAACAACTTTCATTTATTTAGGTCAATACTGCCAGTTTATGAAGAGAAGACATGTTTTTTTTTATCAGAGCTGAGTATAAACGCAATGCGCTTTCCGCCTCAGTTAATTCTACGGAAGCGTAATAGGGTCATTAATTAATTATCTTCTAAATTTTAAAGCCTGTAAGTCAATAACCTGAAAATTCCGGGTAGTAAAATGGCATACAAGAAAGATAATACGCCCACACAGCAACCTTGACACACATATAGGCTACCAGAAATGTAACGGATATGTAACGGATAAAAGCCTGGACCAAATATACATCACAGTCGGTTATAACTTCATTAATACTTCGGTGGGGGGGGGGGACGTTACACGATGCTCTAAGGAGGGGGAATGTCCAGGGTAGATGTCGTTGTGTCTCGGTCTATAACCGTGCCGTCCATTGCCTAAAGCAAAACCCTTATTTTATAATATAACAGTAACTTGAAAATCAGTCACTAAGATAGCAGAGAATGGGACTCGAACCCTCGACACCATTGATGGCAGACCAAGGCGTAGCTTGTCGGCCACCCGACCCACTCCGCAAGAGTCGGCGTCTACGACACGCTAGGAATGGGGCGATGGACGCGTTCTACTTTCTAACTCTGTACTATTGACCTGTAAAATAATGCACTGTAAAATATTTACATTTATTTTACATTGTTTCTTGGAGTACCTCGGGTTCTAAAGGGTGTTACGAGGTACTCCAAGAAACAATGCAAAATAAGTATATTTTTTTTACAGTGCATTATTTTACACGTCCAGGGTTCTAAATGTGGGGGTTGGGATGGCCTAGTAGTCTAGAGTGCCGCGCTTCGACCTCTAGATGGCCGGTCAGCTCTGGCTCGCGGCTGTGGTTTCGATCCCTAAATAATTGTAATCTACGTGTTATCGCCGATAATCTGCTTATGTTCTGGGAGTACCCCAAAGTGATCGGATAGACTGCTCCTGCACCTTGTCACTAAGACAGCAGAGAATGGGACTCGAACCCTCGACATTATTGATGGCAGATCAAGGCGTAGCCACCCGAACCTCTCCCCAAGAGTCGGCTACTACGACACGCTAGGAATAGGGCGATGGACGCATTCTACTATCTAACTCTGTACTATTGACCTGTAAAATAATGCACTGTAAAAAAATTATATTTATTTTACATTGTTTCTTGGAGTACCTCGTAACGTCCAGGGTTCTAAAGGGTGTTACGAGGTACTCAAAGAAACAATGTAAAATAAGTATAATTATTTTACAGTGCATTATTTTACACGTCCAGAGTTCTAAAGGATGGGGGTTGGGATGGCCTAGTGGTCTAGAGTGCCGCGCTTCGACCTCATGCTGGCCGGTCACCTCTGGCTTGCGGCTGTGGTTTCGATCCCTGGTGTGAGCGTATGTGGCATGGAGGGAGATAGGGGCGCCTTCTCAACCTCGTGGGTTTCCTCCGGGCACCTCCGGTTTCCTCCCACTGCTAAAGACCCCCACGCGCAAGCGAATTATCGAAATAAAATTAAAACCATATGTTTGTCCCGAAATGACTTAATGTGTGTCCAGTGGACGTTAAACCCCATTTCTCTCTCTCTCTCTAAAGGGTGGGTGGCGGGGAGGGGGCAGACATGTCCTAGGGCGCAGACGTTCCAGAGGAAAAATGTCGGGGGGGGGGAAACTCTGGGGGTAGATGTCCTAGGGGGTGGGGGTAAATGTCCCAGGGGCATATGTCTGGTGAGTAAAAGTCCGGGGGGAGATGTCCTAGGAGTTAAGATGTCTTCAGCAGACATGTCCTAGGGCGCAGATGTTCCAGAGGAAAAATGTCGGGGGAGGGGGTAAAACTCTGGGGGTAGATGTCCTAGGGGGTGTGGGTAAATGTCCCAGGGGCAGATGTCTGGTGAGTAAAAGTCCGGGGGGAGATGTCCTAGGAGTTAAGATGTCTTCAGCAGGAAATGTCCTGGGAGTAAAAGTCCTAAAAAGGAGGGGGGTTATCCGGGGACAGATATCCATGTGGCGGGGTGGGGGGAGAATGTCGTGTATTATGTCACTAAAGACTATTTTTAGAACTGGGAAATGGGACGTTTGATTTGTCATTTAATTTTTTTTTTGTACTTCAAAAATGTTTTCTATAGGGCTCAATACTGTTAAAATGAATGAATGAATAAATGGTGTTTTATGGTACGTCGACACCATAATTCGCGGGGAGTAATTTCGCTGCAGGGGGGAAACCTGCGTGATCGAATAGGCTACTCCCGGACCTTGTCATTGAGGTCTATAACCGTGCCGTCCATTGACTAAAGCATTGCATGACATACTATATCATTCGATCAAAACGCCCTTTTAATAACATAACAGTAACTTGAAAATTCAAGTTAGTTAACTTGAAAATTCAAGTTACTAACTTGAAAATTCAAGTTACTAACTTGAAAATTCAAGTTAGTATCTTGAAAATTCAAGTTACTAACTTGAAAATTCAAGTTAGTAACTTGAAAATTCAAGTTAGTAACTTGAAAATTCAAGTTAGTAACTTGAAAATTCAAGTTAGTAACTTGAAAATTCAAGTTAGTATCTTGAAAATTCAAGTTAGTATCTTGAAAATTCAAGTTACTATCTTGAAAATTCAAGTTAGTATCTTGAAAATTCAAGTTAGTAACTTGAAAATTCAAGTTAGTAACTTGAAAATTCAAGTTAGTATCTTGAAAATTCAAGTTAGTATCTTGAAAATTCAAGTTAGTAACTTGAAAATTCAAGTTAGTAACTTGAAAATTCAAGTTAGTAACTTGAAAATTCAAGTTAGTAACTTGAAAATTCAAGTTAATAACTTGAAAAATTGAAAATATAATAAAAAAAAATAATATGTGGCCCTATTACGCTTCCGTAATAGTCCGGTATCTCATCGCCGATAATTTGTCTGGCTAGGAATTCTCCACAAAGTAGAATCGTTGTCCT
This sequence comes from Patella ulyssiponensis, assembly GCA_963678685.1. NCBI lineage: Eukaryota > Metazoa > Mollusca > Gastropoda > Patellidae > Patella > Patella ulyssiponensis. Next base: position 79,232,505 of record OY783230.1, read on the forward strand.
ATTTTCACGTCTAGAAGCGTTTGGAAGTGCTATAAATATTGTGAAAAAATATTGGAAACTATAGAACTTGTAGCGTTTTGAATTTCAACCAGGGAAAGTAGATGGGGGGGGGGGGCATTTTACTGAAAGCACGAGGTAGTGGGGGGGGGGGGGCGGTTGGGGTTATGTAATTGCGCTCATGGATTTATTTGACTATATCCATGTCAGCAGAAAAGAGAAAGGCGTTTTATTGAATGAAAGAGCGGGTTGGCCTAACATTATAGAAATCAATAAAAATACATGATATATTGCTTTAAAAAAACAAACAAACAAAGAGACATTGTGGCTGATTTATATTTATCGTAGCAATGATACTTAGCAATCGAGACTAATCAAGCTATATGGTGTCAAACAAATTAAACACTCACAACTTCAGTCAGCAAAAAATAATTTGACTGAATTTTTCAATACGGTTTTCATTTTCCATTTTCTATTTTTGAACTACATGAGCAATCTGTTTCACATAGAATTACGAAAATCTTCTAATATGTCTGTAAAAATGATCTTTAAATGGCATTTAGTAACTGGATAGAGTAACAACAAAACACATACTTATGGAAAGCAGTCTAGTAACTGTTTTCCATAAGTATGTGTTTTGTTGTTATGTCTGTAAAAGTTGACTGTCTTCGGCACGTGCCGACACATCACGCGGCGTCATTCATGGCGCAATTGTGCATGTATTTTCTACATTAGACGTTATTTGTTCGGGCAAAATTGTGCCTTTTACTCATTTTAATACCCATTTACACTAAATCGGAAATAATTTTTACCTACAAATACTTCAAACGTCTTTATTTATTTTTCTACATAAAAAAATGTTGTAGAATTTAATTTATCGGAGGAAAAAGGTTTATATTTTTGGGTCGTTAAGCCGCATCGATGTCATCCTTATCAGTGATTGTAGCGTCCTAGCGAATATTCACTGCTGATCACCGATCACTATGTTACATGCGTTTTTGTCTAGGGAATATAGAGGGGATGCTCGATTCACAGTTCCGGAATTAAATTCCAAAACTGGTGTCAGTCGAGTGAAAAGTAGAATTTCGGAGTACAGCGCATGAGTCGACTGTATAAAATATACCTCAACCAATCATGACAGCTGAAACATATTTTCTATCTAGGAATACGTCACGATTCTGTTCACTCCACCTCAGCTGTCGGGACTGACAGAACTGTGTCAGGACTGAATTCCGCGCCACTCGATTGTAATTCTGCCGATTCGGGACGTTCTGGACTGTGAATCGAGCATCGCCTATATGTCACGACAAAAATGTAAGGGAGGTAAGAAATGTGCATGTAAGGGAGGTAAGAAATGTATATCCGGTATAAACAAAAAAGTTTACGAGGAGGCTCAATTTGAATAAAATAATGTTTTTATATGTGAAGTAAAAAACACACGATTTGTAAGATATATAGCGTCTCATATTGTAAACTATTGGTAAATATATGACTATTTGCATGTGTTTAATTTATTATTTTATATTCCAAATCTAACAACAGACATACTGTAGTTCGTAATTGGAGTCTGTAAATCGAGACTAAAGCTTGGCGCAGACGGTCAACTTTTCGTCGCTTGTTGCTGCAATAGGCAACTACTGGCAACTCCGAGCAATTGGCAACTCGAGGTCTCCCGTGTGCGCTGACTGGTAACGAGAAGCAACTTTTCCCCAGATGTATCCGGAATGCCGATATCACGTGATCATTCAAAATGGCGCCGTACATACAACATACCACAAGAGCGCTCGCTGATTGGATAGTTAACCAGTTGCTTGTTGCCTGTTGTCGCCTACCGCCGCAGACGAGCAATTTTGAAGCAACAGATGAACAATTTCTCGGCGACGAGCGATTTTCTGTTGTCGAATATCAAACATGTTTGATATTTGGCAACGAGAAGCAACTCGGAGCAACAGCAGGCAACTATTGTTGCCCGTTGGCGCAGACGAGCGATTTTTACTTTCAACGACCAGCGATTTCACTGTTGCCTGAAAGTTGCTCGAAAAAGTTGCCCGTCTGCGCCTGGCTTAAGGAGTGGGTCGCTTTTCGATTCCGCTTAATAAAATGGATGCATGAAAATATCTTGTCAGTCTCTCTTCGGGTATTTTGATAATTTAATATACTTTGTCATTGTTTATCCTGTATGGGGTTGTCTTATAAGAGATTATGGATTAATTCTGTCAAATATTTAAACCGTTACAGATGAAATTATCTAACGCCAGGAGTAGATGGCGGAGACTGGGCTGTCCCTTAACTTTCTCTGTGAAGTTCAACTCGATGATCGGTCTTGGTTTCTAGCGGCGATTTCACTTGTTGTAACTGTTCCCCGTCGTTATATGTCATTTCTGCTCATTGTATACCACTCATAACTGACATGTATTTTTTTCTTGTGTTACGCATGCGTGCCATTAATAAGTTTATGAAATAATCTTTTCGTCGCATTAGGGGCCCCGCGGTTCTAGTCAGGCCCAAGGCCCCGCTCCAGTTAAACTGGGCTTTGTGCACAATACCGCTGCGGGTACTTACGGTGAAAGCAAATACGCTTCGAAATTGAAAACTGTGACAGGCTGAATTAAAGGTTACAATATCAATGGGGAGAGTTTCATACGTTGTAGCAATGTTTGCACTAGCTACGAGAACGTAGCTAAACACGTTGAGATATACTGATGTTCTTGTTTTTAGCTACGATTGGGAGCCTTCAGTTTGACGTGGCAAACTCAATTTCTTTATTAATGCATGTAACATCTTTAAAATAAGATAAGTTAATACTCTTATCACTAATTAAACTTACAGAGGCCAATGCGGTGGCACAACTATCGCCTAACTCCAAATATTCGCATTTAAATTACTGAATCCATATATTTGTCAGACATCCACCTCCATTGATATCAACGTGGATGTCATTTAGTATTTCCACATGTAATTGCGTTTTTTATTGGCTGTTATAAAGTCTAAGATTGAGCGCCCGCCCACATTATGACAGCTGTTAGACTTCACTGCTCTAAAAAAGATGTAACGACATAACGCCTCGATTTTAAATGCGATGATTTATACCCGTTCCAGGTAGGATTATATGCTTAATTGTAGTTAAGTGTGGCAGAAATATTATAAATAACAATAATCAATCGTTGTTTTGATGAAAAATATTGTCAATTTTGCATAATAGTAGCGGTTGTGAATCAGAATCGCACTTGCAACGCTACTGAAATGCAAACAAATTTCATCTGTTACACACGGAGGGTTGACAGATGAATTTTTTTATCTATGTTTGCACATGCGAATATAATTCGATACACTATGGGCGAATGGACCCACTAGGCGAATTTCGACGCCGATTGATTTGGCCGAATCTATAGAGAGAGCGAGAGAGAAAGAGAGGGGGGGGATGTTAACTTCCACCCGACACACCTAAAACATGGTTGAATTTTATTTCAATAATTCGCTTGCACGTCGGGGTCTTTGGCAGTGGGAAGAAACCGGAGAAAACCCTATGACAGACCATGCGATACAGCAGTTAGCTCTATGACAGACTTGTTATATTTGATTAAAAACATGAAAAATAAAATAAATTCAATATTACAGTTGTTTATTATTTAAATCATAAGTTGTTAATAAAACAATAATTTAACAATAATTATTATCACTGACCTATAACCCATCAACCCTTATTTCAAATTACTTTCCCCGAACTATCATGTGTTAATAACCCAGGAACCCTTCTTTTAAATCACTATCACTAATTTATCATATGTAAGAACCCAGCAATCCTTATTTAATTGAGGCAATTCAATGTTACGAGCCCCCCACCCCCACCCAATCAACAGAGTTAATGCCCGTGTGATGAAATAGGGTTGGTAATTAAAGATGTACATTATGCAAGAGCTAAATCTGTCTATTGCAGGTCTTTCTTTAGGCCTGAAATGTTATATAAACTATTAATTAGACATTAATTAACTGAAATTTTCAGCAAATTACCTTTACATTATACGGTTTTGTAACTATTATAAAAATAGTGAGAACTCTCAGGTCTTTATGTATTCTCACATAATACTAATTATTAATACAAAAATAATTTAAAAGATTGTTGTTACTATCACTGACCTATAACCTAGCATCCCTTATAGTTTTTAACTATTACATGTATAGTGAAAACTGCCATAGTGTATCTTTAATTATTATAGTGAGAACTGCCAGCCCTTTATGTATTCACCCATAGTGTATCTTTAAGTATAATAGTGAGAACTGCCAGCCCTTTATGTATTCTCCCATAGTGTATCTTTAACTATTATAGTGAGAACTGCCAGCCCTTTATGTATTCTCCCATCGTGTATCTTTAACTATTATAGTGAGAACTGCCAGCCCTTTATGTATTCACCCATAGTGTATCTTTAACTATTATAGTTAGAACTGCCAGCCCTTTATGTATTCTCCCATAATGTATCTTTAACTATTATAGTGAGAACTGCCAGCCCTTTATGTATTCATCCATAGTGTATCTTTAACTATTATAGTGAAAACTGCCAGCACAATATAGCTATTCTATATTTTTTTCTATTCTTATTCTATACTAATTTTATTCTAAGCTATTGATATGTACACAGGCATGTATTAATATTATAGCAGTACAATACCTCATTATAGCGCCCTATTATACCAAGCCCCACCAATCAATGTTAAATCTATGATATGACCACAGGCACTTGAAAAGATTAAAATAAAACTTCTCGCTACTCTTTGACTATATATTACTGTACTGTTATATTTCAATCTCTTCAAGTGCCTGTGGATATGACTAACTAAAGAAAACCAGTGATAAGTTGCAATGTTGTCAAATGATTCGGACGACGAATTGATCCGAGAAAGTCAGTTTGTAGTTCATTTAGGAATTGTGAGCGAAATACAAGTACCGGTATATAAAATCTTATTCTATGGATGTCTAGATTCGTCTTGGAAGTAAGCAAAATAAAGTGAAGAATGAATATTACCCACCGAATTCCGTCTTTACAGATTACTAATAAAACTGACGTGGATTAGTTCCTTTAGGAACAGTCTCTGATCGGATGAAGTCCGCTGACAGTTCCTATCGCTTGCTGTATAGCTGCAATATGTAAATACGATAAAATACCACTCCTCCCCATCTCTGTTCTTAGGCTATTTTGGAATCCTTACCATCTATTTTTCACCGTGATTGTTATTTTTCGCAGAAGGAATCATTTCTCGTCATATCTGACACAAATTTATAATAATTCAACACTATGTTCAACTAGAATTTAGCGATTAAATAAACATTCGATCTTCGTAATGGTTGTTCAGTTCAAACGTATTTTGTGTATGTTTTCAATCGAAGAATTCTACTTGAAAATAGTGTTGAATTATTATGACTGTGTGTCAGCTGTGACAAAAATGATTCCTTTGGCAAACAAAGAAGAATCTGGGTGAAAAATAGTCGGTAAGGATTCCAAAATAACCTTAGAACAGGGGTGGGGTTGGGCGGTATTTTCATATTGCAGCGATAGGCCTATAGCAAGCGATAGGAACTGTTAGCGGACATCGTCCTATCAGAGACAGTTCCTAAAGGAACTAGATGTTGATATACTACACAGTAACACTAACATGGACCTGGCAAAGTTCGTTGTCCGAATCTTTTGACAACATAGCACACAAAATGTTTAAGAAAGAATGTGATATAGTGATATAAACCTGTTGTGATGTCATTAGAGGGTGATATCTGATCTCGTCCCTTGGGCTGATATCAGATATCTCTCTGATGACGTCATAACAGGTTGATACGTTTCATAACATAATATATTATATTGGATCTAGCTCATCTAAGTTTATGTCTTTTCTCTGCCGAACGGTTTTCGCATGCATGGCTTTCTTCATATGTTTTTCCTGCAACTCTTTAACTTTCAATTCTTGGTTTAGCTTAACTTGGTCCATTCTATGTTTGACGTTCTCGTTAAGCTTCTCACGTTTTTCGAGGATGTTTTTCTTGGCTTCTTCGGTGTTATTGATTCCACTCCTTAGTTTTCGAATCATTGCTTCCTCTTTTCTCTGCAACAAATTCATAATATGTTTGAAAATTGCTTGCCGGAGGAACATTAGCAGGTAATTGCTCCCTGAAACCTTCATGGCTGTAGAAATTCTCGTGTTTCCCAATTGGAGAAACTTTGGAACAAGGAATCGTAAAATGCTCCATCGTTCTGGTCTCCAAACTTACCCCTATCTGATTATAACACGGATCTATATTTCGTTTCGTTTTTTTATACTTTCGATGGCCTCCACGACATGAAGATCTAACCGGATGTAATAATAGGTCGCGTCAGAGGTTATAGGAGATGCTTTTGACCCTGTGACGTCAAGCATGTGATTCAGGCGCGGATCCAGAGGGGGGCGCACAATTTTTAGCTCCATATATTCTCGCGAGAAAGGCGAACAAAAATAGGTTAGGTTGGAAATCGTAATTTATAGAACTAGTATGAAATTAGTCCTTGTGGGCATTTTTTACACTCAAAAATCACGGTTCCGGGCTTCGCACTCCCAAGTTTGTGCAGCACGCCCCCTCTTTCTGAAAATCCTGGATCCGCCCCTGAGCATTGATGTTTTTTACAGACTGTTTCATTGGATTATCTCTCCCATCATCGAGAACTGTTCTTCTAGGCCCCAAGCCAGTGACCCGGGACAGATCGGCTGAGAGTTGGTCTTCCCCCACCAGTTTTTACACATATATTTTGTCAACCGATATTTATCACGTGATCGTTGTGACATACATGTAGGCCTACTCCAATCTGAACGACAGAATCACCCTACCTGCAGAGACGTACGCGGGCCTACTCCTCTCGTTCATTAATGGTCACGAGCCACCATGACAGTTTACAAACGACGGAAATTATTTCCCGCGATATTTGTCAATCTGCTTACTCGCTATGCGAGTGACGAGGTCTAGATTCAAGACCACGTGCTACATATATACCAGAATATTTCTTCATTGTATACAGCTTTTTCTAAACATTTCCCACAGGAATTTAGAATTTGCCAATCCACTCAAAATATTATTCCCTCGCCACATCCCCAGGCGTGCTATAACTTTTATATTACCGGTGAATTTACAAGAAAGTTTTACGATGAATGAGCCTGAGCTAAGGGTGTTCCAAGTTTTTAGAAGCCACCAACCTTTCGTCTTCTTTCAGCTTTTTCAGGCTTTGCTTTTATTTCTTCTTCAGTTCGAATAGGTCTTGAAATTTCAAGTTTGGCTAATCGGGCTGGTGGTCGAGCTACGGTTGTATTATTCAGTAGGTCATAGCTCAACCCACCAGCCGATTTCAGTTTTGGGCCATACAACAACCCTTCGTCCCTTAACTGGTTGATAACCTCTATCTCCTCTGGTCTCTTGTTATATCCAGGTTGTTTAATTACTAGAGCTGTAGTAATGAAAGGGAAATCAATAGAATTTAACACGTGTATAACTATAATTAGAATTTAACACGTGTATAACTATAAGTAGAATTTCTGTAATAATATTACTATTATCAATACATAAATGAGGAAGTAAGTCAATTAAAATTTTCATGTAAATAAATAAATCTAATTTCATCTAAATATAGATTTATAGTTTCGTCTAAATTAATAGGCTTACATATGAGTTTCGTCTAAATAAATAGGCCTACATATGAATATATATAGGCCTACATATGAATATAAATAGGCCTACATGTATAGCCTATTGATCTGCGAGCGTGCTCCGTTTGCAATATCTTGACGTATATAAGGACATCTTATGCGTAGCTCTAATACGTCGAGGTACAGCGATCTCACAATATTTATTATTCGAGGAGCCTACATATGAATATATATAGTTTCATCTCCATATGAAATGAAATTGGGTTTAACGTCCTACTGTTCTGCTCCAAACTGGGCTAATAAAGCGGGCATACAGTGTGATATCCGAACAACCAGACAGTGGCCCTCCGTCCTGCATCACTGACAAGGAGGAATCAAGCCGGAAAATCTCGATGAACTTTCTCGGCCTATGCAGGGATCGAACACCCGACCTCTAGACTAGCCATCGTAATCCCCCTATTATAATATAAATGAAAAAATATATATCTAGATCTAACAAAAAAAAACAAAGAAAAAAACCCCAAACCCTTAAAATCAATAAATTATAATAAAATTAGATCTATCTATAACTAAAAAAAATATTTTTTAAAAAAATTATAAAAAAAAAAAAAAAATAAAATGAATAAATTCTAGTTTAGAATCTAGATCTAGAATACATCTAAATGAATAATAATAGGCCTATATTATCTTTTTTTTAAAAAAAAAACCATATTAATAAATAAATTCTAATCTAGGTGTAGATCTAATTAATTTTTTTAAAAAAACACAAATAAAAAACCTTAGAAAAATAAATAAATTATAGTTTAGAGATATGAATGAATTAAAGTATATCATACGTTTCGACGAATGGTCGGTAATAAAATGATTATAATCCCTTCGTTTCGGTACAGTCCTCTGCCTGATGATTTCCTCATCTATACCAGTGTTGTCCCGTCTGTTTCTATACGAGGCTTGGCCAACTGGGTGAATTTTGGTATGTTTGCATCCCATTTTGAGGTTTATAGTAATATTAGTATACGCCTAAACTTTGGACTTGGTTATTACTAGGCATAATCCGTCGTCAGGTCACTGCTGAATTGTGGGACGTTATTGATTGTGACGTCACGATAGCCGGGCTAAGATCGACCTGCCTAGAGTTTATTGATGCGTCAATGAAACTGAATGGGGAATAATGAACAATGCTTCATATATGTCTCTTTATATTATAATATAATATGAATTATATCCACTATAGAGTGCATTTTACTCATTTTTATACCCATTTACACTAAATCGGACATATTTTTTACCTACAAATACTTCAAACGTCTTTAGTTTATTTTTCAACATGAAAAAAAAAAAATGTTGTAGAGTGTAATTTATCGGAGGAAAAAAGTTTATTTTTTTTGGGTGATTAAGCCGCATCGATGTCATCCTTATCAGTGATTGTAGCGTCCTAGCGAATATTCACTTATGATCACTGATCATTATGTTACATGCGTTTTTGTCTAGGGAATATAGAATGCCACTTGACAAAAATTGTAAGAGAAATTCTTTTTGCACAGAAATGTTTTACAATAACATCTAAATGTACGCACAGGAAAGTTCCTTATTTGTGCTTTTATTTTATGCCGTGCCGTGTTTGATTACCGTCAAAGGCGCTGATAGTGCTGGATCTCCGTACATGTAAGGGAGGTCTGTTGCAAGAACTTAATTTTGGGAAATCAATCGACAGTGCTACGTATAAACGATCTACTCTTAGTAAGGATGAAATTATATCCAATCACAAATCTGTAATCACTCAATTTGGTACTCCATGCGGAGATACCTTGACAGATTTGCCCTTGTTATATTGGATACCTAAACTACATAAAAATCCCTACAAACAACGTTTTATAGCAGGTTCATCCCGATCTTTCAAAAGTATTGTCATCTATACTAACTGCAATTAAAGAGGGTATTCAAAAATACTGTGGCAAGATATACTCTCGTAGTGGTATAAATCAAATGTGGATATAAAAAGAATCCCAAAGAATTACTTGATAGTTTGCAATCTAGATCCCTTGCTTCGGTCTCATCTATTCAAACTTTTGACTTTTCTACTTTGTACACTAAAATTCCCCATAGTAAATTAAAAGCCCGGTTGAAAGACATTATTTACAGTGTCTTTTCATCTAAATCGGGTACTCCTAGATATCAATATTTAGTTGTTAATTACAATTTTTCATATATTCCTTAAGTCAAAGTGATTCCAAAAATAAATTCACCGCCATCAAGATAATTCAGATGTTGGATTTTTTTATAATTGATAACATCTTTATTGAATTTGGAGGGGAAATATCAGCAAGTGGTTGGTATCCCCATGGGCACCAACTGTGCAACTTTGCTTGCAGATTTATTTCTCTATTCCTATGAAGCCGAGTACATACAGGCACTAGCTAAAACAAATAAACGATTAGTCAGACATTTTAATTTTACTTATTGGTATATCGATGATGTTCTATCACTGAATAATCTCAAATTTAGTGATTATGTAGAATTCATATATCCCGATGAGCTTGAAATTAAAAATACTACTGACAGTAACAATTACGCTTCCTACTTGGATCTGCGTCTCGATTTTGACAATTGCCATAGACTGAGTGTTAAATTGTATGATAAACGTGATGACTTTGACTTTCCGATTGTTAACTTTCCATTGTAGTAACATTCCTGTATCACTGCAGCTTATGGCGTGTTTGTGTCTCAGCTAATACTACGCGAGAGCTTGTTCTTTTTATTCTGATTTTTTAAGTAGATCGAGACATTTGTCAACTAAGCTTCAACTACAAGGATACTTGCGCACTAAACTTATAAAATCCTTTAAAAAGTTTTATGGTCGTCATATTGACTTGATTGGTAAATATAACATGTCTCTCTCAGCTATTATTCTAGATATATTTAATTGACGCGTATCCTATTTACTATCTGTCTGATTATGTCTACTACATCGTTAACACTGTTTATCACGTGCATTTTGCATATCGATAGTCCATTGGCCAATCACGCTATTTTACCGAGCTTTCGACTAATAGTTTGGATGCAGCTATGGCGGGTGTTAGCACCAGGCAGGGTAAGCTTACTCCTCCGGACTTCTGTTACCACTGCTTGTTGTGTATCTTGTACACGGTGAACAGTCCATTTGCTGATTACACTATTTTGCCTATAACGTTTATTATGACTTCGAATTTTATCTAACGGTTTAGATTGTGCGTACTTGGTTTTTATTTTATTTATGTATATCCGGTATAAACAATGAAAAGTTTACGAGGAGGCTTAATTTGAATAAAATAATGGTTTTATATGTGAAGTAAAAAACACACGATTTGTAAGATATATTGTAAACTATTGGTAATATATGACTATTTGCATGTGTTTAATATTTTATATTCCAAATCTAACAACAGACATACTTTGATCAATAATGACGTATCGGTAGTTCGTAATTGGAGTCTGTAAATCGAGACTAAGGAGTGGGTCGCTTTTCGATTCCGCTTAATAAAATGGATGCATGAAAATATCTTGTCAGTCTCTCTTCGGGTATTTTGATAATTTAATATACTTTGTCATTGTTTATCCTGTATGGGGTTGTGTTATAAGAGATTATGGATTGATTCTGTCAAATATTTAAACCGTTACAGATGAAATTATCTAACGCCAGGAGTAGATGGCGGAGACTGGGCTATCCCTTAACTTTCTCTGTGAAGTTCAACTCGGTGATCGGTCTTGGTTTCTAGCGGCGATTTCACTTGTTGTAACTGTTCCCCGTCGTTATATGTCATTTCTGCTCATTGTATACCACTCATAACTGACATGTATTTTTTTCTTGTGTTACGCATGCGTGCCATTAATAAGTTTATGAAATAATCTTTTCGTCGCATTAGGGGCCCCGCGGTTCTAGTCAGGCCCAAGGCCCCGGTCCAGTTACAGCCCCAATAACACTCTAGTTGTAATTGAATAATATGTCCCAATCTTTATTCTGGTCAACAAATTGTATTATTTTACAATATTCAAATAAATTGATGATACAAATTTCATCGTAACACACCTAATTTAAAAAATTGGAAAAATTCAACTACATGATTTGAAAAGGTTAACGTAAACCTTTTCAAATGTGACTTGGATTTTAACATATTTTCGAACCCTTTGGACAAGTAAAATATGATGTAATGGATAATTTACACAACAGGTAGGACACATAAACATTTGGTACTTAGAATAAGACTATTATTTATTTTCTAGAGCTGCCAAGCCAGCAAGAGTGTTATTGTCCCTTTAAGCTGGTCTTTGTGCACAATACCGCTGCGGGTGCTTACGGTGAAAGCAAATACGCTTCGAAACTGAAAACTGTGACAGGCTGAATTAAAGGTTACAATATCAATGGGGAGAGTTTCATACGTTGTAGCAATGTTTGCACATGCGAATATATACTATTCAAAAAAAGTAGGGGATATTTGATTTTTGGGGCATAATACTAAAATATGCAAATGACTACGAAAAAAGTCACTATAGAACCTAACAGAAGAAACATTTCCAGTTACATGTGACGCCCAAACGCACGAATAGCTACCACATGGAATGCAGGTGATGCTTGGGATCATCATGGGGGTCCAACCCAAGATTTGCACGACTCTGACTTTGAATGTTACAGTCATTGTGGCATTGAATTCCAGGGTGGAAACATCAGTTTAATTGTTTTAGTGACCAGAAAACAAATTTTGATATTCGTCGGCTTACCCAAAATTAAAGGTTACGTGCCCTTGGCATGCTACAGATCGCCACAACAAAGGCGGTTGTGGCGCGGACGATGAATGTTTCTCAGTCTGTCATAAGCAGGCTATGGTCCAGATACCGTGATACACAATCTGTACAGGACCGACCACACTCAGGTCGACCAAGGGCGACAACTCAAGCCCAGGATCGATTTATCCGTACCTTGGCCTTGAGAAATCGTGTCATGACAGCAAATCAGATCAGCGCTCGTCTTCAAACAGACACTGGTGTGAGAGTGAGTGGCCAGACGATTCGAAATCGACTGCATAGGGGTCACCTTCGCGCCCGACGTCCTCGCGTGATCCCTTGTTTGAGAGATCATCACATTCAGGCAAGACGTCGTTGGTGTAGGGATCGTCAACACTGGGATAATCGACGCTGGAGCAATGTGATGTTTTCAGATGAGTCAAGGTTCACTGTTGATTCTTTGGACAGACGTAGGAGGGTTTGGCGTCGTCGAAACGAGCGCTTCCAAGACGTTAACGTCATCAGACATGATCGATTTGGGGGTGGTTCTGTTATGGTGTGGGGAGGCATCACTGTTGCTGGAAGAACGGCTTTACATGTTGTTGCAGGGCGTGTTACAGGCCAGTACTACCGGGACAACATCTTGGCAGTCCATGTTGTGCCGTTCGCACGACGTCATGGCCGCCGTTTCATCTTCCAGGATGACAACGCAAGATGTCACAGGGCCAGGATCGTTACATGTTACCTCCAACAACAGAACATCACCACATTACCTTGGCCAGCACTGAGTCCCGACCGCTCCCCCATCGAGCATGTCTGGGACATGCTTGGACAGAGGTTACGTCAACGTCAACAACGTCCTGCCAATGTCCAAGAACTTGCTGCTGCGTTGCGACAGGAATGGGACAATCTGGACCAAAATGACCTTAGACGTCTCATTAGGAGTATGCTTGTTTGGCAAACAGAGGAGGATTTACCCGTTACTGACTTTGTTGTGATGCTGTGGTAACTTTGCTGTTTGACCCCGGGTATCATTTTACCCTTATAATGGTCAGTCTGTGCTTTACTTAGTCTAACGATCATTTGGAATAAATCGATGAATGTGAACTTCATTTCATTTTGTCATTTGTTTCTTCCTCAGTTTCATTAGGTGACTTTAATAACACTTAAAAATCAAATATCCCCTACTTTTTTTGAATAGTATAATTCGATACACTATAGGCGAATGGACCCACTAGGCGAATTTCGACGCCGATTGATTCGGCCGAATCTATAGAGAGCGAGAGAGCGAGAGAGAAAGAGAGGGGGGGGGTGTTTACTTCCACCCGACACACCTAAAACATGGTTCAATTTTATTTCAATAATTCGCTTGCGCGTAGGGGTCTTTGGCAGTGGGAGGAAACCGGAGAAAACTCTATGACAGACCATGTGATACAGCAGTTAGCTCTATGTTTTTGATTAAAAACATGAAAAATAAAATAAATTCAATATTACAGTTGTTTATTATTTAAATCATAAGTTGTTAATACAACAATAATTTAACAATAATTATTATCACTGACCTATATAACCCATCAACCCTTATTTCAAATTACTATCCCCGAACTATCATGTGTTAATAACCCAGGAACCCTTCTTTTAAATCACTATCACTAATTTATCATATGTAATAACCCAGCAATCCTTATTTAATTGAAGCAATTCAATGTTACGAGCCCCCCCCCCCCCAATTAACAGAGTTAACGCCCATGTGATGAAATAGGGTTGGTAATTAAAGATGTACATTATGCAAGAGCTAAATCTGCCTATTGCAAGGCTTTCTTTAGGCCTGAAATGTTATATAAACTATTAATTAGACATTAATTAAAATATTCAGAACATAATCAACTCTCGATGTCATTGCTAGCCTGCGATATTTACTGGATTAGGATCCGAGTGGCTGCTCAACTGTCGTTCATGATTTAATCATGAACTGGATTATCGAGACTATATGTTTTTATCGTACCAAATTTAGTAATGATGATCGAGGCTAGGCCTAAAATTCAATCGCTAAATTCTCGGATCAGAGTTGATCAGTGTGACTGAAATTTTCAGCAAATTACCTTTACATTATACGGTTTTGTAACTATTTTAAAAATAGTGAGAACTCTGAGCTCTTTATGTATTCTCCCATAATACTAATTATTAATACAAAAATAATTTAAAGGATTGTTGTTACTATCACTGACCTATAACCTAGCATCACTTATAGTTTTTAACTATTATAGTGAAAACTGCCAGCCCTTTATGTATTCACCCATAGTGTATCTTTAATTATTATAGTGAGAACTGCCAGCACAATATAGCTATTCTATATTTTTTTCGATTCTAATTCTATACCAATTTTATTCTAAGCTATTGATATGTACACAGGCATGTATTAATATTATAGCAGTACAATACCTCATTATAGTGCCCTATTATACCAAGCCCCACCAATCAATGTTAAATCTATGATATGACCACAGGCACTTGAAGAGATTAAAATAAAACTTCTCACTGCTCTTTGACTATATATTACTGTACTGTTATATTTCAATCTCTTCAAGTGCCTGTGGATATGACTAACTAAAGAAAACAAGTGATAAGTTGCAATGTTGTCAAATGATTCGGACGACGAACTGATCCGAGCAAGTCAGTTTGTAGTTCATTTAGGAATTGTGAGCGAAATACAAGTACCGGTATAAAATCTTATTCTATGGATGTCTAGATTCGTCTTGGAAGTAAGCAAAATAAAGTGGATTACTAATTCTTTACAGATTACTAATAAAACTGACGTGGATTAGTTCCTTTAGGAACAGTCTCTGATCGGATGAAGTCCGCATACAGTTCCTATCGCTTGCTGTATAGCTGCAATATGTAAATACGATAAAATACCACTCCTCCCCATCTCTGTTCTTAGGATATTTTGGAATCCTTACCATCTATTTTTCACCGTGATTGTTATTTTTCGCAGAAGGAATCATTTCTCGTCATATCTGACACAAATTTATAATAATTCAACAATATGTTCAACTAGAATTTAGCGATTAAATAAACATTCGATCTTCGTAATGGTTGTTCAATTGAAACGTATTTTGTATATGTTTTCAATCGAAGAATTCCACTTGAAAATAGTGTTGAATTATTAAAACTGTGTGTCAGCTGTGACAAAAATGATTCCTTTGGCAAACAAAGAAGAATCTGGGTGAAAAATAGTCGGTAAGGATTCCAAAATAACCTTAGAACAGGGGTGGGGATGGGCGGTATTTTCATATTGCAGCGATAGGCCTATAGCAAGCGACAGGAACTGTCAGCGGACATCGTCCTATCAGA
Organism: Patella ulyssiponensis; assembly: GCA_963678685.1. Classification (NCBI taxonomy): domain Eukaryota; kingdom Metazoa; phylum Mollusca; class Gastropoda; family Patellidae; genus Patella; species Patella ulyssiponensis. Next base: position 79,248,270 of record OY783230.1, read on the forward strand.
GACAGTTCCTAAAGGAACTAGATGTTGATATACTACACATTAACACTAACATGGACCTGGCAAAGTTCGTCGTCCGAATCGTTTGACAACATTGCACACACATGTTCAAGAAAGAATGTGATATAGTGATATAAACCTGTTGTGATGTTATTAGAGGGTGATATCTGATCTCGTCCCTTGGGCTGATATCAGATATCTCTCTGATGACGTCATAACAGGTTGATACGTTTCATAACATAATATATTATATTGGATCTAGCTCATCTAAGTTTATGTCTTTTCTCTGCCGAACGGTTTTCGCATGCATGGCTTTCTTCATATGTTTTTCCTGCAACTCTTTAACTTTCAATTCTTGGTTTAGCTTAACTTGGTCCATTCTATGTTTGACGTTCTCGTTAAGCTTCTCACGTTTTTCGAGGATGTTTTTCTTGGCTTCTTCGGTGTTGTTGATTCCACTCTTTAGTTTTCGAATCATTGCTTCCTCTTTTCTCTGCAACAAATTCATAATATGTTTGAAAATTGCTTGCCGGAGGAACATTAGCAGGTAATTGCTCCCTGAAACCTTCATGGCTGTAGAAATTCTCGTGTTTCCCAATTGGAGAAACTTTGGAACAAGGAATCGTAAAATGCTCCATCGTTCTGGTCTCCAAACTTACCCCTATCTGATTATAACACGGATCTATATTTCGTTTCGTTTTTTTATACTTTCGATGGCCTCCACTACATGAAGATCTAACCGGATGTAATAATAGGTCGCGTCAGAGGTTATAGGAGATGCTTTTGACCCTATGACGTCAGGCATTTGATTCAGGCGCGGATCCAGGGGGGGGGGCGCACCAGGCGCACGCCCCCTCTATTTTTCTGAGGTGGCGAACAATTTTTAGCTCCATATATTCTCGCGAGAAAGGCGAACAAAAATAGGTTAGGTTGGAAATCGTAATTTATAGAACTAGTATGAAATTAGTCCTTGTGGGCATTTTTTACACTCAAAAATCACGGTTCCGGGCGTCGCACTCCCAAGTTTGTGCAGCACGCCCCCTCTTTCTGAAAATCCTGGATCCGCCCCTGTGATTAACCAATTAGCATCAGGCGCGGATCCAGGGGGGGGGGGCGCACCCGGCGCACGCCCCCTCTATTTTTTGCGGTGGCGAACAATTTTTAGCTCCATATATTCTCGAGGGAAAGGAGAACAAAAATAATTTAGGATCCGCCCCTGTGATTAACCAATTAGCATCAGGCGCGGATCCAGGGGGGGGGGGCACCCGGCGCACGCCCCCTCTATTTTTTGCAGTGGCGAACAATTTTTAGCTCCATATATTCTCGAGGGAAAGGAGAACAAAAATAGTTTAGGTTGGAAATCGTAATTTACAATACTGGTATAAAATTAGTCCTTGTGGGCATTTTTGTCCACTCAAAAATCACGGGCCGGGCTACGCACTCACAAGTGTGCGCAGCACGCCCCCTCTTTCTGAAAATCCTGGATCCGCCCCTGAGCATTGATGTTTTTTACAGACCGTTTCATTGGATTATCCCTCCCATCATCGAGAACTGTTCTTCTAGGCCCCAAGCCAATGACCCGGGACAGATCGGCTGACAGTTGGTCTTCCCCCACCAGTTTTTACACATATATTTTGTCAACCGATATTTATCACGTGATCGTTGTGACATATACATGTACGCCTACTCCAATCTGAACGACAGAATCACCCTACCTGCAGAGACGTACACGGGCCTACTCCTCTCGTTCATTAATGGTCACGAGTCACCATGACAGTTTACAAACGACGGAAATTATTTCCCGCGATATTTGTCAATCTGCTTACTCGCTATGCGAGTGACGAGGTCTAGATTCAAGACCACGTGCTACATATTATATACCAGAATATTTCTTCATTGTATACAACTTTTTCTAAACATTTCCCACAGGAATTTAGAATTTGCCAATCCACTCAAAATATTATTCCCACGCCACATCCCCAGGCGTGCTATAACTTTTATATTACCGGTGAATTTACAAGAAAGTTTTACGATGAATGAGCCTGAGCTAAGGGTGTTCCAAGTTTTTAGAAGCCACCAACCTTTCGTCTTCTTTCAGCTTTTTCAAGCTTTGCTTTTATTTCTTCTTCAGTTCGAATAGGTCTTGAAATTTCAAGTTTGGCTAATCGGGCTGGTGGTCGAGCTAGGGTTGTATTATTCAGTAGGTCATAGCTCAACCCACCAGCCGATTTCAGTTTTGGGCCATCCAACAACCCTTCGTCCCTTAACTGGTTGATAACCTCTTTCTCCTCTGGTCTCTTATTATATCCAGGTTGTTTAATTACTAGAGCTGTAGTAATGAAAGGGTAATCAATAGAATTTCACACGTGTATAACTATAATTAGAATTTAACACGTGTATAACTATAAGTAGAATTTCTGTAATAATATTACTATTATCAATAAATAAATGAGGAAATAAGTCAATTAAAATTTCCATGTAAATAAATAAATCTAATTTCATCTAAATAAATATAAATATAGATTTATAGTTTCGTCTAAATTAATAGGCTTACATATGAGTTTCGTCTAAATAAATAGGCCTACATATGAATATAATAGGCCTACATGTATAGCCTATTGATCTGCGAGCGTGCTCCGTTTGCAATATCTTGACGTATATAAGGACATCTTATGCGTAGCTCTAATACGTCGAGGTACAGCGATCTCACAATATTTATTATTCGAGGAGCGTACATATGAATATATAGTTTCATCTCCATATGAAATGAAATTGGGTTTAACGTCCTACTGTTCTGCTCCAAACTGGGCTAATAAAGCGGGCATACAGTGTGATATGAGGGAAATGTTTCCCGGACGCCAATCCCGGTTTTTCGTCCCATCCGAACGACCAGACAGTGGCCCTCCGCCCTGCATCACTGACAAGGAGGAATCAAGCCGGAAAATCTCGATGAACTTTCTCGGCCAATGCAGGGGTCGAACACCCGACCTCCAGACTAGCCATCGTAATCCCCCTAGGACTATATAAATGAAAAAATATATATCTAACAAAAAAAAAACAAAGAAAAAAACCCAAAACCCTTAAAATCAATAAATTATAATAAAATTAGATCTATCTATAACTAAAAAAATTATAAAAAAAAAAAAAAAATAAAATGAATAAATTCTGGTTTAGAATCTAGATCTAGAATACATCTAAATGAATAATAATAATATAGGCCTATATTATCTTTTTTAAAAAAAAAAACCCTATTAATAAATAAATTCTAATGTAGATGTAGATCTAATTAAATTTTTTAAAAAAACACAAATAAAAAACCTTAGAAAAATAAATAAATTATAGTTTAGAGATATGAATGAATTAAAGTATATCATACGTTTCGACGAACGGTCGGTAATAAAATGATTATAATCCCTTCGTTTCGGTACAGTCCTCTGTCTGATGATTTCCTCATCTATACCAGTGTTGTCCCGTCTGTTTCTATACGAGGCTTGGCCAACTGGGTGAATTTTGGTATTTTTGCATCCCATTTTGAGGTTTATAGTAATATTAGTATACGCCTAAACTTTGGACTTGGTTGTTACTAGGCATAATCCGTCGTCAGGTCACTGCTGAATTGTCATACGACACACCTGTGCTTGCCTACTCCATGATCAAACACGATAGCAGATGGCTTCCATCTTGTTTACTGACGGTACTACTTATTTTAAGACAGACTCGGCTTTCCAATTTATAATATCTACGTCATTGGGGATTTCCAATTTATACTCACTGGTTGCTATGACCCGCTATGGCGTTGTCTAGAAACGCGCGTGCTCGCGTTAGTTTAAAATTTTTGCTATACGTTTAACATGGACTATTTGATGTAATTTGCCTGATTTGATTTGGCCCCATTTCCATAAATTTAGGTTGTTTTTTAGAAATTTTTAGCAAATGTTAATCTTAGGTGTTTTTTAATTCTAGCCGAAGTAAATTTTTTTACAATTTATAGCGAGTTAAGTTATCGTCTCTAAGAGGCGGGCGTAGTATTTTAAATGGCGGCCATTTGCCATCATGTGTATTCTTGAAGTAGGTACACATGATGTAATCGTATGCTGAATTGTGGGACGTTATTGATTGTGACGTCACGATAGCCGGGCTAAGATCGACCTGCCTAGAGTTTATTGATGCGTCAATGAAACTGAATGGGGAATAATGAACAATGATTCATATATGTCTCTTTATATTAAAATATAATATGAATTATATCCACTATAGAGTGCATTTTACTCATTTTTATACCCATTTACACTAAATCGGACATATTTTTTACCTACAAATACTTCAAACGTCTTTAGTTTATTTTTCAACATGAAAAAAAAAAAATGTTGTAGAGTGTAATTTATCGGAGGAAAAAAGTTTATTTTTTGGGTCGTTAAGCCGCATCGATGTCATCCTTATCAGTGATTGTAGCGTCCTAGCGAATATTCACTGATGATCACTGATCATTATGTTACATGCGTTTTTGTCTAGGGAATATAGAATGCCACTTGACAAAAATTGTAACAGAAATTCTTTTTGCACAGAAATGTTTTACAATAACATCTAAATAGTATGTTGAAAATGTAGAAAAATGTACGCACAGGAAAGTTCCTTATTCGTGCTTTTATTTTATGCCGTGCCGTGTTTGATTACCGTCAAAGGCGCTGATAGTGCTGGGTCTCCGTACATGTAAGGGAGGTCTGTTGCAAGAACTTAATTTTGGGAAATCAATCGACAGTGCTACGTATAAACGATCTACTCTTAGTAAGGATGAAATTATTCCAATCACAAATCTGTACTCACTCCATTTGGTACTCCATGCGGAGATACCTTTACAGATTTGCCCTTGTTATATTGGATACCTATATATAAACTACATAAAAATCCCTACAAACAACGTTTTATAGCAGGTTCATCCCGATCTTTCAAAAGTATTGTCATCTATACTAACTGCAATTAAAGAGGGTATTCAAAAAGTACTGTGACAAAATATACTCTCGTAGTGGTATAAATCAAATGTGGATATTAAAAAATTCCAAAGAATTACTTGATAGTTTGCAATCTAGATCCCTTGCTTCGGTCTCATCTATTCAAACTTTTGACTTTTCTACTTTGTACACTAAAATTCCTATAAATTAAAAGCCCGATTGAAAGACATTATTTACAGTGTCTTTTTATCTAAATCGGGTACTCCTAGATATCAATATTTAGTTGTTAATTACAATTTTTCATATATTCGTTAAGTCATAGTGATTCCAAAAATAAATTCACCGCCATCAAGAATATTCAGATGTTGGATTTTTTATAATTGATAACATCTTTATTGAATTTGGAGGGGAAATATATCAGCAAGTAGTTGGTATCCCCATGGGCACCAACTGTGCAACTTTGCTTGCAGATTTATTTCTCTATTCCTTTGAAGCCGAGTACATACAGGCACTAGCTAAAACAAATAAACGATTAGTCAGACATTTTAATTTTACTTATTGGTATATCGATGATGTTCTATCACTGAATAATCTTAAATTTAGTGATTATGTAGAATTCATATATCCCGATGAGCTTGAAATTAAAAATACTACTGACAGTAACAATTACGCTTCCTACTTGGATCTGCGTCTCGATTTTGACAATTGCCATAGACTGAGTGTTAAATTGTATGATAAACGTGATGACTTTCACTTTCCGATTGATAACTTTCCATTGTAGTAACATTCCTGTATCACAGCTTATGGCGTGTTTGTGTCTCAGCTAATACTACGCGAGAGCTTGTTCTTTTTATTCTGATTTTTTAAGTAGATCGAGACATTTGTCAACTAAGCTTCAACTACAAGGATACTTGCGCACTAAACTTATAAAATCCTTTAAAAAGTTTTATGGACGTCATATTGACTTGATTGGTAAATATAACATGTCTCTCTCAGCTATTATTCTAGATATATTTAATTGACGCGTATCCTATTTACTATCTGTCTGATTATGTCTACTACATCGTTAACACTGTTCATCACATCACGTGCATTTTGCATACCGATAGTCCATTGGCCAATCACGCTATTTTACCGAACTTTCGACTAATAGTTTGGATGCAGCTATGGCGGGTGTTAGCACCAGGCAGGGTAAGCTTACTCTTCCGGACACCTGTTACCACTGTTTGTTGTGTATCTTGTACACGGTGAACAGTCCATTTGCTGATTACACTATTTTGCCTATAACGTTTATTATGACTTCGAAATTTGTCTAATGGATTAGATTGTGCGTACTTGGTTTTTATTTTATTTATGTATATCCGGTATAAACAATGAAAAGTTTACGAGGAGGCTCAATTTGAATAAAATAATGTTTTTATATGTGAAGTAAAAAACACACGATTTGTAAGATATATAGCGTCTTATGTTGTAAACTATTGGTAAATATATGACTATTTGCATGTGTTTAATATTTTATATTCCAAATCTAACAACAGACATACTTTGATCAATAATGACGTAGCGGTAGTTCGTAATTAGGGTCTGTAAATCGAGACTAAGGAGTGGGTCGCTTTTCGATTCCGCTTAATAAAATGGATGCATGAAAATATCTTGTCAGTCTCTCTTCGGGTATTTTGATAATTTAATATACTTTGTCATTGTTTATCCTGTATGGGGTTGTGTTATAAGAGATTATGGATTGATTCTGTCAAATATTTAAACCGTTACAGATGAAATTATCTAACGCCAGGAGTAGATGGCGGAGACTGGGCTATCCCTTAACTTTCTCTGTGAAGTTCAACTCGATGATCGGTCTTGGTTTCTAGCGGCGATTTCACTTGTTGTAACTGTTCCCCGTCGTTATATGTCATTTCTGCTCATTGTATACCACTCTTAACTGACATGTATTTTTTTTCTTGTGTTACGCATGCGTGCCATTAATAAGTTTATGAAATAATCTTTTCGTCGCATTAGGGGCCCCGCGGTTCTAGTCAGGCCCAAGGCCCCGCTCCAATTAAGCTGGGCTTTCTGCACAATACCGCTGCGGGTACTTACGGTGAAAGCAAATACGCTTCGAAACTGAAAACTGTGACAGGCTGAATTAAAGGTTACAATATCAATGGGGAGAGTTTCATACGTTGTAGCAATGTTTGCACATGCGAATATAATTCGATACACTATAGGCGAATGGACACACTAGGCGAATTTCGACGCCGATTGATTCGGCCGAATCTATAGAGAGAGCGAGAGAGTGAGAGAGAAAGAGAGGGGGGGGGGGTTAACTTCCACCCGACACACTCAAACATGGTTGAATTTTATTTCAATAATTCGCTTGCGCGTAGGGGTCTTTGGCAGTGGGAGGAAACCGGAGAAAACTCCATGACAGACCATGTGATACAGCAGTTAGCTCTATGAGAGACTTGATATATTTGATTAAAAACATGAAAAATAAAATAAATTCAATATTACAGTTGTTTATTATTTAAATCATAAGTTGTTAATACAACAATAATTTAACAATAATTATTATCACTGACGTATAACCCATCAACCCTTATTTCAAATTACTTTCCCCGAACTATCATGTGTTAATAACCCAGGAACCCTTCTTTTAAATCACTATCACTAATTTATCATATGTAATAACCCAGCAATCCTTATTTAATTGAGGCAATTCAATGTTACGTCCCCGCCCCAATCAACAGAGTTAACGCCCATGTGATGAAATAGGGATGGTAATTAAAGATATACATTATGCAAGAGCTAAATCTGCCTATTGTAGGGCTTTCTTTAGGCCTGAAATGTTATATAAACTATTAATTAGACATTAATTAACCTATTCAGAACATAATCAACTCTCGATGTCATTGCTAGCCTGCGATATTTACTGGATTAGGATCCGAGTGGCTGCTCAACTTTTGTTCATGATTTAATCTCGGATCAGAGTTGATCAGTGTGACTGAAATCTTCAGCAAATTACCTTTACATTATACGGTTTTGTAACTATTATAAAAATAGTGAGAACTCTCAGCTCTTTATGAATTCTCCCATAATACTAATTATTAATACAAAAATAATTTAAAGGATTGTTGTTACTATCACTGACCTATAACCTAGCATCCCTTATAGTACACAGGCATGTATTAATATTATAGCAGTACAATACCTCATTATAGCGCCCTATTATACCAAGCCCCACCAATCAATATTAAATCTATGATATGACCACAGGCACTTGAAGAGATTAAAATAAAACTTCTCACTACTCTTTGACTATATATTACTGTACTGTTATATTTCAATCTCTTCAAGTGCCTGTGGATATGACCAACTAAAGAAAACAAGTGATAAGTTGCAATGTTGTCAAATGATTCGGACGACGAACTGATCCGAGAAAGTCAGTTTGTAGTTCATTTAGGAATTGTGAGCGAAATACAAGTACCGGTATATAAAATCTTATTCTATGGATGTCTAGATTCGTCTTGGAAGTAAGCAAAATAAAGTGAAGAATGAATATTACCCACCGAATTCCGTCTTTACAGATTACTAATAAAACTGACGTGGATTAGTTCCTTTAGGAACAGTCTCTGATCGGATGAAGTCCGCTGACAGTTCCTATCGCTTGCTGTATAGCTGCAATATGTAAATACGATAAAATACCACTCCTCCCCATCTCTGTTCTTAGGCAATTTTGGAATCCTTACCATCTATTTTTCACCGTGATTGTTATTTTTCGCAGAAGGAATCATTTCTCGTCATATCTGACACAAATTTATAATAATTCAACACTATGTTCAACTAGAATTTAGCGATTAAATAAACAATGGTTGTTCAGTTCAAACGTATGTTGTGTATGTTTTCAATCGAAGAATTCCACTTGAAAATAGTGTTGAATTATTATGACTGTGTGTCAGCTGTGACAAAAATGATTCCTTTGGCAAACAAAGAAGAATCTGGGTGAAAAATAGTCGGTAAGGATTCCAAAATAACCTTAGAACAGGGGTGGGGATGGGCAGTATTTTCATATTGCAGCGATAGGCCTATAGCAAGCGATAGGAACGGTCAGCGGACATCGTCCTATCAGAGACAGTTCCTAAAGGAACTAGATGCTGATATACTACACAGTCCAGAATTTGGTAGTTTAAGACAAGTTCTTGATGGTCAGATGAAGAAACTAAGTAACACTAACATGGACCTGGCAAAGTTCGTCGTCCGAATCGTTTGACAACATTGCACACAAAATGTTCAAGAAAGAATGTGATATAGTGATATAAACCTGTTGTGATGTCATTAGAGGGTGATATCTGGCCCGAGTTCACAAAGCATTCTCAGACACTGTTTATGAGAAATATCTTTGATCAATAAATACAAAAGTTCGCGCACAGTTTCTTATTGATGTATTTGATACATTAAAACAACAATTGTTTTATAAAGGGATATATTTTATCTAAAATAGCGTGAACAAGTTTGAGTAAATTCTCAACTTAAGTCTGAGAATGCTTTGTGAACTCGGGTCCTGATCTCGTCCCTTGGGCTGATATCAGATATCTCTCTCTGATGACGTCATAACAGGTTGATACGTTTCATAACATAATATATTATATTGGATCTAGCTCATCTAAGTTTATGTCTTTTCTCTGCCGAACGGTTTTCGCATGCTTGGCTTTTTTCATATGTTTTTCCTGCAACTCTTTAACTTTCAATTCTTGGTTTTGCTTAACTTGGTCCATTCTATGTTTGACGTTCTCGTTAAGCTTCTCACGTTTTTCGAGGATGTTTTTCTTGGCTTCTTCAGTGTTATTTATTCCACTCTTTAGTTTTCGAATCATTGCTTCCTCTTTTCTCTGCAACAAATTCATAATATGTTTGAAAATTGCTTGCCGGAGGAACATTAGCAGGTAATTGCTCCCTGAAACCTTCATGGCTGTAGAAATTCTCGTGTTTCCCAATTGGAGAAACTTTGGAACAAGGAATCGTAAAATGCTCCATCGTTCTGGTCTCCAAACTTACCCCTATCTGATTATAACACGGATCTATATTTCGTTTCGTTTTTTTATACTTTCGATGGCCTCCACTACATGAAGATCTAACCGGATGTAATAATAGGTCGCGTCAGAGGTTATACGAGATGCTTTAGACCCTATGACGTCAAGCATTTGATTCAGGCGCGGATCCAGAGGGGGGCGCACAATTTTTAGCTCCATATATTCTCGCGAGAAAGGCGAACAAAAATAGGTTAGGTTGGAAATCGTAATTTATAGAAATAGTATGAAATTAGTCCTTGTGGGCATTTTTTACACTCAAAAATCACGGTTCCGGGCGTCGCACTCCCAAGTTTGTGCAGCACGCCCCCTCTTTCTGAAAATCCTGGATCCGCCCCTGAGCATTGATGTTTTTTACAGACTGTTTCATTGGCTGATCCCTCCCATCATCGAGAACTGTTCTTCTAGGCCCCAAGCCAGTGACCCGGGACAGATCGGCTGAGAGTTGGTCTTCCCCCACCAGTTTTTACAGATATATTTTGTCAACCGATATTTATCACGTGATCGTTGTGACATATACATGTAGGCCTACTCCAATCTGAACGACAGAATCACCCTACCTGCAGAGACGTACGCGGGCCTACTCCTCTCGTTCATTAATGGTCACGAGCCACCATGACAGTTTACAAACGACGGAAATTATTTCCCGCGATATTTGTCAATCTGCTTACTCGCTATGCGAGTGACGAGGTCTAGATTCAAGACCACGTGCTACATATATACCAGAATATTTCTTCATTGTATACAGCTTTTTCTAAACATTTCCCACAGGAATTTAGAATTTGCCAATCCACTCAAAATATTATTCCCTCGCCACATCCCCAGGCGTGCTATAACTTTTATATTACCGGTGAATTTACAAGAAAGTTTTACGATGAATGAGCCTGAGCTAAGGGTGTTCCAAGTTTTTAGAAGTCACCAACCTTTCGTCTTCTTTCAGCTTTTTCAAGCTTTGCTTTTATTTCTTCTTCAGTTCGAATAGGTCTTGAAATTTCAAGTTTGGCTAATCGGGCTGGTGGTCGAGCTACGGTTGTATTATTCAGTAGGTCATAGCTCAACCCACCAGCCGATTTCAGTTTTGGGCCATCCAACAACCCTTCGTCCCTTAACTGGTTGATAACCTCTATCTCCTCTGGTCTCTTATTATATCCAGGTTGTTTAATTACTAGAGCTGTAGTAATGAAAGGGAAATCAATAGAATTTAACACGTGTTAACTATAATAAGAATTTAACACGTGTATAACTATAAGTAGAATTTCTGTAATAATATTACTATTATCAATAAATAAATGAGGAAATAAGTCAATTAAAATTTCCATGTAAATAAATAAATCTAATTTCATCTAAATAAATATAAATATAGATTTATAGTTTCGTCTAAATTAATAGGCTTACATATGAGTTTCGTCTAAATAAATAGGCCTACATATGAATATAAATAGGCCTACATGTATAGCCTATTGATCTGCGAGCGTGCTCCGTTTGCAATATCTTGACGTATATAAGGACATCTTATGCGTAGCTCTAATACGTCGAGGTACAGCGATCTCACAATATTTATTATTCGGGGAGCCTACATATGAATATATATAGTTTCATCTCCATGTGAAATGAAATTGAGTTTAACGTCCTACTGTTCTGCTCCAAACTGGGCTAATAAAGCGGGCATACAGTGTGATATGAGGGAAATTTTTCCCGGACGCCAATCCCGGTTTTTCGTCCCATCCGAACGACCAGACAGTGGCCCTCCGTCCTGCATCACTGACAAGGAGGAATCAAGCCGGAAAATCTCGACGAACTTTCTCGGCCAATGCAGGGATCGAACACCCGACTAGCCACCGTAATCCCCCTAGGCCTATTTAAATGAAAAATATATATCTAGATCTAACAAAACAAAAACAAAACCCCAAACCCTTAAAATCAATAAATTATAATAAAATTAGATCTATCTAGAACTAAAAAAAATATTTTTAAAAAAATTATAAAAAAAAAATAATAAAATGAATAAATTCTAGTTTAGAATCTAGATCTAGAATACATCTAAATGAATAATAATTATTTTCTTTTTTAAAAAAAACCCATAAATGAATAAATTCTAATCTAGATGTAGATCTAATTGAATTTTTAAAAAAAAACCCACACACAAAACCCTTAAAAAAACCCCTTAAAAAATGAATAAATTATAGTTTAGAGATATGAATGAATTAAAGTATATCGGCAGAATGAAACCTGTTGCATTATAGGAATTTACTTACCGACGCCAGTGAAAAGCTGTTCTGTTGATCAATGGTGGATATGTTTGCCAAAAGAACGATAAAACAGGCACCAAATATTTACTGTTTTAACGAATTCTTCCAATATTTCAGACGATTTTTCTAGCAATAGGATGACAGCTGCGTTGTTTTGACGCTAGGTGTCGACACTAATAGTAAGTGCAGGAGGACCGCACTACACGAAAAACAAAAACCTATAAGATTAACCTGCGGAAAATATCAAATCAAGTGAATGGATCCGGGGGCCAGCCGTAAGCGTCCACTGCGCTGTACAGTCCCGGGCCTATTATGGAACAGGCTTCACTAAAAATGATTTGAAAAAAAAGAGGTAACAGAAATAATGCGACCGATCTTGACAATGGTCGTCTCTTCAATGGCGATAGTCTGCCAGTTGACGTCAGATGTTAGAACGTCAAACAATTTCAACAATAAGGGCGATAATCCGGATAGAATCTCGGAAAACGCTAAAATAATAAGTGTAGTGAGCAAACAGGAGCAAAACCCGACAACGAGAACATTCTGCAGTACGAAGGGCTAAAACTCTACTCTAATAGTAAGTGCAGGAGGACCGCACTACACGAAAAACAAAAACCTATAAGATTAACCTGCGGAAAATATCAAATCAAGTGAATGGATCCGGGGGCCAGCCGTAAGCGTCCACTGCGCTGTACAGTCCCGGGCCTATTATGGAACAGGCTTCACTAAAAATGATTTGAAAAAAAAGAGAGGTAACAGAAATAATGCGACCGATCTTGACAATGGTCGTCTCTTCAATGGCGATAGTCTGCCAGTTGACGTCAGATGTTAGAACGTCAAACAATTTCAACAATAAGGGCGATAATCCGGATAGAATCTCGGAAAACGCTAAAATAATAAGTGTAGTGAGCAAACAGGAGCAAAACCCGACAACGAGAACATTCTGCAGTACGAAGGGCTAAAACTCTACTCTAATAGTAAGTGCAGGAGGACCGCACTACACGAAAAACAAAAACCTATAAGATTAACCTGCGGAAAATATCAAATCAAGTGAATGGATCCGGGGGCCAGCCGTAAGCGTCCACTGCGCTGTACAGTCCCGGGCCTATTATGGAACAGGCTTCACTAAAAATGATTTGAAAAAAAAAGAGGTAACAGAAATAATGCGACCGATCTTGACAATGGTCGTCTCTTCAATGGCGATAGTCTGCCAGTTGACGTCAGATGTTAGAACGTCAAACAATTTCAACAATAAGGGCGATAATCCGGATAGAATCTCGGAAAACGCTAAAATAATAAGTGTAGTGAGCAAACCCCGACAACGAGAACATTCTGCAGTACGAAGGGCTAAAACTCTACTCTAATAGTAAGTGCAGGAGGACCGCACTACACGAAAAACAAAAACCTATAAGATTAACCTGCGGAAAATATCAAATCAAGTGAATGGATCCGGGGGCCAGCCGTAAGCGTCCACTGCGCTGTACAGTCCCGGGCCTATTATGGAACAGGCTTCACTAAAAATGATTTGAAAAAAAAGAGGTAACAGAAATAATGCGACCGATCTTGACAATGGTCGTCTCTTCAATGGCGATAGTCTGCCAGTTGACGTCAGATGTTAGAACGTCAAACAATTTCAACAATAAGGGCGATAATCCTGATAGAATCTCGGAAAACGCTAAAATAATAAGTGTAGTGAGCAAACAGGAGCAAAACCCGACAACGAGAACATTCTGCAGTACGAAGGGCTAAAACTCTACTCTAATAGTAAGTGCAGGAGGACCGCACTACACGAAAAACAAAAACCTATAAGATTAACCTGCGGAAAATATCAAATCAAGTGAATGGATCCGGGGGCCAGCCGTAAGCGTCCACTGCGCTGTACAGTCCCGGGCCTATTATGGAACAGGCTTCACTAAAAATTATTTGAAAAAAAAGAGGTAACAGAAATAATGCGACCGATCTTGACAATGGTCGTCTCTTCAATGGCGATAGTCTGCCAGTTGACGTCAGATGTTAGAACGTCAAACAATTTCAACAATAAGGGCGATAATCCTGATAGAATTTCGGAAAACGCTAAAATAATAAGTGTAGTGAGCAAACAGGAGCAAAACCCGACAACGAGAACATTCTGCAGTACGAAGGGCTAAAACTCTACTCTAATAGTAAGTGCAGGAGGACCGCACTACACGAAAAACAAAAACCTATAAGATTAACCTGCGGAAAATATCAAATCAAGTGAATGGATCCGGGGGCCAGCCGTAAGCGTCCACTGCGCTGTACAGTCCCGGGCCTATTATGGAACAGGCTTCACTAAAAATGATTTGAAAAAAAAGAGGTAACAGAAATAATGCGACCGATCTTGACAATGGTCGTCTCTTCAATGGCGATAGTCTGCCAGTTGACGTCAGATGTTAGAACGTCAAACAATTTCAACAATAAGGGCGATAATCCGGATAGAATCTCGGAAAACGCTAAAATAATAAGTGTAGTGAGCAAACAGGAGCAAAACCCGACAACGAGAACATTCTGCAGTACGAAGGGCTAAAACTCTACTCTAATAGTAAGTGCAGGAGGACCGCACTACACGAAAAACAAAAACCTATAGGCCTAAGATTAACCTGCGGAAAATATCAAATCAAGTGAATGGATCCGGGGGCCAGCCGTAAGCGTCCACTGCGCTGTACAGTCCCGGGCCTATTATGGAACAGGCTTCACTAAAAATGATTTGAAAAAAAAGAGGTAACAGAAATAATGCGACCGATCTTGACAATGGTCGTCTCTTCAATGGCGATAGTCTGCCAGTTGACGTCAGATGTTAGAACGTCAAACAATTTCAACAATAAGGGCGATAATCCGGATAGAATCTCGGAAAACGCTAAAATAATAAGTGTAGTGAGCAAACAGGAGCAAAACCCGACAACGAGAACATTCTGCAGTACGAAGGGCTAAAACTCTACTCTAATAGTAAGTGCAGGAGGACCGCACCACACGAAAAACAAAAACCTATAAGATTAACCTGCGGAAAATATCAAATCAAGTGAATGGATCCGGGGGCCAGCCGTAAGCGTCCACTGCGCTGTACAGTCCCGGGCCTATTATGGAACAGGCTTCACTAAAAATGATTTGAAAAAAAAGAGGTAACAGAAATAATGCGACCGATCTTGACAATGGTCGTCTCTTCAATGGCGATAGTCTGCCAGTTGACGTCAGATGTTAGAACGTCAAACAATTTCAACAATAAGGGCGATAATCCGGATAGAATCTCGGAAAACGCTAAAATAATAAGTGTAGTGAGCAAACAGGAGCAAAACCCGACAACGAGAACATTCTGCAGTACGAAGGGCTAAAACTCTACTCTAATAGTAAGTGCAGGAGGACCGCACTACACGAAAAACAAAAACCTATAAGATTAACCTGCGGAAAATATAAAATCAAGTGAATGGATCCGGGGCCAGCCGTAAGCGTCCACTGCGCTGTACAGTCCCGGGCCTATTATGGAACAGGCTTCACTAAAAATAAAGTACCTTTTCCGGCCAAGAATTATTTTTCAAATGGAGTTGTCTCCCTTATATTATAATTTCAACAAGTATTTTAAAGCGTTTACATATTAACCTGATTGAAATCTCATCAGACGTTTCAATATGTTTTATAATTTATTAACGTCGAAAAATATCCATATAAAACCGTAACTAAAACAAATTAAATTTGTTGGAAATTAAAGGTTCTTAAAATCCATATTATCCACTGAACAGAAGTGTTGGAAAATAAATTCTGGGAAAAATGCTCATGTAGCCCATAGCCTGGGGTTAAAAATTAAATGGAACAGAGGCTTGATTACCCTTGAATTTCTCAATGTTTTTACCACAACAAAACAGTATGTTAACTCACATCTGAAACGCAAATTGGGTGAACACCTTACTTTGCTTCACTAACCTAGTTCATGAATATAAGCACCATCCATGCTGACTTGTGAGAAACATTTAGACCGCACAGCAGCATTGCCACTTTCCATGGAATTCAAACTGTCACAGGTTCTTTCACGTGCATTTCAATGGTTACACAGGAACTTGTTTTTACGTGCAATCCAAACAACTAAACATTGTTCCTTGCCTCCCTCCCCGCCCACCCTACCAACAGGCGTAAACAGCACCAATTCTGCCCAGATCAGCTAAGTTATTATGTCCGATATTAACAAGTCAAGTGATATTGAGGTTGATGATGTGACATCACACATAGATCTATTCTGCACATGAACTTAAATATCAGTCATCTTCTACAGAAAAAAGATGGCTTTCATATTACCCGCTGTAAAATTGTATTGGTCCTTCTTCACCTCATAGTGACAGCATAAAATATCACATAATAAATGAAATGAAATGGGGTTTTACATCTAACTATTCTGCTCCATACTGGGCTAATTAAGACAGGCATACACCATACAGTGCGCTATAAGGGAAATTTCGCCCAGACAGAAGCGCTACAGCCTACTCTTATTTCAAATTCCAACTGTCAAAGGTTCTTTTACATGCAAACCAATGTGTACATGGGATTGCCGTTTTTCGTCCCATCCAAACGACTATACAGCAGTAGTTGTCAGACCCACCGTCCTACAGAATGATAAATAATTTTCCAGACGATTTAACAGAATTTATTAATTGTATATTTAAAGAGAAAACAATTTATAAAATTTTTTATCTATACATATCAGGCTAGACAGTTCTATACATCTTATAATTTCTCAATGGCACAGCTCAGTTTCGTCACATAAAAATAATATTCCGATTCTCAGATAATCCCACGTCACTCAAAAAGGGCTGCATGACCTGGGGCCTGTTTCTCTAAATCTTAACTAAAAATTAAATCCAAATTTTAGTAGATACTTTAATTTTGATTGGCTAAGAACTAAAATCAATCTAATAGTACCCAATCAAATTACTTAAATTTGGATTTTATCTTAGTTAAAATTTTGTGAAACAGGCAACTGTTCTTATTTCTTATAATTTAATTTTTTTACTCCCAGGTTACAAAAATTTGAATGAATCCCAAAATGTGCCATAGGCACAATAATTTATCAAGCACACAACCGTTATGAATGTTAATGACACTCATAAATGATACTGGATAATCTTACATTCCTATATAAACCTGATGAGATAAATAATACTGGATAATTCTACATGCCTATATAAACCTGATGAGATAAATAATACTGGATAATCCTACATTACTATATAAACGTGATGAGATAAATGAGACTGGATAATCATACATGCCTATTAACAACCTGATGAAATGAGAGGGAAAGAAATGGGGTTTAACCACTCGACACAAACTAGGTCATTTCGGGACTAACACAGAGTTTAATTTTATTTTAATAATTTGCTTGCGCAGAGAGGTCTTTAGCAGTGGGAGGAAACCAGAGTAGCCGGAGAAAACCCACGAGATTAGAGATGAAATGAGATGTTTAGCCGATTTTTATTAAGGATTATCTGAAAACCAGAATCTGTTTTATGTATGGCCTAATCAAGTAAAGATTTAATATATATTCAGACAATTCTATCACTAGGGATTCCGACAATTCTATCACTAGGGACTGGGTATCAAATCTGAATGATACCCGGGCCCTAGTGTATATTACCTATGATTTAAAGTGTCTGATCATTGCTCACAGTTTTCAGAAAATATCAAATTTTCAGGCTAAAATGTAAGCCTACTCATATCGATTATTAAGAAACAAAAACATACATCAAAGATTATCTCTCAGCTTGGTTTTAATTAGGTTTTAGAGATTCAACATTCAGAATATTGTACTTTACAAAGGATTTCAAAATCACTCACACTATCTGTATTAACATGTGGCTTGGGTTTAACTGGATTTTAGAGATTCAACATTCACAAGGGTTTCAAAATCATTCAAACTATCTGTATTTATGTGGGAATGGTTTCCAGAAATAATGATTTTAAATATTCATAATCTTACATTAACAACACATATATCAAAAACAGATGTCGCCAAGCAACACAACACATACATAACCACCAGTTATGAGTTTATCTCATAAAAATTTCTAAATATCAGAATATAATTGACAAGATTTCAAAATAATCGGGAATAACTCTGGAAGTTATTATCAAGAATCACTCACAATTAAAGCCTCTAATGTGCTAACAAGATTTTGTAACAAAGGGAGATAACTTGTTTGACGAGGTGGACACCAATGTATATAACCACTTTAACCCTTTGAACCCTGACCTCCTGGCACTTAACAGTACTGGTACCTAGCCTCCTGGAGGAAAATCAGTTGTTTACAAACATATATGAAAAACAGTTGAAACATGCATTTTTATAACCTATAATCAACTCAAAAGCATGCCAAATGATAATTATAGCATGTACTAGCTAAAATTATCCCAAATATTCAATCTTATTGTGCCAGTCCCTGCAGCATGTTGAGTCTCCTTACGTTTTCTATGGGGGCGTGACTTGTGCCTCAGCCGTGCCAGGAATAGTTGGGTCAATATCTTCCGAATTATTCGAATTATGGTCTAAAACCACATTGTCAAATTCTTCGATAAAATATCATCGGCAGGATAATCTTCGTCTAAGTTTTGTTCGTCTGAGCTCTAATAAATTAGCGACTTCTTTGACTGAATAGAACTGACGCTTCCTGTTAGTTCCGCTGCCACTGGGTTCCATTTTGACAGGTAGAAATTAGCTTCGATATTATCAAAAAATCAACCTCAAAATCAAATCAAAGATAAAAGCATGGAGGCTGACATCTGTGTTACGCTATCCCAGCATTACCATACAATTCTTACCCCTGATTGGTCGTTATATTTAGCGTTCTTTAAATAGGTATGACAGCATACCTTGAATCCCGGTGTATCGGGATTACGGTGTATGGGCACTTACTAAAATTCCCGATAGATCGGGACTACGGGTTCAAAGGGTTAAAATGTTAAGTAATATCTCTCAATGCCTGTCTAGAAAGCACTGTTTTATTTTGGTTCAATGTATCATCACAAGGTATTGTCATTAACTAGAACGACCACATTGTTTGAAAACTTCGATTATCCTCTCAAAAAGAAGCCAGTCCTCTTAAAAGGTTTGATAAATCAAAAATCATAACAAATGTCTAGTTCGGATTTAGCACTGTTTTGTTTTATCACTCCAGGTAATAACGGTTTTAATACAGTTACTTAGACGTTCCGGATCCCGTACTGGAACGACTATCATCATCATAAATATCTAAAACTTTGAAGAATTTTCCTTCCACCTCTTTCTTGGTTTGCTTTTTCTTTGATTTCGTTGTCTTCTTTTTACCTGGAAATTTTTTTTTTTTATATAAAAATTTGTATGAAAATAAGAATGATTACCTCCTAACAAATGTACTAGAGAGAGAGAGGAGTGGGAAAGAGAGGTAGAGTTAAACGTCCACTCGACACAAACCAGGTGATTTCCGGGCTAACATGTGGTTCAATTTTATTTCAATAATTCACTTTCACGTAGGGGTCTTTACCAGTGGCAGTAAATCAGAGGACCCCGAGAGAAAAACCCAAGAGGTTGGACAGCCACTTGACTCAATGACAGAACTAATAATTTCACTAGACCCCGCCCCCCCCCCCCCTCCATTTGAAGCCAATGTAAAAACCAAATTTAACTCTTAATCATTTCTGTTTAACATTTATTTAAGACAAAAAAACCCAATATATCGATGGTGGTTAATCTCCTCAGCCTGGGTTCCAATCCGATAAAAAAAAGGCTCATTTAAGCGTCACTTGCTTGTTTAAAAGATCATAATACAGGACAGAACTGTTCTTTCACTATATTGTCATTTACAAGGGATTCAATCCAATAAGATACCAATGTGTACATGGGAACTTGGTTTTCGTCCCATCTGAACAACTAGACAGCTGTCCTTGTCAGGCCCTCTGTCCTACATCACTGACAAGGGGGAACGATGCTGGAAAATCTGGATGAACTTTCACGGCCAAAACAGGGATCGAACACCTGACCAATCATTTTTGGACTAATATATCTTTGTAGAAAATCAACTTTCACTATACTGTCATTTACAAGGGATTCAAAATCACCTGCTTTCAGATTTCATTTAATGATAATAATTACCGTTATTTTGTTTTTTAGCCTCCCATTTCTCGTAAAGATCGGATCTATCTAGGAGTACATCTAAATCGGATTGATCTATCTGAGAGCCTTCTTTTCCACTCATGATAGAAGAATGATCCTGAGATTTTAACAATTCCAATAATTCCTCAGAACTGATTGGTTTTACATCGGTTGTAAACGCTGTTATACCATTCTTAAATTTACCTATAAAATATACAAATGATAAAATGAAGTTTAACCTATTTGTCAACATCGACTGGTCCAGTGATGACAGGCACTAGGAAACTGGAATCGTTTAATTTGGGGTTTTTTGACTTTAAAAAATGCTATAGAGTTTAATTTCAAAACATCGTTTGATAATTGATTATAATCGTTTGAAAATTACAAAAATGATTTAATTAGTACCATGGTTTAATTTAATGATACAGCGTTTAATTTCTCCGAGAGGGGTTTAGAAATGCACGGACCCTTTAATTATGTCAAGCGTCTAATTACTAGCCGAGTGCTTTAATATCCCGAGATGCATTTATAAATTAAATATTAGACGAAACTTTTAATTTCCCGCGAGTCGTTTAACCGATCGGCTCATTTTCATTACGGTTACTTAAATGTGAAGTACGAATAAAAAATATAAATATAGAAAAATAATGCGCATCAAATAATTGCTAATCTTTTAATTTCCCGCGAGTCGTTTAACCGATCGGCTCTTTTTGTTTACGATTATTTAAATGTGAAGTACGAATAAAAAATATGAATATAAAAAAATAATGCGCATCAAATAATTGCTAATCTTTTAATTTCCCGCGAGTCGTTTAACCGATCGGCTCATTTTGATTACGATTATTTAAATGTGAAGTACGAATGAAAAATATGAATATAAAAAAATACTGCGCATCGAATAATTGCTCATCTTACCTTGGTCGTAGTATTTTTATCCATTATCGATTAAAGAATGATTCCACCATTGACAAACATCAAAAATCGGTAAATCACGCCCAATGTTATTATACAATCGGGAATCGGTAAAGCACATCCCAAAAAATGAACATAGCCTTCCACCTGCACGCGTCGCTATTTGTTGGAAATCGGTAAAGCACATCCCAGGTAATGTATTTTCTTTAAATCACAAATGAATGAAAATAGTTTTCCACCTGCATGCGCCGCTAGAAGACATCACAATGTACGTTATCATGGAAGGGTGACTACTACTACTACTACCTGGTGTTTTAACGTCCGCTTCCACAGAAGTGATATCGCAGACAAGACATAGGAGAGCCGAGCTTCTTCCTGTTTTTAGAATATGATTTTGCAATCTTTCCATTTGCGGCCTCGGGCCATGGGGTAGGTTTAGTGAGAAGTTCTTCCCTTTATTTAATAAAAATAAAACACATATTGTTTGGTAGTTGATCTGTAGAGACAGCATTTATGCAGACATATATGCGTCTCGTCTCTGGATTGGTAGAAGTCATCTTTTGGGGTTTAGTGTTTAGGTGCCAGGCCCGTCTTATCGTGGCCTCCCCTTACTCCACTTATCCCACTTTGCAGGTTTGGTGTCTTTGTAGTGGATTAGTGTTTAGATGCCGAGCCCGTCTAACCGTGACCCTCCCTTACTCCACTAGCCCGCTACTTTGGTGTATATCCCCTATGTAGTTTAGTGTTTAGATGCCGAGCTCGTCTTATCGTAGCCCCCTCTTACTTCACTATTCTACTTAATCCAACGGTGTTCATTAAATCGTGAATTAGTTCGAAGATTTGCAGCTTCAGATCGGGTCTTGGAAAGAGTAGGTTCTTAGTGTTGAGCGGTATGTTGTTGGTCTCCATCATCTCCACTAGTTCCGTTCTCTCTTCCTTGTATACCTCGCAGTCTACCAGGATATGGTTGGTGGTACATTCTTCTCCGCACTCACAGACGATGACTTGGTGTTTGTAGTCTCGCAGCCGCTCTTTCACCCTTAGTTTCAATATAAGTTTGCATATATCTCTTCTAGGGTGATTGATAGCTGTCTTCGTGTAGATCTTGTCATCCAGTCGGAATCTGTATGTGTCAAGTTCAACGAGCTTTAATTCCCAGAGTGAATTGACCTGTCTTTTTACCATACTGTAGATTTCCGTGGTGCTGTATTCTATGGTGCGGAGTGGTGCTGTGTCCCCGAGACCTTCATTTGCGAGTCGATCTGCTTCCTCGTTTCCTCTAATGTTCACATGTGATGGAATCCACACGAGCTCTAATTTGCTTCCCTTCTCTAGGACCCTCTGGTACAGCTGCCTGATTTCCAAAATGACTTCTGGTCTTGATTCCGAGTTGTCATTTTGGATTGAAATCAGACTGCTCAGAGAGTCGCTTGGGATGACGAACTTACTAGTCTTTTGATAAGAGATCCATGATATAGCATCACGGATGGCCACAATCTCTGCAGTGTACACCGAACAGTTATTGGGCAGTTTCCTGCTTATTCCCTGTTCCCCGTTTGGCAGGTATATACCAAACGAGCTGGTGCCCCTTTCAGGATTGCGTGAGCCATCCGTATAAACATGTTCCCAGTCATCCGACGGCCAGTTGTCTTCCAGGTGTTCCAGAGAGAGAGCCCGTGCTGCAGTGGGGTTGTTTTTCTTGTCGGTTTTCTGTAGCAGATCTAGATTGACCGGTGGTATTGGGAGTGTCCAAGGAGCGATCGATGGTGGGTCGTGTTCGTTTATCACGAGCTCCTCCAGTCGTAGTTCCTTGACTGTTTCCCTGATACCCTGGCCGAAGCTTTTCTTTCTGGGATCTCTTACATATCTTGTCTTCTTTAGGCTGACAAAGGCCGGGGATCTCTCGCCCAATTGCGAGATCTTAGCCCAATACCTTGTTGCTAGTTCTTTTCTTCTTAGGGATAGGGGCAACTCTCCGGCTTCCTGTATTAATGTCTCTCTCCTGGTCCCAAGCCCTACGCCAGTCGCAATACACAGAGCTTTGTATTGGATGGTGTCAAGCTTACTTAAGAGTGTTGGCGCGCAGTTCATGAAGACCAAAGATCCGTAGTCTAATACAGAGCGTATTAGAGCACGATACACCATTATAAGTGTAACTCTATTGGCTCCCCAGGTGCTACCCGTTATTTTTCTCATTAAGTTTAGAACTTTGGAGCATCTATCTACAGTCCAGTCGATGTGCGGTTTCCAGGTCAGCCTTCGATCAAAGATTACGCCAAGGAACTTGGTTTGGTCTTTAAACTCGATGGTTTTCCCGTTCATACACAGAGTCATTCTGCTTATCCCTCTATCCCTGCACACAAGCATGCCGACTGTTTTCTTCTCTGAGACCTTAAATCCCCAGTCGTTTGCCCATGTCATGAATTTGTCTAAGGCCTTTTGCATATTCTTTTGAAGTTCACAGAACCTCGTCCCTTTCCGCCATATTGTGCTGTCGTCAGCAAATTTTGCTAGCTCAGTTCTGGCGTCGAGATATGAAGATTTCTGTATGTCGTTGATCATGATATTGAAGAGAGTGGGACTGATGACAGACCCCTGAGGCGTGCATGGAAGGGTGATAATCTCGCGAGACTTTTATGTTGGCGCCAAAAAGAAGCTATTACTATTTGTCGATCTCTATAGACAAGCTGTCGATCATTTTTAGACAGGACTATGGAATGGCTTCAAACAGTATCAATGCCTTGATGTTACGTAATCACTTGGGACAATAAAATGTTGACTGCAGAAGAACGATATCAAACGATATTGCTAAATCAACATTTACTCCCTCAATATATAAAAAATAATGTGTGTTGGCGAGGTATCGGTGTTTTTTTTTTGTACTATTCAAAATCCACGTTAGATCTTTCATCCCACGACCGTTTCGCCACCCTAAATTACACAGCTCGTTTCATCCCACAAATTAAAAAGACAATTATTACGTATTTTAAATATTTTATTGATACATTAATAACTAGTGATGGTCCGATATGGCATCTATCGGTTTTACCGATATCAGATATTGACAGCGAAACATATCGGCCGACACGGATAAATTACCGATAGTGCGGTGGATATAAAACTATTACACATTAAAATGTCTCGAATGACGTGATGATCTATGTAGATATTTGTCTTTATTAGTCGAGGAACGCATAATAATATTTTACTGCATGAATCAAATACGAACCCTGTGTTTTCGAAGTAATAATTGGGCCACGCTTCCTACGCAATCAAAAATATACACCATCCTTTATGAACTTAATTAAATGCTGTACCATCAATGGTCGAGATTATCATATTTTAAGTGTTGAATACAATATAATTCCTAACAGCACGTCCATACGTGCATTAGTTCATGCGGTAATAAAATGATACATCAAAGCGATAACTTCCTGACCTGTTTGTCAACAGTGGCTATCACGTGACATTCTCCCGACATTTCTAGAACTATTGTTTAAAATAAAACATCTAATGGGAACCTATTTGTTGATAATATTATTAATTAATAAAGTATGATTTGTATTATGAGTTTTTATTTGACAACACAATAGTCAAGAATAACAATATATATCGCTAAATTATTTCTAAATTTATATCGGCTTCTAGAAGCCGGAATGTATTAGACAGTGATTACGTGACATCAAAGGAATATCCCCCCTTTCATCCTTCATCCACACGCAAAACACGTGATATTTTCCCACCTTTTCCAAATCTTCTGACAGACAATATAGTGAACTAGATAAAACAAAGGAAAAAAAATATTTACTTGACGCGTCATGTTTCCAGCACCCAGAATCAAATTTAGCGATATTTTTCTGCAGGCGAATACCGAAATTTCCATTCGACAATTATTCGAAAATTGTATTTCATGGGCTTTATTTGCAGATTGGGGGTTCGTTTTTTGACAAATATGTAAAATATGACGAGCGCTTTTATCCTCGAGGATGAGCAATAAAAAGCTCTCCTATTTTGAGGCGAAGCACTGATATCATCTTGTTATTAATGTATCAATAAAAGATTAAAAATACGAATCAATTGGTTTTTTTTTAATTTGTGGGATGAAACGACCCGCGTAATTTTGGGGGGTGAAACATTCGTGGGATAAAGATCTAATGTAGATTTTGTTTTGAATAGTACAAAAAAAACCACCGATACCTCACCAACACACATTATTTTTTATATATTGAGGGAGTAAATGTTGATTTAGCAATATCGTTTGATATCGTTCTTCTGCAGTCAACATTTTATTGTCCCAAGTGATTACGTAACATCAAGGCTGTGAACAGTCATTGATACTGTTTGAAGCCATTCTATAGCCCTGTCTAAAAATGATCGACAGCTTGTCTATAGAGATCGACAAATTGGCGCCAACTAAAAGTCTCGCGAGATTATCACTCTTCCATGATAACGTACATTGTGATGTCTTCTAGCGGCGCATGCAGGTGGAAAACTATTTTCATTCATTTGTGATTTAAAGAAAATACATTACCTGGGATGTGCTTTACCGATTTCCAACAAATAGCGACGCGTACAGGTGGAAGGCTATGTTCATTTTTTGGGATGTGCTTTACCGATTCCCGATTGTATAATAACATTGGGCGTGATTTACCGATTTTTGATGTTTGTCAATGGTGGAATCATTCTTTAATCGATAATGGATAAAAATACTACGACCAAGGTAAGATGAGCAATTATTTGGTGCGCAGTATTTTTTTATATTCATATTTTTTATTCGTACTTCAAATTTAAATAATCGTAATCAAAATGAGCCGATCGGTTAAACGACTCGCGGGAAATTAAAAGATTAGCAATTATTTGATGCGCATTATTTTTTTATATTCATATTTTTTATTCGTACTTCACATTTAAATAATCGTAAACAAAAAGAGCCGATCGGTTAAACGACTCGCGGGAAATTAAAAGATTAGCAATTATTTGATGCGCATTATTTTTCTATATTCATATTTTTTATTCGTACTTCACATTTAAATAACCGTAATGAAAATGAGCCGATCGGTTAAACGACTCGCGGGAAATTAAAAGTTTCGTCTAATATTTAATTTATAAATGCATCTCGGGAAATTAAAGCACTCGGCTAGTAATTAGACGCTTGACATAATTAAAGGGTCCGTGCATTTCTAAACCCCTCTCGGAGAAATTAAACGCTGTATCATTAAATTAAACCATGGTACTAATTAAATCATTTTTGTAATTTTCAAACGATTATAATCAATTATCAAACGATGTTTTGAAATTAAACTCTATAGCATTTTTTAAAGTCAAAAAACCCCAAATTAAACGATTCCAGTTTCCTAGTGAGGGCATACGCTATATATTGTGCTACAAGGAAAACTGTGCCCAGAGAGCAATTGAATTCCAACTGGGAAGTGTTCGTTACGTGCATGCTAATAACGTGCATTTCATTTTTGGGTCCAGTTCAAATGACTAGACACTGGGATAGTTGATTTGTATTTAGATTAGGTAGAAAAACTAGACCATTTCAGGACCAACAAATGTTAGAATTTTATTTGTGTAATGTGTCTGAGTAAAGGTGTCTGTAACAGTGGGAGGAAACTGAAGGACACGGAGAAATCACATGTGGTTTTGCAGATTGTCACAATGACAGACTTTATGATAATATAAGAGAAAAAAGCCTTAGTGGGTTTCTTGTGACTGCAAGCCAAACAATTTTAAAGCTGTGACTCTCTAGTTTAATAGGGTTCCTCGGCAGGATCCACCGAACAACTCCAGTAAGTTCGAAAACAATCGAATTAAAATACAAATCCTATTTCGTTTCGTTTTTATAGTTCAAATTTTCGTTTTACTTGTCCTCACGACATTAGGATCTGAAAGACTTGTTACTTAACTCGTGTTCTGCTTGAAATGAGGGGTCAGCCAATCAAATTGTCTGTCGAATCGAGGGATTGACATTTTGTGCGGAATTGTGGGTAGGCATTATCAGCGATAGTAATCAAAACAAAGCAACAGCGATTCTGATTGGTTAACCGAATGACTAAGGTTATAGGGTCAAATGTCGCGTGCTTGACATCTGAACTGGCTGAACGTGACCTCCCGCTATAACCTGTTAGATCTACATGCAGTGTAGCCCATCGAAATTATAAAAACCGAAACGAAATATAAATTTGAATTTTAATTAGATTGGTTCGAAAAGAAAAAACGTTGACATGAAAAATGCCCAACATACTTAACAAGTGTTATATATTTATTCAGCTTTCTGCACGACCATTTTTCGTTCAGCTCCTGTTTTCAAAAATTGTTTTTGCATAAAAAAAACGTTGACATGAGAACTGCCTAATATATTTTACAAGTGTTATATACCTTTCTGTATGACCATTTTTTCTAGTTTTCGTTTCGCTCCGGCCCGTTCCACTATTTTCTGGTCGATGGTATTAGCTGTGACAAACCTATAAACAACAACTGGACGAGTTTGTCCGATTCTATGACATCGATCCTGGGCCTGTAAATCACACTGGGGATTCTGAAATAGGAAATAAAATGAAACTTAGCATCTCATTCTACTGCATCAACCAGGCAAATGAAAACTTTATTGATATTGGTTTATTAATAAAGATATATAATGTAAGGTTTATATAAAGAGTTAACCGTTATTGGTATCATAGCTCAAAAATATATAACGTAAAATGAACATAATGAAAATTACATAAGATGACTGTTTATTATTCCAACCACAGTACTGGTTATTCAAAACTTTGCATCGCTTCTCCATTTTTGAATTAAATCATTAAACTGTTTTAATCTAGTTAAAGTTTCGAGTGTCCGATAGCATCGGGAGTTAATTATGGTCTTGTCATGTTCATAAAGTTTTGAATGTCCAAAAGCATCGAGATTTAATTATGGTCTTGTCATGTTCATGTCTAAATAAGACCTAAAGAGTGGTCTTTGATGCGCAACTTAGATAAAAAGGTCTGACATTTGAGTCTAGTAGCATGCTTTCCTTTGTAGGATTTCTTTGCTAAACCCCCTACCAACTGGAGAAATAAATTGTTAGTCGTGAATGATTCGTTTTCTCCTCCCTGTTCAAGATTCAAAGGTTATAATACTGTAGTTTGTCAATGAAAACCGTTGATTAAATATTAAACTAACCCAATCACTATCGTATATAATACAAGTATCAGCTCCAACTAGATTTATACCTAATCCACCAGCCCGTGTACTCAATAAAAATAAAAACATGTCACCATCTTTATCATTAAATAACTCCATCTAAAATATACAATAATACATAGTTACATTAAATAACTTCATCTGGATTATACAATAATACATAGTTATTATATAACTCTATCTGGATTATACAATAATACATAGCTAACATTAAATAACTCCATAGTTCACATTAAATAACTCCATCTAGAATATACAATAATAAATAGCTAACATTAAATAACTCCATAATTCACATTAATTATATAATATAGTTAAGACGGTGGCTCGCTAGCCTGGAGGTCGCATATTCTCCCTGCATTGGCCGAGAAATTTCCAACGTGGTTTCCCTGACAAGGACACATACATTCGGAGAATCAAAATCAAACCACGTGACTCAATGACAGACCTTATGGTTTCAAATGCAAGCGTTAAACCATGCAACCCCCTCTAGATGGTGCTGGAACCGAGGCCTGAAAAGACAATGCATTAACCAAACCCTGACATGCACACGTGCAAGAACCCAGGCCAGAGAAGTTATTGAGATATAAATGAAAGTTTGTAGTGTACTCACTTGTTCTCTTCTATTTTGTATAGAACAAGATCCATCGAGTCGACAGTAATTATAATCTCGTAATTCACAATAATCTTCTAGTAAATCCATCATACGAGTCATCTGACTAAATATTAACACCTGAAATAAATAAACAAAAGATTGGGTTTAACATCAACCCAACACATACTAAGTTATTTCAGGTGGTACAATATTATTTCAATAATTTGCTTAAACGTAGACGTCTACATGGAAGGAAATTAGAGGACCTGGATAAAACCTGCTTATATATTTTTAGTGACTCACGTCTTGTTGCAAGCCCTGGAGCCTAATTCATGGTAGCCATATCATCCAGTCATATCATTGGTTGAGAGTAAAAATTTTACCTCTTCATCATTGAAAATCACAATATTAAAATAATTTTAAGTACAAGCTTTGCCCAACTTCATCAGATGTTACAAATTTACCTTATGACCCCTCTTTTTAAGTTCTGGTAACATTTTATCGAGCACCATCATTTTACCAGAAGTTGTGACCGTAGTCTCGTCTGTTTTTAGATACCCAGTCTCGGGATCAATCGGATGTTCTAATAAATAGGGATGATTAAAACATTTACGTAGCTGCATCATAATGTTCTGTAGACGTATCGTCACCTGAGATTTCTTCTCCCTGGTTTTACCCCTGAAATAAAAGGAAAAACCCATTTAATGAGAAGAGAGCTGGGGTTTATTGGTCCTGTCAACACAGGGCGACCTTCAGATGTAGACTATGGTCGCGACTACAGATTGAACCAGCCCCCTAACGCAAATGGCTCTAGCCATTGACTATTCAATATGGTGCCGACCATGTCAGTTGTTCCGCCTGCTATATTTACTCGTGTATTTTTAAAAACTGGTTTATTTTCCATACTGCTATGTGAAAGCAAGCTTAAAATGGGATACAATAGGATTAGTCAATATCCTGTCGTTGTTTTTTGTATTTCAGAGGAGAGCCAAAAAAAGCTCCCCTCAATCAACAAATTGAAAAAAATGGATCTCCTGAAAAGTTCTCCCAGTTTCGATAAGAGGAATGCTTTAGAAATTAAGGAGAGTGATTTAGAAATTAAGGAGAGTGATGTGATATTAAGGAGAGTGATTGGTAGATAAATGTTAATAAACCCCCCAATGAGTGATTGGAGTGATTTTCAATTTTAAAGGGAGGGAAAAAAACTCCCCTCGGTCGACATTCAGGTGAGCTGTAGGCGCTCGAAAGCGATCACTCGCCTTAAAAAACAATGACTGAATGTCAGAATATTTTTCATTGGATTCATAAATGTCACCCAACCAAGATCATTTCACACGTACAGTTGTTTGTCGTGGGCATATAACTTTTGCCCATATTAATATTCGAATAGCAAGATCCTAATCTGTCAAATTCATCAAAAAAGGAAGACAAAAAAAATCAAACTATACTCCAATGCCCATTCACTAACTTTCAGTGATAAAATGGACGCTATAATACCGACCAATTTGTAAAAAACGCAATGGCAATCGGCAATTTTATTATATTTTTCAGAAAATCTTCTCAAATGTCAGTTTTGTTAGCCATCTTTGAACTATCCTGACTGTGTTTTATCGCATGGTATGGCTGGTCACGACCACTGGTTGAACTAAATGTCATTCGCATGCAGATGGTTCGACTATCGTACGAAAATCAGTGCAACCACAGGTCGCCCAGACTGTAGTGTAAAATGTCCCCCATAGCACACCGTATGGCGTATGCCCGTCTTCATTAGCCCAGTCGGAGCAGAACAGTAGGACGTTAACCCACCCATTTCATTTTCAGGTCAATTTACATAATACTCTATACTTACGTAGATTTATTGTTCATTTCACTAATGGCCGTAATCCAGGCTTCCAAATCTTCTTCTTCCTTTTCTAATTCTCTGCCTCGTTTTCTTTTACCAGGTAATCCATCGACACCGGCGGATTCGTTCCTGTTCAAACATCAACTCGTAGTTAACTTTACCACAACTCTTCCTCTTGGGTCGACCATGTTCAGAATATTCTATCTCTTCTACACCATACTAAAAACACAAAATAATCCCCAATATAAATACTATCGACTAATCGGTCATTTCAGGACTAACACAAGAGAGAGAAATTAGGTTTAACGTTATTCTGTCTGCTACGGATAACGGAAAAACAGATAGTTTAACGGACTTTATTTACCGTAAATTACTAGGTATGAAAACATAATTTACAGCTGATAAGATCGCCGTAAAAAACCATGGCGACTCCTCGTTCAAAAGGTAAACAAACTATAAGGTGGCTGAGAAGCACATGTTTGGATCTTTTCCCTTCACAAACAGAAAATAGATCAAAGGGAGATAATTAACTGAAAACGAGGCATGAACAAAAGGATAACTCCTACGTAACTTAAAGTTACAGTACACTCCCCGTCTGATATCTAAATGATATCACTAAACAAACAAAAATACATGTAAATTCAAATTGTCCTAACAAACACTTGGAACAAATCAGTCTATCAGGATAACAATATCTGTTATAGGACGTGTGTACGTAGTTATTTTCCCATCTTTAACCACGTGAATCACAACTTTTCTCACTTTATTGTCATCACTCTTGATAGCGTTAATTACAAGTCCTATAAGCCAATCATTGCGATTAAGTTCTTTTTCCTTTAAAAGAACAACGTCACCAATTTTCGCGTTTGGTCGATCATTAATCCATTTGCGACGATATTGAAGATTATGAATATATTCGTCTTTCCAATGTTTCCAGAAGATATCGGAGAGATGCTGAACTTGCTTCCACTGGCTCTTGTAAATATCTTTAATATTATAGCTGTCACTTGGTACAGGTTTAATTCCAGCCTTTTGGGTTAACAGTAATGCGGGTGAAATAATTTCAGGTGATTCTGGATCCGATGAAATCGCTGTTATAGGCCGGGAGTTGATGATTGCACATACTTCTGCCATGAATGTGACCAGGACGTCATGAGTAAGATAGTTTATATCCATTAGCATTGAATCTAAAACTCTCCTGGTTACTCCAATTAACCGCTCCCAGGCGCCTCCCATGTGAGCTGAGTGTGGTGCGTTGAAAATCCAAACAGCTCCATGATCATACAAAAAGTTCTTTAGCACGCGATCTTCTACGTTGATCACGTTAATCTGGAGATCGTCGTTAGCGCCAATAAATTTAGTACCACGATCTGAACGGAATTCAGTAACATCACCTCGTAGAGATATAAAACGTCGCAGGGCGTTTATGAAAGCAGAACTACTAATATCCTCGATTACTTCGATGTGAACAGCTCTTGTAGTAAGGCAACTGAATAATATAGCCCAACGTTTGCTGTTTGCCTGTCCACCCCTAGTTCTTCTTGTGACCACCTGCCAAGGTCCGAAGGTATCAACACCCACTGATGAAAATGGTGGTCCTTGTGTAAGACGATCAACAGGCAGGTCTGCCATTTTCTGATATTCAAGTGAACCTCTAAGTTTCCTGCATTTGAAACATTTATGGAGAATTGATGAGACAAGTCTCTTGGCACCAATAATCCAGTATCCACCACTTCTAATGGCACCTTCAGTGAAATGTCTTCCCTGATGTTGGACACGTTCATGGAAGTATGTAACAAGAAGATAGGCGATGTGACTCTTTCCAGGTATGATAACTGGATTCTTGACATCTATGCTGAGTTTTGCTTTGTTCAGACGACCACCAATCCGGTGAACACCATTAGCGTCCAGTTATCTGTTCCTTAACATGGTGAGCTTCGATAAGATCTCTTCCAATTATAAGCAGGATCTCTGCATCTTGATCTAAAGGAGGTATGTATTCTGCTAAATGTTTAAGATGATCAAATTGTTTGGCAATATTTGGTGTAGATATCTCTGACCTATCGTCAGGCATCTCATGACACTCAGTTATTGTAGGTAAGTTAAAAGTTACATTTTCGTCGACGGATCAAACAGCATATCCGCTAGCTTTTCTGCCAGAAGTTTTAATATCACCACTACATGACGAAAGTGTATAAGGAACAGGTTCACTTGACACATTCAACATATCAAACAATTTTGATTTACCTAAAGTTCTATTACTCTGATCGTCAATGATAGCGTATGCCCTTATGGGTTGTGTCCCCTGATTACTATTACTAGACAGTATATCAACTAACAGACTTTTTGCACAAGACTTTCCACTAAAATCGTTTCCACAAATGGCAGTAGATTTAGATGAAATATTACCCTTCAAGAACGTTTGCTCCCCGCCATCCGGAATCTCGGGGGTCCTCGAAGCAAATCTTTCAGCTTTGGATTTGTGTAATGCTGTAGGGTCAATCTGAACATCTGAGACACGCTACCTGCGGAGAAGCCAGCTACGTCATAAATTTCGTCACGTGAGTTACGTTTGGCTGTAGGGTGTCTGTCACTACCACAGTCTGAACATTTGACAGTAACAGTACAAGTCATAAAACTGTGATCTTGGCTTTCACAGCATCTGTAGCAAACATTATTTTCTTTAAGAAATTGACGTCTTTCTTCATAAGGTTTAATTTAAATGCACGACAGTTATTAAGCGAGTGTTCCGTATTGTGAAGCGGGCATGATGGCTTCTTCGCGGGTTTACTTGCCTCTGGAGTTATATCAGTCTTTTTAGCTGAAATCGCTGATTTTGAAAATGTCTTGTGATATCTATCGGTATGTGGGTGAGAGGTTGTCTTGTAATCATCCCTCGGTTTGTTGTGTTCTAGAATAAAGCTAGGATCATTCATATAAGTACTCATGTCTCTAATAAATTGTACAAAAATTGTGAAAGGTGGGTAAGCTACTTTATATTTCTGCTTGTAAGAGATAGCTCTATCAATCCATTTTCCTTGAAGGTTGTAGGGAAGTTTGGTCATGACAGGATTAACACCAGATGAGGTATCATAATACGACAATAACTGACTGTAGCTAGGATTTTCTTTAATGGATTCAATCTCAGCTAAAATGTCAGATAATTCATACAGTTTCTTATGATCTTTAGGCGTCAGTTTAGGAAAATTAGCTAATTTCATTTTCAATGTGGATTCAACCATTTCAGGTCCACCATACCTTTCATCTAACTGATTCCAAAGACGTTCTAATCCTTTCTCTGGATTATTTGAGTTAGAAGCCCTGAGGCTTAAAGCGTGTTTGCTGGATTCTGCACCCAACCACTTAACCAATAAATCTAGTTCCTCCGAAGGAGTAACACACAGTTCCTGAGTAATGTTCAAAAAGGAAGATTTCCAAATAGAGTAGGTTTCTTTCTGGTTGATCATTGAATGTAGAAAGTCTTGACAATAACAAATCTTTCTTGAGAAGAAACTTTGTGATATCATTCGGAAATGACATATTATTGACTGCTTCATTACAATGTTGATTACTAATGAAAGGCTGCACACTAGGGTTCAAAGGGTACTGAGGCTTCGGGCTATGTTCGACATTTTCACTGGTTGATAGAACATCTAAGTATGGCGTTGGACGGATTTGTGGTGGTTTGGGGGTCATTGTCTTATGTTCTTGTGGCTTTTCAACTTCTAAATTCATCATTCCTTGTTTTATTCTAGAATTTTGTTCGTTTATATATACTTGAGTATATTCGTTTTTGTTAACTGTACCAATTTTTTCAACTGATAATGACAATATGTCAGATTGTCTTATTTGTGCGTCCATGGCATCTAATTCTGCTTCCGTTTCTTCAATATCAGCTTGTTTCTGCAGGAGTTCCATGTCTGAGGTAAGTTTGGCTTTTTGCTGTTGAAGTTGGGCTTGTTTTTCTGCGAATTTCAGTCTGGTTTTAGCAGCTACAACCTTTGCACTTTTTTTCATAAGAATTACTGATACAGAACTACTGTGACTTGAATGTCTTGAAGAATGTGAATGTACAGAGTGACTACCTGCAGATTTTTGTATGACAGGCTCATTAAGTTCAGTTTGATCTGTTGGGGTGGGGTTGGATTGTTTAGTAACTTGAGGTACTTCTAGATCTGGGGTAATAAATTTATCAATTTCTGACAACACATAGTCGATATTAGAAGTCAAACCTCTTTGTACAACATTATGAGAGGTAAGTTCTAAATTACTTTGTTCAGATTGTATTGTTCTCAAATAAGATGTAAAATTGTTTGAGAGTTCATTGTATGCTGTTATTTTTGGTAATAATAACAGTTTAGTAGCTTTGCAGCATTCACTATCTTGGTTCTTTATTAATCTCTGTCACTTTGTTTCATAAGAATTGCTGTCAGATCTAATTCAATGTCTTGCTTAATATCACGAAGATGAGATATATGTTGACAAACTTTCTGTTCATAGATTCCATATGCTCTTTCTGTAAGCTTGTGTAGTCGAAGTTGTTTTTCGCCGGAGCCCCAAACATCTTCTTCACCGGTAAGCTGTGCGTTGACCGTGGGCGGACCTTGGTCTGACATGCTAGACTATAAAGTTGTACGTAACTTGAGTCACGGTTTTTTACTATTCTGTCTGCTACGGATAACGGAAAGATAGGTTGCCAGGCAACGAAACATACGCCCACAGCAGCTAAATCGTCCGGGCAGTCAACAAGGGTTGTCGCATATTTTTACTTTTTTTGGTAATGAAACATTTGTAATACACTAAAATCTGATTAAGAGTAACAATTCATAATAAAACACAACACAAGGTATATGGATATAACTACTTCTCTATACTTTAACGACGTTTCGTAACACATACAGGTCACATTTTCAAGTTAATGAGAGTAACAACTCATTATGTAATTATCTTAAAATCATTAGAATTTGTTTGCTTTTTATAAAGTTTTGCCCCACCCTAACAATTAGTATAGGAAACATTTAACATCATGGATTTAGCTTTTCAGTTATCAAAATTCATTGAAAATCAAAATACTTGTTCGTTTCAACACCTTAAACACTGTGTATCAATCTGAGGTCAATCGGATGATAAGTTTGGCATCTATAGCGTCACAAGGGTTTTTTAAGTGATCAAGGGAGATAACTCTGGAAGTAATTATTTGAAATCGCTGAAAATCAGTAGGCTTCTTCGTCTCATGACCTTAAACAGTGTTTGTAAATTTAAAGTCAATCGGATATTAACTTTGGCCTCTAGAGCGTCCACAGGATTTTTTGATGTGATCAAGGGCCATAACTCTGGCAATAATTATCAGAGATCGCTGAAAATCAATAGGCTTCTTTGTCTCATGACCTTAAACACTGTGCATAAATTTAAAGTCAATCAGATATTAACTTTGGCCTCTAGAGCATCCACAAGATTTTTAGAAGTGATCAAGGGCCATAACTCTGGCACTAATTATCGGAAATCGCTGAAAATCAATAGGATTCTTTGTCTTATGATCTTGAACACTGTGTATAAATTTGAAGTCAATCAGATATTAACTTAGGCCTCTAGAGCATCCACAAGATTTTTAGAAGTGATCAAGGGCCATAACTCTGGCACTAATTATCGGAAATCGCTGAAAATCAATAGGATTCTTCGTCTTATGACCTTGAACACTCTGTATAAATTTGAAGTCAATCGGATATCAACTTTGGCCTGTAAAGCACCCACAAGATTTTTTGAAGTGATCAAGGGCCATAACTCTGGCACTAATTATCGGAAATCGCTAAAAATCAATAGGCTTCTTCATCTCATGACCTTAAACACTGTGTATAAATTTAAAGTCAATCGGTTATTAACTTTGGCCTCTAGAGCGTCCACAAGATTTTTTGAAGTGATCAAGGGCCATAACTCTGGCACTAATTATCGGAAATCGCTGAAAATCAATAGGCTTCTTCGTCTCATGACCTTAAACACTGTGTATAAATTTAAAGTCAATCGGATATTAACTTTGGCCTCTAGAGCGTCCACAAGATTTTTTGAAGTGATCAAGGGCCATAACTCTGGCACTAATTATCGGAAATCGCTAAAAATCAATAGGCTTCTTCGTCTTATGACCTTAAACACTGTGTATAAATTTAATGTCAATCGGATATTAACTTTGGCCTCTAGAGCGTCCACAAGATTTTTTGAAGTGATCAAGGGCCATAACTCTGGTAGTTATTATCGGAAATTGCTGAAAAACAATAGGCTTTTTCGTCTCATGACCTTAAACACTGTGTATAAATTTAAAGTCAGTCGGATATTAACTTTAGCTTGTGGACGCCGGACGGACGGACGGGGGCGACGACAATATACGACCACATTTCAATGTGGGCGTATAAAAACAGATAGTTTAACGGACTTTATTTACCGTAAATTACTAGGTATGAAAACATAATTTACAGCTGATAAGATCACCGTAAAAAAACGTGGCGACTCCTCGTTCAAAAGGTAAACAAACTAAAAGGTGGCTGAGAAGCACATGTTTGGATCTTTTCCCTTCACAAACAGAAAATAGATCAAAGGGAGATAATTAACTGAAAACGAAGCATGAACAAAAGGATAACTCCTACGTAACTTAAAGTTACAGTACAAACGTCGATTGTACACTAGCACAAGGTTTTAGGCAAGTATCCTCTTATCATTATCAAGCATAGTGATGGAGATAGTAGTGAACAAGGTGAAAGTTAACAAATGGTTTACTTAATGATGAATTCTTTCAATAGGGATGAACATGGGACTCACCATTTTGAATGATCATGTGATAGGATATTGATCATGTGATAGTAAAGAATGTTTATTACCTGATGTAACATTGATAATATATTATTCTGTTTCTCGTCAGCTACAATCTTCTCGTTGGCTGCTTCATCACTTATATTCTGTATATCAAACCATGACTCAAAACTACAAAATACGTCAAATATAAATTGGATTGGGTTTAATGTTCAATCCTCATTACTTTGTTGTCCCTTCTGAAGGACTAGATACACCTTGAGATTCAAACCTGTAACAGTTTAGTCAAGAGCTTGGTATCATGACAACTCAGCTACAACAGGAGAGGGAGTGATAAAAGGGGTTTAATGTCCACTTGACACAAACTAGGTCACTTTCGGACATATGGTTTATGAATGAACTGGCTAATTTCTGTAACACCTTTTAAATTCTCACGGTGCTAGGCAACGAAACATACGCCCACAGCAGCTAAATCGTCCGGGCAGTCAACAAGGGTTGTCGCATATTTGTACTTTTTTCAGTAATGAAACATTTGTAATACACTAAAATCTGATTAAGAGTAACAACTCATTATGTAATTATTTGAAAATCATTAGAATTTGTTTGCTTTTTATAAAGTTTTACCTCACGCTAACAATTAGTATATACATGAAACATTTAATATCATGGATTTAGCTGTTCAGTTATCCAAATTCATTGAAAATCAAAATACTTGTTCATTTCAACACCTTAAACTCTTTGTTTCACTCTGAAATCAATCGGATGATAAGTTTGGCCTCTATAGCGTCACAAGATTTTTTGAAGTTATCAAGGGAGATAACTCTGGCAGTAATTATT
This sequence comes from Patella ulyssiponensis, assembly GCA_963678685.1. Lineage (NCBI taxonomy): Eukaryota > Metazoa > Mollusca > Gastropoda > Patellidae > Patella > Patella ulyssiponensis. Next base: position 79,286,850 of record OY783230.1, read on the forward strand.
TGAAATCGCTGAAAATGAATAGACTCATGACCTTGAACACTGTGTGTAAATTTAAAATCGATTAGATATTAACTTTGGTCTCTAGAGCATCCACAGGATTTTTGAAGTGATCAAGGGCCATAACTCTGGCAGTAATTATTGAAAATCGCTGAAAATCAATAGAGGTCTTCGTCTCATGACTGTAAAACACTATGTGTAAATTTGAAGTCAATCGGATATTAACTTTGGCCTAAAAGTAAAGAGCATTCACAAGATTTTTTGAAGTGATCAAGGGCCATAACTCTGGCACTAATTATCGGAAATCGCTGAAAATCAATAAGCTTCTTCGTCTCATGATTTTAGACACTGTGTATAAATTTAAAGTCAATCGGATATTAACTTTAGCCTCTAGAGCGTCCACAAGCAATTGTGGACGCCGGACGGCCGGGGGCGACGACAATATGCGACCACATTTCAATGTGGGCGTATAAAAACCTCAATTACCTTCCTAAATTTAATTTGTTGGAGTAAAAAAGTTAATATGCCGTTCTTATTAAGCCTCGTCGATGTCATGCTTATCAGTGATTGTAGCAATTACCCCTAAGTACCACAAGGACAACCTGTTTCACAGAGAATTACTAACGGCTACAAGCGAATATTCACTGCGGGATCAGTTTGCCACAAGGATAGCCAGTCAGCAAATTCGGTCGATGGTTGGGTTAAAATTTGGGAATAGTTTGTTTGATGTGAATAAAAAACGCACTAACTCAAATTTCCTGAAATCGTTTTTGTCTATTTTGTTTATTTTCCCCGAAGTTCAAATCTGACAGTTGAAATCAAAACTTTATTGAGATTTTTCTTCAATAGCAATCCTCTAAACGACCTGTTGACCTCTCTTAGCGAGTAAGGACATCAACTTCGGGTTAAAGGTTAACGATTGATGTCATCGACTGAAAACATAAACATAAACAATGGCCGTGCTAATAATAATAATAATAATTACTTTATTTCAAAAGGGTTGAAAATTAGGCCAATGGCCTTTCTTACATTTTGCCCTTCAAACAATGAGAACATATGTAAATTTAATAGATAGAAAATTAGAGTTTGAAATTTATACATTAAAAGATATATACATATATATATTATAATATAAACAAATAAACAAAACACCAAACCATTTGAACATGTATTTACAGATGTACATTTTAGGCACATAAGAGGTGAAACATGGCATTGAAGAGGAATGACTGTGACAAGCTCATAATCAAACTGATCCCGCAGTGAATATTCGCTTGGCCGCTACAATCACTGATAAGCATGACATCGACGAGGCTTAATGAGTACGGCATATTAACTTTTCTTCTCCGACAAATTAAATTCTCAAACATTTTTTTTGAGGTAAAAGAAAAATAAATAAAGACGTTTGAAGTATTTGTAGTTAAAAAATATTTCCTATTTAGTGTAAATGGGTATTAAAATGAGTAAATTGCATCATTTTGCCCGAAGCAGTCAGGTGTTAAGTAAACATTGCACGAGCCGTTGAGCCAATGACTACGAGGCGTGCAGTCAACGCACGTGTTTTGGACAGGCATCCGTTACAGAGATAATTCGTAAGAAATTCTCTGTCAAACAGATTGGCTCATAATTAATACATGTACATGTAACAATGAATATATAGATTATATACAAGGTTAATCAAATAGGGTAAAATACAGTAATTAATTCTCATTTAAATATTTAATTACATTGGCGCGGAAGGTGTTGCCGGATTTCAAATGTTTGAGAAAACATGGTAATCTATTCCATAGGCGTGATCCACTGAATTTAATACTATTTTTGACTACACTCAGATTTGGTCTTAATACAATCAGTCGTTTATTAATGTTAGAGTAAGGGGTGGAATTATATGACAGTGTTTCAGCGAGGTAGTTTGGGCATTGATGGTTTATAATTTTGTGCAAGAGCATGTATTTATTTAATAGTTGCCTGTTTTCTACATTCAAAACATTGATATTGTTATCATTGGCTGCATCCGAAATTTCGGCAGTGTGTCGAACATCAAGAATAAGTTTAAGAGCTGAATTTTGTTGGTGTTGAAGTAAGTCTGAAAAATGTTTATCAGAGCTGTCCCATATAGGTGAACAGTAATCAAAATAGGGTTGAATATTTGATTTGTAGAACATAGATCGGAATTTAATAGGTAGAAGTTGTTTTAATTTGCGAAGTTGAAATAATTTTTGGTTAATAATTTTTGAAACATATTTAGCATGGTCATTCCACTGAAGATAGTTATCAATGATTACACCTAGTAGTTTGAAGTTGGAGACATTTTCTATAATTGAGTTATTGATAATTATGGAAAGGCCAGACTGAATATGTTTTCTTTTCCGTTTAGTCGTAATTACCATACATTTAGTTTTTTGTTCATTTACAAGCATAAGGTTAATTTGGCACCATTTGAGTAGGGAACTGGTATCTAGTTGTAATTTAAATTGGAGGTCAGACATGTTGTTTGCAGCAGTATAAACCGTAGTGTCATCAGCAAATAGATCACAGGAGGTCTTCAGGTGGAGAGGAAGATCATTTATAAAAATGTTGAACAGTAAAGGCCCTAGGATGGACCCCTGCGGGATTCCATGTATGACGGGCTGAAAAGTAGATGTGTTCCCATTAGCAAATGTACTCTGGCATCGTTGATGTAAATAAGAACTAATGAAATTAATAGTGTTGACTGAAAGATGGTACAAATTACATTTAGCTAAGAGAATATTGTGGTTAACAAGGTCAAAAGCCTTTCTAAAATCGAAAAATATTACACCAATAAGATTATTTTTATTAAGGGCTTCATAAAAGTTTTCAGTCATATTGGTAAGGGCAGTCAGACAAGAATGTTTATTTCTGAATCCGGATTGATAGGTTTTCATCAGATTATGTGTATTCAGATAACCGTAAAGATTACGATGAATATGTCTTTCAAGTATCTTTGAAATTGTTGGTAGTATTGATATTGGCCTATAATTATCTGGGTCAGTTTTTGGTCCATTTTTATGAACCAGCAACACCTTCGCCTTTTTAAATACCTTTGGAAAATAATGCGATTTAATGCACAAGTTAAATATATATGTTAAACTATGTGACAGATAATATCACCCTACCTTGAGGAAACGGGGATTTACCATGTCAACACCTACCGACTTAGTAATGTCTAGTGAATCTAAGGCCTTGGATACTTCATTAACTTTTATTAAAGGAATGTCGAAGTTTTAATTGCATTCCAAATTTGTTTAGAGTTCCGACTGTCATAAACAAGGCTTTTTAAATACTCAGATTTAGAAGATCTGATCATGGATTTGAGGCTATTTCTACATTTTTTGAACATGGCTATATTTCCTTTCTTCTTGTGATAATCCCTATTGCGCATCATTTCTAATATTTCGTTTGTCAACCAGGGTGGTTTTATGGCAGTTTTTACACGTCTAGTTTTGATAGGAGCCTGCTTATTTATAATTGGGGTTAGAATATTATACCATAAGTCAAGACACTCATCCGGATTATTAGAGTGAAGTATATTATCAAAGGCTGCAGAGGCTAAGTCATTCTGGTAGCCAGAAACAGCTAGTGTTTAGTCTGTGTCCCATGCAAACCATTCGGCCATCCACCCCACCCCCATTACTGAAGGAGTCAGACGCTCGGTAGGGAAGGGGAAAGGGTGGAGGAAGGTCTTATCATTCTAAACATCAGTCAAATAGCTCAGTCAAATAATCCAGTCGAATAATTCAGTCGTATACTTCGTCTTCAGTCGTATAACTCAGTTGTATAGTTCAGTTGTATAGTTCAGTCGTATAATTCAGTCGTATATAGTTCAGTCGTATAAGTCAGTCGTATAGTTCAGTCGTATAAGTCAGTCGTATAGTTCAGTCGTATAATTCAGTCGTATAGTTCAGTAGTATAATTCAGTCGTTCAATATTAAGCAACGGTGGCAGTGGACTAAGATAATATTGTAGCAAATCATGCTCGTAGCCATAGCCGAAAGTGCCGGGGCATGGGGTACGAGCCGGGGGCCTTCCCAACTGCTTTCAAGTTCGATTTTACGGGCAAAATTAGCTTGACATGTAAGGTATTCAGGCCATAGCTAAGCCATAACTGAAAGATAAAGTGAGAGAGAAGGGGGGGGGGGGGGGGGTACCGTCCACACAACACAAACTAGGTCGTTTCGGGACTAACATGGTTTTTATTTTTATTTCAATAATTCGTTTGCGCGTAGGGGTCTTTAGCTGTGGCAGGAAACCGGAGGACCCAGAGAAAAAATCCACGAGGTTGGACAGGCCACCCTTCTGCTTGTCACGTACCGCCGAGGACCCGGAGAAAAATCCACGAGGTTGGACAGGTGACCCTTCTCCTTGTCACGTACAGTCGAGGATGCGAAACCACACCAGTTGACTCAATGACAGGCTTCATGATACAGCGAGCACCTGCAAACAATTCAGCCATCCACCCCACCCCATTACTGAAGGAGTCAGACGCTCGGTAGGGAAGAGGGTGGGGTGGGGAAGGTCTTATCATTCTTAACATTAGTCAAATAGCTCAGTCAAATAATCCAGTCGTATAGTTCAGTCGTATAATTCAGTCGTATACTTCAGTCGTATAAGTCAGTCGTATAGTTCAGTCGTATAAGTCAGTCGTATAGTTCAGTTCTATAATTCAGTCGTCTAGTTCAGTCGTTCAATATTAAGCAGCGGTGGCAGTGGACTAAGATAATATTGTAGCAAATCATGCTCGTAGCCATAGCTGAAGGTGCCAGGGGCATGGGGTAGGGGCCGGGGTCCTTCCCAGCGAGTTTCAAGTTCGATTTTACGGGTAAAAGTAGTTTGATAAGTAAGGCATGCATTCAGGCGATATTTAAGCCATAACTGAAAGAGAAAGACCGAGAGAGAGACAGAGACAGAGACAGAGAGAGGGAGACAGTAATGGGGTTTAGCGTCCACTTGACACACACTTGGTCATTTCGGGACAAACATATGGTTTTTAATTTTATTTCCACAATTCGCTTGCGCGTAGGGGTCTTTAGCAGTGCGGGGAAACCGGAGGTCCCGGAGAGATCCACAAGGTTGGACAGGTGACCCTTCTCCTTGTCACGTACAGACGAGGATGCGAAACAACGCCAGGTGACTCAATGACAGGCTTCATGATACAGCGAGCACCTGTAAACCATACGGCTATCCACCACCATCCCCACCCCATAACTGAGGGAGCCAGACGCTCGGTAGGAAAAGGGGGGGGGGGTGTTGGGGAGGATCTATCAGTCTTAGGATTAGTCAAATAGCTCAGTCGAATAATTCAGTCGTATAGTCCAGTCGTATGCATCAGTCGTATACTTCAGTCGTATAATTCAGTCGTATACTTCAGTCGTATAAGTCAGTCAAATAGCTCAGTCGAATAATCCAGTCGAATAATTCAGTCGTATACTTCAGTCGTATAAGTCAGTCGTATACTTCAGTCGTATACCTCAGTCGTATAGTTCAGTCGTATAACTTAGTCGCATAACTCAGTCGTATAGTTCAGTCGTTCAATATTAAGAAGCGGTGGCAGTGGACTAAGATAATATTGTAGCAAATCATGCTCGTAGCTATAGCTGAAGGTGCCGGGGGCATGGGATAGGGGTCCTTCCCAACGGGTTTCAAGTTCGATTTTACGGGCAAAAGCAGCTTGATAAGTAAGGCATGCATTTGGGCGATATTTAAGCCATAACTGAAAGAGAGAGAGAGAGAGAGAGAGAGAGAGAGACTGAATTATGCGACTGAACTATACGACTGACTTACACGACTGAACTATACGACTGAACTATACGACTGAGTTATACGACTGAACTATACGACTGACTTATACGACTGTACTATACGACTGGATTATTTGACTGAGCTATTTGACTGATGTTAAGAATGATAAGACCCTCCCCACCCCACCCTCTTCCCTACCGAGCCTCTGACGCCTTCAGTAATGGGGTGGGGTGGATGGCTGAATGGTTTGCAGGTGCTCGCTGTATCATGAAGCCTGTCATTGAGTCATCTGGTGTGGTTGAGCATCCTCGACTGTATGTGACAAGGAGAAGGGTCACCTGTCCAACCTCGCGGATTTTTCTCCGGGTCCTCGGCTGTACGTGACAAGCAGAAGGGTCGCCTGTCCAACCTCGTGGATTTTTCTCCGGTTCCTGCGGTTTCCTGACACAGCTAAAGACCCCTACGCGCAAACGAATTATTGAAATAAAAATAAAAACCATATGTTAGTCCCGAAACGACCTAGTTTGTGTCGAGTGGACGTTACCCCCCCCCTTCTCTCTCACTTTCTCTTTCAGTTATAGCTTAGCTATGGCCTGAATACCTTACATATCAAGCTACTTTTGCCCGTAAAATCGAACTTGAAAGCAGTTGCGAAATCCCCTGGCTCCTACCCCATGCTCCGGCACTTTCAGCTATGGCTAGGAGCATGATTTGCTACTTTATTATCTTAGTCCACTGCCACCAATGCTTAATATTGAACGACTGAATTATACTACTGAACTATACGACTGAATTATGCGACTGAACTATACGACTGACTTATACGACTGAACTATACGACTGAATTATACGACTGAACTATACGACTGAACTATACGACTGGCTTATACGACTGAAGTATACCACTGAATTATACGACTGAACTATACGACTGGATTATTCGACTGAGCTATTTGACTGATATAAAGAATGATAAGACCATCCCCACCCCACCCCCTTCCATACCGAGCTTCTGGCTCCTTCAGTTATGGGGTGGGGTGGGGGATGGCCGAATGGTTTGAGTCAACTGGCGTGGTTTTCTCTCTCTCTCTCTCTCTCTCTCTCTCTCTCTCTCTCTCTTTTTCAGTTATGGCTTAAATATCACTCGAATGCCTTACTTATTAAACTACTTTTGCCCGTAAAATCGAACTTGAAACCGGTTGGGAAGGACCCCATGCAGCCCCTACCCCATACCCCAGGCACCTTCAGCTATAGCTACGAGCATGATTTGCTACAATATTATCTTAGTCCACTGCCACCGCTGCTTAATATTGAACGACTGAATTATACGACTGAACTATACGACTGAGTTATACGACTGAACTATACGACTGAGTTATACGACTGAACTATACGACTGAGTTATACGACTGAACTATACGACTGACTTATACGACTGAACTATACGACTGAGTTATACGACTGAACTATACGACTAAGTATACGACTGATGCATACGACTGGACTATACGACTGAATTATTCGATTTGATTATTCGACTGAGCTATTTGACTAATCCTAAGACTGATAGATCCTCCCCAACCCCCTCCCCCTTCCCTACCGAGCGTCTGGCTCCCTCAGTTATGGGGTGGGGGCGGGGGTGGATGGCCGTATGGTTTGTAGGTGCTCGCTGTATCATGAAGCCTGTCATTGAGTCACCTGGCGTTGTACGTGACAAGGAGAAGGGTCGCCTGTCCAACCTTGTGGATTTTTCTCCTGGTCCTCCGGTTTCCCCGCACTGCTAAAGATCCCTACGCGCAAGCGAATTATGGAAATAAAATAATTAAAAACCATATGTTTGTCCCGAAATGACCTAGTGTGTGTCGAGTGGACGGTAAACCCCATTACTGTCTCCCTCTCTCTGTCTCTGTCTCTCTCTCGGTCTTTCTCTTTCAGTTATGGCTTCAATATCGCCCGAATGCATGCCTTACTTATCAAACTGCTTTTGCCCGTAAAATCGAACTTGAAACCCGTTGGGAAGGACCCCGGCCCCTACCCCATGGCCCCGACACCTTCAGCTATGGCTACGAGCATGATTTGCTACAATATTATCTTAGTCTACTGCCACCGCTGCTTAATATTGAACGACTGCATTATACGACTGAACTATACGACTGAGTTATACGACTGAACTATACGACTGAAATATACGACTGGACTATACGACTGAATTATTCGACTTGATTATTCGACTGAGCTATTTGACTAATCCTAAGACTGATAGATCCTCCCCAACCCCCTCCCCCTCCCTACCGAGCATCTCGCTCCATCAGTTATGGGATGGGGGCGGGGGTGGATGGCCGTATGGTTTGCAGGTGCTCGCTGTATCATGAAGCCTGTCATTGACTCACCTGGCGTTGTTTCGCATCCTCGACTTTACGTGACAAGAAGGGTCGCCTGTCCCACCTTGTGGATTTGTCTCCGGGTCCCCCGGTTTCCCCGCACTGCTAAAGACCACTACGCACAAGCGAATTATGGAAATAAAATTAAAAACCATATGTTTGTCCCGAAATGACCTAGTGTGTGTCTTGTGGACGCTAAACCCAATTACTGTCTCCCTCTCCCCCCCCCCTCTCTCTCTCTTTCTCTCTCTTTCAGTTATGGCTTAAATATCGCCCGAATGCATGCCTTACTTATCAAACTGCTTTTGCCCGTAAAATCGAACTTGAATCCTGTTGGGAAGGACCCCGGCCCCTACCCCCGGCACCTTCAGCTATGGCTACGAGCATGATTTGCTACAATATTATCTTAGTCCACTGCCACCGCTGCTTAATGTTGAACGACTGAATTATACGACTGAACTATACGACTGAGTTATTCGACTGAACTATACGACTGAGTTATACGACTGTACTATACGACTGACTTATACGACTGAACTATACGACTGAATTATACGACTGAACTATACGACTGATTTATTCGACTGAGCTATTTGACTGATTTTATGTAACAGACTGAACAAAATGACTGGGTTTTTTTATTGAGTGGACAAAGCGACATGAAAATGTCAAATACCTCATGCTCAAAACAAACGCCGTGACTCGGCGACCATTGGCGTTATATTGGAATTAGTGCGTTTCTTCTTTAACTTATATTGATTACATACTATTCCAAAATTTTAATAAGCCATCGACCGATTTATACGACTGACTATTCGATTTGGACTTAGGGTCGACTCGATTGTAGCGGCCAAGCGAATATTCACTGCGGGACCAGTTTGCCCCACCCCCTGAACAAAGTACAGCACATGCATACTCTGATTAGTAAATCTGATAAGAAACAAGCCAACAGTGAGACTGATGTCCCCCGCCGAAGTCCCAAAATAAATAGATGACACATATTAATTAATCGCACATTTATTTTTTTCAAACGTATCAAGCAATCAAACTGTACACGAAGTGTCATCCAAAAGTGTTTTATAAAGAAAAATGCTAAAACCGACGAGAAAAAAGAAAATGTACCCTAGTTAGGGGGACCCCAAAGGCAGACAAAAGGGCCCCTCTGGCCAAGGGAAAGGGCCCTCGTGTCCGAGTCAATCGTTTCTATACACTGTTACTGTCGAATCCATTACTGAATGAGAATGCAGTCATTGTATTGGCATAAAAATCATCAATCAAGATGAACCTAAGTTATCTTGTCCCAAAGTATCAACCAATCAAATTGCTTATCTCTGCCTACCCTAAGAAGAAAATGCTCATCTTCGAACTCCATCAAGGCATTGACCTAATAAGCATACACACCAATTTTGAACATTTTAACTCAATTCGAAGGAGAGTTATTGTGTTCCAAAGTCTCGGCAAATCAAATTGCTTATCGCTCTGCTTACCCTGAGCACAGAAAATGCTCATTATCGATCTTAGTCAAGGTATTACTGTAATGAAACTATACATCAAGTTTCATCACTCTCACTTAATTAGAACTAAAGTTATCGTGTACCAAAGCATCAACTAATCAAATTGCTTATCTCTGCTTACCCTAAGCGGAAAATGCTCATCTTCGAACTCCATCAAGGCATTGACCTAATAAGCATATACACCAAGTTTGAACATTTTAACTCAATTAGAAGGAGAGTTATTGTGTTCCAAAGTCTCGACCAATCAAATTGCATATCACTCTGCTTACCCTGAGCAGAAAATGCTCATTATCGAACTTAGTCAAGGTATTACTGTAATGAAACTATACACCAAGTTTCATCACTCTCACTTAATTAGAACTAAAGTTATCGTGTCCCAAAGCATCAACCAATCAAATTGCTTATCTCTGCTTACCCTAAGCGGAAAATGCTCATCTTCGAATTCCATCAAGGCATTGACCTAATAAGCATATACACCAAGTTTGAACATTTTAACTCAATTATAAGGAGAGTTATTGTGTTCCAAAGTCTCGACCAATCAAATTGCGTATCGCTCTGCTTACCCTGAGCAGAAAATGCTCATTATCGAACTTAGTCAAGGTATTACTGTAATGAAACTATACACCAAGTTTCATCAATCTCACTTAATTAGAACTAAAGTTATCGTGTCCCAAAGCATCAACCAATCAAATTGCTTATCTCTGCTTACCCTAAGCGGAAAATGCTCATCTTCGAACTCCATCAAGGCATTGACCTAATAAATACATACACCAAGTTTGAACACTCTAGCTCAATTAGGAAGAGAGCTATTGTGTCCCAAAAAGTGTGACGGACAGACAGACGGACAGACAGACGGACAGACAGAAGGACAGACAGACAGACAGACAGACAGACGGACGAACCCATTTTAATAGTCCCCCAACTTTCTTCGAAAGGCGGGGGACAATTAATTACTTTCTCTTTTCTATATTACTGTTTTTCTTTATTATATGTAGGCCTATTGCATATAAATTTACGATAGAGTGTATATTATATTATTTAAATATGTTATTTATTTGCATTCTACTATAACTGTCTACATATGTATCTTTAGACATATTAAGTTGTGTATAAAGAAATGTTTTTGTATTATAATAAAGGAGAAAAAAAAAATGGGCGTGGCTCTGCCCCTGGTGGTCGGGGCATTCACCAAAATCAATAGTTGACACCTTAGGCTACAAGGAATACATATGCTAAGTACCAAGTTGATCCATTTAGAATTCCTGCCTGTAAACGGTAAACACAAAAATAGGGCGGCGTGGCTGCGCCCCTGGGGGTCGGGACATGCAGTTGTTGTCCTTAGGCTATAAGGAATACATATCCAAAGTTCAAACACAATCTATTAGGAATCACGGCCTGTAGGCAACTCACAGAGACACAAAGAAAGATAGGTTGCCAGGCAACGAAACATACGCCCACAGCAGCTAAATCCCAATGGCTAGCCTGCAGTGCAAATTCAAGCCAGCATAATGTTTTATTCCTAGTGGCGGTTTACAAATATTGCATTCCAAAATTCAAATCATACGAATATAAACATGATTAATACACAGTATCATATTGATTATAATAGTACAATGTATATATTGGTTACACTATATATATGACAAAACATCAATCAGTAGATAATAATAATTATTTACTAATTATACAAGCCAACAGTGAGGCTGATGTCCCCCGCCAAAATCCCCAAATAAATAGATGACACATATTAATTAATCGCACATTTATTTTTTTTAAACGTATCGAGCAATCAAACTGTATACGAAGTGTCATCCAAAAGTGTTTTATAAAGAAAGATTGGTTGCCAGGCAACGAAATATACGCCCACAGCAGCTAAATCGTCCGGGCAGTCAACAAGAGTTGTCACATATTTTTATTTTTAAGAGTAACAACTCAGAAAATCATTAGAATTTGTTTGGTTTTTATAAAGTTCTGGCCCATGCTAACATATAGTATGGTATACAAAACATTTAATATCATATATTTAGCTGTTCATTTATCAAAATTCATTGAAAATTAATATACTTGTTCTTCTCAAGGCCTTAAACACTGTGTATCACTTTGAAGTCAATCAGAAAATAAGTTTGGCCCCTAAAGCATCACAAGATTTTTCAAAGTGATCAAGGGAGATAACTTTGGAAGTAATTATGGGAAGTCGTTGAAAATCAATAGGCTTCTCTGCCTCATGACCTTTAACACTGTGTATCAATTTAAAGTCAATTGGATATCAACTTTGGCCTCTAGAGCGTCCACAAGATTTTTTGAAGTGATCAAGGGCCATAACTCTGGCAGTAATTATCGGAAATCACTGAAAATCAATAGGATTCTACGTCTCATGACCTTAAACACTGTGTATAAATTTAGAGTCAATCGGTTATTAACTTTGGCCTCTAGACCACCCACAAGGTTTTTCAAAGTGATCAAGGGCCATAACTCTGGCAGTAATTATAGGAAATCACCGAAAATCATTGGGCTTCTTCGTCGCAAACACTGTGTATAAATTTAAAGTCAATTGGATATTAACTTTAGCCGCTAGAGCGTCCACAAGATTTTTTGAAGTGATCAATGGCCATAACTCTGGCAGTAATTACCGGAAATTGCTGAAAATCAATAGGCGTCTTCGTCTCATGACCTTAAACACTGTGTATAAATTTAAAGTCAATCGAATATTAACTTTGGCCTTCACAGCGATCACAAGATTTTTTAAAGTGATCAAGGGTCATAACTCTGGCAGTAATTACCGGAAATCGCTGAAAATCAATAGGCTTCTTCGTCTCACAAACTTAAACAATGTGTATAAATTCCAAGTCAATCAGATATCAACTTTAGCTTCTAGTGCGTTCACAAGAAATTGTGGACGACGGACCGACAGACGGACGGACGGACGTGGGCGACGGCAATATATGTCCACATGGGCGTATAAAAATGCTAAAACCGACGAGAAAAATGAAAATGTACCCTAGTTAGGGGGACCCTAAAAACAGACAAAAGGGCCCCCACGCTTAACAAAAGGGCCCCTCTGGCCAAGGGAAAGGGCCCTTGTGTCCGAGTCAATTGTTTCTATACACTGTTACTGTTGAATCCATTACTGAATGAGAATGCAGTCATTGTATTGGCATAAAAATCATCAATCAAGATGAACCTAAGTTATCTTGTCCCAAAGTATCAACCAATCAAATTGCTTATCGCTGCCTACCCTAAGCAGAAAACGCTCATCTTCGAACTCCATCAAGGCATTGACCTAATAAGCATACACACCAATTTTGAACATTTTAACTCAAAGTCTCGGCAAATCAAATTGCTTTCCGCTCTGCTTACCCTGAGCAGAAAATGCTCATTATCGAACTTAGTCAAGGTATTACTGTAATGAAACTATACGCCAAGTTTCATCACCCTCACTGAATTAGAACTAAAGTTATCGTGTCCCAAAGCATCAACCAATAAAATTGCTTATCTCTGCTTACCCTAAGCAGAAAATGATCATCTTCGAACTCTATCAAGGCATTGACCTAATAAGCATATACACCAAGTTTGAACATTTTAACTCAATTAGAAGGAGAGTTATTGTGTTCCAAATTCTTGACCAATCAAATTGCGTATCGCTCCGCTTACCCTGAGCAGAAAATGCTCATTATCGAACTTAGTCCAGGTATTACTGTAATGAAACTATACACCAAGTTTCATCAATCTCACTTAATTAGAACTAAAGTTATCGTGTCCCAAAGCATTAACCAATCAAATTGCTTATCTCTGCTTACCCTAAGCGGAAAATGCTCATCTTCGAACTCCATCAAGGCATTGACCTAATAAACACATACACCAAGTTTGAACATTCTAGCTTAATTAGGAAGAGAGTTATTGTGTCCCAAAAAGTGTGACGGACAGAGGGACAGACAGACAGACAGGCAGATGGACAGACAGTCGGACGGACAGACAGACAGACGGACGAACCCATTTTAATAGTCCCCCAACTTTCTTCGAAAGGCGGGGGACAATAATCATATTTATTTCGAACGTTTTATGTATATTAAGGACATTATACTATATATCACAGAAACGCGGAAATTCATCGCCCAATATCGCGTATATACAGCCTAATCGGCCTCGATATGCATGAAGTGTACAACCGGCCTAGCTTAGCAGTGGGACTTTTTCTTAACTTTTGAAAGATTATAAAGTATTTCTATGAATTAATTTTCATAGAAAAATAATACTTGAGTGAATGTATTATATAAATTAAAAATAGTATCTTATATATCACAGAAATAGCGGAATTCATTGCACTATACCATATGAAGTATACAATCGGCCTCGCTTAGCACTCAGCCTTTGTCTTAATTATGTTTAAAAGATTTGGGGGATATTTTTTCAATTGATTTTCATAAAATAATCGTATTTCTTTCAAGCGTTTTACGTATATTAAGGACATTATACTATATACCCCAGAAAATTGATTTTCATAAAATAATCATATTTGAGTGATTGCTTTATATAAATTAGGAATATATATATATATATGACAGAAATAACGGAATTCATCGCAATATACCATATGAAGTATACAATCGACCTCGCTTAGCAGTCAGCCTTTTTCTTATGTTTAAAAGATTTTGGAATATTTTTTCAATTGATTTCCATAAAATAATCATATTTCTTTCTAATGTGTTACGTATATTAAGCACACTATCTTATATATCCCAGAAACACGGAAATGCATCATCCAATACCGCGTATAGAGCCTAATCGGCCTCGCTGGGACTTTTTCTTAATTTTGAAAGGTTATAAAAAATTTCTATGTAGCCTATCCATGTCTACGCTAGCCTGCGATATTTGTTGCATTATTATCCGATTTGCTGCATAAGTGGATAATCGAGACTATGATTTTTGTCGAACCGACTTTAGTAATGATGACCGGGGCTATGCGGAACTTTCGATCGCTTACCGCTTATTTCTCAGTTCATAGTGGACCAATATAATATTTGGGTGATTGTATTATATAAACTAAGAATAGTATCTAATATCTCACAGAAATAGCGGAATTCATCGCACTATACCACATGAAGTATACAATATCGGCCTCGCTTAGCAGTCAGCCTTTTTCTTATGTTTAAAAGATTTGGGGGATATTTTTTTAATTGATTTTGATAAAATAATCATAATTCTTTCGAGCGTTTTACGTATATTAAGGATATTATACTATATGTCCCAGAAACACTGAAATGCATCAACCAATACCGCGTATGAGTCTAGTCTAGTAGTCGGCCTAGCTATATGCAGTCACCACACTTTGATTACTTTGAACCCAATCTGCCTTCGCGCCCGACGTCCTCGCGTGATCCCTTGTTTGAGAGATCATCACATTCAGGCAAGACGTCTTTGGTGTAGGGATCGTCAACACTGGGACAATCGACGCTGGAGCAATGTGATGTTTTCAGATTAGTCAAGGTTCACTGTTGATTTTTTGGACAGACGTAGGAGGGTGTGGCATCGTCGATTTGGGAGTGGTTCTGTTATGGTGTGGGGAGGCATCACTGTTACTTGAAGAACGGCTTTACATGTTGTTGCAGGGCGTGTTACAGGCCAGTACTACCGGGACAACATCTTGGCAGTCCATGTTGTGCCGTTCGCACGACGTCATGGCCGCCGTTTCATCTTCAAGGATGACAACGCAAGATGTCACACTAGGGCCAGGATCATTACAGGTTACCTCCAACAACAGAACATCACCACATTACCTTGGTCAGCACTGAGTCCCGACCTCTCCCCCATCGAGCATGTCTGGGACATGCTTGGACAGAGGTTACGTCAACGTCAACAACGTCCTGCCAATGTCCAAGAACTTGCTGCTGCGTTGCAACAGGAATGGGACAATCTGGACCAAAATGACCTTAGACGTCTCATTAGGAGTATGCCACGTCGGATCAATGCTTGTTTTGCAAACAGAGGAGGATTTACCCGTTACTGACTTTGTTGTGATGCTGTGGTAACTTTGCTGTTTGACCCCGGGTATCATTTTACCCTTATAATGGTCAGTCTGTGCCTTACTTAGTCTAACGATCATTTGGAATAAATCGATGAATGTGAACTTCATTTCATTTTGTCATTTGTTTCTTCGTCAGTTTCATTAGGTGACTTTAATAACACTTAAAAATCAAATATCCCCTACTTTTTTTTGAATAGTATATTTGCTCTCCAATTAAACTTAGGAAGCGAAAAGCTGCTTTGGAAGCATACACTGCCGGTGCACCAATGGAGAGAGTAGCTGTTGACATCGTTGGAAGAATTGAGCCTGCTACCACTCAAGGCAATAGTTATATTTTGGTTGGGATGTCGGACTATTTATACCAAGGGCTGTAATACTTTTAGAAGAATTTTTGCTCGAGAAATAAGATGGCATATTATTTCATTAATTAATATCTTTGGTTCACATATATGTAGGTGTGTACTAAAATCAACTTAGTCAATGATTGACATGGTTACATAAAAAAAAGTTGTATAGCCATAATAAACTAGTTCTATCTTTCAACAAATTACATGTGCATAGAAGTTTACCTATTGCGTCATTTGGCTTAATTTATCCAATCATATTCTTAATTGCACAGGTTCATGGTCATGAACACGCTTGGGCCTGCATGATATCCATTAAGCTATAAAACAATCTATATTGTAACTTTAAGCAGACTTCGATTAGGTTCCAGAGGGTTACCATCTAAGAGTCCTAGGCACCGCGAGGTGTCTAGGTTGAGAAGAGTTTAGTTAGTATTGACTATAATTGTAATATGTACTATGCTTGTATGTATACCTATGCTACATAAAAAGGTAAAAACGAACTGTTGCATTGTTATAACTGAAGAAGACAAACGTCTTAAGAAACCAGTAAGAAGTAAACACAACGTGAAGGAGAAGCAAAGACAGATAGAGACAAATTCTAGACGATCACAAGGCTACGAAAATATGTAGTAAGAAAAGATCATTGGTCGTACGTAGGATGTGGCGACCGGTTTGACCATCGCGACCCTCGCCCGCTCTCCACGTCAGACAAAAAGACCCATGGTGCTACATATTTGATTTGGTGCCGTAACAGTTTCGACCTTTTGGGTAGGCTGCAACAGAAGAAAATTCAGGTGGAAAAAAAAGCAAATTCTGGTAGAAAAAAATTGGCAGTAAAATTCTGGAGGAAGACATTTAGAAGAAGAATACATAAATATTTGGTTTTGCGCCGTGCTGAAGTTTCGACCCTTGGCTTACGACGTTACTATAGAAGAAGAACGCGCTAAGAAGAAAAATACAGCAACAGAGAAGAATTTTTGGTTGAAATACAAGAAATCGTATGATATTCACAAAAATTTTGGTAAATACATTTTGTTTGTTAAATTAGATATGTTACATTTGTTAACAGACCAAATAATAATAATTTAAGTTTAAAAATCTAATTAGAAACTAAATTGTTAAAATTTAACTGTAGGAAATACATTATATCCATTCATAAGTTTTGATGGACAGGTTTGGTAAACAATATAATATCACTGGTTATCGGGTTAACATGACCTGTAGTAAATTCGAGTAATTAAAGTTAAAGAGAGTCTCTACGGAGTAGGTTTTAAAACAAACAAAATTTTCTTTGATATAACTACGAATTAATAAAAATAAAGAAACGGAATTTGAATAAAATAGGAACTAATGTTGTCTCCGGATTGCAGTGGTAAGACGGCAGATCTAAGCATGACGTTTGTGAGTGTTTAACTCTAGTTTTCAAGATGGCCGTGCTCTCTACTGTAATTCGTTAATATGTGTTATTTGTTGTTTCGAAATATAATATAATTTTTGAGATCCTTGTCCAAAGTCTCAAGAATTAGGATTTTAGTCGAGTTAGGCTAAATGTGGGTAATTCAACTTTTGACTAAAAGGTTGAATTGTCATTGTTTGTGTTTTGTGTCGTTCATGTATGTGGTTAGATAAGTAGAGTAGGGTAATTTTGAAACTATAGTCCAAGGTTTCAAAATTAAATACTTTAACTTTTGAATAAAAAAGTTGGGTTATGTTAAAATCCCACGTGGTTAACTTTAGGGATTTTGGGTATAGTTTTTCATGAAAAAAAACTAAGAATTAACGGCTCGTTAAATTGTGAGATTATCGCAAAGTCATTAATGCGAGTTTTATACAGGGTTTATGTACGAATAGGACACTTTTTAGAAAAGTGTAGATATGCGGTAGATTTTGTCCGTATATAACTATTAACTATGTGTTATTAAATTTTTGCTTAGGAACGTGATATATAGGCTACGTTTACTATATTTTTGCTGTTATATGCTGTCGACATAATACGCGATGATTAGAATGTGTAATTTGACATTAGGTCGAATTCCTACAAACACTAGGTTCTAACGCCTGTGTTAATGTATATAGAGTATAATATATATTGGATATAGTAGTATATGTGTAATTAAAAGCTAGGTATATTCTGATTTTGGTGTTTACAGAATATGTTCTGAGTGCATGATATCCGGACTCATTCACTTGGGACATAGTATCTGGGTAAATTAAATGAAACGGGGTTTACATTCCTACTGTAGGATAATAGGGAATGTCATTCATATACTGGCCATATTTGATTGACATTCTGGATAGTGTAACACTGGTAGTAAAAACAGAAATACAAAATTGTAAATGATTAGGTCAAAAAGGTCACATTACTGACAGAGAATTATAAAATAATCATGGCGGAATTCTAAAACACAAACGGAAATTACAAAATGAAAACGCAATTACAATATTATAAACTATTCACTTACTCAGGTCAGTTCACGAGGTCAAAGTTAATTTGGAGATTTATAATTAAAGAGACACGTCAAAGTTTATTAATAATTAATTGAGGGTTAATTGTAATTAAGAGTAAGGTTTGCTAATAAGTGTTCGAAATAATATATTAATAATAATGTTAGGTTAATAATTAAACTAAAGTTTTAAAAAAATAGTAATACATGTAGTTAGTTCTTGGTCTGATGGCAATGACATGTTTGATTGACGAATGAGATTGTACAAGCCAATCTTAGAAGAAAAAACTATAAAGTTTTTAACTTGACACTACGGTAGCTGAAACAGACCAATAGAAATCCAAGAAGAAATGGTTTATCGGTTTACCAAATTGAGATATCCAGTGACAGAATTTAAAGTGAAACATGAACTTTATAAATTAGAAGTGATGTGTTATAATGTTGTGATATTAGGACACTTGAAGATTTTAAAAAAGACAATTTGTGTTTTCTGTGTTTAGGCTAAAGTGAATTTTCATAGGACTTTGAAGTACATTGGTGAACTTTTGGAGAGTTTTTGCATGCGACTTTTGATGTTTGATTATATTTTTTTAATTGATACTTATATGTTTTTAGAACAGATTGATGCAGGTTGTGGTTATAATGTAATCTTGTATGTTAATCATATAGTAATCACACATATGTGCCTGTTGCATGAATAATTATAGGGTTTATATATGGAAGTTTTTAGGACTCTCCTACCCGTTCAATTCGCATAAATCTTAGCAGTGGGGGAGGTGATATATATTGACTTTCCAGATTTCTGCTACATTTATGAATATTTATATAGTTCTACAATTTTTAGTATGTTTATTGTAAAGGATTCAAGGGATCTTTTACCTAATACCGAGCAAAAAATCTTAAAGAAAGGGACGAATGTAATACTTTTAGAAGAATTTTTGCTTGAGAAATAAGATGGCATATTATTTCATTAATTAATATCTTTGGTTCACATATATGTAGGTGTGTACTAAAATCAACTTAGTCAATGATTGACATGGTTACATAAAAAAAAGTTGTATAGCCATAATAAACTAGTTCTATCTTTCAACAAATTACATGTGCATAGAAGTTTACCTATTGCGTCATTTGGCTTAATTTATCCAATCATATTCTTAATTGCACAGGTTCATGGTCATGAACACGCTTGGGCCTGCATGATATCCATTAAGCTATAAAACAATCTATATTGTAACTTTAAGCAGACTTCGATTAGGTTCCAGAGGGTTACCATCTAAGAGTCCTAGGCACCGCGAGGTGTCTAGGTTGAGAAGAGTTTAGTTAGTATTGACTATAATTGTAATATGTACTATGCTTGTATGTATACCTATGCTACATAAAAAGGTAAAAACGAACTGTTGCATTGTTATAACTGAAGAAGACAAACGTCTTAAGAAACCAGTAAGAAGTAAACACAACGTGAAGGAGAAGCAAAGACAAGCAAAGACAGCTAGAGACAAATTCTAGACGATCACAAGGCTACGAAAAAAAGATCATGGGTCGTACGTAGGATGTGGCGACTGGTTTGACCATCGCGACCCTCGCCCGCTCACCACGTCAGACAAAAAGACCCATGGTGCTACAGGGCTTATGACCAACTTATACATTAATTTTAATACTTTATTTCTATTTTCAGTGATTATCCGGTTTCCACAGTCTAATTATACAACGCACATATCTTAACTTTCAGCGCTTATCTAATTTAACAGTAGGAGGATAATTTTCACATTTAATGGTTTCAGTTTATTGGAAGAATAGATTTAAGGTTCCCCCCCACCCATGTTTATGTCTAATAATAGGATTCTTTCATGATTTTCAGCTTTCAGAATTAACACAATTCAGTGATTATCCAGTTCCACAGTCTAGTTATATACTTTTCATATCTTGGTTTGCAGTTATTATCCAGTTTTACAGTTAGAATATGGTTCATATGTAATGACCTTTAATACGTGGGAATAATATATTTACGGTTTCTTTCTTCCAGATTTATACTGTAATAATACGTTTTTATCTTTCAGGACTTGCAGCTTATTGGTACCAATACTTTTGTTCTCTTTCAGTGCTTATCCAGTTTTTTGTGTTTTTTTTTTTTACATAATCTAATCATACATTTTATAAATGTTTCTTTTCAGTACTTAACCCGTTTTACAATCCTCGATTTTCAGTTTATATTGATATATCAGGATATCTTTCATGATTTTTTTTTTTTTTTTCTAATTATTATTTATTTTCTTTGCACATGCATCAACGACCACTCTTGTTTACTTATACATACACACTTCTCTTTATATTATTGTTTCTCTATAGCTCAGGTTAATTGGTTTTCCATTAATAGTGTTAATACACTGATCTTTTTATAAATAATAGCTTTCGCCTCCTTTTAATCCCCGTATGAGTTTTCTGTTGTGTAGGATTAGTCCTTAATGGCCCCTAATCAAAGGTGTTAAACTTTAATTAGGGTTTCACACTGCGTAGCTTGTGTGAAACACTATTGTTTTTGTTAAAATTATTATTCTTATTAGGCTTTCAGACTTTCGTCTGAAAGCCTATTGAGATTACTAAAATTAAAATTATTAGGCTTTCAGACTTTCGTCTGAAAGCCTATTGAGATTACTAAAATTATTATTATTATTATTATTATTTACCACGGGGGCCTAGATCTCCATGATCGAAAACAGATATCGATCTCGAATTAGATTTTCTATCGGGAAACCATGTGGTGGCTACTTGATAAAATATTTTTGAAATTTCTGCGCATACCGGAAGTGACCGAACTTTGCACGTTGTTTAAAAATTGAAAATCGGCCATAGTTTCGTCAATTCTTTATCCATTTTCAAACCAATTACATTTTTGGAATCCCTGAATCTTTTCTGAGACAATGGCTATCTCACATTTTTCAATTTCGAACATTCGTCTATGACTTTTATAGTTCGAAAATTGAAAACATGTTGTTTACGAGACAATTTTTGTTATTTTTCAAAATTTTCAAATTTGATCTACATTTTTGGATACCTGAAGTCCATCCGATTCCAGTAATATAAGTTTCATTCCGAGTTATCGCCCTTTATTTTTCGATTTTTTTCGAATTTTCTTTCCATTTTGTCAGCTCGGATTTCGTTTTATGGTAGAATTGACGTTTCTGAAACTTCTGGAACATGAAGTTATAGTCCAGTACCAACGTATAAAGCAATTTCGACAAGAATCCTTAAACCGGAAGTGGTCGAAATAATGTGCAATATTTTGAAAAAAGTGCAAAAAATGGATATTTTGGGGAAAAACGCGATTTCTCCGCCCGATATCGATGGATTAAAGAAATTAAGGTACCATTGGACTGCACTAGGATTGTGCTATCGTATGATACCCAACTCGTACGGATACGATGAGCAGGCAGCAAAATATGACACGCTGAAAATCAAGTATTTTCTGATTTGGAGCGTTTTTGGACGCCTGTATCTCGAAAACTTAACCGCAACTTTTTTTGTAATTTTTTCTATCGAGAGTCCTTTCGGAGGTATTTTGCATGAAGCCATCCAATAAGACTTTGAAATATCTGGAATGGGTGAAATAACGGACTGAAAATCGAAAAAAGTCGAAAAAACGTGAAATTTTGGAAAATGCTCTGCTATTTTTTTATTTTCAAAAATTTTCAAAAAATGATTGTATATCCAGATAGCTGACCTAATTACGATTCTAACGATGTATAATATGTATGTAGTTATTTAAATTTAATTTTCGATATTTTAAATTTTTTGCATTTTTGGCACTTTTGAACCTAGGATTTCTCAGGGGAATTTTATCTGATCAGATAATGTAATATATCATTACAGAGCCCTGTGGCTATTTTAGTGCCCAAACCGGTTATTAAAACTATACCGACAATAATAACCATACCGGAAGTATTCAAAAAATGAAAAAAAAAGGTTAAAAACATTGTTGCACTTGCGAAAAACTAGATTTCTCCCTTAGGTAATAGCGGACCAAAAGAACTAAAGTGTCGTTGGATAGCCCTATTAATGGACGATCATATGGTATCTAAATAATACGATATCGATGGTAAGAAAATAAATTATTGTATGCCAAAAATCTAGTATTTTCCGATTTTTTAACATTCTGAGACGCCCTTTTCTCGAAAACGACGCGGCAGATTTTTCTTAAACTTTTCTTACTCAAAGTCCTATCGGTTGTCTATATAGTGAATCCAAAATGAAAAGCATTGAAATAATATAGGTGGTCTAAAAATGGCATCAAACTTTGAAAAAAATTGAAAAATCGTTAAATTTTTGTAAACGCTCTGTAATTTATCTTTTTTTTCAAAACTGCTCAATGGATGTTTCTGACACTTCTGGTACAGAAAGTTAAGTGTCCAAAGAACTTCGTAAAGCTATCACAACAACGATCGTAAAACCGGAAGTAGTCGAAAAAATGTCCGATATTTTGAAAAAAATTAATTTTTTTACGAAAATCTTTTTTATTTATGAATATTTTTTGATGATATTTTACACAGGGTTAAAATATCATCCTACTTGAGCAGAAATGAGAAAAAAAATTGTCTCGGTAATTTGCGTTAGCCGCCATCGGCTAATTTAGTTTTTCGTACCCAGAAAAATTATTTAATGTTCGATTTGTATAAAACAAAGTTCATATGCTCTGTGGTCCCAATTGTAATTTTTTTCGTGACGGTGAAATTTTTCTGTCGGCAACGGAAGTGACGTAATATTAACAAAAACTACAATTTTGACAGTTCGGTACCACTTTTTGAAAGCAAATATTATTTTTGTTCAAAACTGATATAACTAAAAGGATGCAACCTGCAAAGGTGCACAAAATCCTTAGCTCATATTTTTAAATTTCAATTTCATTTTCGGGCAATTTCGAATAAAATGTAAAATAAAGTGTAAAATTCAGTTATTTACAATTCATTCAGCGTCTTCATATTTTGAAATATTTATTTGTAATTTTCATAAACTCGAAGCAATAATCCAGACGAAGAGAATGTATGCGAAAATTAGTTTGTAATATGAGCAGTTGCCGAGAAATATGCAATTTTGCATGCATCACTTTTCACGTTATTTTGCCTATACAAGAGTGAATTATTATTCGATTTTCAATATTTTTTTTCCATTTGATGCCTAATGCCAATTTGGACTAGGTCAAGCCAATTTTACATTTTCACTGTGACCGGAAATGACGTCATTTGGACAAAAACTGTATTTTTAACCTAAAAAACCAATATTTTATTCAAAAGAGTCTGCCTTATAATATTTTTAAAATTATGATATTTGATTCCCATCAACGAATAGAATGAAACCATACGACCATACAGATACCACAAAATGGTTTCTAACTTGTACGGTTGCAGAGAAATAGGCGATCTTCTATTAGTCACTTTTCAAGGTGTTTGGTCTATAAAAGTGTCAATTATTATTCGATTTTTATAATTTTTTTACCATTTGATGCCTTATGCCATTTATGACTTCTATGAACCAAGTTAACATTTTCAATATCACCGGAAGTAATGTAATTTTTGCAAAAAACGTATTTTTAGCCTTCAAAACAAACATTTTTTGGAAGTGATTTATATTTATTATTCGTTTAACATTATAACGTCTGACTCTAATGGGCAGTAAGATTGAATCAATACCATCATATTGATATCAAGAAAAGGCTTCTAGCATGTTCCCTTGTCGAATAATAACCAATTTTCCCAGGGTCACTTTTAAGTTTTTTACCTTCTTAATTTCAGTTTATGGGTTATAGGTTAATTATTTATTGCCCGATATCTATAAAACAAAGTTTGTATTTTGTATGTTGCGAATTTTCGACTTATTTTTCACCTATAAAAATTTCTTTCGGCACCGGAAGTGACGTAATTTTGCCATAATTTACAGTTTTGACCGGTCTTTTCGCCAGCAAATATTACTTATACATATGATAGAGGGTGTCACTGAAGCAGAACAACTAAAGTATAGTTCGGTAGCTCAATGGATCGGCTATGGTATAATAAACTTCCTGTATGATTCCTGAAAGCCGGTTCAGTGCTGCTTGCAGGTCTAGTTATTATTATTATTTACCGCGGGGGCCTAGATCTCCATGATCGAAAACAGATATCGATCTGGAATTAGATTTTCTATTGGGAAACCATGTGGTGGCTACTTGATAAAATATTTTTGAAATTTCTGCGCATACCGGAAGTGACCGAACTTTGTACGTTATCTAAAAATTGAAAATCGGCCATAGTTTCGTCAATTACATTTTTGGAATCCCTGAATCTTTTCTGAGACAATCTATTCTGAGACATTTTTCAATTTCGAACATTCGTCTATGACTTTTATCGTTCGAAAATTGAAAACATGTTGTTTACAAGACAATTTTTGTTATTTTTCAAAATTTTCAAATTTGACCTACATTTTTGGATACCTGAAGTCCATCCGACTCCAGTAATATAAGTTTCATTCAGAGTTATCGCCCTTTATTTTTCGATTTTTTTCGAATTTTCTTCCCATTTTGCGAGTTCGGGTTTCGTTTTATGGTAGAATTGACGTTTCTGAAACTTCTGGAACATGAAGTTATAGTCCAATACCAACTGATAAAGCAATTTCGACACGGATATTTAAACCGGAAGTGGTCGAAATAATGTTCAATATTTTGAAAAAAATGCAAAAAATGGATATTTTGGGGAAAAACGCGATTTCTCTGCCCGATATCATCGGATTAAAGCAATTAGGGTACCATTGGACTGCACTAGGATTGTACTATCGTATGATACCCAATTCATACGGATACGATGAGCAGGAAGCAAAATATGGCACGCTGAAAATCAAGTATTTTCTGATTTGGAGCGTTTTTGGACGCCTGTATCTCGAAAACTTAACCGCAACTTTTTTTTTAACTTTCTCTATCGAGAGTCCATTGGATAGTCTTGTGAATTATGCCATCCAATAAGACTTTGAAATTTCTGGAATAGGTGAAATAACGGACTGAAAATCGAAAAAAGTCAAAAAATCGTGAAATTTTGGAAAATGCTCTACTTTTTTTTTATTTTAAGAGATTTTCAAAAAAAGGTTGTATATTCAGATAGCTGACCTAATTACGATTCTAACGATGTATAATATGTATGCAGTTATTGAAATTTAATTTTCGATATTTTAAATTTTTTGCATTTTTGGCACTTTTCAACATAGGATTTCTCAAGGGCATTTTATCTGATCAGATAATGTAATATATCATTACAGAGCCCTGTGGCTATTTTAGTGCCCAAACGGGCTATTAAAACTATTCCGAAAATAATAACCATACCGGAAGTATTCAAAAAATGAAAAAAAAAGGTTAAAAACATTGTCGCACTTGCGAAAAACTTGATTTCTCCCTTAGGTAATAGCGGACCAAAAGAACTAAAGTGTCGTTGGAAAGCCCTATTAATGGACCATCATATGGTATCTAAATAATACGATTTCGATGGTAGGGAAATAAATTATTGTATGCCAAAAATCTAGTATTTTCCGATTTTTTAACATTCTGAGACGCCCTTTTCTTGAAAACGACGCCGCAGATTTTTCTTAAACTTTTCTTACTCAAAGTCCTATCGGTTGTCTATATAGTGAATCCAAAATGAAAAGCATTGAAATAATATAGGTGGTCCAAAAATGGCATCAAACTTTGAAAAAAATTGAAAAATCATTAAATTTTTGTAAACGCTCTTTAATTTATCTTTTTTTCCAAAACTACTCAATGGATGTTTCTGACACTTCTGGTACAGAAAGTTAAGTATCGAAAGAACTTCGTAAAGCTATCGCGACAATGATCGTAAAACCGGAAGTAGTCGAAAAAATGTCCGATATTTTGAAAAAAATTAATTTTTTTACGAATACTTTTTTTATTTATGAATATTTTTTGATGATATTTTACACAGGGTTAAAATATCATCGTACTTGAGCAGAAATGAGAAAAAAAATTGTCTCGGTAATTTGCGTTAGCCGCCATCGGCTAATTTAGTTTTTCGTACCCAGAAAAATTATTTATTGTTCGATTTGTATAAAACAAAGTTCATATGCTCCGTGGTCCCAATTGTAATTTTTTTTGTTACGGTGAAATTTTTCTGTCGGCAACGGAAGTGACGTAATATTAACAAAAACTACAATTTTGACAGTTCGGTACCACTTTTTGAAAGCAAATATTTTTTTTTGTTCAAAACTGATATAACTAAAAGGATGCACCCTGCAAAGATGCACAAAATCCTTAGCTCAGATTTATTAATTTCAATTTCATTTTCGGGCAATTTCGAATAAAATGTAAAATAAAGTGTAAAATTCAGTTATTTACAATTCATTCAGCGTCTTCTATTTTGAAATACTTATTTGTAATTTTCATAAACTCGTAGCAATTAATCCAGACGAAGAGAATGTATGCGAAAATTAGTTTGTAATATGAGCAGTTGCCGAGAAATATGCAATTTTGCATGCATCACTTTTCACGTTATTTTGCCTATAAAAGGGTGAAATATCATTCGATTTGCAATATTTTTTTTCCATTTGATGCCTAATGCCAATTTGGACTAGGTCAAGCCAATTTTACATATTCACTGTGACCGGAAATGACGTCATTTGGGCAAAAACTGTATTTTTAACCCAAAAAACAAATATTTTATTCAAATGAATCTGCCTTATAATATTTTTAAAATTATGATATTTGATTCCCATCAACGAATAGAATGAAGCCATACGACCATACAGATACCACAAAATGGTTTCTAACTTGTATGGTTACAGAGAAATAGGCGATCTTCTATAAGTCACTTTTCAAGGTTTTTGGTCTATAAAAGTGTCAATTATTATTCGATTTTTATAATTTTTTTTACCATTTGATGCCTTATGCCATTTATGACTTCTATGAACTACGTTAACATTTTCAATATCACCGGAAGTAATGTAATTTTTGCAAAAAACATATTTTTAGCCTTCAAAACAAACATTTTTTTGAAGGGATTTATATTTATTATTCGTTTAACTTTATAACGTCTGACTCTAATGGGCAGTAAGACTGAATCAATACCATCATATTGATATCAAGAAAAGGCTTCTAGCATGTTCCCTTGTCGAATAATAACCAATTTTCCGAGGGTCACTTTTAAGTTTTTTACCTTCTTAATTTCAGTTCATGGGTTATAGGTTAATTATTTATTGCCCGATGTCTATAAAAAAAAGTTTGTATTTTGTATGTTGCGAATTTTCGAATTATTTTTCACCTATAAAAAATTTCTTTCGGCACCGGAAGTGACGTAATTTTGCCATAATTTACAATTTTGACCGGTCTTTTCGCCAGCAAATATTACTTTTACATATGATAGAGGGTGTCACTGAAGCAAAACAACTAATGTATAGTTTGGTAGCTCAATGGATCGGCTATGGTATAATTAACTTCCTGTATGATTCCTGAAAGCCGGTTCAGTGCTGCTTGCAGGTCTAGTTAGGGTTTCACACTGCGTAGCTTGTGTGAAACACTATTGTTTTTGTTAAAATTATTATTAGGGTTTCACACTGCGAAGCTTGTGTGAAACACTATCGTTTTTGTTAAAATTATTATTAAGCTTTCATATGTATTACATATGAAAGCTTATTGTTTCTGTTAAAGTTATTATTATTATTTTTTTTTTTTGTGTGTTTTCTGCAAATCGGATTTCTCAGAATCTATCCATAGGATCTTTCCGAAATTTTGACCTACCCCCCCAAAAATGGGGTGCGAACCTTGATTAAATATATTTTCAAAACGTTTTACGAATCCGAAATCACCGAATTTTACGAACGAAAAAACTGACAATGCATAGTCGTAACTTTGTTATTTTTTGACCGATTTTACTAATTCTTTTCTCTTTGAGTATCTTCAAACATTTACTTCAATTCTGCAATTTCGGATTTTCGAATTTCGAAAATTCGTCGCTGTCATTTCGAACCGGAAGTTATTACCAATTTGACAACTTCTTTAATAGTTGTGCGATTTTCGTGAAATTTAGAATGTTAGTAGATCTTGCCAATGCGACTTCAATGATGTCCTTGGAAATTTTCTAAATTATCTCCCCTTTGTGAAATTAAGGATCAAAGTTTTCAAAAAAATCGTCGAAATATAGGTCAGAATGACCTAATTTTTTTTTTGAATACTAGAGAAGTAATTACTAATTCGTACACAAAATATGGAGTTTGTCGATCGAACCGGAAGTGCCACCATCTTTAAACGTGAAAAATCAAAAAGGCTTTTTTGCTATTTTACTTACAGACTCGAGAGTTATATTTTCAGAATCCTTGAAGGAATGCCTAAAAATCTGTCGGATCCGAATTTTGATTTCGGTCACGTGATGGTCACCATTTTGAATTGAAAATGAAAAATAGAAGCAATTTGAAGGACCGGGACTTTGGAATACAATAACTCTCCTTCTAATTAAGCTAGAATGTTCAAACTTGGTGTAGACGTTCACTAGGTCAATGTCATGATTGAGTTCAAAGATGAGCATTTTCTGCTTAGGGTAAGCAGAGACAAGCATGCTGATTTTTTGATTCTTTAGGGCACGATAACTTCGGTTATAATGAAGGGAGGGCGGTGAAACTTTTATCAATAGAGAGTGTAATAGCTAGCCTGTTGTTTGAAATCATGGTATCATTTTTTTTAAATATCAGGGATAGCCGAAAAAAAAGAGATTGAAAATCCAAAAAGTCGTATTTTTACAATTTGGAGCATGTTTATAGGTCTTTCTCGTAAAGTCAACATACTATTTTTTGGGAACTTCTTCTACAAAGAGTCTTATTGGTAGTCTTTTATATGAAACCATCGATCAACAGTCCAACATATCAGGAGTAGAAGAACAAAAGGATCGAACATTGAATACGGCACCCTTTCATTGTTAAGCGAAACATGCAGTGTGGGTGACTACAATCTACGCATTTAGTCATCGTATAGAGCTTATTCAACAGTATCGAATTCCAACTGCTTAGGGATATTTTACGTGCACTCCAATGTGTACACGGGACCTTGGTTTTTCGTCCCATCCGAAGGACTAGACAGCTGTGCTTGTCAGGCCCTCCGTTCTGCCTCACTGACAAGGGAACCACGCCGGGAAATCCAGATGAACTTTCTCCGTGCAGAACTTTCAATTCAGGCAAAACGTTTATTGCATACGATTAAGCTGGTCAGTTGGAGCTTATTTTCAAAAGTTTTGTAATAATCGGTTGGTAATTAAAGTACCGTGCACATTAAACTGTCAAAACAGAAAATTTCGCCCGGTTGAAATGTTTCTTGCTATAAGTCAGCAATTTTCCGAATTCAGGGAGGCTGAATGGTTAGCATGTGCGCGCTGTATCGTAACGTCTGTCATTGAGTCATCGGGCGTCGTTTCGATCTCCAGGTTGCACGTGACATGGTGTATGATGTCCAACCTCCTGGGTTTTCTCCGTGTTCTTCGATTTCCTCTCAACGGCTAAAGACCAGTACGCGCAAGGGGAGTTTTTAAATAAGTTAAAAAAACATATGTTAGTCCCGAAATGACCTAGTTTGTGTCGAATGGACGCTAGGCCGCATTTCTCTCTTTCTCTTTTATTTTTAAAGTTTTGTAATAATCGGTTGGTAATCAAAGGTACTGTAAAAGTGATAAAACAGAAAATTTGGCCCGGTTGTAATGTTTCTCACTTTAAAGTCAGCAATTTGTCGATTTTAAGGGGCAAACGTTTATTGCGAACGATTAAGGTGGTCAGGGGGAGCTTATTTTTAAAAGTTTTGTAATAATCGGTTGATAACTAAAGGTACCGTGCAAATTAAACTGTTAAAATAGAAAATTTCGCCCGGTTGAAATGTTTCTCGCTGTAGGTCAGCAATTTGCCGATTTTAGGGGGGTTGCGTGGCTGAATGGTTAGCACGTGCGCTCTGTATCATAACGTCTGTCATTGAGTCAACTGGCGTTGTTTCGATTTCTTGGTTGTGCGTGACAAGGAGTATGGTCGCCTGTCCAACCTCGTAGGCCGTAACGCCGCTGCCCGGGTAAAATTTCCCTCATTGCACACTTTATGGCGTATGCCCGTCTTCATTAGCCCATTGTAGGAGCAGAACAGTAGGACGTTAAACCCCATTCAATTTCATTTCATTTTCTCTATGTTGCTTATTTATTATAGTGGATAAATATTTCTTTGGTTCTAGCAATTATTTAATTTCTGCATAGAAATCTTGCTTTGGCCATTTTTTTATTGCAGAGTGCCATTCTTGTATATTGCAGTCTATGACCCTTTGTTTAAAATATGCTTAAAGTTGGGTTCCCGGATACAAACTGGGTGATTTGATGATATATTAGAATTAAAAACATATTCAAACTAATTGTCTTATCATAATTTTGCTTCAAATCGTTCTCATAACATTGTAATTGACGAGAATAGCCTGCTATAAAAATCTATCGAAAGAGACCATGTTTGCGTCAGGCGATTACCCCTCGCCGTAACCAATGGCAACGGTGGCAGACGACAGAAATTGTTGTATGTCTAACTCTTCATAAAGTTTTCCAAAATGTACACAAATCACTCAAGTTCGCGTGCAGCCTTCAACGCCAAGCGTGCAGGTACCCTTATTCGTCGGGTTGCCTATTAAGGGAACCCCTTACATTTTTGTCCTGTTTACGCCCCATGAGTGTTTTTCAGGGAATCCAGTATTTTTCTAGTAAGATTGGATATCTCTTCTTTCCATATATACCAAAATTGCCATACTTTTATAGGCAATGACCACCCGATAAATACTTATCTGGGAACCCAACTTTAAGAAGTCGTCACGATTTCCTACTTATAACCGAACATATTGGAAACCATAATTATATAACATATCTTGGAAGCCCGATTACAGCTATACAAGTTTCAGTTATTTCCCTTTAGTTTAAAGATTATTTTTTTGCCCGGGTGCAATGTTTCTCACTACATTTAAATTTTGATATTATGTCTTTATAATTTTCCAAATCTACATATTTAACGTACATATTCAAACAGTTGAGTTCAACCTGATTCAAAAAGTTTTAGTTTTGCTCAAAGTTATCTCATTTAATTTTTCGATGTTTTCTTACCATTTTCATTTCATTTTTCTGAAAGTTTTGAAGTCGGGAGTCATCCCGATTACAGCAACACAAGTATCAGTTATTTCCCTTTAGTTTTCAGATTACTCAATGTTTCATACTATATTTAGACTTGTAACTTCGCGAGTTTTTGACCAATTTTGATAGTTTGTTATTCTTATCCTTTTATTTGAGATACTTGATATAATCGATGACACGTGACGATGAATATGAAAGCTTTCATATCTGCATGGGACAGTAGCAGATCTAGTTCTTATTATTATTATTCTTCTTTTGTTTTGAGTAGATCTCAGCAACTACTTGTCGCATCGTTACGATTTCTTCGGTTTTACTGGGAAAGTGGGTGTGACTTAGAGGATAAAGCTATTTTGAACGTTCTGCGACAATGCGAAATGTCCGAAATCACCGAAGTTATCGTTTTTACAAATATTGCGGTAATTTTAACAATAATCATGGGATTTTAACTTTCGATACATTTTGGCATAGCTGGGGACAGGGCACATAGCTGCGCTACTTTCGATTTTTGATTTTCGGCAAATCTTCGAAGATATTAGGCGCCAAATTTCGAAAATTTAAAATTTTACAAAAAACTTTTTTATTTATGAATATTTTTTAGTCGTATTGTGCACAGAATTAAAGAGTCATCTGACTAGTGCAAAAATGTTAAAAAATTTTGTCTCAGTAATTTACCTTGGCCGCCATTGGCTAATTCAGTTTTTCAGTCCTAGATTAATTTTTTATTGTTCGATTTGTATAAAACAAAGTTCATATGCTTCGTTGAATCAATTGTCATTTTTTTTATTACCAAAAGTGTTATCTGTCGGCACCGGAAGTGGCATAATTTTACCAAAAACTACAATTTTGACAGTTATTTTCCTTCTTCGAAAACAAATATTATTTTTTGGAAAAATTATTTGACTCAAAGAGTGTGCCCTTTCAAGGCGCAAAAAATGTAGGAAGCAGTTTTTTTAATTTCGATTTCATTTTCAAGCAAATTCGATTAAGAGGCTAAAAATGGTGTAAAATTGGCCTATTTACAACCTATTCAGACTTTTCAGATTTTAAAATATTTCTTCGTAACTTTTATAAACTTGTAGCTATAATCCATACGAAGAGAATGTATGTGAAAATTAGTTTGTAATATAAGCAGTTGCCGAGAAATAGGCAATTTTGCATGAGTCACTTTTCACGTAATTTTGGCTGTAAAAGACTCAATTATTATTCGATTTTCAATTTTCTTTCGCCATTGGATGCCTAATGCCATAGTGGACTATGTCAAACCATTTTACCGCTTGCGCTGCCACCGGAGATGACGTCATTTACTCAAAACTTAAATTTTAGCCTTCAAAAAACATTATTTTATTCAAATGAGTCGTATTTGTTATTTTTTTCAGATTATGATATTTGATTCTATTGATCAAATAGATTGAACCCATACGATCATACAGATACCACAAAATGGTTTCTAACTTGTACGGTTGCAGAGAAATGGGCGATTTTCCTTAAGTCACTTTTCAAGGTTTTTGCTCTATAAAAGTGTCAGTTATTATTCGATTTTCATAAAATTTTCACCATATGATATCTTGTGTCATTTATGATTTCATAGAACTAATTTAACATTTTCAGTATTACCGGAAGTAATGTCATTTTGGCAAAAACTGTATTTTTAGCCTTCAAAACCGATATTTTTTTCAAATGAGTCTGATTTGTAATATATTTCAAATTATGATATTTGATTCCAATCAACAAATAGATTAAACCCATACGGTCATATAAATACCAAAAAATGGTTTCTAACTTGTACGGTTGCCGAGAAATAGACGATTTTCTACACGTCACTTTTCAAGGTTTTTGGTCTATAAAAGTGGCAATTATTATTCGATTTACATAAAATTTTCACCATGTGATGCCTTATGCCATTTCTGATTTCATAAAACTAATGGAACATTTACATTATCACCGGAAGTACTGTAATTTTGTCAGGATCAATTACATGTAACGAATGTATAAAATGAAATGATATTGCTGGATTTGTTTTATTCTGTTTCCATTTTATTTGATGTGTGCAATGCTTATGTGGAAACCTGAATATTAGTTTCATTGGTACCGGAAGTGACATATGTTCAAGAATAACGTGGCACCGAAAGTGACACAAGTTCAAGTTCAAAGGTAACATGGCACCAGTGAAACCCGTCATTCCTGCATGCAGGTCTAGTTCTTATTATTATTATTATTCAGATTCCAATTTGAATAGATCTCAGCAACTACGTGTCGCATCGTTACGATTTCTTCGGTTTTACTGGGAAAGTGGGTGTGACTTAGAGGATAAAGCTATTTTGAACGTTCTGCGACAATGCGAAATGTCCGAAATCACCGAAGTTATCGTTTTTGAAAATATTGAAGTAATTTTAACAATAATCATTGGATTTTAACTTTCGATACATTTTGGCATAGCCGGAGACAGGGCACATAGCTACGCTACTTTCGATTTTTGATTTTCGGCAAATCTTCGAAGATATTAGGCGCCAAATTTCGAAAATTTAAACTTTTACAAAAAACTTTTTTATTTATGAATATTTTTTAGTCGTGTTGTGCACAGAATTAAAGAGTCGTCTGACTAGCGCAAAAATGTTAAAAAAATTTGTCGCAGTAATTTTCCTTGGCCGCCATTGGCTAATTCACTTTTTCAGTCCTAGATTAAATTTTTATTGTTCGATTTGTATAAAACAAAGTTCATATGCTTCGCTGTCTCAATTGTCATTTTTTTTATTACCAAAAGTGATATCTGTCGGCACCGGAAGTGGCATAATTTTACCAAAAACTACAATTTTGACGGTTAGTTTCCTTCTTCTTAAACAAATATTATTTTTTGGAAAAATTATATGACTCAAAGAGTGTGTCCTTTCAAGGCGCAAAAAATGGCGGAAGCAGTTTTTTTAATTTCTATTTCATTTTCTAGCAAATTGGATTAAGAGGTGAAAAAAGGTGTAAAATTGACCTATTTACAACCCATTCAGGCTTTTCAGATTTTAAAATATTTTTACTTAACTTTTATAAACCTGTAACTATAATCCATACGAAGAGAATGTATGTTAAAATTAGTTTCTAAAATAAGCAGTTGCCGAGAAATGGGCAGTTTTGCATAAGTCACTGTTTTCGTAATTTTGCCTGTAAAATAGTCAATTATTAATGGATATTCACAAAAGTGACATCATTTGATTCAAAAAGCAAGTCTGCGTCATATCATGTTGATTACTATTTAAAATTGACACCGAAAGTGACGTCATTTAGTCAAAAACTCAATTTTTAACTTTTAATATCGATATTTTTTTCAACCAAGAATTATGTCACATATAATAATAAAATTAATTTTTGGTTTAAATTCACATATTAACAAAACTCATACGGTCAAAAAGATATCATAAAATTGTTTCTAACTTGTTCGGTTGCCGAGATATAGGCGATTTTCTAAAAGTCACTTTTGATGGTTTTTGGCCCATAGAAGTGTCAATTATTATTCGATTTTCATAAAATTTTCACCCTTTGAAGCCTAATGTCATAGACGGTGTTAAAAAACTAATTTAAAGTTTTCATTATCACCGGAAGGAACGTCATTTTGGGAAAAACTGTATTTTAAGCCTTCAAAGCCGATATTTTATTCAAATGAGTCTGATTTGTAATGTTTATACAATTATGATATTTGATTCCAATCAACAAATAGATTAAACCCATACGGTCATATAAATACCAAAAAATGGTTTCTAACTTGTACGGTTGCCGAGAAATAGACGATTTTCTACACGTCACTTTTCAAGGTTTTTGGTCTATAAAAGTGGCAATTATTATTCGATTTACATAAAATTTTCACCATGTGATGCCTTATGCCATTTCTGATTTCATAAAACTAATGGAACATTTACATTATCACCGGAAGTACTGTAATTTTGTCAGGATCAATTACATGTAACAAATGTATAAAATGAAATGATATTGCTGGATTTGTTTGATTCTGTTTCCATTTTATTTGATGTGTGCAATTCTTATGTGGAAACCTGTATATTGGTTTCATTGGTACCGGAAGTGACATATGTTCAAGGGTAACGTGGCACCGAAATTGACACAAGTTCAAGTTCAAAGGTAACATGGCACCAGTGAAACCCGTCATTCCTGCATGCAGGTCTAGTTAGGCTTTCAGACTTTCGTCTGAAAGCCTATTGAGATTACTAAAATTATTATTATTAGGGTTTCACACTGCGAAGCTTGTGTGAACCACTATTGTTTTTGTTAAAATTATTATTCTTATTATTATTATTCTTCTTTTGTTTTGAGTAGATCTCAGCAACTGCTTGTCGCATCGTTACGATTTCTTCGGTTTTACTGGGAAAGTGGGTGTGACTTAGAGGATAAAGCTATTTTGAACGTTCTGCGACAATGCGAAATGTCCGAAATCACCAAATTATCGTTTTTTAAAATATTGCAGTAATTTTAACAATAATCATTGATTTTTAACTTTCGATACATTTTGGCATAGCCGGAGACACGGCACATAGCAACACTACTTTCGATTTTTGATTTTCGGTAAATCTTCAAAGATATTAGGCGCCAAATTTTGAAAATTTAAAATTTTACAAAAAACTTTTTTATTTATGAATATTTTTTAGTCGTATTATGCACAGAATTAAAGGGTCATCTGACTAGTGCAAAAATGTTAAAGAATTTTGTCTCAGTAATTTACCTTGGCCGCCATTGGCTAATTCAGTTTTTAAGTCCCAGATTAATTTTTTATTGTTCGATTTGTATAAAACAAAGTTCATATGCTTCGTTGTATCAATTGTCATTTTTTTTATTCCAAAAAGTTTTATCTGTCGGCACCGGAAGTGGCATAATTTTACCAAAAACTACAATTTTGACAGTTATTTTCCTTCTTCGAAAACAAATATTATTTTTTGGAAAAATTATTTGACTCAAAGAGTGCGCCCTTTCAAGGCGCAAAAAATGTAGGAAGCAGTTTTTTTAATTTCGATTTCATTTTCGAGCAAATTCGATTAAGAGGCTAAAAATGGTGTAAAATTGGCCTATTTACAACCTATTCAGGCTTTTCAGATTTTAAAATATTTCTTCGTAACTTTTATAAACTTGTAGCTATAATCCATACGAAGAAAATGTATGTTAAAATTCGTTTGTATTATAAGCAGTTACCAAGAAATGGGCAGTTCTGTACAAGTCACTGTTTTCGTTATTTTGCCTGTAAAATAGTCAATTATGATTGGATTTTTATAAAAGTGACATCATTTGATTCAAAAAGCACGTAGCGTCATATCAAGTTGATTACAATTTAAAATTGACACCGGAAGTGACATCATTTGGTCAAAAAATGCATTTTAAACTTTTTAAATCAATGTTTTATTCAACCAAGAATAACTTAATATGTATTAATAATTTTAACTTTTGGTTTAAATTCACATATAAACAAAACTCATATGGTCATATAGATATCATAAAATGGTTTCTAACTTGTTCGGTTGCCGAGAAATAGACGGTTTTCTACAGGTCACTTTTGAAGGTTTCGGGGCCATAAAAGGGTCAATTATTATTCGATTTTCATAAACGTCACACCATGTTATACCTAATGCCATTTGGGATTTCATACAAGTAATTTAAGATTTTCATTATCACCGGAAGTAACGTCATTTTGGCAAAAACTGTATTTTTAGCCTCTAAAACAGATATTTTATTCAAATGAGTCTGTTTTGAAATCTTTTTCAAAGTATGGTATTTGATGCCAATCAACAAATAGAATGAACCCATACGATCATACAGATACCACAAAATGGTTTCTAACTTGTACGGTTGCAGAGAAATAGCCGATTTCCTACAAGTCACTTTTCAAGTTTTTTGGTCTTTAAAAGTGGCAATTATTATTCGATTTACATAAAATTTTCACTATATGATATCGTATGCCATTTCTGATTTCATAAGACTAATTGAACATTTGCATTAACACCGGGAGTAATTTAATTTTGTCAAGATCATTTACAAGTAACAAATGTATAAAATGAATTGATATTGCTGGATTTTGTTGATTCTGCGTCCATTTTATTTGTGTGCAATGTTAATTTGGAAACCTGTTTAGTGGTTTCGCTGGTACCGGAAGTGACATATGTTCAAGGGTAACTTGGCACCGGAAGTGACATGTTTAAGGGTAACGTGGCACCAGTGAAACCCGTCATTCCTGCATGCAGGTCTAGTTATTATTTATTATTATTATTTACCGCGAGGGCCTAGATCTCCATGATCGAAAACAGATATCGATCTGGAATCAGATTTTCTATTGGGAAACCATGTGGTGGCTACTTGATAAAATATTTTTGAAATTTCTGCGCATACCGGAAGTGACCGAACTTTGTACGTTATCTAAAAATTGAAAATCGGCCATAGTTTCGTCAATTCTTTATCCATTTTCAAACAAATTACATTTTTGGAATCCCTGAATCTTTTCTGAGACAATCTATTCTGAGACATTTTTCAATTTCGAACATTCGTCTATGACTTTTATCGTTTGAAAATTGCAAACATGTTGTTTACGAGACAATTTTTGTTATTTTTCAAAATTTTCAAATTTGACCTACATTTTTGGATACCTGAAGTCCACCCGATTCCAGTAATATAAGTTTCATTCAGAGTTATCGCCCTTTATTTTTCGATTTTTTTCGAATTTTCTTCCCATTTTGTGAGCTCCGGTTTCGGTTTATGGCAGAATTGACGTTTCTGAAACTTCTGGAACATGAAGTTATAGTCCAATACCACCTTATAAAGCAATTTCGACAAGAATCCTTAAACCGGAAGTGGTCGAAATAATGGGCAATATTTTGAAAAAAATGCAAAAAATGGATATTTTGGGGGAAAACGCGATTTCTCCGCCCGATATCAATGGATTAAAGAAATTAGGGTACCATTGGACTGCACTAGGATTGTACTATCGTATGATACCCAATTCATACGGATACTATGATCAGGAAGCAAAATATGGCACGCTGAAAATCACGAATTTTCTGATTTTTAGCATTTTTGGACGCCTGTATCTCGAAAACTTAACCTACAATTTTTTTTTAATTTTTTCTATCGAGAGTCCTTTTGGAGGTATTTTGCATGAGGCCAACCAATAAGACTTTGAAATGTCTGGAATAGAATAAAAAAGGGACTGAAAATCGAAAAAAGTCGAAAAATCGTGAAATTTTGAAAAATGCTCTACTATTTTTTTATTTTAAGAGATTTTTAAAAAAAGGTTGTATATTCAGATAGCTGACCTAATTACGATTCTAACGATGTATAATATGTATGTAATTATTGAAATTTAATTTTCGATATTTTAAATTTTTTGCATTTTTGGCACTTTTGAACATAGGATTTCTCAGGGGCATTTTATCTGATCAGATAATGTAATATATCATTACAGAGCCCTGTGGCTATTTTAGCGCCCAAACTGGCTATTAAAACTATTCCGACAATAATAACCATACCGGGAGTATTCAAAAAATGAAAAAAAAGGTTAAAAATATTGTCGCACTTGCGAAAAACTTGATTGCTCACTTAGGTAATAGCGGACCAAAAGAACTAAAGTGTCGTTGGATAGCCCTATTAATGGACCATCATATGGTATCTAAATAATACGATTTCGATGGTAAGGAAATAAATTATTGTATGCCAAAAATCTAGTATTTTCCAATTTTTTAACATTCTGAGACGCCCTTTTCTCGAAAACGATGCCTACGATTTTTCTTAAAGTTTTCTTACTCAAAGTCCTATCGGTTGTCTATATAGGGAATCCAAAATGAAAAGCATTGAAATAATATAAGTGGTCGAAAAATGGTCTCAAACTTTGAAAAAAATTGAAAAATCGTTAAATTTTTGGAAACGTTCTTTAATTTATCTTTTTTTCCAAAACTACTCAATGGATGTTTCTGACACTTCTGGTACAGAAAGTTAAGTATCCAAAGAACTTCGTAAAGCTATCACAACAACGATCGTAAAATCGGAAGTAGTCGAAAAAATGTCCGATATTTTGAAAAAAAAACAATTTTTTTACGAAAACCTTTTTTATTTATGAATATTTTTTGATGATATTTCAAAACTGATATAACTAAAAGGATGCACCCTGCAAAGGTGCACAAAATCCTTAGCTCATATTTTTTAATTTCAATTTCATTTTCGGGCAATTTCGAATAAAATGTAAAATAAAGTGTAAAATTCAGTTATTTACAATTCATTCAGCGTCTTCATATTTTGAAATATTTATTTGTAATTTTCATAAACGCGTAGCAATAATCCAGACGAAGAGAATGTATGCGAAAATTAGTTTGTAATATGAGCAGTTGCCGAGAAATATGCAATTTTGCATGCATCACTTTTCACGTTATTTTGCCTATAAAAGAGTCAATTATTATTCGATTTGCAATATTTTTTTTCCATTTGATGCCTAATGCCAATTTGGACTAGGTCAAGCCAATTTTACATTTTCACTGTGACCGGAAATGACGTCATTTGGGCAAAAACTGTATTTTTAACCTAAAAAACACATATTTTATTGAAATGAGTCTGCCTTATAATATTTTTAAAATTATGATATTTGATTCCCATCAACGAATAGAATGAAGCCATACGACCATACAGATACCAAAAATGGTTTCTAACTTGTACGGTTACAGAGAAATAGGCGATCTTCTATAAGTCACTTTTCAAGGTTTTTGGTCTGTAAAAGTGTCAATTATTATTCGATTTTTATAATTTATTTACCATTTGATGCCTTATGCCATTTATGACTTCTATGAACCAAGTTAAAATTTTCAATATCACCGGAAGTATTGTAATTTTTGCAAAAAACGTATTTTTAGCCTTCAAAACAAACATTTTTTTGAAGGGATTTATATTTATTATTTGTTTAACTTTTTAACGTTTGACTCTAATGGGCAGTAAGACTGAATCAATACCATCATATTGATATCAAGAAAAGGCTTCTAGCATATTCCCTTGTCGAATAATAACCAATTTTCCCAGGGTCACTTTTAAGTTTTTTACCTTCTTAATTTCAGTTTATGGATTATAGGTTAATTATTCATTGCCCGATATCTATAAAAAAAAGTTTGTATTTTGTATGTTGCGAATTTTCGACTTATTTTTCAACTATAAAAATTTCTTTCGGCACCGGAAGTGACGTAATTTTACCATAATTTACAATTTTGACCGGTCTTTTCGCCAGCAAATATTACTTTTACATATGATAGATGGTGTCACTGAAGCAAAACAACTAATGTATAGTTTGGTAGCTCAATGGATCGGCTATGGTATAATAAACTTCCTGTATGATTCCTGAAAGCCGGTTCAGTGCTGCTTGCAGGTCTAGTTAGGCTTTCAGACTTTCGTCTGAAAGCCTATTGTGATTACTAAAATTATTATTATTTTTTTTTTTATTAGGGTTTCACACTGCGTAGCTTGTGTGAAACACTATTGTTTTTGTTAAAATTATTATTCTTATTATTAGGCTTTCAGACTTTCGTCTGAAAGCCTATTGAGATTACTAAAATTATTATTTTTTTTATTATTATTCTTTTCCGCCGGAGCCTATTTCTCTATGATCGAAAAGAGATACCGATTTGCGGTCCATATTTCTATTGGGAAACCAGGTGGTGGCTACCCAATAAAGCAATTTTCAAACTTCTGCGCAGACCGGAAGTGGCCGAATTTTGAACGTTGTTAAAAAATTAAAAATCGGCCGTGGTTTCGTCAATTCTCTACCTATATTCAAACGAATCACATTTTTGGAAAGCCTGAGACTTTTCCGAGACAATAGCAATCTCACATTTTGCGATTTCGAAATTTCGTTGCTGACTTCTATCGTTCGAAAATCCTAAACACGTCGCCTACGAGACAATTTTTGTTATTTTTCAAAATTTGGAAATTTGACCTAGATTTTTGGATACCTGACGTCAATCCGATTCCAGTAATATAAGTTTCATTCAGAGTTACCGCCCTTTATTTTTCGATTTTTTTCGAATTTTCTACCCATTTTGTGAGCTGTGGTGTCGTTTTACAGCCAAAATGATGTTTCTGAAACTTATGGAACATGAAGTTATAGTCCAATACCAACTGATAAAGCAATTTCGACACGGATCTTTAAACCGGAAGTGGTCGAAATAATGTGCAATATTTTGAAAAAAATGCAAAAAATGGATGTTTTCGGGGAAAACGTGATGTCTCCGTCCGATATGAACGGATTAATCAAATTAAGGTACCATTGGGTGGCACGAGGATTGTACTATCGTATGATACCCAATTCATACGGATACTATGATCAGGCAGCAAAATATGGCACGCTGAAAATCAAGTATTTTCTGATTTTTAGCATTTTTGGACGCCTGTATCTCGAAAACTTAACCGCAACTTTTCTTTAAATTTTTTCTATCGATAGTCCGTTCGGGGGTATTTTGAATGAAGCCATCCAATAAGACTTTGAAATATCTGGAATAGGTGAAATAACGGACTGAAAATCGAAAAAAGTCGAAAAATCGTGAAATTTTGGAAAATGCTCTACTATTTTTTTATTTTAAGAGATTTTCAAAAAAGGATTGTATATTCAGATAGCTGACCTGATTACGATTCTAACGATGTATAATATGTATGTAGTTATTGAAATTTAATTTTCGATATTTTAAATTTTTTGCATTTTTGGCACTTTTGAACATAAGATTTCTCAGGGGCATTTTATCTGATCAGATAATGTAATATATCATTACAGAGCCCTGTGGCTATTTTAGTGCCCAAACCGGCTATTAAAACTATTCCGACAATAATAACCATACCGGAAGTATTCAAAAAATGAAAAAAAAAGGTTAAAAACATTATTGCACTTGCGAAAAACTTGATTTCTCCTTAGGTAATAGCGGACCAAAAGAACTAAGGTGTCGTTGGATAGCCCTATTAATGGACCATCATATGTTATCTAAATAATACGATTTCGATGGTAACGAAATAAATTATTGTATGCCAAAAATCTAGTATTTTCCGATTTTTTAACATTCTGAGACGCCCTTTTCTCGAAAACGACACCGCAGATTTTTCTTAAACTTTTCTTACTCAAAGTCCTATCGGTTGTCTATATAGTGAATCCAAAATGAAAAGCATTGAAATAATATAGGTGGTCCAAAAATGGCATCAAACTTTGAAAAAAATTGAAAAATCGTTAAATTTTTGTAAACGCTCTTTAATTTATCTTTTTTTCCAAAACTACCCAATGGATGTTTCTGACACTTCTGGTACAGAAAGTTAAGTATCCAAATAACTTCGTAAAGCTATCGCGACAATGATCGTAAAACCGGAAGTAGTCGAAGAAGTGTCCGATATTTTGAAAAAAAAAAATTTTTTTACGAAAACCTTTTTTATTTATGAATATTTTTTGATGGTATTTTACACAGGGTTAAAATATCATCCTACTTGAGCAGAAATGAGAAAAAAAATAGTCTCGGTAATTTGCGTTGGCCGCCATCGGCTAATTTAGTTTTTCGTACCCAGAAAAATTATTTATTGTTCGATTTGTATAAAACAAAGTTCATATGCTCCGTGGTCCCAATTGTATTTTTTTTTGTTAGGGTGAAATTTTTCTGTCGGCAACGGAAGTGACGTAATATTAACAAAAACTACAATTTTGACAGTTAGGTTCCACTTTTTGAAAGCAAATATTATATTTTTTCAAAACTGATATAACTAAAAGGATGCAACCTGCAAAGGTGCACAAAATCCTTAGCTCAGATTTTTTAATTTCAATTTCATTTTCGGGCAATTTCGAATAAAATGTAAAATAAAGTGTAAAATTCAGTTATTTACAATTCATTCAGCGTCTTCATATTTTGAAACATTTATTTGTAATTTTCATAAACTCGTAGCAATAATCCAGACGAAGAGAATGTATGCGAAAATAAGTTTGTAATATGAGCAGTTGCCGAGAAATATGCAAATTTGCATGCATCACTTTTCACGTTATTTTGCCTATAAAAGAGTGAATTATTATTCGATTTGCAATATTTTTTTTTCCATTTGATGCATAATGCCAATTTGGACTAGGTCAAGCCAATTTAACATTTTCACTGTGACCGGAAATGACGTCATTTTGGCAAAAACTGTATTTTTAACCTAAAAAACAAATATTTTATTCAAATGAGTCTGCCTTATAATATTTTTAAAATTATGATATTTGATTCCCATCAACGAATAGAATGAAGCCATACGACCATACAGATACCACAAAATGGTTTCTAACTTGTACGGTTACAGAGAAATAGGCGATCTTCTATAAGTCACTTTTCAAGGTTTTTGGTCTATAAAAGTGTCAATTATTATTCGATTTTTATAATTTTTTTACCATTTGATGCCTTATGCCATTTATGACTTCTATGAACCAAGTCAACATTTTCAATATCACCGGAAGTAATGTTATTTTTGCAAAAAACGTATTTTTAGCCTTCAAAACAAACATTTTTTTGAAGGGATTTATATTTATTATTCGTTCAACTTTATAAATCTGACTCTAATGGACAGTAAGATTAAATCAATACCATCATATTGATATCAAGAAAAGGCTTCTAGAATGTTCCCTTGTCGAATAATAGCCAATTTTCCCAGTGTCACTTTTAAGTTTTTTACCTTCTTAATTTCAGTTTATGGGTTATAGGTTAATTATTTATTGCCCGATATGTATAAAACAAAGTTTGTATTTTGTATGTTGCGAATTTTCGACTTATTTTTCACCTATGAAAATTTCTTTCCGCACCGGAAGTGACGTAATTTTGCCATAATTTACAATTTTGACCGGTCTTTTCGCCAGCAAATATTACTTTTACATATGATAGAGGGTGTCACTGAAGCAAAACAACTAAAGTATAGTTTGGTAGCTCACTGGATCGGTTATGGTATAATAAACTTCCTGTATGATTCCTGAAAGCCGGTTCAGTGCTGCTTGCAGGTCTAGTTATTATTATTATTATTATTATTATTCA
The DNA here is from genome assembly GCA_963678685.1 of Patella ulyssiponensis. NCBI lineage: Eukaryota > Metazoa > Mollusca > Gastropoda > Patellidae > Patella > Patella ulyssiponensis. The sequence goes on from OY783230.1 coordinate 79,331,488, forward strand.
GATTCCAATTTGAATAGATCTCAGCAACTACGTGTCGCATCGTTACGATTTCTTCGGTTTTACTGGGAAAGTGGGTGTGACTTAGAGGATAAAGCTATTTTGAACGTTCTGCGACAATGCGAAATGTCCGAAATCACCGAAGTTATCGTTTTTGAAAATATTGCTGTAATTTTAACAATAATCATTGGATTTTAACTTTCGATACATTTTGGCATAGCCGGAGACAGGGCACATAGCTACGCTACTTTCGATTTTTGATTTTCGGCAAATCTTCGAAGATATTAGGCGCTAAATTTCGAAAATTTAAAATTTTACAAAAAACTTTTTTATTTATAAATATTTTTTAGTCGTGTTGTGCACAGAATTAAAGAGTCACCTGACTAGTGCAAAAATGTTAAAATATTTTGTCTCAGTAATTTTCCTTGGCCGCCATTGGCTAATTCAGTTTTTCAGTCCTAGATTAATTTTTTATTGTTCGATTTGTATAAAACAAAGTTCATATGCTTCGTTGTATCAATTGTCATTTTTTTGATTACCGAAAGTGTTATCTATCGGCACCGGAAGTGGCATAATTTTACTAAAAACTACAATTTTGACAGTTATTTTCCTTCTTCGAAAACAAATATTATTTTTCGGAAAAATTATTTGACTCAAAGAGTGCGCCCTTTCAAGGCGCAAAAAATGTAGGAAGCAGTTTTTTTAATTTCGATTTCATTTTCGAGCAAATTCGATTAAGAGGCTAAAAATGGTGTAAAATTGACCTATTTACAACCTATTCAGGCTTTTCAGATTTTAAAATATTTCTTCGTAACTTTTATAAACTTGTAGCTATAATCCATACGAAGAGAATGTATGTTAAAATTAGTTTCTAATATAAGCAGTTGCCGAGAAATGGGCAGTTTTGCATAAGTCACTTTTTTCTTTTTTTTGCCTGTAAAATAGTCAATTATTAATGGATATTCGCAAAAGTGACATCATTTGATTCAAAAAACAAGTATGCGTCATATCAAGTTGATTATAATTTAAAATTGACACCGGAAGTGACGTCATTTTGTCAAAAACTCAATTTTTAACTTTTAAAATCGATATTTTTTCATCCAAGAATTATGTCACATGTAATAATAAAATTAACTTTTGGTTTAAATTCACATATTAACGAAACTCACACGGTCAAATAGATATCATAAAATTATTTCTAACTTGTTCGGTTGCCGAGATATAGGCGATTTTCTAAAAGTCACTTTTGAAGGTTTTTGGCCCATAAAAGTGTCAATTATTATTCGATGTTCATAAAATTTTCACCCTTTGAAGCCTAATGTCATAGACGATGTTATAAAACTAATTTAATGTTTTCATTATCACCGGAAGTAACTTCATTTTGGCAAAAACTGTATTTTTAGCCTTCAAAACAGATATTTTATTCAAATGAGTCTGATTTGTAATGTTGATACAATTATGATATTTGATTCCAATCAACAAATAGATTAAACCCATACGGTCATATAAATACCAAAAAATGGTTTCTAACTTGTACGGTTGCCGAGAAATAGACGATTTTCTACACGTCACTTTTCAAGGTTTTTGGTCTATAAAAGTGGCAATCATTATTCGATTCACATAAGATTTTCACCATGTGATGCCTTATGCCATTTCTGATTTCATAAAACTAATAGAACATTTACATTATCACCGGAAGTACTGTAATTTCGTCAGGATCAATTACATGTAACAAATGTATAAAATGAAATTATATTGCTGGATTTGTTTGATTCTGTTTCCCTTTTTTTTTGATGTGTGCAATGCTTATGTGGAAACCTGTATATTGGTTTCATTGGTACCGGAAGTGATATATGTTCAAGGGTAACGTGGCACCGAAAGTGACACAAATTCAAGTTCAAAGGTAACATGGCACCAGTGAAACCCGTCATTCCTGCATGCAGGTCTAGTTAGGCTTTCAGACTTTCGTCTGAAAGCCTATTGTGATTACTAAAATTATTATTTTTTTTTTTTTTATTATTATTATTATTTACCGCGGGAGCCTATTTCTCTATGATCGAAAGAAGATACCGATTTGCGGTTCATCTTTCTATCAGGAAACCAGGTGGTGGCTACTCAATAAAGCAATTTTCAAACTTCTGCGCAGACCGGAAGTGACCGAGCTTTGTACGTTGTCAAAAAATTGAAAATTGGCTATAGTTTCGTCAATTCTTTTTCCATTTTCAAACAAATCACATTTTTGGAAAGCCTGAAACTTTTCTGAGACAATGGCTATCTCACATTTTTCAATTTCGAACATTCATTTATGACTTTTATCGTTCGAAAATTGAAAACATGTTGTTTACGAGACAATTTTTGTTATTTTTCAAAATTTTCAAATTTGACCTACATTTTTGGATACCTGAAGTCCATCCAATTCTAGAAATATAAGTTTCATTCAGAGTTATCGCCCTTTATTTTTCGATTTTTTTCGAATTTTCTTCCCATTTTGTGAGCTGTGGTTTCGTTTTACGGTCGAATTGATCTTTCTGAAACTGATGGAACATGAAGTTATAGTCCAGTACCAACTGATAAAGCAATTTCGACAAGGATCCTTAAACCGGAAGTGGTCGAAATAGTGTGCAATATTTTGAAAAAAATGCAAAAAATGGATGTTTTGGTGGAAAACGTGATTTCTCCGTCCGATATCAACAGATTAAACAAATTAAGGTACCGTTGGATGCCAAGAGGAATGGACTATCGTATGATACCCAAATCACACGGATACTATGAAACGGCAGTAAAATATGGCACGCTGAAAATCAAGTATTTTTTGATTTGGAGCGTTTTTGGACGCCTGTATCTCGATAACTACCCCAGCGATTTTTATGAAACGTTCTCTATCGAGAGTCCTTTCGGTAGTCTTGTGCACAAAACATTCCATTAAGACTTTGAAATATCTGGAATAGGTCAAATAACGGACTGAAAATCGAAAAAAGTCGAAAAATCGTGAAATTTTTGAAAATGCTCTACTATTTTTTTATTTTAAGAGATTTTCTAAAAAAGTTTATATTTTCAGATAGCTGACCTAATTACGATTCTAACGATGTATAATACGTATGTAGTTATTGAAATTTAATTTTCCATATTTTGTCATTTTTGCATTTTTGGCAATTTTAAACATAAGATTTCTCAGGGGCATTTTATCTGATCAGATAATGTAATATATCATTACACGGCCCTGCGGTTATTTTAGTGCCCAAACCGGTTATTAAAACTATCCCGACAATAATCTCCATACCGGAAGTATTCAAAAAATGAAAAAAAAGGGTTACAAAAATTGGCACTCTTACGAAAAACTTCATATCTTCGTTAGATAAAAGCAGACCAAAAGAACTAAAGTGCCGTCGGATAGCAATATTAATGGACTATCATATGGCATCTAAATAATACGATTTCGATGATAGGAGAATAAATTATTGTATGCCAAAAATCTAGTATTTTCCGATTTTTTGACATTCTGAGACGCCATTTTCTCGAAAACGACGCCTACGATTTTTATTAAACTTTTCTTACTCAAAGTCCTTTCGGTTGTCTATATAGTGAATCCAAGATGAAAAGCATTGAAATAATATAGTTGGTCAAACAATGGCCCCAAACTTTGAAAAAAAATGAAAAAGTGTTAAATTTTTGTAAATGCTCTTTAATTTATCTTTTTTTACAAAACCACTCAATGGATGTTTCTGACACTTGTGGTACAGAAAGTTAAGTATCCAAAGAACTTCGTAAAGCTATCACAATAACGATCGTAAAACCGGAAGTAGTCGAAAAAATGTCCGATATTTTGAAAAAAATTTATTTTTTTACGAAAACCTTTTTTATTTATGAATATTTTTTGATGATATTTTACACAGGGTTAAAATATCATCGTACTTGAGCAGAAATGAGAAAAAAAATTGTCTCGGTAATTTGCGTTAGCCGCCATCGCCTAATTTAGTTTTTCGTACCCAGAAAAATTATTTATTGTTCGATTTGTATAAAACAAAGTCCATATGCTCCGTGGTCCCAATTGTAATTTTTTTTGTTACGGTGAAATTTTTCTGTAGGCAACGGAAGTGAGTCAAGTGACGTAATGTTAACAAAAACTACAATTTTGACAGTTCGGTACCACTTTTTGAAAGCAAATATTATTTTTTTTCAAAACTGATATAACTAAAAGGATGAACCCTGCAAAGGTGCACAAAATTCTCAGCTCATATTTTTAAAAACTTCAATTTCATTTTCGGGCAATTTCGAATAAAATGTAAAATAAAGTGTAAAATTCAGTTATTTACAATTCATTCAGCGTCTTCATATTTTGAAATATTTATTTGTAATTTTCATAAACTCGTAGCAATAATCCAGACGAAGAGAATGAATGCGAAAATTAGTTTGTAATATGAGCAGTTGCCGAGAAATATGCAATTTTGCATGCATCACTTTTCACGTTATTTTGCCTATAAAAGAGTGAATTATCATTCGATTTGCAATATTTTTTTTCCATTTGATGCCTAATGCCAATTTGGACTAGGTCAAGCCAATTTTACATTTTCACTGTGACCGGAAATGACGTCATTTGGGGAAAAACTGTATTTTTAACCTAAAAAAAACAATATTTTATTCAAATGAGTCTGCCTTATAATATTTTTAAAATTATGATATTTGATTCCCATCAACGAATAGAATGAAGCCATACGACCATACAGATACCACAAAATGGTTTCTAACTTGTACGGTTACAGAGAAATAGGCGATCTTCTATAAGTCACTTTTCAAGGTTTTTGGTCTATAAAAGTGTCAATTATTTTTCGATTTTTATAATTTTTTTACCATTTTAAGCCTTATGCCATTTATGACTTCTATGAACCAAGTTAACATTTTCAATATCACCGGAAGTAATGTAATTTTTGCAAAAAACGTATTTTTAGCCGTCAAAACAAACATTTTTTGGAAGGGATTTATATTTATTATTCGTTTAACTTTATTACGTCTGACTCTAATGGGCAGTAAGATTGAATCAATACCATCATATTGATATCAAGAAAAGGCTTCTAGCATGTTCCCTTGTCGAATAATAACCAATTGTCCCAGGGTCACTTTTAAGTTTTTTACCTTCTTAATTTCAGTTTATGGGTTATAGGTTAATTATTTATTGCCCGATATCTATAAAACAAAGTTTGTATTTTGTATGTTGCGAATTTCCGACTTATTTTTCACCTATAAAAATTTCTTTCGGCACCGGAAGTGACGTAATTTTGCCATAATTTACAATTTTGACCGCTCTTTTCGCCAGCAAATATTACTTTTACATATGACAGAGGGTGTCACTGAAGCAAAACAACTAAAGTATAGTTTGGTAGCTCAATGGATCGGCTATGGTATAATAAACTTCCTGTATGATTCCTGAAAGCCGGTTCAGTGCTGCTTGCAGGTCTAGTTATTATTATTATTTACCGCGGGAGCCTATTTCTCTATGATCGAAAAGAGATACCGATTTGCGGTTCATCTTACTATCATGAAACCATGTGGTGGCTACTCAATAAAGCAATTTTCAAACTTCTGCGCAGACCGGAAGTGACCAAATATTGTACGTTGTCAAAAAATTGAAAATTGGCTATAGTTTCATCAATTCTTTTCCCATTTTCAAACAAATCACATTTTTGGAATCCCTGAATCTTTTCTGAGACAATGGCTATCTCACATTTTTCAATTTCGAACATTCGTCTGTAACTTTTATCGTTCGAAAATTGAAAACATGTTGTTTACGAGACAATTTTTGTTATTTTTCAAAATTTTCAAATTTGACCTACATTTTTGGATACCTGAAGTCCATCCGATTCTAGAAATATAAGTTTCATTCAGAGTTATCGCCCTTTATTTTTCGATTTTTTTCGAATTTTCTTCCCATTTTGTGAGCTGTGGTTTCGTTTTACGGTCGAATTGATGTTTCTGAAAGTTATGGAACATGAAGTTATAGTCCAATACCAACTGATAAAGCAATTTCGACGAAGATCCTTTAACCGGAAGTGGTCGAAATAGTGTGCAATATTTTGAAAAAAATGCAAAAAATGGATGTTTTGGTGGAAAACGGGATTTCTCCGTCCGAAATCAACAGATAAAACAAATTAAGGTACCGTTGGATGCCAAGAGGAATGGACTATCGTATGATACCCAAATCACACGGATACGATGATCAGGCAGCAAAATATGGCACGCTGAAAATCAAGTATTTTCTGATTTTTAGCATTTTTGGGCGCCTGTATCTCGAAAACTTAACCGCAACTTTTTTTTTAACTTTCTCTATCGAGAGTCCATTCGATAGTCTTGTGAATTATGCCACCCAATAAGACTTTGAAATGTCTGGAATAGGTGAAATAACGGACTGAAAATCGAAAAAAGTCGAAAAATCGTGAAATTTTGGAAAATGCTCTTCTATATTTTTATTTTAAGAGATTTTCAAAAAAAGATTGTATATTCAGATAGCTGACCTAATTACGATTCTAACGATGTATAATATGTATGTAGTTATTGAAATTTAATTTTCGATATTTTAAATTTTTTGCATTTTTGGCACTTTTCAACATAAGATTTCTCGGGTGCATTTTATCTGATCAGATAATGTAATATATCATTACAGAGCCCTGTGGCTATTTTAGTGCCCAAACCGGCTATTAGAACTATTCCGACAATAATAACCATACCGGAAGTATTCAAAAAATGAAAAAAAAAGAGTAAAAACATTGTCGCACTTGCGAAAAACTTGATTTCTCCCTTAGGTAATAGCGGACCAAAAGAACTAAAGTGTCGCTGGATAGCCCTATTAATGGACCATCATATGGTATCTAAATAATACGATTTCGATGGTATGGAAATAAAATATTGTATGCCAAAAATCTAGTATTTTCCAATTTTTTAACATTCTGAGACGCCCTTTTCTCGAAAACGACGCCTACGATTTTTCTTAAACTTTTCTTACTGAAAGTCCTGTCAGTTGTCTATATAGGGAATCAAAAATGAAAAGCATTGAAATAATATAAGTGGTCGAAAAATGGCCTCAAACTTTGAAAAAAATTCGAAAAATCGTGAAATTTTTGGAAACGCTCTTTAATTTATCTTTTTTTCCAAAACTACTCAATGGATGTTTCTGACACTTCTGGTACAGAAAGTTAAGTATCCAAAGAACTTCGTAAAGCTATCACAACAACGATCGTAAAACCGGAAGTAGTCGAAAAAATGTCCGATATTTTGAAAAAAATTAATTTTTTACGAAAACCTTTTTTATTTATGAATATTTTTTGATGATATTTTACACAGGGTTAAAATATCATCGTACTTGAGCAGAAATGAGAAAAAAAATTGTCTCGGTAATTTGCGTTAGCCGCCATCGGCTAATTTAGTTTTTCGTACCCAGAAAAATTATTTAATGTTCGATTTGTATAAAACAAAGTTCATATGCTCCGTGGTCCCAATTGTAATTTTTTTCGTGACGGTGAAATTTTTCTGTCGGCAACGGAAGTGACGTAATATTAACAAAAACTACAATTTTGACAGTTCGGTACCACTTTTTGAAAGCAAATATTATTTTTTTTCAAAACTGATATAACTAAAAGGATGCACCCTGCAAAGGTGCACAAAATCCTTAGCTTATATTTTTAAATTTCAATTTCATTTTCGGGCAATTTCGAATAAAATGTAAAATAAAGTGTAAAATTCAGTTATTTACAATTCATTCAGCGTCTTCATATTTTGAAATATTTATTTGTAATTTTCATAAACTCGAAGCAATAATCCAGACGAAGAGAATGTATGCAAAAATTAGTTTGTAATATGAGCAGTTGCCGAGAAATATGCAATTTTGCATGCATCACTTTTCACGTTATTTTGCCTATACAAAAGTGAATTATTATTCAATTTTCAATATTTTTTTCCATTTGATGCCTAATACCAATTTGGACTAGGTCAAGCCAATTTTACATTTTCACTGTGAGCGGAAATGACGTCATTTGGGCAAAAACTGTATTTTTAACCTAAAAAACCAATATTTTATTCAAAAGAGTCTGCCTTATAATATTTTTAAAATTATGATATTTGATTCCCATCAACGAATAGAATGAAGCCATACGACCATACAGATACCACAAAATGGTTTCTAACTTGTACGGTTGCAGAGAAATAGGCGATCTTCTATAAGTCACTTTTCAAGGTTTTTGGTCTATAAAAGTGTCAATTATTATTCGATTTTTATAATTTTTTTACCATTTGATGCCTTATGCCATTTATGACTTCTATGAACCAAGTTAACAGTTTCAATATCACCGGAAGTAATGTAATTTTTGCAAAAAACGTATTTTTAGCCTTCAAAACAAACATTTTTTGGAAGGGATTTATATTTATTATTCGTTTAACTTTATAACGTCTGACTCTAATGGGCAGTAAGATCGAATCAATACCATCATATTGATATCAAGAAAAGGCTTCTAGCATGTTCCCTTGTCGAATAATAACCAATTTTCCCAGGGTCACTTTTAAGTTTTTTACCTTCTTAATTTCAGTTTATGGGTTATAGGTTAATTATTTATTGCCCGATATGTATAAAACAAAGTTTGTATTTTGTATGTTGCGAATTTTCGACTTATTTTTCACCTATAAAAATTTCTTTCGGCACCGGAAGTGACGTAATTTTGCCATAATTTACAATTTTGACGGGTCTTTTCGCCAGCAAATATAACTTTTACATATGGTAGAGGGTGTCACTGAAGCAAAACAACTAAAGTATAGTTTGGTAACTCAATGGATCGGCTATGGTATAATAAACTTCCAGTATGATTCCTGAAAGCCGGTTCAGTGCTGCTTGCAGGTCTAGTTAGGCTTTCAGACTTTCGTCTGAAAGCCTATTGAGATTACTAAAATTATTAGGCTTTCAGACTTTCGTCTGAAAGCCTATTGAGATTACTAAAATTATTATTATTATTATTATTATTATTATTATTATTTACCGCGAGGGCCTAGATCTCCATGACCGAAAACAGATATCGATCTGAAATTAGCTTTTCTATCGGAAAACCATGTGGTGGCTACTTGATAAAATATTTTTGAAATTTCTGCGCATACCGGAAGTGACCGAACTTTGTACTTTCCCTAAAAATTGAAAATCGGCCATAGTTTCGTCAATTCTTTATCCATTTTCAAACAAATTACATTTTTGGAATCCCTGAATCTTTTCTGAGACAATGGCTATCTCACATTTTTCAATTTGGAACATTCGTCTGTGATTTTTATCGTTCGAAAATTGAAAACATGTTGTTTACGAGACAATTTTTGTTATTTTTCAAAATTTTCAAATTTGACCTACATTTTTGGATACCTGAAGTCCATCCGATTCCAGTAATATAAGTTTCATTCAGAGTTATCGCCCTTTATTTTTCGATTTTTTTCGAATTTTCTTCCCATTTTGTGAGCTCGGGTTTCGTTTTATGGCAGAATTGACGTTTCTGAAACTTCTGGAACATGAAGTTATAGTCCAATACCAACTTATAAAGCAATTTCGACAAGAATCCTTAAACCGGAAGTGGTCGAAATAATGTGCAATATTTTGAAAAAAATGCAAAAAATGGATATTTTTGGGGAAAACGCTATTTCTCCGTCCGATATCAATGGATTAAACGAATGAAGGTATGGTTTGATGGCACGATTGCTGGACTATCATATGATACCCCATTCATATGGATACTATGAACAGACAGCAAAATATGGCACGCTGAAAATCAAGTATTTTCTGATTTGGAGCGTTTTTGGACGCCTGTATCTCGAAAACTTAACCTGCAATTTTTTTTAAATTTTTTCTATCGAGAGTCCTTTTGGAGGTATTTTGCATAAAGCCATCCAATAAGACTTTGAAATGTCTGGAATAGGATAAAAAAGGGACTGAAAATCGAAAAAAGTCGAAAAATCGTGAAATTTTGGAAAATGCTCTACTATTTTTTTATTTTAAGAGATTTTTAAAAAGAATTTGTATATTCAGATAGCTGACCTAATTACGATTCTAACGATGTATAATATGTATGTAATTATTACAATTTAATTTTCGATATTTTAAATTTTTTGTATTTTTGGCACTTTTGAACATAGGATTTCTCAGGGGCATTTTATCTGATCAGATAATGTAATATATCATTACAGAGCCCTGTGGCTATTTTAGTGTCCAAACCGGCCATTAAAACTATACCGACAATAATAACCATACCGGAAGTATTCAAAAAATGAAAAAAAAGAGTAAAAACATTGTCGCACTTGCGAAAAACTTGATTTCTCTCTTAGGTAATAGCGGACCAAAAGAACTAAAGTGTCGCTGGATAGCCCTATTAATGGACCATCATATGGTATCTAAATAATACGATTTCGATGGTAAGGAAATAAACTATTGTATGCCAAAAATCTAGTATTTTCCAATTTTTTAACATTCTGAGACGCCTTTTTCTCGAAAACGACGCCTACGATTTTTCTTAAACTTTTCTTACTCAAAGTCCTATCGGTTGTCTATATAGGGAATCCAAAATGAAAAGCATTGAAATAATATAAGTGGTCGAAAAATGGCCTCAAACTTTGAAAAAAATTGAAAAATCGTTAAATTTTTGGAAACGCTCTTTAATTTATCTTTTTTTCCAAAACTACTCAATGGATGTTTCTGACACTTCTGGTACAGAAAGTTAAGTATCCAAAGAACTTCGTAAAGCTATCACAACAACGATCGTAAAATCGGAAGTAGTCGAAAAAATGTCCGATATTTTGAAAAAAATTATTTTTTTTACGAAAACCTTTTTTATTTATGAATATTTTTTGATGATCTTTCACACAGGGTTAAAATATCATCGTACTTGAGCAGAAATGAGAAAAAAAATTGTCTCGGTAATTTGCGTTAGCCGCCATCGGCTAATTTAGTTTTTCGTACCCAGAAAAATTATTTATTGTTCGATTTGTATAAAACAAAGTTCATATGCACCGTGGTCCCAATTGTAATTTTTTATGTTACGGTGAAGTTTTTCTGTCGGCAACGGAAGTGACGTAATATTAACAAAAACTACAATTTTGACAGTTCGGTACCACTTTTTGAAAGCAAATATTAATTTTTTTCAAAACTGATATAACTAAAAGGATGCACCCTGCAAAGGTGCACAAAATCCTTAGCTCATATTTTTTAATTTCAATTTCATTTTCGGGCAATTTGGAATAAAATGTAAAATAAAGTGTAAAATTCAGTTATTTACAAATCATTCAGCGTCTTCATATTTTGAAATATTTATTTGTAATTTTCATAAACTCGTAGCAATAATCCAGACGAAGAGAATGTATGCGAAAATTAGTTTGTAATATGAGCAGTTGCCGAGAAATATGCAATTTTGCATGCATCACTTTTCACGTTATTTTGCCTATAAAAGAGTCAATTATTATTCGATTTGCAATATTTTTTTTCCATTTGATGCTTAATGCCAATTTGGACTAGGTTAAGCCAATTTTACATTTTCACTGTGACCGGAAATGACGTCATTTGGGCAAAAACTGTATTTTTAACCTAAAAAAACAATATTTTATTCAAATGAGTCTGCCTTATAATATTTTAAAAATTATGACATTTGATTCCCATCAACGAATAGAATGAAGCCATACGACCATACAGATACCATAAAATGGTTTCTAACTTGTACGGTTACAGAGAAATAGGCGATCTTCTATAAGTCACTTTTCAAGGTTTTTGGTCTATAAAAGTGTCAATTATTATTCGATTTTTATAATTTTTTTACTATTTGATGCCTTATGCCATTTATGACTTCTATGAATCAAGTTAACATTTTCAATATCACCGGAAGTAATGTAATTTTTGCAAAAAACGTATTTTTAGCCTTCAAAACAAACATTTTTTTGAAGTGATTTATATTCTTTATTCGTTTAACTTTATAACGTCTGACTCTAATGGGCAGTAAGATTGAATCAATACCATCATATTGATATCAAGAAAAGGCTTCTAGCATGTTCCCTTGTGGAATAATAACCAATTTTCCCAGGGTCACTTTTAAGTTTTTTACCTTCTTAATTTCAGTTTATGGGTTATAGGTTAATTATTTATTGCCCGATATGTATAAAACAAAGTTTGTATTTTGTATGTTGCGAATTTTCGACTTATTTTTCACCTATAAAAATTTCTTTCGGCACCGGAAGTGACGTAATTTTGCCATAATTTACAATTTTGGCCGGTCTTTTCGCCAGCAAATATTACTTATACATATGATAGAGGGTGTCACTGAAGCAGAACAACTAAAGTATAGTTCGGTAGCTCAATGGATCGGCTATGGTATAATAAACTTCCTGTATGATTCCTGAAAGCCGGTTCAGTGCTGCTTGCAGGTCTAGTTATTAGGCTTTCAGACTTTCGTCTGAAAGCCTATTGAGATTACTAAAATTATTATTATTAGGCTTTCAGACTTTCGTCTGAAAGCCTATTGAGATTACTAAAATTATTATTATTATTATTATTATTTACCGCGAGGGCCTAGATCTCCATGATCGAAAGCAGATATCGATCTGAAATTAGCTTTTCTATCGGGAAACCATGTGGTGGCTACTTGATAAAATATTTTTGAAATTTCTGCGCATACCGGAAGTGACCGAACTTTGTACTTTCGCTAAAAATTGAAAATCGGCCATAGTTTCGTCAATTCTTTATCCATTTTCAAACAAATTACATTTTTGGAATCCCTGAATCTTTTCTGAGACAATGGCTATCTCACATTTTTCAATTTCGAACATTCGTCTATGATTTTTATCGTTCGAAAATTGAAAACATGTTGTTTACGAGACAATTTTTGTTATTTTTCAAAATTTTCAAATTTGACCTACATTTTTGGATACCTGAAGTCCATCCGATTCCAGTAATATAAGTTTCATTCGGAGTTATCGCCCTTTATTTTTCGAATTTTTTCGAATTTTCTTCCCATTTTGTGAGCTCGGGTTTCGTTTTATGGCAGAATTGACGTTTCTGAAACTTCTGGAACCTGAAGTTATAGTCCAATACCAACTTATAAAGCAATTTCGACAAGAATCCTTAAACCGGAAGTGGTCGAAATAATGTGCAATATTTTGAAAAAAATGCAAAAAATGGATATTTTTGGGGAAAACGCTATTTCTCCGTCCGATATCAATGGATTAAACGAATGAAGGTACCGTTGGATGGCACGATTGTTGGACTATCATATGATACCCCATTCATACGGATACTATGAACAGACAGCAAAATATGGCACGCTGAAAATCAAGTATTTTCTGATTTGGAGCGTTTTTGGACGCCTGTATCTCGAAAACTTAACCTGCAATTTTTTTTAAATTTTTTCTATCGAGAGTCCTTTTGGAGGTATTTTGCATGAAGCCATCCAATAAGACTTTGAAATGTCTGGAATAGGATAAAAAAGGGACTGAAAATCGAAAAAAGTCGAAAAATCGTGAAATTTTGGAAAATGCTCTACTATTTTTTTATTTTAAGAGATTTTTAAAAAAAGGTTGTATATTCAGATAGCTGACCTAATTGCAATTCTAACGATGTATAATATGTATGTAATTATTAAAATTTAATTTTCGATATTTTAAATTTTTTGCATTTTTGGCACTTTTGAACATAGGATTTCTCAGGGGCATTTTATCTGATCAGATAATGTAATATATCATTACAGAGCCCTGTGGCTATTTTAGTGCCCACACCGGCTATTAAAACTATTCCGACAAAAATAACCATACCGGAAGTATTCAAAAAATGAAAAAAAAGAGTAAAAACATTGTCGCACTTGCGAAAAACTTGATTTCTCTCTTAGGTAATAGCGGACCAAAAGAACTAAAGTGTCGCTGGATAGCCGTATTAATGGACCATCATATGGTATCTAAATAATACGATTTCGATGGTAAGGAAATAAATTATTGTATGCCAAAAATCTAGTATTTTCCAATTTTTTAACATTCTGAGACGCCCTTTTCTCGAAAACGACGCCTACGATTTTTCTTAAACTTTTCTTACTCAAAGTCCTATCGGTTGTCTATATAGGGAATCCAAAATGAAAAGCATTGAAATAATATAAGTGGTCGAAAAATGGCCTCAAACTTTGAAAAAAATTGAAAAATCGTTAAATTTTTGGAAACGCTCTTTAATTTATCTTTTTTTCCAAAACTACTCAATGGATGTTTCTGACACTTCTGGTACAGAAAGTTAAGTATCCAAAGAACTTCGTAAAGCTATCACAACAACGATCGTAAAGCCGGAAGTAGTCGAAAAAATGTCCGATATTTTGAAAAAAAATTTTTTTTTTTACGAAAACCTTTTTTATTTATGAATATTTTTTGATGATATTTTACACGGGGTTAAAATATCATCGTACTTGAGCAGAAATGAGAAAAAAAATTGTCTCGGTAATTTGCGTTAGCCGCCATCGGCTAATTTAGTTTTTCGTACCCAGAAAAATTGTTTATTGTTCGATTTGTATAAAACAAAGTTCATATGCACCGTGGTCCCAATTGTAATTTTTTTTGTTACGGTGAAATTTTTCTGTCGGCAACGGAAGTGACGTAATATTAACAAAAACTACAATTTTGACAGTTCGGTACCACTTTTTGAAAGCAAATATTATTTTTTTCAAAACTGATATAACTAAAAGGATGCACCCTGCAAAGGTGCACAAAATCCTTAGCTCATATTTTTAAATTTCAATTTCATTTTCGGGCAATTTCGAATAAAATGTAAAATAAAGTGTAAAATTCAGTTATTTACAATTCATTCAGCGTCTTCATATTTTGAAATATTTATTTGTAATTTTCATAAACTCGTAGCAATAATCCAGACGAAGAGAATGTATGCGAAAATAAGTTTGTAATATGAGCAGTTGCCGAGAAATATGCAATTTTGCATGCATCACTTTTCACGTTATTTTGCCAATGAAAGAGTGAATTATTATTCGATTTGCAATATTTTTTTTCCATTTGATGCCTAATGCCAATTTGGACTAGGTCAAGCCAATTTTACATTTTCACTGTGACCGGAAATGACGTCTTTTGGGCAAAAACTGTATTTCTAACCTAAAAAACAAATATTTTATTCAAATGAGTCTGCCTTATAATGTTTTTAAAATTATGATATTTGATTCCCATCAATGAATAGAATGAAGCCATACGACCATACAGATACCACAAAATGGTTTCTAACTTGTACGGTTACAGAGAAATAGGCGATCTTCTATAAGTCACTTTTCAAGGTTTTTGGTCTGTAAAAGTGTCAATTATTATTCGATTTTTATAATTTATTTACTATTTGATGCCTTATGCCATTTATGACTTCTATGAACCAAGTTAAAATTTTCAATATCACCGGAAGTAATGTAATTTTTGCAAAAAACGTATTTTTAGCCTTCAAAACAAACATTTTTTTGAAGGGATTTATATTTATTATTCGTTTAACTTTATAACGTCTGACTCTAATGGGGAGTAAGATTGAATCAATACCATCATATTGATATCTAGAAAAGGCTTCTAGCATGTTCCCTTGTCGAATAATCATCAATTTTCCCAGGGTCACTTTTAAGTTTTTTACCTTCTTAATTTCAGTTTATGGGTTATAGGTTAATTATTTATTGCCCGATATATATAAAACAAAGTTTGTATTTTGTATCTTGCGAATTTTCGACTTATTTTTCACCTATAAAAATTTCTTTCGGCACCGGAAGTGGCGTACTTTTGCCATAATTTACAATTTTGACCGGTCTTTTCGCCAGCAAATATTACTTTTACATATGATAGAGGGTGTCACTCTAGCAAAACAACTAAAGTATAGTTTGGTAGCTCAATGGACTGGCTATGGTATAATAAACTGCCTGTATGATTCCTGAAAGCCGGTTCAGTGCTGCTTGCAGGTCTAGTTATTATTTATTATTATTATTTACCGCGAGGGCCTAGATCTCCATGATCGAAAACAGATATCGATCTGGAATCAGATTTTCTATTGGGAAACCATGTGGTGGCTACTTGATAAAATATTTTTGAAATTTCTGCGCATACCGGAAGTGACCGAACTTTGTACGTTATCTAAAAATTGAAAATCGGCCATAGTTTCGTCAATTCTTTATCCATTTTCAAACAAATTACATTTTTGGAATCCCTGAATCTTTTCTGAGACAATCTATTCTGAGACATTTTTCAATTTCGAACATTCGTCTATGACTTTTATCGTTTGAAAATTGCAAACATGTTGTTTACGAGACAATTTTTGTTATTTTTCAAAATTTTCAAATTTGACCTACATTTTTGGATACCTGAATTCCATCCGATTCCAGTAATATAAGTTTCATTCAGAGTTATCGCCCTTTATTTTTCGATTTTTTTCGAATTTTCTTCCCATTTTGTGAGCTCCGGTTTCGGTTTATGGCAGAATTGACGTTTCTGAAACTTCTGGAACATGAAGTTATAGTCCAATACCAACTTATAAAGCAATTTCGACAAGAATCCTTAAACCGGAAGTGGTCGAAATAATGGGCAATATTTTGAAAAAAATGCAAAAAATGGATATTTTGGGGAAAAACGCGATTTCTCCACCCGATATCAATGGATTAAAGAAATTAGGGTACCATTGGACTGCACTAGGATTGTACTATCGTATGATACCCAATTCATACGGATACTATGATCAGGAAGCAAAATATGGCACGCTGAAAATCAAGTATTTTGTGATTTTTAGCATTTTTGGGCGCCTGTATCTCGAAAACTTAACCGCAACTTTTTTTTTAACTTTCTCTATCGAGAGTCCATTCGACAGTCTTGTGAATTATGCCACCCAATAAGACTTTGAAATGTCTGGAATAGGTGAAATAACGGACTGAAAATCGAAAAAAGTCGAAAAATCGTGAAATTTTGAAAAATGCTCTACTATTTTTTTATTTTAAGAGAATTTTATAAAAAGGTTGTATATTCAGATAGCTGACCTAATTACGATTCTAACGATGTATAATATGTATGTAATTATTGAAATTTAATTTTCGATATTTTAATTTTTTTGCATTTTTGGCACTTTTGAACATAGGATTTCTCAGGGGCATTTTATCTGATCAGATAATGTAATATATCATTACAGAGCCCTGTGGCTATTTTAGCGCCCAAACCGGCTATTAAAACTATTCCGACAATAATAACCATACCGGGAGTATTCAAAAAATGAAAAAAAAAGGTTAAAAATATTGTCGCACTTGCGAAAAACTTGATTGCTCACTTAGGTAATAGCGGACCAAAAGAACTAAAGTGTCGTTGGATAGCCCTATTAATGGACCATCATATGGTATCTAAATAATACGATTTCGATGGTAAGGAAATAAATTATTGTATGCCAAAAATCTAGTATTTTCCGATTTTTTAACATTCTGAGACGCCCTTTTCTCGAAAACGACGCCTACGATTTTTCTGAAACTTTTCTTACTCAAAGTCCTATCGGTTGTCTATATAGTGAATCCAAAATGAAAAGCATTGAAATAATGTAGGTGGTCCAAAAATGACATCAAACTTTGAAAAAAATTGAAAAATCGTAAAATTTTTGTAAACGCTCTTTAATTTATCTTTTTTTCCAAAACTACTCAATGGATGTTTCTGACACTTCTGGTACAGAAAGTTAAGTATCCAAAGAACTTCGTAAAGCTATCACGACAACGATCGTAAAACCGGAAGTAGTCGAAAAAATGTCCGATATTTTGATAAAAAATATTTATTTTACGAAAACCTTTTTTATTTATGAATATTTTTTGATGGTATTTTACACAGGGTTAAAATATCACCCTACTTGACCAGAAATGGGAAAAAAAATTGTCTCGGTTATTTGCGTTAGCCGCCAACGGCTAATTTAGTTTTTCGTACCCAGAAAAATTATTTATTGTTCGATTTGTATAAAACAAAGTTCATATGCTCCGTGGTCCCAATTGTAATTTTTTTTGTTATGGTGAAATTTTTCTGTCGGCAACGGAAGTGACGTAATATTAACAAAAACCATAATTTTGACAGTTCGGTACTACTTTTTGAAAGCAAATATTATTTTTTTTTCAAAACTGATATAACTAAACGGATGCACCCTGCAAAGGTGCACAATATCCTTAGCTCAGATTTTTTAATTTCAATTTCATTTTCGGGCAATTTCGAATAAAATGTAAAATAAAGTGTAAAATTCAGTTGTTTACAATTCATTCAGCGTCTTCATATTTTGAAATATTTATTTGTAATTTTAATAAACTCGTAGCAATAATCCAGAAGAAGAGATTGTATGCGATAATTAGTTTGTAATATGAGCAGTTGCCGAGGAATATGCAATTTTGCATGCGTCACTTTTCACGTTATTTTGCCTATAAAAGAGTGAATTATTATTCGATTTGCAATATTATTTTTCCATTTGATGCTTAGTGTCAATTTGTTCTAGGTCAAGCCAATTTTACAATTTCACTGTGACCGGAAATGACGTCATTTGGGCAAAAACTGTATTTTAAACCTAAAAAACAGATATTTTATTCAAATGAGTCTGCCTTATAATAATTTTAAAATTATGATATTTGATTCCCATCAACGAATAGAATGAAGCCATACGACCATACAGATACCAAAAAATGGTTTCTAACTTGTACGGTTACAGAGAAATAGGCGATCTTCGATAAGTCACTTTTCAAGGTTTTTGGTCTATAAAAGTGTCAATTATTATTCGATTTTTATAATTTTTTTTACCATTTGATGCCTTATGCCATTTATGACTTCTATGAACTAAATTAACATTTTCAATATCACAGGAAGTAATGTAATTTTTTCAAAAAACGTATTTTTGGCCTTCAAAACAAACATTTTTTTTGAAGTGGTTTATGTTTATTATTCGTTTAACTTTATAACGTCTGACTCTAATGGGCAGTAAGATTGAATCAATACCATCATATTGATATCAAGAAAAGGCTTCTAGCATGTTCCCTTGTCGAAAGATAGCCAATTGTCCCAGTGTCACTTTTAAGTTTTATACCTTCTTAATTTCAGTTTATTGGTTATAGGTTAATTATTTATTGCCCGATATGTATAAAACAAAGTTTGTATTTTGTATGTTGCGAATTTTCGACTTATTTTTCACCTATAATAATTTCTTTCGGCACCGGAAGTGACGTAAATTTGCCATAATTTACAATTTTGACCGGTCTTTTCGCCAGCAAATATTACTTTTACATATGATAGAGGGTGTCACTGAAGCAAAACAATTAAAGTTTGGTAGCTCAATGGATCGGCTAGGGTATAATAAACTTCCTGTATGATTCCTGAAAGCCGGTCAGTGCTGCTTGCAGGTCTAGTTATTATTATTATTTACCGCGAGGGCCTAGATCTCCATGACCGAAAACAGATATCGATCTGAAATTAGCTTTTCTATCGGGAAACCATGTGGTGGCTACTTGATAAAATATTTTTGAAATTTCTGCGCATACCGGAAGTGACCGAACTTTGTACTTTCCCTAAAAATTGAAAATCGGCCATAGTTTCGTCAATTCTTTATCCATTTTCAAAAAAATTACATTTTTGGAATCCCTGAATCTTTTCTAAGACAATGGCTATCTCACATTTTTCAATTTGGAACATTCGTCTGTGATTTTTATCGTTCGAAAATTGAAAACATGTTGTTTACGAGACAATTTTTGTTATTTATCAAAATTTTCAAATTTGACCTACATTTTTGGATACCTGAAGTCCATCCGATTCCAGTAATATAAGTTTCATTCAGAGTTATCGCCCTTTATTTTTCGATTTTTTTCGAATTTTCTTCCCATTTTGTGAGCTCGGGTTTCGTTTTATGGCAGAATTGACGTTTCTGAAACTTCTGGAACATGAAGTTATAGTCCAATACCAACTTATAAAGCAATTTCGACAAGAATCCTTAAACCGGAAGTGGTCGAAATAATGTGCAATATTTTGAAAAAAATGCAAAAAATGGATATTTTTGGGGAAAACGCTATTTCTCCGTCCGATATCAATGGATTAAACGAATGAAGGTATCGTTTGATGGCACGATTGCTGGACTATCATATGATACCCCATTCATATGGATACTATGAACAGACAGCAAAATATGGCACGCTGAAAATCAAGTATTTTCTGATTTGGAGCGTTTTTGGACGCCTGTATCTCGAAAACTTAACCTGCAATTTTTTTTTAATTTTTTCTATCGAGAGTCCTTTTGGAGGTATTTTGCATAAAGCCATCCAATAAGACTTTGAAATGTCTGGAATAGGATAAAAAAGGGACTGAAAATCGAAAAAAGTCGAAAAATCGTGAAATTTTGGAAAATGCTCTACTATTTTTTTATTTTAAGAGATTTTTAAAAAGAAGTTGTATATTCAGATAGCTGACCTAATTACGATTCTAACGATGTATAATATGTATGTAATTATTACAATTTAATTTTCGATATTTTAAATTTTTTGTATTTTTGGCACTTTTGAACATAGGATTTCTCAGGGGCATTTTATCTGATCAGATAATGTAATATATCATTACAGAGCCCTGTGGCTATTTTAGTGCCCAAACCGGCCATTAAAACTATACCGACAATAATAACCATACCGGAAGTATTCAAAAAATGAAAAAAAAGAGTAAAAACATTGTCGCACTTGCGAAAAACTTGATTTCTCTCTTAGGTAATAGCGGACCAAAAGAACTAAAGTGTCGCTGGATAGCCCTATTAATGGACCATCATATGGTATCTAAATAATACGATTTCGATGGTAAGGAAATAAACTATTGTATGCCAAAAATCTAGTATTTTCCAATTTTTTAACATTCTGAGACGCCTTTTTCTCGAAAACGACGCCTACGATTTTTCTTAAACTTTTCTTACTCAAAGTCCTATCGGTTGTCTATATAGGGAATCCAAAATGAAAAGCATTGAAATAATATAAGTGGTCGAAAAATGGCCTCAAACTTTGAAAAAAATTGAAAAATCGTTAAATTTTTGGAAACGCTCTTTAATTTATCTTTTTTTCCAAAACTACTCAATGGATGTTTCTGACACTTCTGGTACAGAAAGTTAAGTATCCAAAGAACTTCGTAAAGCTATCACAACAACGATCGTAAAATCGGAAGCAGTCGAAAAAATGTCCGATATTTTGAAAAAAATTATTTTTTTTACGAAAACCTTTTTTATTTATGAATATTTTTTGATGATCTTTCACACAGGGTTAAAATATCATCGTACTTGAGCAGAAATGAGAAAAAAAATTGTCTCGGTAATTTGCGTTAGCCGCCATCGGCTAATTTAGTTTTTCGTACCCAGAAAAATTATTTATTGTTCGATTTGTATAAAACAAAGTTCATATGCACCGCGGTCCCAATTGTAATTTTTTATGTTACGGTGAAGTTTTTCTGTCGGCAACGGAAGTGACGTAATATTAACAAAAACTACAATTTTGACAGTTCGGTACCACTTTTTGAAAGCAAATATTATTTTTTTTCAAAACTGATATAACTAAAAGGATGCACCCTGCAAAGGTGCACAAAATCCTTAGCTCATATTTTTTAATTTCAATTTCATTTTCGGGCAATTTCGAATAAAATGTAAAATAAAGTGTAAAATTCATTTATTTACAAATCATTCAGCGTCTTCATATTTTGAAATATTTATTTGTAATTTTCATAAACTCGTAGCAATAATCCAGACGAAGAGAATGTATGCGAAAATTAGTTTGTAATATGAGCAGTTGCCGAGAAATATGCAATTTTGCATGCATCACTTTTCACGTTATTTTGCCTATAAAAGAGTCAATTATTATTCGATTTGCAATATTTTTTTTCCATTTGATGCCTAATGCCAATTTGGACTAGGTCAAGCCAATTTTACATTTTCACTGTGACCGGAAATGACGTCATTTGGGCAAAAACTGTATTTTTAACCTAAAAAAACAATATTTTATTCAAATGAGTCTGCCTTATAATATTTTAAAAATTATGACATTTGATTCCCATCAACGAATAGAATGAAGCCATACGACCATACAGATACCACAAAATGGTTTCTAACTTGTACGGTTACAGAGAAATAGGCGATCTTCTATAAGTCACTTTTCAAGGTTTTTGGTCTATAAAAGTGTCAATTATTATTCGATTTTTATAATTTTTTTACCATTTGATGCCTTATGCCATTTATGACTTCTATGAATCAAGTTAACATTTTCAATATCACCGGAAGTAATGTAATTTTTGCAAAAAACGTATTTTTAGCCTTCAAAACAAACATTTTTTTGAAGTGATTTATATTCTTTATTCGTTTAACTTTATAACGTCTGACTCTAATGGGCAGTAAGATTGAATCAATACCATCATATTGATATCAAGAAAAGGCTTCTAGCATGTTCCCTTGTGGAATAATAACCAATTTTCCCAGGGTCACTTTTAAGTTTTTTACCTTCTTAATTTCAGTTTATGGGTTATAGGTTAATTATTTATTGCCCGATATGTATAAAACAAAGTTTGTATTTTGTATGTTGCGAATTTTCGACTTATTTTTCACCTATAAAAATTTCTTTCGGCACCGGAAGTGACGTAATTTTGCCATAATTTACAATTTTGGCCGGTCTTTTCGCCAGCAAATATTACTTATACATATGATAGAGGGTGTCACTGAAGCAGAACAACTAAAGTATAGTTCGGTAGCTCAATGGATCGGCTATGGTATAATAAACTTCCTGTATGATTCCTGAAAGCCGGTTCAGTGCTGCTTGCAGGTCGAGTTATTATTATTATTCAGATTCCAATTTGAGTAGATCTCAGCAACTACGTGTCGCATCGTTACGATTTCTTCGGTTTTACTGGGAAAGTGGGTGTGACTTAGAGGATAAAGCTATTTTGAACGTTCTGCGACAATGCGAAATGTCCGAAATCACCGAATTTATTGTTTTTGAAAATATTGCAGTAATTTTAACAATAACCATTGGATTTTAACTTTCGATACATTTTGGCATAGCCGGAGACATGGCACATAGCTACGCTACTTTCGATTTTTGATTTTCGGCAAATCTTCGAAGATATTAGGCGCCAAATTTTGAAAATTTAAAATTTTACAAAAAACTTTTTTATTTATGAATATTTTTTAGTCGTGTTGTACACAGAATTAAAGAGTCATCTGACTTGCGCAAAAATGTTAAAAAATTTTGTCTCAGTAATTTTCCTTGGCCGCCATTGGCTAATTCAGTTTTTCAGTCCTAGATTATTTTTTTATTGTTCGATTTGTATAAAACAAAGTTCATATGCTTCGTTGTCTCAATTGTCATTTTTTTTGTTACCAATAGTATTATCTGTTGGCACCGGAAGTGGCATAATTTTACCCAAAACTACAATTTTGACAGTTATTTTCTTTCTTCGAAAACAAATATTATTTTTTGGAAAAATTATATGACTCAAAGAGTGTGTCCTTTCAAGGCGCAAAAAATGTAGGAAGCAGTTTTTTTAATTTCGATTTCATTTTCGAGCAAATTCGATTAAGAGGCTAAAAATGGTGTAAAATTGACCTATTTACAACCTATTCAGGCTTTTCAGATTTTAAAATATTTCTTCGTAACTTTTATAAACTTGTAGCTATAATCCATACGAAGAAAATGTATGTTAAAATTCGTTTGTAATATAAGCGGTTACTAAGAAATGGGCAGTTCTGTACAAGTCACTGTTTTCGTTATTTTGCCTGTAAAATAGTCAATTATTATTGGATTTTTATAAAAGTGACATCATTTGATTCAAAAAGCATGTAGCGTCATATCAAGTTGATTACAATTTAAAATTGACACCGGAAGTGACATCATTTGGTCAAAAACTGCATTTTAAACTTTTTAAATCAATGTTTTATTCAACCAAGAATAACTTAATATGTATTAATAATTTTAACTTTTGGTTTAAATTCACATATAAACAAAACTCATATGGTCATATAGATATCATAAAATTGTTTCTAACTTGTTCGGTTGCCGAGAAATAGACGGCTTTCTACAGGTCACTTTTGAAGGTTTCAGGGCCATAAAAGTGTCAATTATTATTCGATTTTCATAAACGTTACACCATGTTATACCTAATGCCATTTGGGATTTCATACAAGTAATTTAAGATTTTCATTATCACCGGAAGTAACGTCATTTTGGCAAAAACTGTATTTTTAGCCTTCAAAACAGATATTTTATTCAAATGAGTCTGTTTTGAAATCTTTTTCAAATTATGGTATTTGATGCTAATCAACAAATAGAATGAACCCATACGATCATACAGATACCACAAAATGGTTTGTAACTTGTACGGTTGCAGAGAAATAGCAGATTTTCTACAAGTCACTTTTCAAGTTTTTTGGTCTTTAAAAGTGGCATTTCTGATTTCATAAGACTAATTGAACATTTTCATTAACACAGGAAGTAATTTAATTTTGTCAAGATCATTTACAAGTAACAAATGTATAAAATGACTTGATATTGCTGGATTGATTGGTTGATTCTGCGTCCATTTTATTTGTGTGCAATGTTAATTTGGAAACCTGTTTAGTGGTTTCGTTGGTACCGGAAGTGACATATGTTCAAGGGTAACTTGGCACCGGAAGTGACATGTTTAAGAGTAACTTGGCACCAGTGAAACCCGTCATTCCTGCATGCAGGTCTAGTTGTTTTTGATTTTATCTTTGTTGCATATTCTGTATATATTTGCCTATACCATTCACAATTTGTATCATTGCTTGATAAAGACGAGAGCATCCTCGTCGAAACGTCGCTTAGTATCAAACTCAGTAATTGTGTATCCATAAAATTGTACCTTGTGTTCATATGTTCAATTACTACATGCCAACCAAAGAAGATATACGTCATCTGTATGGAGATGTGGCTACCAGACTAATGAACCAGATTGTGAAATCAGAGGGCAAGTATATTAGATTATGCAACAATTTGACATTTTTAATGCGATGTAGAGATAGTGCCATTATTCCCAATGGATTACTCCCCAAAACACCAGTCCAGTCTGCCGCTGCCCATAAAATTCTACGGAAAGCTGGTAACTGTCTGGTCAAAGAGCGAATTCGGCACTTTAGAAACGAGAAACAAAAACGGTTAAAAATAATCAGTGAACAACAAGCTCAACTTGAATCCTTACTGTCCCCAGAAGATAATAAATCTATACGATCTATTAACCTCTCCGATGACCAAATAACTCTATTATCCAAAGGCCTAAAATTCATTCCTGTTTCTAAACCGAAGAATCATGACGATTACATTGCAAACATAGAAAAGGGTTTACGTCAACTGGCACCAGGTGGTAAGGTGGATTACCTCAGGCATCAGATCTCGAATATTCTTTTGAAAGCTAAACCCCAAACCGATAATCTAACCAAATCGCAGCAGCTAGCCCTCAAAGAATTGAAAGCAGACTCCAAAATCACCATCATACCTGCTGACAAAGGTAAAGCTACTGTAATTATGGACACCAATGACTATGTGGATACTGTGAACAACCTACTTCAAGACACCAAAACATACCAAAGAATGAGGAAAGATCCCACAGCCATTCATGAAACCAAGCTGCGGAAACTACTCACCTCATTGAAAGACAAAAAGCAGATCACGCCAGCACTTTACTATAATCTGAATCCCTCTCACCCCAGACCACCATATGCACGAGCCACCATTAAGATTCATAAGAACCCGGTCAAGGCTCGTTTATTGGTTTGTTCCCGAGATTCAGTTTATTACAATACAGCAAAGTTCTTAAGCCGTCTTTTGGCACCACTTGGAAAATCTGCAGAATCCTTCATTGTCCAATGACTTTTGCAATAATCTGGCATCAGTCCCACCAACCGGCACCATTCTTTCCTATGATGTAGTAGACTTGTTTACAAATATCCCCACAGCTCAGACACTCCAAATACTTAAAAAGAAAATCAATGAATTAGAGACCCCTCTGGACACCAACCTAACCACTGATAATATCATTCAACTTTTACGTCTCTGCATAACTGCCACTTACTTTAGATGGGGTGATGAATATTATCAAGAAATACATGGCCTGCCTATGGGTAACCCACATTCGCCACTACTGTCCGAAGCATTCATGACCAGGCTTGAAACTGATGCATTACAGACTTCTCCCATCAAACCCCTTTGTTGGCATCGGAAAGTCGATGATGCATTTGTTGTCCTCAACCAAAACGACAACCCAGATACCCTACTCCAACATCTGAAAAGTCGACAAACGAGGATAAAATTCACAATGGAAACAGAAACGGACGACAGTCTCCCATTCCTTGATGTCTTAGTGACTAAATCTGATAAAAAATTCTCCACAGCTGTTTATAGGAAACCAACTCACACTGATCAATATATTCACTATAATTCAAATCATTCACATCAATTAAGAAATCCATCATCACCACTCTAACCAGACGCGCCACCAAGATATGTGATGAAGGAAGTTTACCCGGCGGAATTACAGCATTTCAGGAACGTCTTCATAAACAACAACAGTTACCCCACCCAACTAGTTAATGACGTCATCACCACAACCACAGAGAACCAACACAAGCCAAGAACGCCAAATACTGACCACTCTGGAATCAGAATAACCATCCCGTTCCACGGCAAAATCTCCTACCAGATCAGAAGGTTGATGAAAAAAGAAGTGGGCATAGACGTGACCTTCTCTAGCGGCAGAACTATACAGAATTTACTGCAAGCCAATTGTAGATCAACACAAACCAAACCCTCACAGCCAAAAGGATGCATTTACGAAATAACATGCTCATGCCTCGAAAAATATTTGGGGGAAACGAAGCGCCCACTTGATGTACGAATAAAAGAACAAAAGTCACTAGCTTCCACCAATCCCTCAGCAGTAGCAGAGCATATTATTAACAACGCAGATCATACAATCCTGTGGCACCAAACCAGAACCCTTGCAGTACATCATCACCAGAAGAAAACCAGGAAACTTCTTGGGGCCATCAATATAAAACGGATCAAGCCCAAGTTAAACCGGGATGTCGGACTATTTATACCAAGGGCTTATGACCAACTTATACATTAATTTTAATACTTTATTTCTATTTTCAGTGATTATCCGGTTTCCACAGTCTAATTATACAACGCACATATCTTAACTTTCAGCGCTTATCTAATTTAACAGTAGGAGGATAATTTTCACATTTCTTGGTTTCAGTTTATTGGAAGAATAGATTTAAGGTTCCCCCCCCACCCATGTTTATGTCTAATAATAGGATTCTTTCATGATTTTCAGCTTTCAGAATTAACACAATTCAGTGATTATCCAGTTCCACAGTCTATAGTTATATACTTTACATATCTTGGTTTGCAGTAATTATCCAGTTTTACAGTTAGAATATGGTTCATATGTAATGACCTTTAATACGTGGGAATAATATATTTACGGTTTCTTTCTTGCAGATTTATACTGTAATAATACGTTTTTATCTTTCAGGACTTGCAGCTTATTGGTACCAACACTTTTGTTTTCTTTCAGTGCTTTATCCATTTTTTTGTGGTTTTTTTTTTACATAATCTAATCCTACATTTTATAAATGTTTCTTTTCAGTACTTAACCCGTTTTACAATCCTCGATTTTCAGTTTATATCGATATATCAGGATATCTTTCATGATTTTTTTTTTTTTTTTCAAATTATTATTTATTTGCTTTGCACATGCATCAACGACCACTCATCATGATTAAATAAGATGTACACAGTTTATATGCCATATGCTGAACGAATAATCAGTTGAACACAGTTCTCCACACCATAAAATTGGCCCACTTGATTAAGCCAATTAAGTCTGTTAATTAAAATCCGATAATCCAGGGATTAAAAACTGGCACAGTGCGAGTACCCCGTGTAGGATTAGTCCTTAATGGCCCCCTAATCAAAGGTGTTAAACCTTAATTGTATTTGATTTTATCTTTCTTGCATATTCTGTATATATTTGCCTACACTATTCACAAATTTGTATCATTGCTTAATAAAGACGAGAGCATCCTCGTCGAAACGTCGCTTAGTATCAAACTCAGTAATTGTGTATCCATAAAATTGTACCTTGTGTTCATTAGGTGACTTTAATAACACTTAAAAATCAAATATCCCCTACTTTTTTTGAATAGTAAACAAGAAAACTAACTTGGCTATCTTGTAACTACAAGATAGCTATCTTGTAATTACAAGATAGTCAGAATATTTTTTTTTTTTTTTTTTCCCCCATTTGATTGACCCTTACGGGCTTCCGTACTTTCTAAACTCAACCTTCAAATAAAATGGGAGGGACTTAAACCATGGACCTTAGTAGAATAGATTCTATAAGAATTGTTTGAAAAAATTCAAAAATCCTCAGTGGTGACCCGTCTCCTTTTTCACTTTTGTCAGTGTCCGTACACTGCTCTGTGTTTGTCCTATTTTCGTGGGCTGAAATAGAAAACAATTTTGACTTAGGCTACATGTATTTATTTGTTTTATACTTTATAGGCTACATGTATTTATTTGTTTTATAAATATTATATTGTAAATTGATATTTGTTATTATCTTATATCTATATCATTACATCAATGAAGTTGGTATTACTATACAATTTTAAAAATATATTAATTATTATGGTTAATTGTTTTGTCTACTGTATAAATGTGTATTCAAGAATAAATTCAAATACTGTCAATAGTGTCATGGTAAAGCATACCATACATCTTGTTACTTGTATTTTTTTATTATTATTATCATCATGTATTATAAGGTCCATGATGGTTATTGTTAGGTAAGTTAAGTTGATATTTACCTTTCAAGTCTGGCATATTATGGGTTATATTGACATGTCCACGAAAACCACGAATGGTTTTATAAATCTTTTTACAAACTAGACAGATATATGTTTGTACGGGTCGTATGTTCTCTTCGCCAGCTTGACGAGGATTCTGATCGTCTGAACTTGTGTCGTCCCTCACTCTTTCATCGTCATGTTCAGTGAATTCTCCTAATAGATCCTCTAAGTCCATATCGGAATCATCCCAGTGGATATAGTCGGTGTTCATTGTGCGTTCGATTGTATATCAGCAAAATATATAAACATCCGACGGCTCGCAGATTCATTTTATAGGTGTTGTAAGCCATTCTACTCATAATGGAGCAGTACGCATGCCGAGTAACTACAGACGCCGCAAAGGGAAATAACTCGTTAACATCTTCCGGTTGGTCGTGATTGACACGTCTCAAATTACAGCGTGGCACCATAGAACTACCTATAAAATGAATCTGCGAGCCGTCGGATGTTTATATATTTTAGCACTTTTGACACTTGTCTGTTTTCAAAGGTAAATCTCAAGTGATTCCGGGAATTTACAGTTTTAGAATATTTATAAAGAACTATTAAGGTGAGTTCACAATTTGATGATACAGACATAGCCATTATGTAAGCTTAGAAAATGTAGGAGAAACCAAATCTGATAAGAAACTTAGCGGTCAAAGCAGCCATGTTTTATTGCATAACAGTTTGTAATACTAAATACGACCACCAACAGATGAGACATTGTGTTAAATTCAAAATAATTTTGTCAACAAATTGACCATGTTTTAGCCTTTCCACCTAAATTAACAATTTTTTTTTAAAAAATGTGTTAATGTGATCCAGAGGTGTATGTATTACACCGTGGCTATTCTTACGACGAGGCGTAAGAATTATGTATAGACCACAGAGTAAAAATAACCAGAGTGGCGACTCGCATTACTCCCTATAGAAACAACCCGACGCGCAATGCATGATGGGATTCGTCTGTAATACACACACACACGTCAGTACGCTCAAGGTTACAATCCCTATATCGATGAACTAAATCTCTTTAATTTCGTAGTTTTATAGTATTTTCGGTAAAACAAATTACTGAGAATTATCACATACAATCATGTTAGGTGTGTGTGTGTGTTCGGGAATTTATAAAAAATGATTAATATTTTTAAAACATGCATATGAATATGAAATGAAGTAATGAAGTGAAAGACGGCGGTTTACGAATTGGTTTATAAAGGCCGTAAACTATTATTGATTTTATTTTTTTTTTTATTAACTTTAAAACTAATCCACCAAATACTTGTTGTTTCGATTCCTAGATTTGAAATATGCATTCCCATAAACCTTAAAATGTCCCATTTAAAAATGTCAAAGAACCACGCCCTTTTTAATTTTTGGATAAGGCTTATTTTACTCAACATTATTTATTTTTTCTCCCAAAGAAAAATACCCGTCTTCTAGAGCGTATTACTTAATTAAGTATGCTTTCATTAAAATATTAAATAATAATTCAAGAATATTAAAATTGAATTTTTTAAATAGCCCTATAACATTTTCCAATAAACAGATTTGAGCCGTTGGTTGTTTTCCAAGAAAAAATGCCTTTGGCTCCAATGTTGACTCCCTGTGTTCTTTTATGATTTTTGTTCTTTTAATTAATGTAGGCTTTCATTTTTAAAAAATGAAAAAAAATAATTAAATATTTTATTTTCAATAGTATTACATTTTTCAATAAACATATTTGAGTTGATTAGTTTCTCTTTTTACAAAACCAAAGATAGGTTGCCAGGCAACGAAACATACGCCCACAGCAGCTAAATCGTCCGGGCAGTCAACAAGGGTTGTCGCATATTTTTACTTTTTTTTGGTAATAAATCATTTGTAATACACTAAAATCTGAGTAACAACTCATTATGTAATTATCTGAGAATCATTAGAATTTGTTTGCTTTTTATAAAGTTTTGCCCCAAGCTAACAATTAGTATAGGAAACATTTAACATCATGAATTTAGCTGTTCAGTTATCAAAATTCATTGAAAATCAAAATACTTGTTCGTTTCAACACCTTAAACTCTGTGTATCAATCTGAAGTCAATCGGATGATTTATAAGTTTGGCATCTACAGCGCCACAAGGTTTTTCGAAGTGATCAAGGGAGATAACTCTGGAAGTAATTATTTGAAATCGATGAAAATCAGTAGGCTTTTTCGTCTCAGGACCTTAAACAGTGTGTGTAAATTTAAAGTCAATCGGATATTAACTTTGTCCTCTAGAGCATCCACAGGATTTTTTGAAGTGATCAAGGGCCATAACTCTGGCACTAATTATCGGAAATTGCTGAAAATCAATAGGCTTCTTCGTCTTATGACCTTAAAGACTGTGTATAAATCTAAAGTCAATCGGATATTAACTTTGGCTTTTAGAGCGTCCACAAGATTTTTTGAAGTGATCAAGGGCCATAACTCTGGCACTAATTATCGGAAATCGTCTTATGACCTTAAACAATGTGTATAAATTTAAAGTCAATCGGATATTAACTTTGGCTTTTAGAGCGTCCACAAGATTTTTTGAAGTGATCAAGGGAGATAACTTTGGCACTAATTATCGGAAATCGCTGAAAATCAATAGGCTTCTTCGTCTTATGACCTTAAACACTGTGTATAAATTTAAAGTCAATCGGATATTAACTTTGGCTTTTAGGGCGTTCACAAGATTTTTTGAAGTGATCAAGGGCCATAACTCTGGCACTAATTATCGGAAATCGCTGAAAATCGATAGGCTTCTTCGTCTTATGACCTTAAACACTGTGTATAAATTTAAAGTCAATCGGATATTAACTTTGGCTTTTAGGGCGTTCACAAGATTTTTTGAAGTGATCAAGGGCCATAACTCTGGCACTAATTATCGGAAATTGCTGAAAATCAATAGGCTTCTTCGTCTTATGACCTTAAACACTGCGTATAAATCTAAAGTCAATCGGATATTAACTTTGGCTTTTGAGCGTCCACAAGATTTTTTGAAGTGATCAAGGGCCATAACTCTGGCACTAATTATCGGAAATCGCTGAAAATCGATAGGCTTCTTCGTCTTATGACCTTAAACACTGTGTATAAATTTAAAGCCAATCGGATATTAACTTTGGCCTCTAGAGCGTCCACAAGATTTTTTGAAGTCGTCAAGGGCCATAACTCTGGTAGTTATTATCGGAAATCGCTGAAAAACAATAGGCTTCTTCGTCTCATGACCTTAAACACTGTGTATAAATTTAAAGTCAATCGGATATTAACTTTAGCCTCTAGAGCGTCCACAAGCAATTGTGGACGCCGGACCGACGGACGGACGGTTGGGGGCGACGACAATGTACGACCACATTTCAATGTGGGCGTATAAAAACAACTTGAAATTGAATGGTTTTATAAATCTTTTTACAAACTAGACAGATATATGTTTGTACGGGTCGTATGTTCTCTTCGCCAGCTTGACGAGGATTCTGATCGTCTGAACTTGTGTCGTCCCTCACTCTTTCATCGTCATGTTCAGTGAATTCTCCTAATAGATCCTCTAAGTCCATATCGGAATCATCCCAGTGGATATAGTCGGTGTTCATTGTGCGTTCGATTGTATATCAGCAAAATATATAAACATCCGACGGCTCGCAGATTCATTTTATAGGTGTTGTAAGCCATTCTACTCATAATGGAGCAGTACGCATGCCGAGTAGGTAAGCACTATTTCAGAGCTACCACAAAGTGACAGGCATCATACACACCAGTGCAGAATCATTGACAGCTGTCAGCCTTCACCTTAGAAATATCAAGGGAAATAATTCTAACAACTGGAGGCAGACCACATAAATGTTAAAACCTGTTCTACTGCTATTCCAGGCCACGAATTTAAAGTACATTGTAGAACCATAAACTAATATAGCCATATTTATATCCGTAACTTTGACAATCTGTCTTTGGCTCATAATGCCATTAATCCCCCTCCCCGCACATGCACAAAAAGTCACGAAAGAAATAGATAAACATTCAATGTTTTAATTTTTCTATACCCCCCACCCCACATACACACACACACACACACCATAGTTATATTGGCTTTCACAGCAGGATTGTTTTTATTTAGAATGCCCCCAGCAGTATTTTCTCCATTGGTCCCAACAACATGATTTTTTTATTAGCGCCCACGGCACGATTTTTTAAATATTGCATGTTATAATAATATTAGTATTTCTATGGTCCCAATGATTTTATATAGATTGCCAGTCACAGCAGAATTTTTATTCGCATTAGCCCCCACAACAAAGTTTTCTTTAGATTATCCATCACGTCGGGCCTTGAGTTCACTAAGCATTCTCAGGCTTAAGTTAATAATTTACTCAACTTTCAATTACTGTTTATAAGAAATATCTTTGATCCCCAAACTCAAAACTTTGCACATTGTTTCTTATTCATGTATGCCTATTTGATACATTAAAACAGCCAAGGTTTTATACAGGGCTATATTTTAGTTAAAATAAGGCGAACAATTTTGAGTAAATTATAAACTAAAGTCTGAGAGTGCTTTGTTCAGTTTGGCTTTCACAGCAAAATTTTTCTTAAGATTAATGCCCCCACCATTATTCTCTAAAGATTGCCCCACCCCACCCCTCAAAGCAGTAATTAATTATAATGGTTCCGATTGGCACTCACAGCAGGATGTTCAATAGATTAGTCTCAACAATAAGATTTTCTCTAGATTACTACAGTATATTTATTACTAAATTATTACAGCATATTCATTACTATTACATCATATTTATTATTATTATTGCAGCATATTTATAGTGCCCCCTTTCATATTCCGTGTTTAGGGGCACTTTACAAAGTGACAATGTAATCGTATAAAAAAACACAAAAAAAAAACAACAACCAAATTATGGACATATCAGTTGTATTCAGTGTCTGTTAAAGCGGCTTTAAATAAACGTTTTAAAACGGGTTTTTTTTTTATACTGCATGGAATATTATTCTATAAAACATACAGTTGAAAACTAAAACAGCCCCCATAAGAGTCTTACAGAAACTGCGAATGTTCGGCCCAGCAGAATTTTTCGTCGGAATAGCCATCACAGCACAATTTGTTTTCAGATTAGTTCCCACAACACGATTTTCTATAGATTGGTCCCAACAGAGGGTTTTGGTTTAGATATCCATCACATCAGGATTTCCGTTAGATTCTTTAGAATATCAATTATATCAGGAATTTCTTTCTTTAGATTATTATCCATCATAGCAGAATTATTCGGCACAATAGCCATCACAAATTTTGGGTCAAAATAGCTACCACAGCTGAATTTTCTATCGATTGGTCCCGATAGGAATAATTCGTTCTCAGCAGGATTTTCTATACATTGCACCCAACAACATTATTTTTTCGAAGATCATCATTCGTTTCAGGAATTGTGGCTAGATTAATCATCAGAACAGCAGAATTATTCGGCATAATAGCCACCAAAATAGAATTTTTCATGAGAATAGCTATCACAGCAGAATTTTCTATAGATTGTTCCCGCAGCAGGAATTGTCATTAGATTATTTAGTATATTCAGCAGAGGAGGAATAGTCATTAGCATATCCATCACAGTAGAATATTTTCATCACAACAGCCATGACAGCAGAATATTTTCATCACAACAGCCATACACAGCTAAATTTGTTTTTAGTTTGGTTCCAACAGCAGGATTTTCTATAGAGTGGTTTAAACAGCAGGATTTTCTATAGATTGGTTTAAACAGCAGGATTTTTCTTTAGATTATCTATTATATAGGGAATTTCGTTAGAATATCCATCACAATTTCAGGTTTATTCGACAGAATAGCCAGCACGACAGACTTATTCTGCAGGATGGCTATCACAGCAGAATTTTCTATATACTGGTCCTAACTGGAAGAATTGGGGTTAGATTATTCATCAGAGCTGAAATTTTCGTCACAGTAGTGATTACAGCAGAATCTTTTTATCACAATAGCCATGACAGCAGAAGTTGTTTTCTGCTTGGATATCTTCTATAGATTAGTTTAAAAAGCTGGATTTTTCTTCAGATTATCCATCAAATAAGGAATTTAGTTAGATTATTCATCACAGCAATATTATTCGGCAGATATCCACCAAAACAGAATTTTTCGTCAGATTAGCTATCACAGCAGAATTTTCTATAGATTTGTCCAAAAAACAGGAATTGTGGTTAGATTATTCAGCAGAGCAGGAATTGTCGTTAG
The DNA here is from genome assembly GCA_963678685.1 of Patella ulyssiponensis. Taxonomy (NCBI): domain Eukaryota; kingdom Metazoa; phylum Mollusca; class Gastropoda; family Patellidae; genus Patella; species Patella ulyssiponensis. The sequence goes on from OY783230.1 coordinate 79,366,634, forward strand.
AAAATACATGACAGCAGAATATTTTCGTCACAATAGCCATGACAGCAGAATGTCTTCATCACAACAGCCATATACAGCTAAATTTGTTTTTAGCTTGGTTCCAACAGCAAGATTTTCTATAGATTGGTTTAAACAGCAGGATTTTCTATAGATTGGTTTAAACAGCAGGATTTTCCTTTAGATTATCCACCATACAAGGAATTTCGTTAGAATATCCATCACAATAGGTTTATTCGGCAGAATAGCCAGCACAGCAGACTTATTCTGCAGGATAGCTATCATAGCAGAATTTTCTACAGATTGGTCCTAACTGGAAGAATTGTGGTTAGATTATTCAACAAAGCTGAAATTTTCGTCAGAATAGCGATTACAGCAGAATATTTTTACCCCAATAGCCATGACAGCAGAAGTTGTTTTCTGCTTGGATATTTTCTATAGATTGGTTTAAACAGCTGGAATGTTCTTCAGATTATCCATCATATCAGGAATTTCGTTAGATTATCCATCACAGCAATATTATTCGACAGATAGCCACCAAAACAGACTTTTTCGTCAGAATAGCTATCACAGCAGAATTTTCTATTGATTGGTGCCCAACAGCAGGAATTGTGGTTAGATTATTCAGCAGAGCAGGAATTGTCGTTAGAAAATCCATGACAGCAGAATATTTTCCTCACAATAGCCATGACAGCAGTATGTTTTCACCACAACAGTCCTATATAGCAAATTCTTTTTAGTTTGGTTCCAACAACAGGATTTTCTATAGATTGGTAAAACAGCAGGATATTCCTTTAGATTACCCATCATATAAGGAATTTTGTTAGAATATCCACCCCAACAGGTTTATTCGGCAGAATAGTCAACACAGCAAACTTATTCGTCAGAATAGCTATCACAGCAGAATTTTCTACAGATTGGTCCTAACTGGAAGAATTGTGGTTAGATTATTCAACAGAGCTGAAATTTTCGTCACAATAGCGATTACAGCAGAATATTTTTTTTCATCACAATAGCCATGACAGCAGAAGTTGTTTTCTGCTTGGATATCTTCTATAGATTGGTTTGAACAGCTGGATTTTTCTACAGATTATCCATCATATCAGGAATTTCGTAAGATTATCCATCACAGCAATGTTATTCGGCAGATAACCACCAACACAGAGTTTTCGTTAAAATAGCTATCACAGCAGAATTTTCTATAGATTGGTCCCAACAGCAGGAATGTGGTTAGATTATTCAGCAGAGCAGGAATTGCCGTTAGAAAATCCATGAAGGCAGAATATTGTCGTCACAATAGCCATGACAGCATAACATTTTCATCACAACAGCTAACAGCAAAATTTGTTTTTAGCTTGGCTCCAACAGAAGGGGTTTTCTATAGTTCGGTTTAAACAGCAGAATTTTTCTTTAGATTATCCATCATATAAGGAATGTCGTTAGAATATCCATCACATCTTATTTATTCGGCAGAATAGCCAGCACAGCAGACTTTTTCGTCAGAATAGCTATCACAGCAGAATGTTCTATAGATTGGTCCTAAATTGAAGAATTGTGGTTAGATATTCAACAGAGCTGGAATTTTCGTCACAATAGCGATTACAGGAGAATATTTTTATCACAATAGCCATGACAGCAGAAATTGTTTTCTGCTTGGATATCTTCTATAGATTGGTTTAAACAGCTGGATTTTTCTTCAGATTATCCATCATATCAGGAATTTCGTAAGATTATCCATCACAGCAATGTTATTCGGCAGATAACCACTAAAACAGAGTTTTCGTCAAAATAGCTATCACAGCAAAATTTTCTATAGATTGGTCCCAACAGCAGGAATTGTGGTTAGATTATTCAGCAGAACAGGAATTTCCGTTAGAAAATCCACGAAGGCAGAATATTGTCGTCAGAATAGCTACGACAGCAGAATATTTTCATCACAAAAGCATAACTGCAAAATTTGTTTTTAGTTTGGTTCCAACAACAGGATTTTCTATAGATTGGTAAAACAGCAGGATTTTTCTTTAGATTATCCATCATATAAGGAATTTCGTTAGAATATCCATCACAATAGGTTTATTCGGCAGAATAGCCAGCACAGCAGACTTATTCTGCAGGATAGCTATCACAGCAGAATTTTCTACAGATTGGTCCTAACTGGAAGAATTGTGGTTAAATTATTCAACAAAGGTGAAATTTTCGTCAGAATAGCGATCACAGCAGAATATTTTTACTCCAATAGCCATGACAGCAGAAGTTGTTTTCTGCTTGCATATTTTCTATAGATTGGTTTAAACAGCTGGAATGTTCTTCAGATTATCCATCATATCAGGAATTTCGTTAGATTATTCATCACAGCAATATTATTCGGCAGATATCCACCAAAACAGAATTTTTCGTCAGATTAGCTATCACAGCAGAATTTTCTATAGATTGGTTCAAAAAACAGGAATTGTGGTTAGATTATTCAGCAGAGCAGGAATTGTCGTTAGAAAATCCATGACAGCAGAATATTTTCATCACAATAGCCATGACAGCAGAATGTCTTCATCACAACAGCCATATACAGCTAAATTTGTTTTTAGCTTGGTTCCAACAGCAAGATTTTCTATAGATTGGTTTAAACAGCAGGATTTTCTATAGATTGGTTTAAACAGCAGGATTTTCCTTTAGATTATCCATCATATAAGGAAATTCGTTAGAATATCCACCCCAACAGGTTTATTCGGCAGAATAGTCAACACAGCAGACTTATTCGTCAGAATAGCTATCACAGCAGAATTTTCTACAGATTGGTCCTAACTGGAAGAATTGTGGTTAGATTATTCAACAGAGCGGAAATTTTCTTCAGAATAGCGATTAGAGCAGAATATTTTTACCCCAATAGCCATGACAGCATAAGTTGTTTTCTGCTTGCATATTTTCTATAGATTGTTTTAAACAGCTGGAATTTTCGTTAGACTATTCATCACAGCAATATTATCATACTGCACACAGCGATCCACCTACGTCAGACTTCCGAGAATGTTATTCTCAGACGGAGCTAGCTTGAGATAGGCAGCCTAAGTTTGGGATTCAATATTATTCGACAGATAGCCACCAAAACAAATTTTCGTCAGAATAGCTATCACAGCATATTTTTCTATTGATTGGTCCCAACAGCAGCAATTGTGGTTACATTATTCAGCAGAACAGGAATTGTCGTTAGAAAATCTATGCCAGCAGAATATTTCCGTCACAATAGCCATGACAGCAGAATGTTTTCATCACAAGTCATATACAGCAAAATTTTTCTTAGCTTGGTTCCAACAGCAGGATTTTCTATAGATAGGTTTTAACAGCAGGATTTTCTATAGATTGGTTAAAACAGCAGATTACCTATCCTATAAGGAATTTCGTTAGAATATCCATCACAACAGATTTATTCGGCAGAATAGCCAACACAGCAGACTTATTCGTCAGAATAGCTATCACAGCAGAATTTTATAACTGGAAGAATTGTGGTTAGATTATTCAACAGAGCTGAATTTTCGTCACAATAGCGATTACAGCAGAATATTTTTATCACAATAGCCATGACGACAGAAGTTGTTTTCTGCTTGGATATCTTCTATAGATTAGTTTAAACAGTTGGATTTTTCTTCAGATTATCCATCAAATAAGGAATTTCGTTAGATTATAGCGATTAGAGCAGAATATTTTTATCACAATAGCCATGACAGCAGAAGTTGTTTTCGGCTTGGATATCTTCTATAGATTGGGTTAAACAGCTGGATTTTTCTTCAGGTTATCCATCATATCGGGAATTTCGTAAGATTATCTTATTTGGCAGATAACCACCAAAACAGACTTTTCGTCAAAATAGATATCACAGCAGAATTTTCTATAGATTGGTGCCATCAGCAGGAATTGTGGTTAGATTATTCAGCAGAGCAGGAATTGCCGTTAGAAAATCCACGAGGGCAGAATATTTTCGTCACAATAGCCATGACAGCAGCATATTTTCACCACAACAGCCATATACAGCAAAATTAGTTTTTAGCTTGGTTCCAACAGCAGGATTTTCTATAGATTTGTTTAAACAGCAGGATTTTTCTTTAGATTATCCATCATATCAGGAATTTCGTTAGATTATCCATCACAGCAAAATTTTTCGGTAGATAGCCACAAAATAGAATTTTTCGTCAGAAAAGATACCACAGGAGAATTTTATATAGATTAGTCCCAACAGCAGGAATTGTAGTTAGATTATTCAGCAGAGCAGAAAATTTTGGTCACAATAGCCATGACAGCAGCATTTTTTTTTCAGCTTGGTTCTTATAGGAGGATTTTGTATGATAAAATCATCATAAAGTGTTATGCTTTCTTGTGTTACAGAAAATATTTGCCTACACATTGGATGTTTGCTTTAGCATGGTTGGATTTTTCTTCAGATTATCCATCATATCGGGAATTTCGTAAGATTATCTTATTTGGCAGATAACCACCAAAACAGACTTTTCGTCAAAATAGATATCACAGCAGAATTTTCTATAGATTGGTGCCAACAGCAGGAATTGTGGTTAGATTATTCAGCAGAGCAGGAATTGCCGTTAGAAAATCCAAGAAGGCAGAATATTTTCGTCACAATAGCCATGACAGCAGCATATTTTCACCACAACAGCCATATACAGCAAAATTAGTTTTTAGCTTGGTTCCAACAGCAGGATTTTCTATAGATTGGTTTAAACAGCAGGATTTTTCTTTAGATTATCAATCATATCAGGAATTTCGTTAGATTATCCATCACAGCAAAATTTTTCGGTAGATAGCCACAAACTAGAATTTTTCGTCAGAAAAGATACCACAGGAGAATTTTATATAGATTAGTCCCAACAGCAGGAATTGTAGTTAGATTATTCAGCAGAGCAGAATATTTTGGTCACAATAGCCATGACAGCAGCATTTGTTTTCAGCTTGGTTATGATAGGAGGATTTTGTATGATAAAATCATCATAAAGTGTTATGCTTTCTTGTGTTACAGAAAATATTTGCCTACACATTGGGTGTTTCCTTTAGAGGGGCCACGGTGGCTCAATGGTCCACTCAGTGTAGACTGACAAAGGTCATCATGGCATGCTTTTCCAATGTTGTTCCCCCTAATAGGTTAGGACGGAGGGGAGGGGGGCTTGGAATTTGAAATAAAGAATAGTATTTTGCAAAGGTCATAATGGCATGTTTTTCCGATGTTGTTCTCTGCATGGTGTATACCTGTCCTAATATGCCAGGTAGGTGTAAAAACTAGGATGTTAAACCTCATTTCATTTCTTTTCATCAGATTGGGCCCAAATGCAGCATTTCCCCATACCGCAGAAAACATTGGGACCTTAATTTGTAAAAGAAAAGAGGCATAACAAAAAGAGTGATTGAAACATGCAGATGTATAACTTTATTTTTCATATTTGGTCAACATAAAATTTGCCTCTCCACAGCATATATTTATTGTGTTCACCACAACAAATACTGAGGATTCTTTCAACAAAATGTTGCATATAAATTGTCAAGATTATAAACACGAAGTTGCAATTCTGGAGATATGGTAAATGTAGCATTGCAAATAGAGAGTTTTTCTTGAATCTTTTTTTTAATAGTTTTGTACATAGATATACAACTAATTGGAATCCCAGTGCCTGAAAGAATAATGGTAAATAGTCTTCTTTAATAAATGAATTTAATCATAGTGTAAGTGTACACAAATTAACTAAAATTACAAATTACCACCACTACCATCAAAGAATCAAAAAATTGGAGACAGTTCCAGATGCAGGTTTACAACACAATGTAATGAAATTTTATAAATACACCTCCACATGACACAAACTAGGTCATTTTGGGAGTAACATAGGGTTCAATATTAGCAGTGGAAGGGAACCAGGAGAATCAGGATTTCAACAATTTGCTTGCGCATTGGGAATCTTTAGCACCAGAAGGAAACCAGGAGAATCCAGAAAACCCAGGAAAAACCCAAAATAGCCAGTCTGAAAGTTACGTTAAATGGTTTATGAGATAATGCTTTGTAAATGAAATCTGGGCGGACAAACCTCGTACTATATTCGGCTCAGTATAAAAGGGTTTTACAAGAACAAGAAATTACCTTATTGCTGACAACGTTAAATCTGAAGCCTCTTTTCTGCTTTTCTTTTCTCAGGACCGTACGCCTATAATGTTAACGATTGTTATTGTCAATGTTATAAACTACATGAAATAAACTTAAATGGGTTTTAATTTCCAATATGGAGCTAATGAAAACAGGCAAACCCCATGCAATGAGGCTTGAGGGAAATTTTGCCTGGACATGGGGGGTGGGGGTGGGGGGGTGGGATGGCCTAGTGGTCTAGAGTGCCGCGCTTCGGCCTCTAGCTGGCCGGTCACCTCTGGCTTGCGGCTGTGGTTCCAAGTCCTGGTGTGAGCATATGTGGCATGGAGATAGGGGCGCCTTCTCAACCACGTGGGGTTCCTCCGGGCACTCCGGTTTCCTCCCACTGCTAAAGACCCCTACACGCAAGCGAATTATTGAAATAAAATGAAACCATATGTTAATCCCAAAATGACCTAGTTTATGTTGAGTGGATGTTAAACCTCATTTCTCTCTCTCTCTCTCTTTTGCCTGGACATAGGTGCTATCAAACACAGGATGACCATGTCTAGCTATTGCTGACCACTTTTTACACATTGAGACTTTAGGGCTCCCACTATTATAGAAATAAAATGAGGTATAACGTCCTACTGTACTGCTCTGACTGCTATGAGGGATATTTTGCCTAGACTGTGGTGTTACGGCCTACACTTATATCCAATTCCAACTGGCAAAGGAACTTTTACGTACACGTCAATGTGTACACTGGACCTCTGTTAATCTTTGCATCCCAACAACTAGGCAGTTGTCCTTGTCAGGCCCTATGTTCTGCACCACTCACTAACAAGGAGAAACCACGCCGGAAAATCGACATGAATTTTCTTGGTCAACACTGGGAACTAATGATGGGTACTTTATCATTTTTGGTATTATAGGCTGAATTGCTGTCAAAGGATAAAACCACTTACATCAATTTCTACTTTGACATTAGATTTTTTAATAAACTATCAGAGCATCATCCTGAAGAAAAATGAAAATAGAACAAAATTAAATAAATGAAGCTTTACAAAGATGCATTGTTACTTAGACTATTTAAGCTTTGCTTAACTTGAGTGACTTGACCCATCAGCCATGACCCCTGTAAATAATAATATTGCCAAATAACAATTGATACCTTGGGTAACATTACAAATTAGGTGAAGGTGAAAATAAAAATAAAAATGGAATTTTAACGCCACTCTTCGGGTAATGGCATAGCATGCCATTGCATTTTACTAGTTTATCATTTATGCCCTATCCAGAAAAAATGTCAACATTTGAACATTGGTTTTTGAACTTCAAGAAATCGCAGTTTGACTTGAGCCATTTCGCCATTTGCCAAGGGATCCTTTACGTCACATGAACATCAATGTATTGACGGAACCTTTGTTTTTCGTCCCATCGGAAAGACTACACAGTTGTCCCTGTCAGACCCTCCGTCGATCAGCACTCACAAGGGGAAGTAACGTCGGAAAATCTCGATGAACTTCTCAATTCTCGCCCACTGACCAATACCGCCCGGTACAATTATTGTATTACAATATGGAAAGACATATTTACGGACCAAACGACCGTATATCGATCGATATCAAAAGACACTTCCTACCTGGTGCATTGAAATTCCTGGCGTTTCGTGTTATACATTGTGTCGTCACGTGTACTTTTGTCGCTTTCATTTATTTCTCAGCTTCCTAAATGCATTAAACAGCTTGTACATCTCAATTGTCGGTAGGTAAATGGGTATCGCCATCAAATTCAAATTGATGATCAATATATCAATTCGCTGGTGAGGTGAGCTGCTAACGCGACCTTCACCGATCATGTCAAGGCGTGGTTATGCTTCTTAATTCCCGCCTACAAACGCGTTAGAATTGCTGCTCATCTAGTTATTGGTAGCTCCTCCCCTTTTTTATATTTAGATAGATACGGTATAGCATCAACCTGCCGAGTAACTACAGACGCCGCAAAGGGAAATAACTCGTTAACATCTTCCGGTTGGTCGTGATTGACACGTCTCAAATTACAGCGTGGCACCATAGAACTACCTATAAAATGAATCTGCGAGCCGTCGGATGTTTATATATTTTAGCACTTTTGACACTTGTCTGTTTTCAAAGGTAAATCTCAAGTGATTCCGGGAATTTACAGTTTTAGAATATTTATAAAGAACTATTAAGGTGAGTTCACAATTTGATGATACAGACATAGCCATTATGTAAGCTTAGAAAATGTAGGAGAAACCAAATCTGATAAGAAACTTAGCGGTCAAAGCAGCCATGTTTTATTGCATAACAGTTTGTAATACTAAATACGACCACCAACAGATGAGACATTGTGTTAAATTCAAAATAATTTTGTCAACAAATTGACCATGTTTTAGCCTTTCCACCTAAATTAACAATTTTTTTTTAAAAAATGTGTTAATGTGATCCAGAGGTGTATGTATTACACCGTGGCTATTCTTACGACGAGGCGTAAGAATTATGTATAGACCACAGAGTAAAAATAACCAGAGTGGCGACTCGCATTACTCCCTATAGAAACAACCCGACGCGCAATGCATGATGGGATTCGTCTGTAATACACACACACACGTCAGTACGCTCAAGGTTACAATCCCTATATCGATGAACTAAATCTCTTTAATTTCGTAGTTTTATAGTATTTTCGGTAAAACAAATTACTGAGAATTATCACATACAATCATGTTAGGTGTGTGTGTGTGTTCGGGAATTTATAAAAAATGATTAATATTTTTAAAACATGCATATGAATATGAAATGAAGTAATGAAGTGAAAGACGGCGGTTTACGAATTGGTTTATAAAGGCCGTAAACTATTATTGATTTTATTTTTTTTTTTATTAACTTTAAAACTAATCCACCAAATACTTGTTGTTTCGATTCCTAGATTTGAAATATGCATTCCCATAAACCTTAAAATGTCCCATTTAAAAATGTCAAAGAACCACGCCCTTTTTAATTTTTGGATAAGGCTTATTTTACTCAACATTATTTATTTTTTCTCCCAAAGAAAAATACCCGTCTTCTAGAGCGTATTACTTAATTAAGTATGCTTTCATTAAAATATTAAATAATAATTCAAGAATATTAAAATTGAATTTTTTAAATAGCCCTATAACATTTTCCAATAAACAGATTTGAGCCGTTGGTTGTTTTCCAAGAAAAAATGCCTTTGGCTCCAATGTTGACTCCCTGTGTTCTTTTATGATTTTTGTTCTTTTAATTAATGTAGGCTTTCATTTTTAAAAAATGAAAAAAAATAATTAAATATTTTATTTTCAATAGTATTACATTTTTCAATAAACATATTTGAGTTGATTAGTTTCTCTTTTTACAAAACCAAAGATAGGTTGCCAGGCAACGAAACATACGCCCACAGCAGCTAAATCGTCCGGGCAGTCAACAAGGGTTGTCGCATATTTTTACTTTTTTTTGGTAATAAATCATTTGTAATACACTAAAATCTGAGTAACAACTCATTATGTAATTATCTGAGAATCATTAGAATTTGTTTGCTATTTATAAAGTTTTGCCCCAAGCTAACAATTAGTATAGGAAACATTTAACATCATGAATTTAGCTGTTCAGTTATCAAAATTCATTGAAAATCAAAATACTTGTTCGTTTCAACACCTTAAACTCTGTGTATCAATCTGAAGTCAATCGGATGATTTATAAGTTTGGCATCTACAGCGCCACAAGGTTTTTCGAAGTGATCAAGGGAGATAACTCTGGAAGTAATTATTTGAAATCGATGAAAATCAGTAGGCTTTTTCGTCTCAGGACCTTAAACAGTGTGTGTAAATTTAAAGTCAATCGGATATTAACTTTGTCCTCTAGAGCATCCACAGGATTTTTTGAAGTGATCAAGGGCCATAACTCTGGCACTAATTATCGGAAATTGCTGAAAATCAATAGGCCTCTTCGTCTTATGACCTTAAAGACTGTGTATAAATCTAAAGTCAATCGGATATTAACTTTGGCTTTTAGAGCGTCCACAAGATTTTTTGAAGTGATCAAGGGCCATAACTCTGGCACTAATTATCGGAAATCGTCTTATGACCTTAAACAATGTGTATAAATTTAAAGTCAATCGGATATTAACTTTGGCTTTTAGAGCGTCCACAAGATTTTTTGAAGTGATCAAGGGAGATAACTTTGGCACTAATTATCGGAAATCGCTGAAAATCAATAGGCTTCTTCGTCTTATGACCTTAAACACTGTGTATAAATTTAAAGTCAATCGGATATTAACTTTGGCTTTTAGGGCGTTCACAAGATTTTTTGAAGTGATCAAGGGCCATAACTCTGGCACTAATTATCGGAAATCGCTGAAAATCGATAGGCTTCTTCGTCTTATGACCTTAAACACTGTGTATAAATTTAAAGTCAATCGGATATTAACTTTGGCTTTTAGGGCGTTCACAAGATTTTTTGAAGTGATCAAGGGCCATAACTCTGGCACTAATTATCGGAAATTGCTGAAAATCAATAGGCTTCTTCGTCTTATGACCTTAAACACTGCGTATAAATCTAAAGTCAATCGGATATTAACTTTGGCTTTTGAGCGTCCACAAGATTTTTTGAAGTGATCAAGGGCCATAACTCTGGCACTAATTATCGGAAATCGCTGAAAATCGATAGGCTTCTTCGTCTTATGACCTTAAACACTGTGTATAAATTTAAAGCCAATCGGATATTAACTTTGGCCTCTAGAGCGTCCACAAGATTTTTTGAAGTCGTCAAGGGCCATAACTCTGGTAGTTATTATCGGAAATCGCTGAAAAACAATAGGCTTCTTCGTCTCATGACCTTAAACACTGTGTATAAATTTAAAGTCAATCGGATATTAACTTTAGCCTCTAGAGCGTCCACAAGCAATTGTGGACGCCGGACCGACGGACGGACGGTTGGGGGCGACGACAATGTACGACCACATTTCAATGTGGGCGTATAAAAACAACTTGAAATTGAATATTTTGCATATTGCTCTGGGTGCCATGTAATGTTTTGACCGCCTTTTATAGACCCCCTAATACCACGAAATTGTCCATTTTACCCCACTGCATAAGAATATATTAAATTATTATCATCTGAAGTGTGCTCTAGATATCATGACATTAGGTCTGATCTGTGTTGAGAGTTACTTTTATTTTTGTGATATTTTTGTCAAGTTCTGGTTATTTAGAAATAGAAAATTTAATTTATACTGTGTACTATAATGGAATTATTTCGAAATAGAAAATTTAATTTATACAGTGTTCTATTATGGAATTTATAGGTGGTCGGATTAAGGCCTACATTAAAACTATTAAAAGGGAAAATGTGATTTTGAATAGCATAACAGTATTATTAGGCTTACTGTTTTATTTAAAGTTTATTGCAACTGATAATTGAGCAAAACAGTATTTTTGTTAGGAAATTTGGAAATGTGTATTACAGATACCATAAACTTAACACTTTGTTTACCACAAGTAATTGTAGGCCTATAATAGAATCGCATATTTCGATACAGAATCTTAGAAAAAATTAGGCTTATTCATTATATCATATGCCAGAATCCAATTCTTCTGAAAATATAGTTAGTTCCCTCACACACGATTCTTTTTCAATTTCTTTAAATGGTAGCATAGGCTTTTTATATTATGGAATGTAAAAAGAACATGTGCAGCTTGTGCAGACTTAATGGGTAAAGCTTACTATTTAAAATTTGATCCTTTAAAAAAAAAACACATGCAAGGAATGGGTTTGGTTACATCGGGGCACAACTACTTCTTGTTCGGCGTACGCGAAAGTATTAAAAAAAGGCCTATAATTAAAATAACAGAATATTGATATTATTAATACTTTTATTAGACCTATGACATGTCATTGAGTCAGGTGGCGCTGTTTCGATTCCCCGCTTGTACGTGACAAGGGGTAGTGTCGTCTGTCGAATATCGTTAGTTTTCTCCGGGTCCTCTAGTTTCCCCTCACTGCTAAAAAAGACCCATACATACCTGTATTACTGTAAGTCGTAAGTGAATTATTGAAATAAAAATTAACCATGTTAATCCCGATATTTCCTAGTTTATCATGAGACTAGGAGCATAGATCTACTTCTCGGGCAGTACTCGGTAGGCTACTGACAGTAGGCCTATAGACTGGTTCAAGTTGCCTACTTTAACTTGGATTAGGCCCCCGGAAAAATGCAATATAATTTATAATGCAACCAATCAAATATGAAAACATCTTTCACCAAATATGTAGGCCTACTCTTACTACATAATATTTTTGATAATATATATATTGCTGTTATTATAACCTATTATGTTATTATGGCTCAGTATTTATTTATATTTATAGCACTAGGCCCACATAGTAAAACTGTGCTAGGCCTAGCACTCGACGATGACTCGTATCGTACTCATAGCAGAGGACGCGACATAGACTGAGATGTTTTTCTTCGGGAAATCTAAAGAATTTTAATCCCTTAAATAGTAGTGCTGGGTATTGCGACTGCAGTCACGATACGATACGTATTGCGATTCATGTACCACGATACGATGCGTATCGCGATTCATAACTAGGTCATAGATTTATCAATAAAACAACAAATTAAATATGTGATTGTGTTTTTAATGAAGTCACTAAAACCAGGAAATAAATAAACTTGATTAGGCCTACTATTTAGTAGTAAACTCTAATCCTAGCAGACGAACTTAGACAAGAAGACAGTCGCCACTATGGACACTATGGTGTCTTGTCAAGTGAGTGCTGAGATTGGTTGTATTACCACAATATTTTAGAATAGTTTTGCATATTCTACAAACAACTTTCGTTGTGTCACCCTTTAAAAACCCAAAATGTTCCCAATTTTGCTGGAGGATTTGTTATTGCGACTGTCTTTACCGCCATTTTGATTTTTACAAGAGCTACTATCTATTATATTTACGTTCTAAATTTATAAAATTCGAGAGTAAAATGTTGTTTTATGTATTCAAATATGTATGTTTTATTAACTAAGCCTTATAACAAACTTTAAAATTCGGAAACAGAACGAAAAGACGTTAAAATGTTGTTAATCTTAACCTACGAAACTAACGGTAATTACGGTTGTGCGCTATTTATAGTAACACACATGTCAAGACCACTGGACATCGTTTGCGAAGTATCATTGTTTCAAATAAAGTTTAGGGTTGAGGATATAATTTAAAGTTTTTAAAGTTCATAATATATTTGATAAATAGCAAAAAAAGAATCGTGAAAAATCGATTCGGCATCCCGCGATTCAATACAGGTATCGTGAGACGGTGAATCGCGATACATCGATTCAACGATTTATCGTGCCAGCACTATTAAATAGTACCTAAAATTAAAACACCCTGCGTAGGACATACTCTGGGTACCATATCCACCACTCGGATGTTTACATTTTCTTTTGTTGTCCCCCGCCTTTCGAAGAAAGTTGGGGGACTATTAAAATGGGTTCGTCCGTCTGTCTGTCTGTCCGTCCGTCTGTCTGTCCGTCTGTCTGTCCGTCACACTTTTTGGGACACAATAACTCTCTTCCTAATTGAGCTAGAATGTTCAAACTTGGTGTATGTGTTTATTAGGTCAATGCCTTGATGGAGTTCGAAGATGAGCATTTTCCGCTTAGGGTAAGCAGAGATAAGCAATTTGATTGGTTGATGCTTTGGGACACGATAACTTTAGTTCTAATTAAGTGAGAGTGATGAAACTTGGTGTATAGTTTCATTACAGTAATACCTTGACTAAGTTCGATAATGAGCATTTTCTGCTCAGGGTAAGCAGAGCGATACGCAAATTTGATTGGGCGAGACTTTGGAACACATTAACTCTCCTTCTAATTGAGTTAAAATGTTCAAACTTGGTGTATATGCTTATTAGGTCAATGCCTTGATGGAGTTCGAAGATGAGCATTTTCCGCTTAGGGTAAGCAGAGATAAGCAATTTGATTGGTTGATGCTTTGGGACACGATGACTTTAGTTCTAATTAAGTGAGAGTGATGAAACTTGGTGTATAGTTTCATTACAGTAATACCTTGACTAAGTTCGATAATGAGCATTTTCTGCTCAGGGTAAGCAGAGCGATACGCAAATTTGATTGGTCGAGACTTTGGAACACAATAACTCTCCTTCTAATTTAGTTAAAATGTTCAAACTTGGTGTATATGCTTATTAGGTCAATGCCTTGATGGAGTTCGAAGATAGGCATTTTCCCATTAGGGTAAGCAGAGATAAGCAATTTGATTGGTTGATGCTTTGGGACACGATAACTTTAGTTCTAATTAAGTGAGAGTGATGATACTTGGTGTATAGTTTCATTACAGTAATACCTTGACTAAGTTCGATAATGAGCATTTTCTGCTCAGGGTAAGCAGAGCGATACTCAAATTTGATTGGTCGAGACTTTGGAACACAATAACTCTCCTTCTAATTGAGTTAAAATGTTCAAACTTGGTGTATATGCTTATTAGGTCAATGCCTTGATGGAGTTCGAAGATGAGCATTTTCCGCTTAGGGTAAGCAGAGATAAGCAATTTGATTGGTTGATGCTTTGGGACACGATAACTTTAGTTCTAATTAAGTGAGAGTGATGAAACTTTGTGTATGGTTTCATTACAGTAATACCTTGACTAAGTTCGATAATGAGCATTTTCTGCTCAGGGTAAGCAGAGCGATACACAAATTTGATTGGTCGAGACTTTGGAACACAATAACTCTCCTTCTAATTGAGTTAAAATGTTCAGACTTGGTGTATATGCTTATTAGGTCAATGCCTTGATGGAGTTCGAAGATGAGCATTTTCCGCTTAGGGTAAGCAGAGATAAGCAATTTGATTGGTTGATGCTTTGGGACACGATAACTTTAGTTCTAATAAAGTGAGAGTGATGAAACTTGGTGTATAGTTTCATTACAGTAATGCCTTGACTAAGATCGATAATGAGCATTTTCTGCTCAGGGTAAGCAGAGCGATAAGCAATTTGATTTACCGAGACTTTGGAACACAATAACTCTCCTTCTAATTGAGTTAAAATGTTCAAAATTGGTGTGTATGCTTATTAGGTCAATGCCTTGATGGAGTTCGAAGATGAGCATTTTCTGCTTAGGGTAGGCAGAGATAAGCAATTTGATTGGTTGATACTTTGGGACAAGATAACTTAGATTCATCTTGATTGATGATTTTTATGCCAATACAATGATTGCATTTTCATTCAGTAATGGATTCGACAGTAACAGTGTATAGAAACGATTGACTCAGACACGAGGGCCCTTTCCCTTGGCCAGAGGGGCCCTTTTGTCAAGCGTGGGGGTCCTTTTGTCTGCCTTTAGGGTCCCCCTAACTAGGGTACATTTTTATTTTTCTCATCGGTTTTAGCATTTTTCTTTATAAAACGCTTTTGGATGACACTTCGTGTACAGTTTGATTGCTTGATACGTTTGAAAAAAATAAATGTGCGATTAATTAATATGTGTCATCTATTTATTTTGGGATTTCGGCGGGGGACATCAGCCTCACTGTTGGCTTGTTCTACTGCGAAACGTCTTCTTTAGCCGCCATGTTTAGTGACACTACAGACGAGACCCAAGATGCAATGCGCGACCTCCTCCGTATGCAAATGAAGAAGTCTCCACTCTGGTTATTTTTACTCTGTGTATAGACTATTCTTGCGACAGGGTGGAAATTTCGGGAGCGCATGCGCAAGTTACACAATGTTGCAAGTTACACTATTTTGCAGTTTGCTTGAGGGGGCAATTAATGGTTTATTTTACGACGAGATCGATATATCGATGACGTTTTATCACTTAATAATCCTAAATTTAGTGATTATGTCGAATTCATACATCCTGATGAGCTCGAAATTCATGATTCCGAGATTTGGAGTTAAGCTCCGCCCGCATAGATACTGTTACCCCACAAGCTTAATAACATCAGCGGTTCAATATGGCGACTCAGCACCCGACAGTTTGTTTCGCGCATGCATGTTATCATCAAATAGGCGATACTCGATTCACAGTTCCGGAATTGAATTCCAAAACTGGTGTCAATCGAGTGAAAAGGAGAATTTCGGATTACAGCGCATGCGGCGACTGTATAAAAAGTATCCCAACCAATCATGACTGCTGAAACATATTTTTTACCTAGGAATACGTCACGATTCTACTCACTCCACCTCAGCTGTCGGGACTGGCAGAACTGTGACAGGACTGAATTCCGCGTCACTCGATTGTAATTCTATCGATTCGGGACGCTCTGGACTGTAAATCGAGCATCCCCATAGTAACTGCATAGTGTGGTTTTAATTGTTTTTGTTTTTTTTTTTTAAAAAAAGAGTTTACATAAATAGAAATAAATAAATATAGAGTATAAACTTTAATCAGACAGGCCTCGAAATGTCGCTTTAGTAACTAACCTGTCATTTATAATTTTCTACGTCACACTACTCACACATTATCCATGTGCACAAACACGTTTAAATGGTTCTTATTTGATCCATGTGAATATCATAATTAATTTCTTCGACATCGGCCGGACTAAAAATTCGCACAAATCGCCGCATTTTTTAGCAGTAAGTTTCCGACTCGAATTGGCGTAGATTTCGCTTGGTAATAAAAGCATGCGTCCCAAATCATGCTTTAAAATTGAATGTACTGCAGGTTTATGACACTGCCGTTTATTAATCTAAAATATCGGTATAAAATTTAAACTGAATGTCAAACACGACGTTGCACCTGTACATGACACTATTCCAATCACGTGCAGAGGACAGCTGATCACGCCCCTGGAATTCCTTTCTCGCATTCCAACTAATTTATGCTAAAAATTGTATGTGTAAAATACTCTTTTGACCAAATTATTTTCTCTAGTCAAATTGTCCTGTAAATTACACATAAACTTTATTTTCTGACAGTGTTCTGAATTTATATTTTCATTGGAGTTGGAGGCAAATTGGAAACAATTGCTACGATAGTCTCGGTCACCCAGAACCCCCTATTATATAGTCTTCAACGCACGGAGGGTCTGGGTCGGTTCTCAATTATTGACGAAAATTACTGGATAATCTACCACATAAAAAACCAAACTCCCGGTTATGCATGGGCAATGGAACCTTTTGGCTAAAGTCTCGGTAAGTGATAGATATTATGAAGTCCGGCCGATTTTGATAGATTCTATAAAGGGGATAAAATATTTCCCACAATTCACTTGGCACATCTATTATTAGAAACAAAATAGAGACGATACAACAGCATGCATCTCGATTAAAGAGATTGTGAGAAGCCCTACGTTTGATTCATTACGAGAGAAAATTACCATTTCCATTAAAACCTATAAAGCAAAATTTTAGAGAGTGTCATTGTTGACAAACGAGCTGTTTTGATAGATTCAGTACGGGGTAACTTAAAAGACTGGATAATCCAGACAATGACCGACTTTCTGTCAAATTTTGAGGACCCATCCAGACTAATATTCGTAGAATATTTGTTTGGATGATAAGAGACTATTGCTACGATACAGGCTTTATTGTGCCCAAATTGTTAATTGTTATGTATGATATTATGAAGGACAGGTTGATTTGATTAAATTATTTACAATCACGGTGACGTGAGAAGAGAAAGCGGGACATCTTCTCGCTTTGTCATAAATAAAAACCAGTAGGTTATTTATGGTTATTTAACTATAAGTGGGCCTAACGAGTCCGGGATGAAGCAGCCCGATAAAAAATTTTAGAGAGTGTCATTGTTGACAAACGAGCTGTTTTGATAGATTCAGTACGGGGTAACTTAAAAGACTGGATAATCCAGACAATGACCGACTTTCTGTCAAATTTTGAGGACCCATCCAGACTAATATTCGTAGAATATTTGTTTGGATGATAAGAGACTATTGCTACGATACAGGCTTTATTGTGCCCAAATTGTTAATTGTTATGTATGATATTATGAAGGACAGGTTGATTTGATTAAATTATTTACAATCACGGTGACGTGAGAAGAGAAAGCGGGACATCTTCTCGCTTTGTCATAAATAAAAACCAGTAGGTTATTTATGGTTATTTAACTATAAGTGGGCCTAACGAGTCCGGGATGAAGCAGCCCGATAAAAAATTAGTTTCGGATGAAACAGCCCGGGGTTGAAACGGTCGTGGGACAAACTGACCGCATCCCCTTGATACAACGCAAACAATTTTCTAGTTGTTTCTTTGATTTCTGAAAAAGTATAAAGTTTTGAACGATGAGCGCGTTCGGGGTAACGTTCGTCGATGTTTGTTACAAGATCCAACGCGCAGCGTAATACCATTTCAACGATAAATGTAGAAATAACAAACTTCAATGGCAGCCAAACTTGAATTACACGGGCTAAATATAATCGGGCTTTCTGATTGGTCAATGTCTTTACAATGATTGACAGGTCGGATTCATGAATTAAAGATAGGCTGGCACTGCCAGGCAGGATACGCCCACATTTTCGAGAGATGGATTGAGAACAAGCAATACCGAAAGTGATTTTTCCTACATCATAAAGTCCTGTATTTCATACTGTATTGGGAGCAGCCATTTTGTTGGTCAGTTCCAGATATTCATGAAATTCGAAGACGACAATGATTATGGTGTGACGGTACACAACCTAGAAATGTGACTTTTCGTCAAAATCGGATAAGAATTGTGACCTGTGGAGAGTCCACAACCATGATATACCATATTTTTACACTATTCGCGTACAAACGGCGACCATTTCGTCTGGCAATTTTGGTACGATTTTCACGAAATTCGAACTCAACCTTCCTTACGTTGCAACAGTAATATAATCACAGGTGGGTTTTTTTTTTAAATCGGATAATAATTGTTCGAGAGATAGACAGAGAACAAGCAATACCGAAAGTGATTTTTCCGACAATCAAAGGCCATAATTCATTAAGTTACAATTTAATATGCGCAAATATCGAAAAGAATAAAGATCTTTAGGTTATAAACATGCATTTCAGGTTTCATCAAAATCAAATTAAAATTGTGACCTCTACAGGGTCCACAACTTTGATATACCATACTTTTACACTATTCGCGTACAAACAGCGGCCATTTTGTCTGGCAATTATGGTCCGAAATTCGAACTCAACCTTCTGTAGGGTGTAACGGTGATAGAGTCACTTTTTTTTTTAAATCGGATAATAATTGTGACCTCCAGAGGGACCATAGGCGATTTTTTCGGACAATCAGGGGCTATAATTCAGGAAGTTAAGATATGCGCAAATATCGAAAGGAACCAAGACCTTTGGCTTATAACCATGCATTTCAAGTTTCATCAAAATCGAATTAAAATTGTGACCTCTACCGGGTCCACAACCATGATATACCATTTTTATACGCCCACATTTTCATGTGGACGTATATTGTCGTCGCCCCTGTTCGTCCGTCCGTCGGTCCGTCCGTCCGTCCACAATTGTTTGTGAACAGTCTACAGGTCACAATTTTTATCCGATTTCAATGAAACTTAAAACATAGGTTTATCACCCTAAGATCTCGGTTCCTTTCGATATTGGCATGTATCGGACTGTAACTTCATGGGTTATGGCCCCTGATTGTACGAAAAATCTCGTTTTTTAGCTTGTGGACAGTTTAGAGGTCACAATTTTGAACCGATTTGGATGAAACTTGAAATGCATGTTTATAACCCAAAGATCTTGGTTCCTTTCGATATTTGCGCCAATCGGATCGTAACTTCCTGAATTATGGCCCCTGATTGTCCGAAAAATCGCCCTTTTTAGCTTGTGGTCCCTCTAGAGGTCAATATTGTTATCCGATTTAAAAAACCGTTTGATTATATCACCGTTCCATGGTTATGAAGGTTGAGAATGAATATTGTGAAAATCGGACCAAAATTGACGGACAAAATGGCCGCTGTTTGAACACGAATATTGTGAAAATATGTTATATAAAGGTTGTGGACCTTATAGAGGTCACAATTTTGAATCGATTTTGATGAAACTTGACAGGTATGTTTTAAACCCAAAGATCTTGGTTCCTTTCGATATTTGCGCCCATCGGGTCATTACTTCCTGAATTATGTCCCCTGATTGTACGAAAAATCACCCTTTTTAGCTTGTGGTGCCTCTGGAGGTCACAATTATTATATGATTTAAAAAAAACCGTTTGATTATAAAAACCAAACAAATTCTAATGATTTTCTGATAATTCCTTAATATGCGACAATTCTTGTTGACTGCCCGGACGATTTGGCTGCTGTGTGGGCGTATGTTTCGTTGCCTGGCAACCTATTTTTTTAAAAGTATTCGCGTACAAACGGCGGCCATTTTGTATGGCAATTTTGGTCCGATTTTCCCAAAATTTGAACTCAACCTTCCTTATGCTCTAACGGTAATACAATCAAACGTTTTTTTAAAATCGGATAATAATGGTGACCTCCAGAGGGACCACAAGTTAAAAGATAGGCTGGCACTGCCAGGCAGGATACGCCCACATTTTCGAGAGATGGATAGAGAACAAGCAATACCGAAAGTGATTTTTCCTACATCATTAAGTCCTGTATTTCATACTGTATTGGGAACAGCCATTTTGTTGGTCATTTCCAGTCTGATATTCATGAAATTCGAAGCCGACAATGATTATGGTGTGACGATACACAACCTAAAATGTGACTTTTCGGCAAAATCGGATAAGAATTGTGACTTGTAGAAAGTCCGCAACCATGATATACCATATCTTTTCACTATTCGCGTAGAAACGGCGACCATTTCGTCCGCAATTTTGGTACGATTTTCACAAAATTCGAATAATTCAGGAAGTTACGATCTGATATGCGCAAATACCGAAAGGAACCAAGATCTTTGGGTTATAACCATGGATTTCAAGTTTCATCAAAATCAAATTAAAATTGTGACCTATACAGGGTCCACAACCATGATATACCATTTTTTAACAGTATTCGCGTACAAACGGCGGCCATTTTGACAGTCAATTTTGGTCCGATTTTCCTGAAATTTGAACTCAAGCCTTCCTTAAGGTGAAACGGTGATATAATCAAACGTTTTTTTTAAATCGGAAAATAATTGTGACTTCCAGAGGGACCACAAGCTAAAAAGGGTGATTTTTCGTACAATCAGGGGCCATAATTCAGGAAGTTACGAATCAATGAGGGCAAATATCGAAAGGAACCAAGATCTTCGGGTTATAAACATATATATACAGGGTCCACAACCATGATATACCGCGGCAATTTTGTCTGTCAATTTTGGTCAGATTTTCCCGAAATTTGAACTCAAGCCTTCCTTAAGGTGAAACGGTGATATAATCAAACGTTTTTCTAAATCGGAAAATAATTGTGACTTCCAGAGGGACCACAAGCTAAAAAGGGTGATTTTTCGTACAATCAGGGTCCATAATTCAGGAAGTTACGAATCAATGAGCGCAAATATCGAAAGGAACCAAGATCTTCGGGTTATAAACATGCATGTCAAGTTTCATCAAAATCGGTTCAAAATTGTGACCTATATAGGGTCCACAACCTTGATATAACATATTTTCACACTATCATACATGCCAACCTGAGGAGATTGAAAATCAGAATGCCTTGTATTGATGGTAGAGCGAGGACCGTAGGTCCAAGTTTGAACGGTGCGAAGCACCGTGGGCGCCGCAGGGCGTGGGGTTTGGGAAATTTTGAGAAATTAGCACCTATTTAAAGCAGTACCTTGTATTATTGGATAAAAACAGCTGGTGATTTAGGTCCATGCATCTGAGGGTTTTTTTTACCTATTTATATACGAAAGTATGCATATTTACATGTTGGCATGACCTAAATTTGTTGTTAAGTGAAGATAATAGATTACCATTAGCTATGTGCTTAGTTGGGATCGACATTAAGTATATAAACTATGTTAGTTAAAGGGGTAGTCCCAAATAATCCTGGCCTCGAGTTAAGAAAGAAAAAAATCCCAGTTAATATTTTTGCTCAAAGTTGACAATAAATATCGACCTTGATGTACACAAAAATGTTTTCAAATTGTCTTGTGAATTGTAAGAGGCTACTTAAAACATAATTACTGTATAAGACTTGTACTGTTTAAAATAGTTTAATGTAATAATATTCATATTATTTAACCTTAAAATAAATGATAAATTAAAACTTTAATATAATCTATGTAGTATGCAGTCATAAGAGTAACGCATTTTTGAAAAATCAAGTAAAAGCTTGAAATCAGTGCTGATACTGTTGATTGAAAAAAATGTTAATGACATTCTTAAGTCAAACTTGTTGGACTAATCCATTCAGTGTACCTGAGGTAATATGGAGGTGATTGGTGGTGCACAAGGCCATGAATTGTATTGTTCTAAGCCGTAGAGGTTTTGGTATGTAGAAGTTTTGGGATGATACTGTCTCTTTATTTGTCATCTTTATGGTCCAATTGGTTTCTGGTGGCCATTTTACATTTCTTTAGCAGTTTTGGATCATGTGTTGTTTCATAACACTTGTCTGACTGGTGTAACTTTCGGGTCATTAAACTGCTCAAGGTTTTTGTTGACAGGTTTGATCGGAATTCTGTTTTATTTTTATTGACAATACTAAACAATTGTTCACAATCGGTGTTTGTGTGGAACATCACTAGAACACATTTAGCCATTTTTACCAAGGCTCCAAACATTGGGCATCCTGTGGCAGGGTTCTTCAATTTTGAAATATGATGCCACGTACTATCAATCCTGTCACTCTTTATTATGTTGTCATCAAATGGAAAAGATTGGAATTCCATAAACTCTTCTTCCAGTTTAACTTGTTCATCCAAGTTTAAAAAATGGTATCTCCTGTTAAAGAAATTAACCTGCTCAAATTTTATTGATTCTCTTTTGGATATATCTAGGAATTCTGCGTTCGTTAACACACTGTCACCGAAAGGGAACATCTTTATCATATATTGACATGCTGTGGCGTAGAAATTTCTCACATCTTGATAAAATACTTTGAGGTCAATGTCTGGATTCTCATCAATGATGACTCTGGTGGCCATACCAATGAACAGGTCACTGTCAGATTTTTGGTTAGATCTTGACTTTACATCAATGCTAATAATATCAGTGGATTCAGTTATTACTTTTGGCTTAATAAACTTTACCAGCAGTTTAGAAAACTGACTACACATAACGGGGTGCAAAAGATGAATTGCTGGATCTTCTCTCTGAAGAAATCCATTGGCATCTTCAAATATGGGTATTATGCTTGATACAAAAGACATATATAGTACTGTATTGATATCTTTCAGTCTCCTAAAAATTGTTTCAGACTTTCTTTCTTCAGTGTTCTTTTTTTCTGGCAATGTTTTTTTGTCAGGTTGGTTCGTCTCACTGGAAATAGTTATGGTACTTTTAATAGTCTTTGTACTTGACTTTACACTACTACTACTTGTAGCTTTAGATACAGTACACTTCAGGGCTAAGTATGAAATTCCTCCGTGGTCCGACCTGGGCGGAATTGAAAAATCGCGGAGTACAGGCTATTAATCCGCTCAGGTCCCGCTGTAAAATCCGCTCTAAATTTCCGCCGCGAATTTGAGTAAACCGCCGACCACCGCGGATTTGTTAACCCACCGACTGCCGCGGAATTGTTAAACCACCGACCCCAGCGCGAAATTTAATTTGATGAAATTATTGTTACACGTATGCTTTACATTGTATTCGTGTCCATAATTCAGTAGTCCAATCACGAAAAACAGCATTATCGGCATGCTTTTAAAACTTTGAAATAAAATATATGCATAAACCACCGACCCCAGCGCGAAATTTAATTTGATGAAATTATTGTTACACGTATGCTTTACATTGTATTCGTATCCATATGCATATATTATCGATGTATAATTTACAACATCGCATACTCGTTTGTTACATGTGCGGCATATATAACAAACCTTACAAATAATCATATGGACGAACATTCGTAAAAATGTATTATTCAGCTTTATTTAACGTCCGCTTGACTGCCCATTAATGACTTATACATTTACACATGTACGTTCACATGTAGTCTGTATTCTGTTACTATGTTTTTGTTTTGGATTTTTAAAACAACAATGTGCTACGAAGCCGTTTACCGTTTATGTATGTCGGCAAAGAATAAAGAAAAGTGAGTAATCTCATTGTTACAAAGCGGTGGTTTCAATCCGAAATGTGTTGAGCATGTTATTACAAGTGGTTCTAGAGCAGGGCTTCCACTTCAAAATTTTCACTACCGGTCATTTTTGATAACGCACGAAAACTTTGCAAAGTAAATTCATATTTCATATTTTTATTCATCGTGGAGTATTGTGAATTCACGTGTCTACACCACTTTGTCAGCATGGGGTACACAAAAAAATATATATTGGACTTAAGAATGAAATATTAGTAAGACTTATGATAATTATTTAGTAATTAAATATTCCCTTTGGGCTACTTAATTAATCGAAATAGCTGAATTGGCCGTAGAAAAGCCATTCCAGTGGGTGACACGTAATTACCACGTGCTCTATAGAAAACACACTGACCTGGATAATTTAGGAGTTGTAATACAAAAAATACGATATGCTGATAAATATATAAGTATCCATGGCATATACCTCACATTTATTTGTTTTAGAACATCTCTTACGGCGTTACGGGTCGCAAAATTGTGACGCAAATGTTAATAATGAATAAATAACTTCGGACTGCTAACTTCCAAGCTAGCGCCCCCTATAATATCGTCGTGTGTAAGAGCCCGGCTTCCATATATACACGGCATTTTTATAACATGTGGAATCATCAATATTGCTACACGATAGCACTGGAATACGTAATCTTCTAAATTATTGGGTAAGCAAGTTAACTAATCTCTAGATTTTATTTCTACAATTCCCGCAAAGCCGTAATATCACTATAACAAATTATAATGCAGTTTTCTCCAAACACGTACGTTGTTGACGATTTACGTAATTTCTATGCTGTTTTATTTAATATGACAGTTGGTTGGATTCGAAGAGCAGTACTTCATATAAACGGCCCTTTTTTCGAAGATCATAATAATCTCGTTTATATCGTACGTAACTGTAACAGCGGTAAACGGCTTTGTTCTAGAAAATTCTTATGACACGTGGACAATAGGTGATCGACAAAGCGTGGACCGCTTCACGCCTTTGATGAAATTCCCAAATATCAATTAACTTTTATTGTTCTACTACAAGACAATCATCATTAATTATCAACACAAAGCCCAGTATAATCTATTGAAGACTATGTATACAACTCTTATAACACCAATCATGAGATTATGTGGCTTCTCTTATCTTTACGTGCGCTGGCCGTACAATTTTATTGCCGATGTCGATCGTAGCCATGTTTGAAAATTTGGGTTTGGAAAAAAAAGCCTATTTTTCCGGCGTGCAAAATGACCGTTGGGTCAGATCTAGTTACGGTCATTTTATATAGCCCCCGGTCCCGACCGGCATATACGGTCGACGTGGAACCCATGTTCTAGAGCCTCTAATCAAATAATTAAAAAAAGTGAGCTCACTCATAGTTTTAAAGCCGTGGTTTCAATCCGCAACACGTTGACATGGTAATTGTAAGTGTTTATACTATTAAAGTATTGTTTTATTAGACTTAACTATAAATCACAAAAATGGAATATTAAAAACAGGCGAAAATGGGTCAGTTCATCCCACGATCGTTTCACCCTATATTGATACATTACTTCATTAATATGTTCGATATTTTTAAAACTTGAATCGTTCGACTATTTCAAACTCATTCAAATTAGGAAATTTTCAAAATTTACACACATAAATGCTGGCCTTACCTTGGGCGAAAGTGTTGTACATTAAAATAGCCATTTCCATTCTGACAAATAAGTTACAAAATTCACACCTCAAGTAATATATTCTGATTTAATTCCCAAATGAATGAAATGCCTTTATCTCCTGTTTTTAAGCACACATCGCCAAAATTCACCGTCAACCTTACTGAACACATGTACATTAAAACTATCAGTCGGAAAATACCGTGATGACATTTCATTTAGGCACCAAGGAGTCTGAGTCAATGCATACTGTCAATCGAATACCAGACAACTCATCCCAAAGACAACTCATCCCAATGAATAAAAGACAA
Source organism: Patella ulyssiponensis (assembly GCA_963678685.1). Lineage (NCBI taxonomy): Eukaryota > Metazoa > Mollusca > Gastropoda > Patellidae > Patella > Patella ulyssiponensis. The sequence goes on from OY783230.1 coordinate 79,392,944, forward strand.
CTCATCCTACATTTAAAGACATCTCATCCCAAGTCATAAGACAACTCATCCCAAGTCAAAAGACAACTCATCCCAACTTTTAACCTGCCCCCCCCCCCTCATTCTAAGTTACATTCATTTTTCCTCAGTCGGTACCATTATTTACGACCTTGCATGTCACCATTGCCTCTGTCATTGATAAATCTGATGCTTTCACTGCTTGTCTTGAAAAATGAATTGAAAGTCTTGATTAACTGAATTTTCTTTTCAGTAATTTTATAAGATTCTTAATCAATCCAAATAGTTTGTCTATAATATATTGTATAACTGATAAATTATTCAGCATGATTTTTTTACAAAATATATGATGGTTAATACATTTATAAAAGTAACCATAAAATAATGAGATAATTGAAAGACATTCTTTGATTTGTCACTTGTTACCTTGAGATTAAGATTAAAGTGTAGTAAAACTATTGTCTTTTAATCTAACTGATTGATTGATTGGCTGAATGATTGACTGTAAATTAACACTTAATCTTTGATTAAAGTAATCTTTTTCTCAAAGATTCACTTTTTTAGGTCACATGTCTAAAGAAGAATCCTACATAAAAAGTAATAAAAGAAAATGTTGAATGCCTTCTTATAATTTAATTTAAATCTTTAAAAAAAAATTAAAAAAATAATGAATTGGATTTGTGTCAGATACATCTAATTTATTTCTTTGTTGCTATCAAATTTGATGTTTATCATATGTAAATATTTATATGTAATTGAAATGCAAGACCATTACATGATTTTTGGAACGTAATTAATTACATTTCCATTACTCATTACTTTTGAAATCTTCCATTACTCATTAGTTGACATTAAAGTCTTACCAGTATTACAAGTTCTATGCTGGCATCGTTCACACCCGTCACACTGAACAGCCCCCTGTCTTGGGCAAACTACTGATTCACAAACTATACAGCTATCAGTCATTTACAGATTTAACATCCAATATATGTTATATGATATTATGGACAGGTTGATTAAATTAAATTACATGTATTTACACTTCGTGGGTTGAAAGTTGGTAAAAACATGCGATTGGTTAACACACAAAATAAAAAGTCCTTGTATATTAAAAAGTTAATTTAAAATATTTGATTTCAGTATTTTTATACAATACCCCAGCTTTGACACTTACTCAAATCATTTTAATAAACATTATAATATTTGTCTTTGAAGTGCTTCACCAATTTAATTAGCTTGTAATAGAGGTAAATAAAAACAGTAATCATCAATTTATTATAACAACAATATCGATTTTAATAAAACAAACACTAATCATCAATTTAATTAAAACAACAATATCATTATCAATTTGATTACGATAACATAATCCGATTGGTTTTGGTCTGAGTGGTCTTCAAAGATAGCAACTGTATTGAAACAAATATCACTTATATTTGTTGGGATGAGTTGTCTTATAAATTATAACCTTAGTCTCTCTCTACCCATGTTTTAAAGTTGGGATGAGTTGTCTTTTATAGTGGGATGAGTTGTCTTCTAACTTGGGATGAGTTGTCTTATATTGGGATGAGTTGTCTTGGGATGAGTTGTCTTTGGGATGAGTTGTCTGGATACCCTGTCAATCAACTTTCTTTATTAGGCGAATTCACACGTGCCATCAAAAGGAATTGATAATTGACTAAAATACAAACCCCTTTAACACACACATGGCTAAATTACGAACGGGCTACGATGAATAGCACCTCCCCACCTCCTACAATAGGTAATTGGCTGATTGAGACCATGGCTGATTGGGACCTGGCTGATTGGGACCAGATTTGTGGCTGACTGGGACCAGATTTGTGGCTGATTGGGACCAGATTCTTGGCTGACTGGGACCAGACTTATGGCTGATTGGGACCAGACTTATGGCTGATTGGGACCATGACAAGGCCTATTCGGACCATTACTTAAATGCTGCGAGTATTTAAAATATGTTTGCATATTTTTGATATTTAGACAACTATGGCAATAAATAGTGTAATTAGTCACAAATAATAGTGTAATTAGTGATTGTTGGCTTCAATACAAATGAGCTAAATCACAGAGAATATGCTTCACATTCTTGGCTGATTGGGACCAGATTCTTGGCTGATTGGGACCATGATCCGACCAATGATAAGAGTGTTTTAAATATGTTTGCATGACAATAAACACCACCCAGTATTATCAAATTGTAATCCAATATCAAATAGCCTCATATCAGTATAATTACTGCAATGAATGCGATATTTTGTAATGAATGAAGCATCTTGATCCAAGTTTCAAGGAGCAATGATGTGAGCATATTTTCCATCATATTTATGTAATCTAATTCCTGATCTAGACAAGTGTTGAATGCAATACACTAAATTGGTTGACAAAATGTGTAACATTTTCTTAGCAATATACACAAATACACATTAAACAAAGTTAATTAAATCACACTTTATTTATAGTATAAAACTCAGGTAGCAATATACAAGACCCTAATCACACCTTTTATTGTTAATTAATGACAAGCCTAATAATCCAATAAACAATCATATCCAATCACACAAATTCCCTGTTGTGGCTGTCAGTAAGACCTGAGTAATTTTCATGTAGTAATATAGTACACTTTCCTAGATATCACCTACCTGTTTACTTGTGTTAAAATTGAGTCTATAAATCTATTATGTTTATTTTCTGTACAAGGTAGGATATACATTTTGACTGCCTTTATGTACATCATATTTGAAATAACCGATTTCCGTTGCTACTGTATTGCTGGTATTAGTTTTCAAATTTGTATGGTTTAAACATTATTTCTATAACATAATTAAGCACAATAATGTACATCTATATTGGTTTCGGATTACCGTTATGCTACTGTATTGCTAGGGGCTAGTATCGGTATTAGTTGTCAAATTTTTATGACTTAATTGCAATTAGCATAAATTGGTTTAAACAGTATTTCTAACATATAATTACACACAATGTATTGGCTATAATGGATTCCAAAACAAGCTATGAAGTTTATAAAATAAAATAAAAAATGGTTTGTTTAAATTGCATAAAACGTATAATAATTTACATAAGATTAATAAGATAATCTCTGTTAATATAATATAGTGTAACTGTGACATAAAAAAATGGAATATGAACATAAATAACGCAGGCCTACATAAAAAAAGGCACATAATTATAGTCACGCTATAGATATAAAACTCCTTTAATTTATATTAAACTTAATTCAATATCAAAACCTAAGTTTCTAGTATTTTTTAATCGTGTGGTCCGAATCAGCCTAGTGGTGGTCCCAATCAGCCTGGAATGTGGTCCCAATCAGCCAAGAATGTGGTCCCAATCAGCTTTGACTTTTGTCCCAATCAGCCATGGTCCCAATCAGCTTGGTTTCCTACAATATACATCACGTATTACCAGTAATTTGCATAAGATTCTATTAATTTTATTAACGATAACATAAAACTCAGGCTTTAAAAATTATGGATATTAAAATAAGAGATAATTTAATTTTTGAATCGGTACAGACTTGAAGGTTGGCGCATGCAAATTATGAAATCAATACTTAATTCGCAGTTGACATATTCTGTCAATAGAATTATTCCTTTAACCGGTGGTAATAAGGGGAATGCTCACTAGCCCGCGGCTTCTATAATATATTATTAGGGTTCATTAGTTAGGGTTAGGGTTGTGTTAGGGTTAGGGTTCATTGGTCAACCGATATCTGTTATTAGGGTTAGGCGTTATTGATACCCACATTTATAGTACACGTATTTCTTACAGCGACAGACTAGAGAGTAGAGCACCTGCGGACTAGTGAGGCCCTTTCAGTGTATTTTTAATTTGGCACAAAAATCATCCCTTATATCACGCCAAGCCGCTTTAACTTATGCATGCTTTTGTTGTTAAGCATTTTCCTTTGTACTCTTTGGTGCGACAATTAAATCCGATAAATCTAAGTTCAGTCCGCACAAGATTCGATTCATATGGTCTGGTTGTTAGGTGTTTTATTTATTGAAAGCTTCATCGATATGTTCACTGGAAAAATGAAATTTAATATTTGTTTCTGTGATAATTATTGGAAAGAAACCGAACCGGATTATTATCTAGGATATTTATCGTCAACTGTATAAATACGGTAAGCAGTTTGTGTGTTGTATTTATAAGTTAAAGCATAAAATAATATATCTATGAAGCGACCATTTGAGACATGATACTTTTAAGCCTATACATATAGCGGTATCTGAAACGATTTGACATGTTGATCTGTATTGAAATGTGGGGAATAGGGACTCTGTATCTTAAAGTCAAATACGAAACTGAAATAAGTAAAGAATCTTTCAACTTCTATACATTACATGATATTTGATTCTCGGGACATAAAGTATTATTTGAACGTTGGGAGCCCAATCGTCATTTTAATCGAATTACCGTTAAATTAAATATCGGGGAGAAAATATACCTTCCAAGAATTAATGCTAATTTGTTTATTTCTACGATTGTCATTAAATTCTTCTTCATATTTAAAATCGATAATAAATCAGTATATAAAAAATCGACAGCATATTTTAAGACGCCCACGTGCAAATCGCTAGATATTATGTTTATTGTCATCCATTTTCAGACAATGTTATCAGAATTCACGAAACATGGTTTCATTGTCTGCTTGTCGGATGAACTAATGACATAGAAAATTGATATGTGTATGCACTTTGTGGTGCGATTTACGAATTGAATACCGATGTACATGTACATTATAAATGAATCGAGCATAACAGATATTTTAGGATATGAATAAAATAATACTTTGCTACAATTTAGTTAATTTTCAAAAAACAATTTGAAAATAGTATTATGAATATATAAATTACAGGTTAACTAAAACGACTAATATACTCGTGATATTATTCCATTAACTATTAAATAACGCTGTGACAATATTGACTAAATTACTCAGACTATTTTGAATCACTATGGAACATAATCCTCCGCGAATTTTATGTTTCCACCGACAATTATCCGCTGCGAATTTCAAATTTTCGCGGACAATAATCCTCCGCGAATTTTATCTTTTCGCGGACTTTTTTCCGCCCAGAACGTCGCAAATTCCACGGAGTGGACATGAGAAAAACACCGCGATTTTTGAGTGGAAAAAGCACCCACAGGGAGGATTTTCATACTTAGCCCTGAAGTGTACTGTAGTGTAGAACTCTTGCTCCCCTTAAAAACAAAGGAACTTAAATCAAATTCTGACTTTTGATTAGATGTAGTAGAGGATGATTCAGGATTCATTTTCTGCAGTTTATGACTAGTACATGTATTAGTATTATGAGCTGTTGTTGGTTCAGAAGTTGATTTTCTTTTGACTGTTTGTTTTGATGACTTATTTGAAGTTTTCAAACATGCAACCTCATGTTCAAAAAATGCTGTTAAGGCACTTCTTTGTTCACTTAACCTTGTCAAGCACTTGCCGAGTGACAACCATCTGGTGGTCACATGTTTAATAATCTTTCTATTTGGCAAACTAAACTGTTCCTGGTAACTTTTCAATGTCTGTTTTCTTTTAGAAGATTTTTCTAAATAGTAATAGATATCAATTAACAAACTTTCCACATCACAATTTAAACAATTTGCAGCCTTGCTAGCGGCCAAATGCATTAAGTGACAAAGACATCCATTAATAAAAACCGACGGATTTTCCTTCAAAATAAATGAAGCCACCCCTTTCAATGCTCCAACCATCACGGATGCATTGTCTGTGGAAAAGGAAACCACATTCTTCCAGGGAATTTCACATGACTTTAATTCAGTATTCATTAATTCAAAAATATTTTGACCAGTTGAGGCCATTGTGCATTCGGTAAGGGATAAGAGTTCAGAAACAACATGGCCAGTATCAGAGTTAAAGTACCGGACACACACTGGATATAGTTTTACATCATCATAATCTGTGCTGCCATCTGTTGCAAGACTAAATGGATCCTGTTGTATAATTGACACAATTTTAGACTTTGAATCTTCAGCTAATTCATTTATGACACAAGAGGTCTTTGTTCGGCCAGAAGAGTATTGTTGAGCAATTTTAGAATCTGGGAACATTTTCTTGAAAAGCTTAGACGCATGGTCTGCAATAGCAACAGGCAATGAGTGTTCAATGATAAATTCTGCAAACAAAACTTCAGCATTAATAACACTAACATCCGTTGAAGACTGAAAATATGTTTGTATATAGGCCTAGAAGATTTTTCGTACGAGGCTTTTAGGTTTGAGCAGCTCAAGTGTTTTTTAGTTTCAAAATGTTTTTTAATGTCCGTAATACCACCGTAAGCAACACATAAATCACTCCTACAGACTAAACAAAATGCGAATTCGTCGCCTCTTCGCGAGGACGTAATGATTCCTGGAAATTCTTTGCCGTAAGTTTCCCGGTATTTTTGTCTGACATTTGTTTTGGAAGCCATTTTGTTTGTCTTGACGACCGACGCGTAGAAGTCGTAAATTATTTATACTGGGTTTTATTTATAATTGTAATATGTTTTTTTCACACATGGAAAACAGCTTGAAAACATTTTTTATCAAGTCAGAAGGAAATATGGCTAAGGAAGAAGCCACAACGTTAATGGCAACTAACGGTAAATCCACCGTGTACTATACGAGTGTATGCGAGAATGGCTCCGCGAAGCAAATAATATCCGCGAAGTATGCAAATTAGGCACGGCCTATGACGAAATAACCACATGACATTTTAATCTCGATTAGTCCAGACATATTAGCTTATTCCATTTTATATTAACAATGATCGAGAAAAATGCAAATTAGACACGGCAAATGACGGAAATAACCACATGACATTTTGATCTTGATTAATCCAGACATAATAGCTTATTCCATTTTATATTAATAATAATAAGGAAAACATGACACATGTTCTCGACTATTTCCGTTGTTTTACCGACTCGTACTACGATAAACAGTATGGCAATCAGATTCATAACAAACAGCGAGAATGCCGAGACAGTCGTCAATGTAAAAATAAAACGAGAGGGATTTTATCAATCAAACAGGTCAGGAATGAAATATAATAAATTTCTTCCAATAAATTTTAAAAAACGGAATTTTAAAGAGTAAAATCGGAATTCAGAATTAGACTCAGAAAATCGGAATGATTCCGACAAAATCGGAATAGTTGGCATGTATGCACTATTCGCGTACAAACGGCGGCCATTTTGTCCGTCAATTTTGGTTCCATTTTCACGAAATTCGAAGTCAGCCTTCATTACCATGTAACGGTGATATAATCAAACGTTTTTTTTAAATCGGATAATAATTTTGACCTCCAGAGTAGGCTGTGATTTAGCCACGAAAATCGTTTGTCTCAGCAAATTCCAGGCGAAAACCTGACCCTTTGCTGCACAAGTAAGCAAGTAAGTCGTCACTGTAGTACACATTTCTATTGCGATGTTTTGCACAATCAGACCAACACTTGAATTACGCCTCGGACTATATTTGTCAAGTGTAGCCATAATGTGGTGAAGAAATCATATTCTAAGCCAATCAGAAACCATAAAAGCAATCAACGTCATTAGGTCAGGGGTCAATAGCCTTAAATAGACCAGGGAATACCTTTTACGAGACGGAACACGTTGGCTTGTTTACATTTGTATGAGAGAATTTTTCTGCAAAAATGCCTGAATTACGGGACAATAACATCAGATAAATGTTGTGCTGACACCGTGAACATGGCTAGCCCCTGATTTGCGGAAAAAATATGGTCAAAAGCGAAATTGTATCAATGAATGTGATATTTCCTTGAAAAAGTATTTTTTCCATTTTATTTCAATACAACAATATGCAAAAGAAATATAAATATAGTATACAGATGAAAACGTTTTTGGCATGATTGAAATACTGGTTCGGTATAATAATTATATATAATGTTGAGAAAAAAACAAAAAAAAATAATACTATCTGAGCCCACTGATACAACAGAATATTAATAATGATTCACCTAACAACCCTGAACATGCAATTATACTTGTTTTTAAATTAAAAGATAGGCTGGCACTGCCAGGCAGGATACGCCCACATTTTCGAGAGATGGACAGAGAACAAGCAATACCAAAAGTGATTTTTCCTACATCTTTAAGTCCTGTATTTCATACTGTATTGGGAGCAGCCATTTAGTTGGTCAGTTTCAGTCTGATATTAATGAAATTCGAAACCGACAATGATTATGGTGTGACGGTACACAACCTAGAAATGTGACTTTTCATCAAAACCGGATAAGAATTGTGACCTGTAGAGAGTCCACAACCATGATATACCATATTTTTACACTATTCGCGTACAAACGACGACCATTTCGTCCGGCAATTTTGGTACGATTTTCACGAAATTAGAACTCAACCTTCCTCATCAAAATCGAATTAAAATTGTGACCTATACAGGGTCCACAACCATGATATATCATTTTTTTAACAGTATTCGCGTACAAACGGCGGCCATTTTGTCTGTCAATTTTGGTCCGATTTTCCCGAAATTCAAACTCAACCTTCCTTACAGTGTAACGGTGATATAATCAAACGTTTTTTTAAATTGGATAATATAATAATTGTGACCTCCAGAGGGACCACAAGCTAAAGAAAGGGGGATTTTGCGTATAACCAGGGGCCATAATTCAGGAAGTTATAACCATGAATTTCAAGTTTCATCAAAATCGAATTAAAATTGTGTCCTTTACAGGGTCCACAACCTTGATATACCATTTTTCAACAGTATTCACATACAAACGGCGGCCATTTTGTATGGCAATTTTGGTCTGATTTTCCCGAAATTCGAACTTAACCTTCCTTACGGTGTAACGGTAATATAATCAAACGTTTTTTTAAATCGGATAATAATTGTGACCTCCAAGCTAAAAAAAAGGCGATTTTGCGTATAATCAGGGGCCATAATTCAGGAAGTTATGATCCGATATGCGCAAATATCGAAAGGAGGCAAGATCTTTGGGTTATAACCATGAATTTCAAGTTTCATCAAAATTGAATGAAAATTGTGACCTCCACAGGGTCCACAACCTTGATATACCATTTTTTAACAGTATTCGCGTATAAACGGCGGCCATTTTGTATGGCAATTTTCGTCCGATTTTCCCGAAATCCACACTCAGCCTTCCTTAAATTGAATAATAATTGTGACCTCCAGAGGGACCACAAGCTAAAAAGGGTGATTTTTCGGACAATCAGGGGCCATAATGCAGGAAATTACATTCCGATAGCTGCAAATATCGAAAGGAACCAAGATCTTTGGGTTACAAACATGCATGTCAAGTTTCATCAAAATCGGTTCAAAATTGTGACCTCTATAGGGTCCACAAGCTAAAAACGTGATTTTTTGTACAATCAGGGGCCATAATCCATGAAGTTTTGATCCGATACATGCCAATATCGAAAGCAGCCGAGATCTTTTGGGGATAAACCTATATTTCAAGTTTCGTCAAAATCGGATAAGAATTGTGACCTGTAGAGAGTCCACAAACAAATTGTGGACGGACGGACGTCTGGACGGACAGGGGCGACGACATAATACGTCCACATGAAAATGTGGGCGTATAAAAACCAATAAAGACATATTATAAGAGATGTCAAATAAGTATACATTTATTTTATAGAAAGAAATACAGTACTAAAAAATAAGAAATGAATGCAATTTTATATACTTCCTCATACAGTATTCAACAACAACACTCGATGGCATGAGATTTCTCCGATATTAAATAGATTAAAATGATTCAGCGATACTTTGATTTAAATAAATATGGAGGACCGAGACTTAGCTTTGATCAAAAGGTACAGTGGTTGAAATTGTTGAACATGTCTGTCAAACCTTCAAAGACTAAAATCTTTGCTTGCAATAGAGTAATTTGAATGAAATTTTCAAATTATTCATTTTACATTATCTACTTTTGAACTATTATAGCAAGAATGGCTAGTTCTTTATCTAAATCTTATATAATGTATCTTTAATGAAAAATGTATATAATAACAATGACATCATTTATATAGTGTATTAATACTGGAGAATGGTTTCTAATCTGCTTTTCAGATTTTTATATCCACAGAATCGGGCCCGTTGCCAGCTCACAAAATTGGGGGTGGGGGGTACAGAATTTTTTAGAGGGGCTGAGGATGTGGCCGGCTAAGAAAACTCCTAAGAAATCATCAATTTTTGGGGGGGGCTAAACCGCACAGACTACATGTATTTACACACAGATCAGGTCTTGTCTCTATACATTGTACAAAATTAAAAGATATATGCCAGTAAAGAAAAGTACATATAAGAGAAAAACAAACAGTTAACTAAATAAAATGGTTCCAGTAATATGAATAAGAAATGAAATGGAGTTAAACGCCGTCCTACTGTTCTGCTCTTATACATGTACTGGACTAATGAAGATGGGCATACGCTATACAGTGTACATTTTGTACTACAAGGAAAATTTTGCCTGGGCACAGCACTATGGCCTACTCTTATATCGAATTCCAACTGCCAAGGGACCTTTTTACGTGCACACCAATGTTAGACAGGAATTCGGTTTTTCGTCACATTTGAACGACTTGACAGCAGTCCTTGTACCTTGTCAGCTCCTCTGCCTGCACCACTGACAAGGGGAAACCACGTCTGAATTGAATTGGAATAAAAAAGGAAAATAAAAACATATATGTCAACTTAAAATAGCTAAATATGATATGAACATTTATCGACATGTACAGTACATTTAATTAAAACATGTTTAAAATATTTAATGTAAAAACCACTTACAAAAATACATATGTATACAGGTTTAGGCCTACTCATAAAAATCACAATTTCATCAATATGATTTGGCTGTCACTTTCATATTCGAACAATTTTCACAAATCCATACTAGAAAACTTTCACTTCTAAAAAATACATCTATCTGTAGCTCCTATATACATGTACTGGGTTAAGGAAGGCGGGCGTGCGTTATACAGTTTATTATGAGGGAAATTTTGCCTGGGCACAGCACTATGGCCTACTCTTATATCGAATTCCAACTGCCAAGGGGTCTTTTTACATGCACACCAATGTCCAAACCGCTTAGAAAAATATATATGTATGTATACAGGTGTAGGCCCTATCATAAAAAATCACATAATTTCATCAATATCATTTGACTGTCACTTTCATATTCGAACAATTTTCACAAATCCATACTAGAAAGCTTTCACTTGTAACAAATACAACTATCTGTAGCCTGATGCAGCCTGATTTGCATCCACAGAGAAAATATTGTTTGGTTCTTGATCTCTGTAGTCAACCTAACCGTGTCATTTGTTACAGTAGAGTTTAACAAGAAGGGCATAAATTTCTGCAGATACAGTAAGGCAACTTTAAAGCAATGCACATTTCACCTCAATGGTGACACAGTCTTTACCATAGACTATAGTGGTCTTTTGTCTTGGTCTGAGTTGTCATACATTTAGGAATAGGAGAATATCTTCATCAACTTGCATTTGCAATAAAATTGGAAAATGTTAAGATATGATCCCCTTAACAAATTAACCAGACCTATTATTCTTTTTCTTATTTCGCTGGTAAAATATTAGCTGCTCTAAACATAGTTCTTTATTCATACACAGTTGTTGGGGTTTTTTTTACGTTGGTAATGTATGTGAGAAGTCTGTATTGTTAGAATGAGAGAGAGTTTTGTCTGCACATTTCTACAATTCTTTGTCCAACATATCAATATTTCCATCTAATTTGATCCACTGGTCAGCACATACCCTAAATTTTTCTCAGTTTCTCACAGTAAACGGTTTTACATCAGTGTTTTAAACAAAATCTACACGGAGTATACAGCTCTAGTTATTCTGCCGCTTTTTTACTATCAAAACGTAAACAAACCGGTGACTTTTCACTCTACACGACCCGTTGACCTTTTGTCGTGTGTGTCTGATTGGTGAGCTTTGTCACGTGACCTATTAAAACCAAATCACCGCAAAATTCAAATACCATCGGACATTGATAAGTAAGCCCATATTTATTTTACGTTTTCTGTCAAACGTCAAAGAATTGATAAAAGAAAAGTTGTGTGGAAATACAAAGTAATACTAGAAGAATTAGATTATGTAGTTTGTTTTCCGCCTGAAAATCGTCGGGATGGAGCAACAGAAGCAAGCTTGCTAGAAATTTCACATCACGGCCTAGAGGGACCACAAGCTAAAAAGGGCGATTTTTCGGACAATCAGGGGCCATAATTCAGGAAGTTATGATCCGATGGGTGCAAATATCGAAAGGAACCAAGATCTTTGGGTTATAAACATACATGTCAAGGGCCAACACCTTAAACTCTGTGTATCAATCTAATGATAAGTTTGGCCTCTATAGCGTCACAAGATTTTTTGAAGTTATCAAGGGAGATAACTCTGGCAGTAATTATTTGAAATCTCTGAAAATCAATAGGATTCTTCGTCTCATGACCTTAAACACTGTGTATAAATTTAAATCAATCGGATATTAACTTTGGCCTCTAGAGCGTTCACAAGATATTTTTTAAGTGATCAAGGGCCATAACTCTGGCACTAATTACCGGAAATCGCTGAGAATCAATAGGATTCTTCGTCTCATGACCTTAAACACTGTGTATAAATTTGAAGTCAATCGGATGTTAACTTTAGCCTGTAGAGCGTCCACAAGCAATTGTGGACGACCGACTGGGGCGACGACAATATACGACCACATTTCAATGTGGGCGTATAATAAAAAGTATTAAATCAAATCAAATTTAAGTCCTCAAGAAGCTCCATGTAATGTGTTTCTTATCGCCGACTGCCGAAAAAAACAAATTTCACAGAGCAAAAATTTGCTCAAAATCAAACCACGAACCGACCACTTTGACACTGATAAACCGCCTACTGAATTGTAAATGCTCAATCTTTCTATAAAACCGCAAAAATACAAATTTCATTGAAAAATCAACGAGAAAATCACGATATCATACTTCGTTTTTTAACTACAAACTTTTCCCGATTTCTTCGTAGAAAATTGACGAACCGAAGGCCGCTTATGTCAATGACATCACACAAAGTGATGACGTCAGCACATAAACACTTCGTAGTTCGTATTGGTTGCGGAACCTTACCTTTAAACACTGTGTATAACTTTAAAGTCAATCGGATATTAACTTTGGCCTTTAGAGCGTTCACAAGATTTTTATACGCCCACATTTTTATGTGGACGTATATTGTCGTCGCCCCTGTCCGTCCGTCCGTCCGTCCACAATTGTTTGTGAACAGTCTACAGGTCACAATTTTTATCCGATTTCAATGAAACTTAAAATATAGGTTTATCACCCTAAGATCTCGGTTCCTTTCGATATTGGCATGTATCGGACTGTAACTTCATGGGTTATGGCCCCTGATTGTACGAAAAATCACGTTTTTAGCTTGTGAACAGTGTAGAGGTCACAATTTTGAACCGATTTTGATGAAACTTGAAATGCATGTTTATAACCAAAAGATCTTGGTTCCTTTCGATATTTGCGCATATCGGATCGTAACTTCCTGAATTATGGCCCCTGATTGTCCGAAAAATCACCCTTTTTAGCTTGTGTTCCCTGTGGAGGTCAAAATTGCTATCCGATTCAAAAAAACGTTTGCTTATATCACCGTTACATAGTTATGGGGGTTGAGTTCGAATTTCGTGAAAATCGGACCAAAATTGACAGACAAAATGGCCGCCATTTGTACGCGAATAGTGTGAAAAAATGTTATATCAAGGTTGTGGACCCTATAGAGGTCACAATTTTGAACTGATTTTGATGAAACTTGAAACATATGTTTATAACATAAAGATCTTGGTTCCTTTCGATATTTGGCCATATCTGATCGTAACTTCCTGAATTATGGCCCCTGATTGTACGAAAAGTCACACTTTTTACCTTGTGTTCCCTGTGGAGGTCAAAATTGTTATCCGATTCAAAAAAACGTTTGATTATATCACCGTTACATAGTTTTGGGGGTTGAGTTCGAATTTCGTGAAAATCAGACCAAAATTGACAGAAAAAATGGCCGCCGTTTGTACGCGAATAGTGTGAAAAAATGTTATATCAAGGTTGTGGACCCTATAGAGGTCACAATTTTGAACCGATTTTCATGAAACTTGACATGTATGTTTATAACCCAAAGGTCTTGGTTTCTTTCAATATTTGCGCCCATCGGATCGTAACTTCCTGAATTATGGCCCCTGATTGTCCAAAATATCACCCTTTTTAGCTTGTGGTCCCTCTGGAGGTCAAAATTGTTATCCGATTTAAAAAAACGTTTGATTATACCACCGTTACATGGTAATGGAGGCTGAGATCGAATTTCGTGAAAATCGGACCAAAATTGACAGACAAAATGGCCGCCGTTTGTACGCGAATAGTGTGAAAAAATGTTATATCAAGCTATAGAGGTCACAATTTTGAACCGATTTTGATGAAACTTTACATGTATGTTTATAACCCAAAGATCTTGGGTCCTTTCTATATTTGTGCACATCTGATCGTAACTTCCTGAAATATGTCCCGTGATTGACCGAAAAATTGCCTTTTTTTAGCTTGTGGCCCCTCTGTATGTCAAAATTATTAACCGATTTAAAAAAACGTTTGATTATATCACCGTTACATTGTTATAAAAGATGATGTGGAATTTCGTGAAAATTGGACCAAAATTGACGGACAAAATGGCCGCTGTTTGTACACGAATAGTGTGAAAATATGTTATATCAAGGTTGTGGACCCTATAGAGGTCACAATTTTGAACTGATTTTGATGAAACTTGAAATACATGTTTATAACATAAAGATCTTGGTTCCTTTCGATATTTGGACATATCTGATCGTAACTTCCTGAATTATGGCCCCTGATTGTACGAAAAGTCGCTATATTATTAAATGTTTCGTATCCAGTGGAGGTGACAGCTTATTCCATAATATTAAATGATTTGTATACTTTACATTAGCATGGAGCAGAACTTTATAAAAACCAAACAAATTCTAATGATTTTCTGATAATTACTTAATATGCGATAACTCTTGTTGACTGCCCGGACGATTTAGCTGCTGTGTGGGCGTATGTTTCGTTGCCTGGCAACCTATTTTTTGAAGTGATCAAGGGCCATAACTCTGGTAGTTATTATCGGAAATCGCTGAAAATCAATAGGCTTCTTCGTCTCATGACCTTAAACACTTTGTATAAATTTAAAGCCGATCGGATATTAACTTTGACCTCTAGAGCGTCCACAAGAATTTTTGAAGTGATCAAGGGCCATAACTCTGGTGGTTATTATCGGAAATCGCTGAAAAACAATAGGCTTCTTCGTCTCATGACCTTAAACACTGTGTATAAATTTAAAGTCAAACGGATAATAACTTTAGCCTCTAGAGCGTCCACAAGCAATTGTGGATGCCGGACGGACGGGGGTGACGTCAATATACGACCACATTTCAATGTGGGCGTATAAAAAGGACCGGTATTCTTGACAAAGGATACCTGTCAAGTTTCATTAGATTAAGTTCCCTAATGAGGGAAGGGGTAACAGGGTAGAAGTGAAATTAGACTGACAACCCCAAGAACGAGAAGATGATCAGGATACACTTTAAGCCTTAAGCCAGGCCAAGAAAGTTACTGGTGACAGATCAAATGTCAATAGAGTTTGTGGTGACGGTTAGCTTATTGGTCTTGTCTATGCTAACCGGTAAAAAGGTTCCCGTTGCCCGTTTTTCAATTTTCCTAAATTCATTTAGATAAATAAATAAAACTAAGACCAATTAACTGATTCTGAGTATTATGGAAATATTTATCTGCCTGTGAAATCTATTCTGGAATTCATCCTTGGAAATCAGAATTTGATTGGGCTTGTGTGGAACCCTTGCATCATAATTGAGTGCCATTGGTTTGTAGTATCTCAGGATTTTGTTAGAACAAGGGAAGGACAGCAGGAAAAGTGGCACAATGTTTTCGTTTTGGTGGGCATTTCCTTAAGTATCTAAGGTATCCCTGTCGAAATTCAAGGGCACATTTTCGGAAGAGGGGCACATAGCCCACCCTCGTGGCCTCCCCTATACCCGGGTAAGAAATGTCACAGGATTTCAAGCTTTATCAACCATTTCCAGTTTCTTTTATTTTTGCATTTATGAGAGCAGGGTAGGCGATTGACATGCCTCTGCAATGAGATTCAAGATTCTTTGCTTAGGTTACACAGAGGGGTGAAAATTTAAATGCTAGTATTTGATGTGCAAGTAATTAATGAGTGCCATCTATTCAGGGACACCGGCCTCAATGTTGATTTATCAAATATAACTAGATTAATGTCCAATTATCACTTGTCCTGTCTTGGCATGTCCAAGAAATAGGTGTTACAAGTTTTACTGTATACTGTTGTAACAGCGGTCACCGATTATATCTGGGTCCGTATTCAAAGGATAATTTAAGTCTAAGATAGCCACTGAACTACTAGTTTTCACTTAAATATACGTAACTTCCTGTAAGTTAAGGGCAAGTGGTATTCAAAGGCAATGTTAAGCATCAATTTTTACCTTAAAGTTAAGCTGCCTTAACTTTTAAGTGTCTAGTCATTTAGCGGTATTCAAAGGCTAATTTAAGTGAGAAAAATCCACTTAACTTTAAGTGACCTATGGGAGGTACCTTAAAGTTAAGCGAGATTATAATGACTTCTTTTAATCGCAGTATACAGTGTAGTAGCTGGCCGGTTATTGCGATTTTTAAAGTTAGTGGACTGAGATCGAATCCTCTTTGACAGGCTGTAGGATGGAGGACCCGACAAAGGATGACATCTAGTCCTTCGGATAGGATGGAAAAACCCTAATTTCTATAGAGGAGTAGGCCGTAGCACTGTTATTCGGGCAAAGTTTCTCTCATAGCTTATCAGCCCAGTCGGAGCAGAACAGTAGGACGTTAAACCTCATTTCAATTCATTTTCCTACTTTTATGCACCAGGTTGTTGTGCCATAATAGTGTATAAGGTTACTGCCACCGAAATGGTCAAGAAGTTTTTCTGGTAATTTATCATGTTCGTAGTGCTTAATCATGTTTTCCACGACTGTCATATTATAAAGTTTGCTGCGTTAAATTTATCGTAAAATTTTACACTGTGAAGACATTCCATTGTAAATTTCAGAAAATATTTATCACGATTTATTTCTTTTACAATTCATTCACTTATACATATTTGAAGCTGCAAGTTGACAATGATTGCAACATGTTATTGTCTTCGTTCATACATAAATTTACAAATATAATGATGACTGCTGACCCAAGCTTGTCACCAATTATTTACCTATTTAATTTTAATTAGTACTATTTATTCGGGTAGAAATACGGGCCTGGGCCTATGAATTTTCAAAATTTAATGATAGATTTCATTGATCAACACTGCAATGATTTGTACAATTCAACTAAAAAGCAAACGGTCTTTGCGAATTATTTAAAATAATACAATTTACAATAGCCATCATATAACATTACCATTTTTCAAAATCTGCAATTGAAATCTATTGAAAAACATCTACGAAAAGAACTGTTCCAGCAGCGAATGTGTACTATCATAATTTATCATACATTATTGTCACATTATTCTGATGCTTACAATATGATATTTTGACATTTTCCTAGTAATAACAACTAAGATTTTAATAATAATAGAGTATAGTGGTGCTCTTAAGGGGACATAACTTATGTGCAACGTGAGTAATTCATGATTTTTGGCAGTAAAGGGTATTCCATAGTTACAAATTCATTCTTTTTGGCTAATGTGAGTATTCCATATTTTAAGTGAGCAGTCAAGTTTTTCACATAGCCAAGTATATGAAAAGGAGGGCCTTTGAATACCGATTTAATCTCCGATGGCCAATCAGAAATCTAAATCCCCAATTGGACTTTCTCCTATTATATTGACACAGGGAATCACTTAATCACTAAAATATGTACAAAAATAGATTCAGCTAACTCCAAAATGTACATTTTGACACAAAACTTGATCCTAAAACTGACCGCCACCTTGAATAACTCCCAATATTGATTCAGCGGTAGCACTAATCACAAAAATATGTGTGGAAATGGATTCAGCTAGTTACCTCAAAAACGTATATTTTGATACCAAACTCGATCATATTATGATAATTGGGTAGACATCAAAATTTACAAGCCAAAACCAATGGCCATCTTGGATTTTGACCCATTTGGGCACGGATTTCGGACTGGCACTTTTTTTTTGGTGATAAGATACGTCTAGACTAACCATAAACCCTCGTCAGCATTTCTATTGCAGCAACTGCCCGCACTTACGCTATTTTGCCTGGACTATAATGTTAGCAAAATGTCTGGTTGAAAACATAAAAGGAGAACAACTCTTGTTTTATTTTTCACAGATTTCAAGCTATAGTCTGTTTCAAAATAAGTAGCTGCAAAAAAATTGTGATAGATTTTGTATTAGGATTATGTTAAAATATAGTTTCAGTGCTAACCGATAATCATGTTCATCGTGGATATGTCATGAAAACAGTATAAACGATATTAGAAAATAAATATATTAGACACCACCCCTTTGCCAGTTGAACCGTAATTATTTTTTTATAGATCTATAAGTCGATGACAATTTAAATAAATGGTTAAATATAAGATGTTGTAACATATACTTTGCACAGGAATTTTTATC